>JAKEEE010000064.1:0-1200000 GCA_021498325.1 Bactrocera minax | reverse complement strand
GACATGGGCTGAATTTAAAATTTGTGGGCCCCTAAATTCAAGCAGATATATGCCATTTGAGCCTATTGAGCTTATTTGCAGTCATTAAATTTTCATATGCCTTTCCGACATATAATGGAATTAATATGCGGGGTAGGCTGGCGTTACTTAAAAAGTTTATACCGGCATTTTCAAATAATTTTGAACCTTTCAAACATTTGAAATGTAACAAATGACAGATCAGATGTAGTATAACCTTTCGTAACTTAATGGTTGCTCAATATATTGTAGTTCTGGCGGTTCAACTCGAAATTTCAAATCATTGGTCAAGATATCGACAGCACAATCGCTTATTGGAGCATCATTAAAACATTTGTTGCGAATTTTGGCCATGAATTGTGCCTTTGTTCCACAAGGCGGTGAAGTCAAGCGAATCGAATTCGTTGCATTGGTGTTATTTTATACGGAGACATCTTTCTAATAACAAAATTTTTCGAAACTAATTCATATTATATTTAAAGAAACATTTAGTTTCATTCTATCTTAAATAATCTATCAGAGTAACAGAAGCCATTAGTATCTATATGTGAGCTAATAGAACTCGAACACCAACTACGTTAATTTTAAGTATCGAGTAATATGAGCGAAATGTCTTTTATGGCGACCGATATTTGGAGTACATTCGATGTATGGAAGCTAGGGGAAGTACGATTTTTATATAACCATGTATCTATATCGATTATATTTTGATTTAGGAGTTACAAACAATCGTTACAAATTCAATTATACTCGGTTCAACATGTGGCTAGAGTGTAAAAAGTATATTTAGCCGCCTGTGTTTGATTCGGGAGTTAGGGTAGAATAAATAGAAGTGAAACTTCATGACATTGATTTCCTTTCTCCCGTTTGAGATTTTTAGGCAAAAAAATCTCTCCTACATTCACGCCTTTGAGCATTACATCGCATAAATGCGATGTATAGAAATTCAGTTCTTTCTGTTTTGCATAAAAAGTTCTGGAAAGAAATTGTTGAGTTATTTATGCGCGTAATAGGATCTACTCAGCGATTTCGTTGAAGCGTTAGGAATATTAGTGTAACAAGAACAGGAAAAATGCTGTATAATTTATTTATATGCTTACATTTGTTAGTGTGTTTCTCTTATAATAACCCACCAATCAGTCAGCCGACTGCCCTTTTTCCATACAAGTTGATGTCATACGAGATGTTAGTTACCATATTTTGGTCAAACTTTGCTAGTTTCATACTAATAAAAAAGCAGTTTTTATTTAAAAAATAATAAATTAAAGAACGTTGGTTTTAACAACGCAGTAAAACTCCTGTATAATATTTCCGATGTTTTTCTTCATCGAATTAACGCACTTTTAGTAGTTTTGAACATAACCTTTGTATGAGATGTGGGCGTGGTTAATATTCGATTTCACTGATTTTCTCAGTAAATGAGGTGTTAGAAAAACTTAGCAAGTTTGTTTAATATATTTGTAACGGTTTCTGGGTTATGTAAATTAAACCTATTTGGTAGTGAGGTCATACGGTCTTTTACAAAAAAATTATTAATTTACTGCTTAGTTATAGCACTCTATCTGTTTTCAATAAATGGTATTTTGTGGGCGTGTCAGATACCCAATTACGCTCATCTGCGATACCAACCGTCTTACGGTGACAAAGAACACGCGTACCAAGTTTCATCAAAACATTTTAATTTTTACTCTCTATTAGTTTTAGATGTTACAACTGTAAAAAGTAAAAATGTTTATTAACTTTTACTTTAGGTCATTAAACCTACTCTGATCAATTATGTAAAGTTTCGGTTTTGTAGCTTAATTGGCGGGTTAGCTGAAAATTAGTCAGTGGTCTAATTTTACTCATCTGCAATATCATCTTTCCCAGATGGTTGTTTAAAACACCTATACTAAAAGAGATGAATATATAGGGCATATAGAGAAAACCGGAATATTGGCATACCCATAAAATATTATTATTCAAAAATTAATATAGTCCAATTTCGTCCAATTTGAAAAAATAAAAGTAATAATGGTTCTGTAATGTACAATATATTGCAGTATGGTGGGAACTTGCTACGGCGGTCGTGGGATGCCGAAAGCTTCACTCCGTGTAGGATATCTAAGGAGCAGGGAACTTCTCTATAATAGGGTTGCGTGTGTGTGGCAAAACCGTTTTGACAATAACCCTAACAGTCGGGTGACCTACGAGTACATCCACGACGTTACATTGGTTAAGGGTAACACAGACTTCAGATTCTGTCTGAGCCTGGGTTTTCTGCTTACTGGACATGGGCCTCTGAATGAATTTTTGCATCAGAGGTACTTATCAGACGTGACAGAGGGTGTGTGGGGCACGCTTTGAGGACGATGTTCATGTTATAGCAGAGTCCCCTATGCACTCTGACATTAGGAATCTTGGGGCTTTTTGTATTAGCTGGACTGACGGACAGTTGGATCTTAGTGTGTAATCTCCACTCACCGAGTCGGAGTACCGAGCAACTAGAATTGTTTGGGTGGTATGCGCGTGAGTTGTTTAAACGGCAGAGGGGTTTAGCTGAACATTAAGGTTTTAATTAGAGTATAAGTGGGGTTTATATAAAATGGGTGTGTGGGGTTCAGCCCCTGGTCACCAGTTCAGAGCCGTATGGAATGGGATGGCTCAACTGGTAGCAGTTTTCGGCTACCAGGTCTGACCGCAGACTAAATTCTGGTAAAACGGCGAGCAGGAGCTCTCGGAGTTCGCTCCAACCTGCTCATGCGGTATGGCCCTTCGGAGAGTATCGTAGTGGTTGTGGTTTAAACTCAAATCCGGGAAGATCTGATCTTGTGTCAGCTCAATGTGGAGTTGCATTGCAACCGGGTGCCGGACCGAAAGTACGGCAGAGGTTTTAGATGGGCCTCGAACCCCACCAAGGTGGTCAGTGTGTCCATTCCCCACTGCCAACTGGTACCCATAGGCGTTTAGCAAATGCTATCCACCTTCGGGACGTCGATCAACGCATTTTATTGATCCGCTGTGTTTTTGAACACCGTGTAGTTAGGCCGCACAAACGGCAGGTTCCCAGGTAAAGCACATCGTTCACTGTACAATACATACATTTTGCTGGTACATAACTGAAAGTTTAACCTGAAGGAATTCTGAATGCTGCTCCACATGGTGCTCGATAGGCCTTTTCATTTTTTTAAATAAATTTTTCTGAGATTTCGCTATTGTAGCTTCAATACGTTTTTACCAAACAAGCTTTAAATTCATATTTAATTTTTCAATAAAATGTAAAATTAATTGCGTTTTCATACATAATTACAAACATATCTCAGGCACCCGCATATTTGCGTAATTCACAAATTCCTTTTAAAATATTTGATGCAATTAATTGCTTACTGGTATTCGCTTAACTTTACTTACAAAGAATTTTCTAACAATTTGCGTGGAAATATTTTCCGCTTCAGATATATATGTGCATGTATTTAAAGTATTTGACATACAATACCAATAAACATTATACAATGTTCATGTTCAATGTCAACTCAATCCCCTCAGCACGGCTGAATGTATATTCTGCAAAATAGCAATATGTCACTGTCAAAGCAACATCCGCTGACATATTGTCGTATGTTTGAGTATGCCTTCAACGATAAGAGTGTGACTGCCAATGAGCACATACGTATGTACATACGGGTCTCAATTCTTAGTACAACTGTAACTCATGTAGATTTACTCGCATGAGTAAAGCTCTGAAGCCGACAAGTCTATAAAAAATGAATGGTATGTATCATTCAATATTTATTACAACATATTTTTGTATGCCATAGAACTTAAATGATACTTTTGTAAAAAAATAAAATATATGCGCATGTGGCAGCATTTAGAACAGTTTGCCGCTATCAAACGGCAATATTAGCATTGAATATTGACTTAGAAAATTTCGAAGTATTTTTTTTTCATAAACGGACATTTTATATAATATATTTTCAGTTCAAATGACTTGGTGAGAAATATACACAATTCCATAACAAATGCCTTAATGACGTCATTTAGGTATTAAATGAGCTTAGAGGAAGGTTCAATAGAGTTGCCCTCTATGCGATCTAAATTGTTGAAATTATTTGAAATTTTTAATCACAATTTAAAGAAGTATTTCATGCAATCCGATACACCGATTGAAGTACTTTCCCAAAATTTCGGTACTATTTTTGTGGCACAATTAGTCTTTTCGAAACAGGACTCAATATCAGCGAGCTATAGTAACACCCACAGTTCATGGTAGCTGATCTACGAGCAATATCTACTGAACATCACTTTTTATTATGTGTGGCGGTTGATCGCAGTATTACCGTATTGTTGTATACATCAAACCAGCTTTGCCCAACGTATTGAGCACAATGCGTTGATAATCCAGCAGACAGTATGTTATAAAAGTATTTTAAACATTTTATGTGGAAAGAGTTAATTAATTTATATTATATACATATGTGCACACTTCGAACGGGGAAATAGCAGTAGAATGCACAGAGAAATTGCTTGTCAGTTGTGTATTTTAATATTAATATTTTTAATTTAAAACATAGTTAAGAAAAAATAGATTGTGTTGCAACATGTTGCGAGAGTATACAAATCAATTTCCCATTTATTGTTAAACATACTGTAGTGTACTGTACCCATACTGCTTTATGCTTGGCGAATAGATGTGTTTGTATGAATTCTAATCTGCTAAAAGATATCATAAATACATGTGAAAGCAGAGAATCTTTCCTCGCTCACGAACTCAAGGCGTGGTTATATGGTTATATTATTGGTTATTAAACAACTTTGAATTCTGCGTAAGCATAGCTCAGCAACATTTCTATTATTTTGAAAATGAATAAAAGAGAGCGAACTTAGGATTCGTACGTGTTTTCCTTTTTTCTTTCCTCGACTTTGTACCATATATAATATATCGGCCAATATGCGAGTTATCTAAATAAGAATTTCACACTTCCGATTTGTTTTATACCGTATTTATCGGTCAATAAGTAAAATATCTTAGAAAAAGATACTTCATTCACTTTACAAAGACGAATTGAAGTTTTTATAGGAGTTTTTTTTAAATCAGTTGTTAAGCTTGATATTTCCATACTTATTTACATCCAACCCTATCTTCAAATAACAAGTAAACCTTATTTTATTCAAAATTTTCTTAACCCACGAATATTAACAAAGAAATTGGTATTGAGTAAAAACAATGATTTATATTTCATATTAATTTTCGACGTCGACGCATCGCATAATATAAATATAATATTTGCACTGTTTCTTTATCATTACAGATAATAAACATAACTCGCTCAGAACCCACACTGGATGTAGGTGTTTCATCGACCGTTTCAGGAATGGAAATCTTTAATTCGATCTCAACTGCAAGTGGAGAGGGCGCTCCTTTGGCAGATTACATGGAAGTAGATATTAACAATTTGACGAATGCGCAGTCGAATGCAAGTCTCTTTGTCTCACAAGGAAAGAGACTTGTTGAGCGATTTACACGAAACCGCGCCATCAGCGATCAGTGGCACTACATACTGATAAGCATATACATTGCTATGATTATATTTGGTACAGTCGGCAATATATTTGTGGTGATTGCGGTGGTGAGAAAACCGATAATGCGCACCGCACGGAACCTTTTCATACTGAATTTGGCTATTTCGGGTGAGTGTAAACTGAGTGAGAGTTGCATTTACCAAATTTTTGCATTGCGTAGTTCTTTAAACTGCACACTGTTTTTTTTTTCATATACATATATATATATATACATATATGGTCTTTTATTTCACTTGAATGTTTTTATGGATTTATTTACTTGCCATGTTTTATTTACTTGCATTACTTCCTTTACTTTACCTACTTATTTCCTTTCCATATGATATGTTGTTCTTCGAACTGCAATATTTTCAGATTTACTGTTATGTGTAATCACCATGCCAATAACGTTGTTGGAGATCCTCTCTAAATACTGGCCTTTCGGCATGTTTGAGGTTGTGTGCAAATTGGTAGCCATGTTGCAGGCGGTGAGCATTTTCGTCTCGACAATTTCCATAACAGCCATTGCCTTTGACAGGTATCAGGTGAGTGGGCATGCAATATTGTTTTTAATGAAAACTACTAAAGGCGAACAAGACAACAAATTTAACAACATATAGATATATATTATATAACTATGTTTGCGTTTCAGTGGATACATTTTTAAAAGTTTTCATTCCCTGGATACATTTATTGGGATAAAGCTTATTGCAGTTTCCTTTTCTTTTTGAGTATCAATATCTGCGTCATTAATTATTCTTCCGTCAATATTTGTTATAAGACCGTAATGCAAATGGAATAAACAAATTCATATTCAAATGAAAATAATCAGAGGAAACAAAGATTCAAATATATTTGTAACTAGTTCGACTACAGACAAAGTAATGCATCAAGTAAGAAGACCTATCTTCGTGTGTAACTAAAAGAGTGGACAATATTGGAACAAAAGAACTCTGAAAATTTTCAAAATGTGTTATCTGGCTTAAAATTTTGTTATTCATATATGATACTTCTTGATTTGTATTGTGATCATCGATGCAATGTTGTCCAATTCTTTCTTTCTTTTTACTTGAATACTTCGTGAGTGCTAACATCAACATCATATATTAAAAGCATTGAAGGGGAGGCTTCGTTCTAAATTAGCTACCCAGTTCAAAGTAGAATCTGTTCTGTAGAAAAATTTCAAACAGAATATTTTAAAATTAATTAGGAGGTATATCTGTTGAGATATATGTTGTCTTAATTTAAAAGATGGAAGAAGCTTTCCTCAAGTTTGTAAGCAGCCACAAGAAAGTTCAACTCACAATGTTAACTCTATTAATGTTTATAATATAAAAATCGCCGAATTTATGTTAGTTCTAAACGGTTGATAAGGTGGGATGATAGACAACTTCTCTCTAAAGTTTAAATTTTGCGGACCAAATTATGAAGCACTCAGTTCAATATATTTCCTGAGTTTAAATGTTATTCACAAACGGAATCGTATACCGATTGCTTGAATGCTCTCGAAACCCACGCTTTCAAAGTATAATTTATTAACATTTTATGGGAATAAATATTGGAGGGAAACTATTTAAAAAATATATAGTGGGGTTGAGTGAGAATATGAGTCTCTCACGCAATAAAGAAGCATTGAGTGTAATGAGCCAGTATTTTGACTAGGTTAGCGTCTTCTAAATTCTCCTTTTGTAACAAAGTTAAAGAGTTATCTTACATTTTTCTTTAAAGACACTCACTTTCTCTATTTGTTTTTATTTATACGTTCCAGCTAATTGTATATCCGACAAGGGAAAGCCTTCAGGTTGGTGGCGTCATAGCCATACTCGCTGGTATTTGGCTATTTGCGGTGCTGTTGGCCAGTCCTCTCTTCGTCTACAAGCGCCTGGAGGAGGCAGAAATTCCGCCACTATTGCAATCCTTAGGCATTCGTGGAGTTTGCTTCTGTGTCGAAGGTTGGCCCGTGAGTCATGGACGATTTTACTATTCGATATTTTCGCTCTGCGTGCAATACCTGGTGCCAATATTGATTGTGTCCGGTGCGTATTTCGGCATCTATAAGAAACTGCGAAGTCGCACCACAGTGGTGGCAATGCAAACGCCACAACGTAAAGCAGAACGTGGTCGACGTATGCAACGGACAAATTGCTTATTGATAACGATTGCACTGATTTTCGGCATATCATGGATGCCCTTAAATCTTTACAATTTATATGCGGATATGCGAAGTCCAATGGCGGTGACGGAGCGTATGCTTGTCATTTATGCTTGTTGTCACATGTTCGGCATGAGTTCCGCTTGCACGAATCCTCTGCTTTATGGATGGCTGAATGATAATTTCCGTAAAGAATTTACAGAATTAATATGTGGTGCTAAAGAAAACACTAATATTGCTCTTAATGGTCACACGACAGGCAGTGGACAGACACGTCGAAGACGAAAGCATGCCGAAATATCCAAAGGTGATTTGAAGTTGTTGCCCAACAATAATGGTATTGGACTACGCAGTGCGATGACCGAGTCGATAGCGCTGACAGAAAATCCAATTTCCACTGAAGTGACAACATTGACAGCGGTAAATTGACAAATAAAACCAAAACAAAAATGTCGCCAACAGAAAAAACAACACAATTGCAATAATAAAGGACAAGGATTATTATTATAATTGTGTTGGTTTTTCTGAATGGTTTTACCTTGTAAAAACAATTAAATTTAAGGGATGCTCATGTGTAATTTATGGTTATAGGAAATAATTCCTATTTTGTAGCAGAAATAAGTAGTCGTTTTTAATATGTATGTATGTGTCTGATGCTGTTTAAAATTTTAACAAAATTAATATAGCAAAAATCATTAATTCTTATGCCTGTGTTTTCAAGGTTTAATTATTTCAGTTTGATACGCTTGTTCGTCATTATTGCACAAATGGTTTTATATTTAAAATATATGTATGGAAATAAACCTACGAATTTCTTTTGTTTGCTCGTGGTTATTTAATTTATTATATTATTGTACCAAAGCTTTCGTTTTCACTTTGCTCTTATTCTGTCCACTATGCATATATATATATATATATATATATATATATATATAAAAACATCATATATATATATCATATATATATATATGATAAAAACATAACTATTTTTAGAAAAATACTTGGTCTCTTACACAATATAGTCATAGAGAAAGTTATTGGTATGAGACTTGAACAGAATGTTCGGCTTATATACATATCCTAAAATTTCAAAGATATTACCGGCTAGTTAATTCTAACAAGCTTAACATTTTATGATTTATCGTTATTAGATAAAATTGTTCACCGATTGCGATCATTTATATTACCGAAATAACCCAGCTATAGAGTACCTAAGAAATCAGTTTCCTTACATATCTTGTTTAATAAGCGAAATATTTACCGTAAAGTCAATTTAATTAATGTAAAAAGTGTATTCATCATATTACAGCTGAAGAAAGGTGCAGAGAAATGTCGCTTAATTCTTGTACCATACCCCATTGTGATAAGCGAAATATTCGCGCTTAATTTTATTCAGATATATGACACTCTCCCCAATATGTACCGTATTAGGCCTACCAGAGGTAAATGATGAGTAATAAGTTCTCATCCAATTTGAAGGAAAAAGGAAGGAAATATTTTCCGCACAATCGATGTATATCGGAGGGACGAAAATCATTATATTAGGAAGGTCTCAATCGAGTTCGTTAAATTTAGATACCAAACCATAGTTTGCGTAACAAGTATCGTCAACTTACGTACATTAAGGCACCATGATATGTCGTGTTTCGGAAAGTCTGAACCGAAAGGCTTAAAACTATTACATTGATTTTATGAGACTAAGAGAACGTTTTGATTATTAATTCAAACTCTATTACATTCAAAAAACTATGTACCATATATTCCTTAATTATTATGAGAAGGTATTGGCTGATTTCGATTTCCATTTCTGGTTCAGAGTGAAAATATATTTGGGACACCATCTTTATTTATTTTTTTTTTTTGGTAGTGGGCATTGTCGTAGTCTGAGTGTTATTTGAATTATTATCAAAAAGTGGACCCATGATAAATGTTTGAAATAATCTACACATAAGATCATTATCTCTACTATTAAGCTCTGGTACCCATCCACCAAGCTTCAATAAAATATCTAAATTTTTTTTATTTTATCGCTGGAACTTTCGGACTGATAGTCAAAGAGACATCTTGAAATTATTAACTCGGTTCGCCATCCTATAATTTTTATACTCTCGCAACATGTTGCAACAGGGTGTATTAGTTTTGTTCACCTAGCGGTTGTTTGTAACTCCAAAAACTAATCGAGACTAATATGGAGTTATTATCAGCGATAAGATGAGTTAAATTCCGAATGTCTGTCTTTCCTTCCGGTCGTCTGTCCGCACAAGCGACAACTTGAGTAAAAATTTAGATATCTTACAGCTTGAAAATAAGCAAAGTCGCATTTTAAAATGCAAAGAAGATATCAAAATAAAACAATGAACAAATATTGCCTTCAGGGTACCTTCCCGTCTAAAAATGGTTGAAGTCTGACTAAAACTAATAAGGACAGAATATTGGTCATTCTGTGAGATATCTTTCCTTGTAAGAAATGGATAAAATCGGTTTAGTACTTCCTCTAGTCCCATATATCTAATATAAGGATTTTCATACCCCCAGTCTAAACCATATATCCTGGTAAATATGTAAGATATCCTAACAAAATAAAGTGCACGTTTAATCTCAAATATAATGTAATTTTGTGCCGAGAATAGATGAAATCGGTCATTGATTTAATTAACTTTATGTCCAATATATTGGTCAAGGTGTGAGGTATATAAATAAAATTGCGTCCAGACCTTTTCTGATCCCCAAAACATCTAATATAGCTATTTTCTACTTACGTTATACCGGTTTAAAATATACCGCTATATTGGCGTTGTGCGATATTTTATTGAAATTGGGTTAGCGTTGAATATAAACGAAATCGATCCAGTGCTTGGTCTAGCCTCCATATAGCCAATGTATTAAATTTTGTTCCTCTGGTTTTATTTATATCGTAACTATCGGTATTAGTGCCAGATAGCTCAATAAAATTAAGAAGGTAGTAAAAATTACGGATATCGGTATGTACGATAAGGTGAATATAATCATTTGAGTTAGTTAGAATGTTTTTAATATGTGAGTTAATATGATATCAAATGAACAATTCTATTATACGTTTTGCAATTATTTGTGCCTAAGCAACATAACGTAGACTGGGCGATAAAAAATTCGTCCTTAGATCGTCAATCAGATCAAATCATTCGATCTTGCGACTTGATGTTGGTCTACGCAATAATAAGTGTACGGGAAAATTCAAGAAAATCTCTTCAAATTAAAAGCATTCGTTGATTGAAAACTGTTATATCGAAAAGACATAAGTTTATAACACAATCGAACCAACTTTCAGATATGTGTTATGTGATGTAAGTGTGGCTGAGAAAAAGAATTAAGATAATCTAGCACTACAATTATTGACCTCTTCGTCTTCCTCATATTTTTCTCGTTCTCACTTTCACAGCTTTTTCAACTACAAGTATATCACCTTAATTTAAAATATCAGTAATAACCACGGTGTAGCTCTCTCGGCCACTCCACATTTTGTATTATATATTCTATTCTGTTGTTTGTTAATTTATCACATCAATAAACTTGAGTTTAAATTTTTATGAAAATACTCCCGAACTTTTCTGATCAAGATAATATATCAACGGTTTGTAAAATGTTAAAAAACCTATTTACCGAGAAGAAGTAAAATACAGTATTTTTTGAAAACTTTGCATATTATTCGGTATTTTGGTATGTTTATTTAACTTTGCACCCAATTTTTTAATGCGTACACACATTAAAAATACGCTGATGCATAACACAGGTCTACAAAGAATATTTTATGTTTGGTGCCGCTAATTGCGTTCGAAGCCGGCAAAATCTTGAAGCTGCTATCAGGTTTGTATCAATTGATAATAATTTTATCATACTCAATGTCACTATAATTAATTAATTCCTTTTTTAATAATAATATGCCGTCGTCGAGAAGGTGTTGTGTAAATAATTCAAGTATATTTTGTTACATTTGTGGCGAACATGAAGTGAAAAAATTTAGAAAACCTATACGGAAATAATTTGATTACTTTAATTTAGAGATGAAAGCTCTGAACAAACAGTTGGTGTGCAAGTTGTGTATTTAACATTTAAGACACTGGGCAAAGTAAATCATTTAAAGTATAGTGTGCCGATGACTTCAACAGAACCGAAAAATCACATTGATGACTGTTTTGGAATTACATGGTATAACAAAAGAACATATCCTGATTTACCGTATGATAAATGATCTCGACTGTGTTCAGACCTGTAAAATAATGTGTAATAAAATGTAATTAAATGTTTTGAATTAAACGTTCTTTCGTTTTTTAATAAATTAATTAAATGCTTTTTAATTTATTTTTAAAAAAGTAAATATCAAGTTTTTATCAGGGTACCGAATGTACTTGAAATCAGTTTTACTTTTAACGACACAAAAATCATTGTAGACCTGTGTAATTATACAATTTTTGAGAAATAAACGTTTTTGTAATCCGGCAGCTTCAGTGAAATATTTAAATTTGTTATAAAAAGTATTCCGATTTAATATATGGTTTGTTCTTCACTTCCTCGTTTTCTTCTTCTCTTTACATGCAAATGCTACGCATACAATTTTTCAGGAACAGTATATGCTGAATTCGGTTGAAATACTGTAATTTGTGAGTGTGCTTGTGCTGTTGTAAGGAAAACTTTCCTGTCAAATTACATTCATATACATATATTATATATATGTAATATTAGAGTATGTACATAAACGAATAAAACAATACTCCCTGGAAGGAAATGTTAAGCAAAACATAAGTAAAATGGCAAACTGTAAATTAAAATCCAAGAAGCAAATTTGAGTGATATCTGCTGGGAATTTGCTTTGTAAATATTAGGGTAAGATTTTAAGTACAAATGTATACAGGCACCTACTAAAAAATATTATAAACAAATGGGTTGTTTGTAAATTTTGAGGCACTTTTGTTAATATGAATAATTGACTGTAAAACTTAAAAAAAGAGCGAATGGATGGATGACTTTTTTGCGTCTGAAATTCTGGGAACCGTAGGGCATGAACGTGATTAAATCTATGCCAGCTGAGTTAATTGGCCGATTTTTAGGTTTCTCCTGGCTTAAGTAAATACGTACTTGTTGTATTTGTTTTCCAGTCGGCGTTAATTTATGAGTTAATTTATCTAACCAAAAATATTCGAAACTCTTACCAAAACATATGCAAATAAATATACCTCTTGCCGAAATGGCAGTATTGGGATTTATTATAAAAGTGCACATTTGTACAGTTCTCTCTCGAATTAAAGAGTTTCGTATTACGCCAACTTTGGAAAGTGCAAACCGTATAAGTTTGTTAATTCAGTAAAGTATTCATAGCTGTGGATTCGCCATTCTGTGTTCAATATCGCATTCCCACCATCCATTGTGAATCGTATCTACAAATTTTTGTTCAGTGATATATATATGCATATGTACATATGTCTATAAATGTTTTAGGAATTTCCGCAAATGACTTCGGTATTGCAGTTTACACCTGCTTAATGAATATAATAACTACTTATGCCATTAAATATATGGTGAAAATAATCTGATGACAAGATTTAAACGTTTTGAATAAATACATAAGTGTTAAAGTGAATTTTATTACTTCGTATGTAAAATTTCTGAAAAGTGAAAAGTTAAGTAAATTAAAATATGAAATACCAAAATTATGCATTAAAAAGATATTTATAGAAATTAAAGTGTATAATTCATGTATTAATGTATTCATATCTTACAAGAAAGTAAACTGAATTTAAATACAACTTTTATTAAGTAAATAAAGTTTTAAAATAGACTATAAATTATATTGATTTATGAATATGAAAATATATACTAGCATATTTATTTTATCTAAATTGTGTAAGGAATTAGCTGCAGAAAATTTTAGATCTTTAAGAAAAAAACGAAAGAATGCATTATTTAAGTTCACAACCAGGAGTTAAGCAATAAATATTAAGTTCATAAGAATTAAAATTAAGTGTTGCAAATATTTATGAATGAATTCAAGCAGATAGCGCAAACAAACATCTGTATCAATATAAATGAATATATGTATGTAAATATGTTTGGATGTATGTAAATATGTCTTTCCTGTTTAATATTTACAGAATATTCTCCTGCGAGATATACATATGTATGTAGCATACTTATTTGTGAACGTATAATTATTTTCTGATTTCTTGTAAACTATTAAAGATTAGATATAACTACGCATATATGTATGAACGCATGTTAAATTCTGTTGTGTATTTTGAATATCTGTAAAAAACAATAAAGACCAAAAAACCAACCATCTCTCATTTGTTCTTGATTTTGTTTTTAATAAGTCCAGCGGATAGGTTTTAGTTTCTTTATTCCATACTGGCAACTATCCAGCCCTGTGCGGCTGTGACAATTGTATTATCTACTAATAGAGAAAATATTTGAAACAATAAAATTAACAAGTTAGGAAGGGCTAAGTTCGGGTGTAATCAGACATTTTATACTCTCTCAATGTCCAAGGATCAAGGCGGGGAAATACTTTTAGGTCCTGGCAAAGCTTTGTATTAAAAACGATGCGTAAGACTTCAACATTTGTTATTCGACGAAACCGTGAATGAATAACAATCATATTTGGTATCTTATTAACTTATATTACAAGTCATAGACTCACGTACTTCCATTACAATATTTTGCTTCATGTCCGACATATTTAGGAAAACCTATCCACTTAACGTAATTGAAATATCACATATGTATATTGACCAACATAAGTGGTTTAAAGTCAGCTGGAAAGCTGGGAATTATTATATCGAGTATATTTGGGCTAGTTGAATATCTTTTGTCATTACTCAAGTTCTCTAGTGTAATATGTTTCGATGCAATTTTACGAAGGTAACTCACAAATTGACTAAAATATTCGTCATGGAGTCCGCTAGAATAATAAAAATCATGATGTGTAATATAAGGGAGCTGGAATAATTCGTTCACCATTCTAAAATTAAAATTTTACATATGTAAATTCCTTTGCAAACCTTCCGTACCATCTTTTCTGTTAGATTTAATATTTCTGATGTATTTCTTCAGCTAGTTAACACATGGTCAGTGATTTTCAGCATAACCTTTGCTTGGGTGGATGATCTGATTTCATTTATTTTCGCAATGCTTGTGGAGGTGCTTAAAAGATTTGTTCGCAGTAAGTTTGGCGGCCGTAGCTTTAGTGGCCCACATTAAATCAAATAAAAATGGTTCCCACATTAAAAAACTTTCAACCGCAGATGCCCGCACTATCAGAATTCGCTGTACCGAATTACATGTTTCTATCTTAATTTTTTGCTTAGTTATAGCACTTCACAGGTGTTCGTTTAACGGAATTTTGTGGCTGTAGCAGTTCTGTTACGCTCATCGGCAATGCCAACCTTCTTATGGTGACAAAGAACACGTGTACTAACTTTCATTAAGATACCTTAATTTTTACCCAAGTTAACGCCTGCGCGAATGGACGGACCGACAGTCACACGGAGTTCAATTCTTCTCGTCATTCTATCATATCCTTTATATATATAGAACTCTATATCTATCTCCATTAGTTTTAGGTGTTAAAACAACTGTTAGTTGAACAAAACTAGTATACTATGTGGCAAAATGCTGCGAGAGTGTAAAAAGTAATCTCTACTATCATCCCTGATAAGCTTACTTCCATTCTCCGTTTCCACGCTTACTTTCGTTTCGTCCTGCTCTCTTGCCAAAAATTGTGCATGTGTTAATGGATGCCCATTAAAGTAGTATAACCGCTTGTAAAGTTTTGGTGATGGGCGTGGCACCGCCCACTTTTAGCCCTTATCTAAAGAACTCCTTACCCTATTACAACAGGGTAATTACAATCGGGTAAGCACTTCCCCTAGCCCCCATATAGCTAATATACAGATTTCCAACCTCTGCTTCTAACGTGTTCCTTCAGCGAGTTATCGCACTTTTAGTAGTTTTCAACATAACTTTTGTATTGTGGGTGGGCGTGGTTATTATCCGATTTCGGCTATTTTTACGCATAAGATGATGACATACACACATATTTGTACAAAGTTTGATTTTCATATCTTAATTGCTGCTCGATTTATCTACTTTAAAGTGCAAGAATCAGATGAAACTTAAAACTCTGTTATTTGAGAAGTGGGTGTTGATTTTATCCGATTTCGTCGATTCCCGTGCGTGATATAAGAATGCAAATATAATTCCATCTCTCTCTTCACCAAAATTCATACGGGTTCCTATGCGACCCGTCCGCTGCAAGCTTTAATGTTTCTGACGTGTTCCTTCAGCGAGTTATCGCACTTTTAGTAGTTTTCAACTTAACTTTTGTATTGGGGATGGGCGTGGTTATTATCCGATTTTACTAATTTTCTCAGTATATAAGGAAATGCTAGAAAAACTTAGTTGGAGCAAGTTCAATTGATATACCTTGAACAGTTTCCGAGATATATATTTTAAACCTATTGGGGGAGGGGTCACACCCACTTTTACAAAAGTCTTTGCCCACAGATGCCCTGTCGTACTAGGATCCTCTGTATGAAATAACACGTTTATATCTTAATTTTCTGCTTAGTTATACTATTGTACATTATCTATTTTCGAATAATAGGATCTTGTGGGTGTGGGATATGTGCAATTACGACCATATGCAATACCGACCGTCTTACGGTGACAAAGAATACGTGTACAGAGTTTTATCAAAATACCTTATTTTTTACCCAAGTTATCGCTTTCACGGACGGGCGGACGGACGGACGGATAGACAGTCACACGGATTTCAACTCGTCTTTTCATCCTGATCATTTACATATATATGTCTATATCTAAGTCGATTAGTTCTAGGTGTTACAAACAGCCGTTAGGTGAAGTTAATTAATATACTCTATAGCAACATGTTGCGACAGTATTAAAATACTCTAACGATGATATGTCCAAAATATATTGCAAACACGAGTTTTGGCGACAATTTGGAGGCATCAACGTAGAGATTTATGGTAAAAGTTGCATGTGTTTTGTAAAATGTTTCTCGGTGTAACACAAAGCGAAACGTCACTTCAGCAGCTTTATGTGACAATTTATTACTGATTGGGATTTTGTGTTGCCGCCTACACACATAGTGTATGTACATATGTTTCTTATTGAAAGTGTTTTTTGCCTAATTAATGTGCCTATTTTAAGTTATCAACATCAAACATATTCCCGCAAAACTTTGCGTCACTACGCATTCGCGCAGTATTAGCTTACAATCGACGTCTGACCAAAAGCATTTATATTTATTAGCAAGTTTTATATCCGAAAGTTTTATCAAACTTTTATTTAACTACCACCTTTTTATTTAATTTAACTGCCATTACCTTCAGTTCTGAGAGAAATTAGATTTGTAGAGATTTTTATACTCTCGCAACGTGTTGCAACATAGCATAGTAGTTTTGTTTACCTAACGGTTGTTTGTAAGATCTAAAACCAATCGACTTAGATATAGAGTTATGTATATCTTAGTATATATCAAATGGTCAGGCTGACAGACGAGGTGAATTCCGTATATCTGTCCGTCCATTTGCTCAGACAAGCGATAACTTGAGTAAAAAGTAATTTCCCATCTTCTTTGCCATCATCTGGCGTTCTAGCAACGCCAAAGCTCGTTGTGCAACTGAAGCGCCATTCCATTAGTTCGTAGCCCAACGTCAATTGCTTATTTCATCGCCATCCCATTAATTTTAAGCCCGATTTCATAGTTAATTGTAATTTTGCGGCCGAGAAAGACTTTTGTCACTAAAGAATATTCCGTCGCAGCCGTATTAGACGCATACAATGGGCAACTCAATAACAAGACGACCTTAGTAAGTCAGCTACAGTTGAAGATCAAACGTCAGACAACGATAACGTCGCTACCGGATCGAATTCTCTGTAGTGCACCAACGAACCTATCTGACAATTCAAAATATGAATATGATTACGCAGTCGACGTCATCGTATGCACATCCACAACGCTTATGAAAGCACTGCTTTGGCTACTTCGAGCGTAACTGCCTCTTCGTTTATGTTAGCCTACACTACCGAGCAAAATCAAGATTTACCGTATTTTGATGGACATGCAAAAGACCGGCCTATGTACAATACAAATTTTAAAACAACCAATGCCTGCAGAGATGCTTAAAGGGAAAAGCCAGAGAGACAAAGGACGTTGCGCTTTACGTGGGTACCTGCCGTTGTACAACCCAACTCCACGGTTGGGTTAGTTAATAATAGCTTTCGCTAAAACAAACGGTACCGATCGGCATTGTGGAATGGCACAATAACCACTTTGGTGGGGTTCGAGGCCTACCTAAAACCTCTGCCGTGCTATCGGTCGGGCACCCGGTTGTAATGCAACTCCACACTGAACTGTACCGCCCCAGACAGTTCTACCCGCATTCAGGTGTTAAACCACAGCCATCACGATACTCCCCGAAGGGCCTACCGCAATGAGCAGGATGGAGCGACAAGCAACTCCACCGGGCCCCTGCTCCCCGTGGCACCAGATTATAGTCTCCAATCAGACCTTGTAGCCTAAAGGCTACTACCAGTTGAGTTACGCATTCATCTCGACGGGTGGCATTTGTAGCTTGAACTACAATGCCTCGCTTTAAGTGTGGGCATAATACATTTAAAGTGATATAAACTTAGTTCAAGCTAAGTAATATAGCACTATTTCTGACATGGCTAAGCCTATATTTTGAGCAAAGTCTATTTCAAATGCAGTGCATTTTGTGGATTTTAGTCGCCTCGTACGACAGGCATGCCTTACCGCAGGTTGTTCTTATCCCCCGACCCGCAGGGGGAAGCCAGAGAGACAGTGCACCCACTTCTAATCCACCCGGATAATGTCAATGCCGATATAGATTCCGACTCCCAGCATTGCTAATTAGAAATCCGCTACGCCAAATACGTGAGATGCCCTATATATCAGAATCTGTCAGTGGCAAATTAATTTCGTTTTTCGTCAAGTTCAAACACTCGGCCGTGTTTCTATTAACAGTAAATGGTTAGCATTACTTTTGTAACCCTACGTAGTTGGAGGAGTTTGTGGGAAATCTGCTCTTGAAGAAGTTCAAATTGCCAGAAATGCATCGACATCCATATCCAACAATCAAAGATTTCAGCACATTTCTTAATCGGGTGGAAGATTTAATATGTACAATACAAGATAGTAGAGGCCGCCGCGCTACGTTCTTCAAGCCGCCGGCAATATTAGAGAAATTCTATGTTCAATAGTCCATGGTGGACATTACATCTTCGATTGTGAACATTCAATTGTCGTTAAGTGTTCAAGAAAAGGCAATGTAAATTGCTTTGTTTATGTTCTTCCTGCCTTCAGGGTAGACATGCCACAAGAAGTTCTCGCGGATGAAAAAATTTTAAAACAAATGAATGCCAAATAGTACATAATAAAGTGTTACATGAGCCAACAAGGCTCCACCTAGAC
Organism: Bactrocera minax; assembly: GCA_021498325.1. Taxonomy (NCBI): domain Eukaryota; kingdom Metazoa; phylum Arthropoda; class Insecta; order Diptera; family Tephritidae; genus Bactrocera; species Bactrocera minax. Next base: position 1,180,798 of record JAKEEE010000064.1, on the reverse strand, counting down.
AAACAATAGCACAAGCCGATGCAGTATTCAGCTATACAGCCAGTAAAACAAAGAAACAGAAATTGCTATTTCGAGTAGTTTCAGTTACAGTGCATTGTCATAAAGCACGTATTTAGAATTTTGCTCTACTGAATGAAGGATGATCGATAAGTATGGTCAATACTTCTTTGATTGAGCAGCTTGGAATAAAAGGTTTTACAGAGCACAGTACCGTACCGTATACAGCTACCGTGGTTGGGTGGAAAGGTTGATAATGATATCCAAACTATCGTCGACATCGATTTGCGGTTCCGATTTAAACCGGAAACATAAAGTACGTCATGTCTACGGTATACAAGATTTACAAGCTTATAAGATATATTTGCAGCCGTAGCATACTGGAGACCAACTTATGCAGATAACAAAGTTTGCGTCGTACTCGTATGTGCCAAACCAAGATGTGCTCCATTAAAACTAAGGACAATTCTCTGTCAGACTGTCTGTGACAGACAGACAAAACAGCAGGCAGCAGTTTTGGGTACACGTTTATTAGAAAAAAAGATCAAAGAACATTCAGCAGCAGTCAAAAGACATGTGTTGTAGAGTGACTTGAAAACTGTTCTGAATTGGATTAGATCCCTCGCACGTCGCTACAAATCATTCGTAGTACACTAAGTAGCAGCAATCCTTGCCACTACCGATGTGAACGACTTGAATTGGATATCATCACAAGAAAACGTAGCTTACGTTGGAGAGGCTTGGCTTACAGCTAAAAGAAGTGTGAAGAGCTTTGTTTAAAGTTTACAATGTTAGCAATGCAGGTACGTGCTATAACATGACAAGACAAAAAAATATAGCTGAATTTTGTCTACTGCCCAATCTGTTTCATACTCTTTTTAGCTCAATCAACTAAGAGAAGGTGGAACTGCAATAAGGGGAAGTGGGCTGAAAGAGTTCTCGCCATTCATCGATAAAGAAGGTTTTATGTGTGTTAACGGACGTATCATTGGTCCCAAATAGCTTCCGTTTGACACCACGCAACCTATCATTTTGTCGCCAAATCATGATCTTACTCGTTAAATTTTACTAGACTGGCACAATCGGGTGGAATTATTTACGTTCGTAACCATACGAACCATTCACCTGGAAGTTGCAGTCAACCCTTCAGAAGATGCATAAATTCTCTTAATACGAAACGTTATCAGCCGTTGCGGTTTGCCTGTGAGGATTAGGATCGGCAACGGCAGTTCGACAGTTTGACAGTTTGACAGTTAATTGGACCGTGTAGGCTTGACATTTATCAATTGGAAAGACTGGAATGGCCAAATTGGAATCCTACAAAAATATTTTCAACAGAGACGTTTCTAAGAATTGTGCAAAATCACAAATAAAAATGGTAAATAATAGAAAGGAAAGGAAACTCGAAATTTAAATGTAATTGAAGAAATATTTTGTGATCTGTAGTTTTGGAGTATTAATTTGCCATTAAAAGTGATACGAACCATTTATTAATTGACAGTAGATAAGTTTAATTCCTTTTATTTATTATTGAAAGTTTAGAAATACGTTATTTTAATATACCATAAAATCACAAAAAAAAAAATTAAAATATTTACTCTATATTTTAAAAGGTCAATATATAACAATTTTTAATCGTAATGTTGAGTATTTTAATTTAAATGTTCAAAAATCAGTATTTTGTCTGATCTGGCAACAATGCAAAATATTATTAAAAATACTGCAATAAGTTGGGAATCCCTTTATCACTGGTTGAGATACTTACACTGTTATTACTTATTACTTAGCAATACACTGGTTGATTTTGCTTATGGTACTTTATTGAAATATTTCAATTGCCTTTCTTATAGAAATTAATCTGAGTGTGTGTGTGTGTGTATATTTCATGTGTGTAGGGCAAGCTTAGCCTGTTGGCTCACGTCCCGCAGTCGGTGCTCGTGGCTCTTGCTTCACGGTTTCTTTGTCGTTATGCTCTTCCCAGTTTTTGGTTCATACTATACTACCCTTGCCTCGATTGCAGCATATAAGGTACTTTATTACCTTTTGTTATTCGGTCTGTCCCTTAATTTTATGGATTCAGTCGCTCTTATGTATATTTCGGACAGTGAAAAAAGATGTCTTCTGCATTTTTGCTACTGCTACACCATCGTCGTGACAGTACTTACGCAGCTATTCTCTGAAAGAGCCGTGCCTTGCCAGGAACTGCGTCATGTAGAAGTCAGTCTTGCCGTGTTTTCGTTCCCCCAATCTTGCGCCCATTCTCCATTAACTGATGTATCCCAACAATTTTGGGATTCCTTTATACTGACTTGTGTTTCTTCTTTGCTATCTGTCAACGTTAGTTTCCTGTGAGGTTTTAGATTGCACCAATGGTTGAGAGCTTTCTGTGTTTCTCCTTCCAGGTGGTTTTCTAAACTGGCACCGATGAACGGTTCCAGACTTTTACCCATCGTATCAATCATGCCGGGTGCAATACTACTAGCCGTTGCATTTTACATATCGTTGGAAATACGCCTTCTCGTAGGCACCGTGTAAACAAAACCGTGAATTGTATTTTACTGCGATCTTCACAGCTCTATTTGGAATATCATCTAGATCTGGTGCTTTGGAATTTTCGAGACCATCGGCAGCGTTTATCACTTCCAGATTAATAATTTCTGCATCAATGGCTTCTTACTCATTGAGGTATAAATTTTCAATTTCTAGGCTTTGTTAGGAAAGAGCGTTTTCACTACATTTTGAAGTAGCGAGAGGTAGCTAGTAGCTTGTCTTTTGCCACCTCTAAACTTTGACGTTACAAGTTTATACGCTTCTCTTCAATGCTTTTCATCCACTTTGTCACATAATTCTTTGAAACAAGAAATTGTATTCGTTTCTTCGCCTGCGCCTTTTGCAAGCAAACTCTTCTTCTTTGACGTGGCATGCGCCTGATCGTATTTATCATTATAGCCAGGTGATTACTTCGGGTATAAACTTTGCACACCCGTTAGGCCCTACGGACAAAAGATATATCAATAAGGGAGCCACAGCCCTTTCTTCGCAAAGGTATTCTATGTTCTGTTTTCTGTGTTTTGTATTCAGAGCGATGGCTTAAATCAATGCACTACCTCTCTTGTTAGTGCTTTTGTTTCCCCATTCTAGAGCCCAAGAATTAAAGTCCCCTGATATTATGTTAGGTGTCTTTGCTTCTTTTACAAATTCATCCAGTATTTTTTCATATTCAGTCGGCGGTATACTTGGCGGTACATAACAGTTATAGAAAAAAATCCCACATATTTTAACTCTTGTGAACTGTGTCTTTTCAGTTTATCTCTACATGCCAATATTACAAACGTGTTTTTGGTATCTGATATCCTCTTAGCAGAGTCTCTATTTTGGTATACATTTTTATTTCAATCAATTTTATTTACATACACATTTTGCGTGAAGAGATCCTGAGCCGCCTTGCAGTTCAAGCTTATTTGTAGGATCTTCACTTTCTGGCTTTACTGCATGCTACTATATAAGTATATGCAGATGGGACATTTTCGGTTTCCTATTTTGTGATCGGTGTCTGTTCTTCCACTATTTTTTTACGCAATGCAGAAGGGCTTACTGCACATTTTTCCCACGTGTTCATATTCCAAACATCTAAAACATCTTCTCAATAGTGACTTCTCTCAGATTCTGCCTATTGTCTAGCCGATCTGAATCATTCGTGCATTAATAGATATTTTGCTTCTTGAGCGGGAAGGCTAATCACTGTTATTTGAGTGGCCGTAGATGCCGCTCTGACATTTTTGATTGCGTTTTCGGCCAATGGCAATGCTCTTTAATTTTTGAACGAATCGCTCCTGCTATATCTTCTTTCGTAGTGATATCTTCTAGGTCTTGCATTTCCGTGTATTCTCATATTTTAGAATTATAATTCATGCCTGATCTCCTAATATTTTCTCTATCTCTTCTCTAAATTCTTTACTACTTCTTGTTTGTGCTTTCCTTAGCTACAACCAAATTTCTCTCTTAGCTGTTTGCCTTACTCGTACGTGTCATTTTTTCACATAACTCTTGCTTATTATATCATAAAATATTGGAAACAAATACAGGGCGATATATAAAAAATGATCAAATTTTGAGATCAAACGAAGAAACCCAGGTTAGGCTGGTATTTCGCAATTCGACTCTTTCCGCGCCCACAGAAATATGTTATTTAAAAGCATATGAAAAACTCAACTCGCGTCACAACGGAATCGAAATTAGGAAAAAACTCAAGAACAAACGACAAATTTTTTCCAAAAATAAAAAACAATTCCCTCTGTAGGGTTTTTTTTTAATAAATATTTCGGTTGCTAAGGAAGATATATTAACGGAATTAATGAGACCTCGTTATCCTCTACCAAGAAAAATTTGTATATTTCGTAATTGGTTTTGTAATAAATGTTCATAAATTTCGTTTTTCATTATCGCTGGACTTTCAATAAGTTTGGAGCTCGAATGCCATTGCCATGCCCAAACGATGCTATTTCACAGTCAAAATTTCCACACCAAAATTTACGTGACAATTGCAAAACATTATCTATTTTATCCTGTTCCAGCTTCTCAAGTAGTTAGTTTCATTTCAGTTTTAAAAAAAAGGAGCTGGAAATACCAAAATCAGTATAAAAAAAAAATAAGAAAGGTTCGGGTGTAACCGAACATTTTATACTCTCCCAATGTGCAAGGATCGGAGGGGAGATATGCTTTCAGGTGCTGGCATAACTTTATATTAAAAAATGTGGCGGAAGAATTCAACATTCATTATTCGAAGAAATTGTCAATGGAATGCAATCATATTTGATATCTTTTTAACTTATATTACAGGTCATAGACTCATGTACTTTCATTGTTATATTTTGCTTCGTGTCAGAGATATTTATTTTAAAATCTATCAAACCAACAAAAAAGGGAATAAGAAAAGTTAATCAGCGACTCAGACATCAATATATTAGGGGTATGGGGTTCAACCAAGGTGTATTCTGCATAAAACCACATTATGTTTAATAAAGCACGTCCATTTACTTTCATTAAAAGATTAGACATGTTGTAACATATTGCCATATAAGAAAGTCGGAAATCCCAGTATCGGGTATATTTCCGGCTGGGGGAAGGTCTGAACTAACTACTTTTGGTATTACTCAAATATACTCAAGAATATGTATATATATATATATATATAAGATGCCTTTTGGGACCATAATTGCAGATAGGCGTAATCGGAGATACTCCGTAATCGGTACTGCCAGGCCCAAAAATTCCATCAATCAAAAATAGATAAAGTGCTATAACTAAGCAGCAAATTAAGATATAGACGTATTGTTTGGTATAGAAGATCCTAGCAGGGCTGATCATCTTTGGGTAAAAGTTTTTGTAAAAGTAGGAATGGCCCCGCGCCCCAATTGGTATAATGTATATATCTCACAAACTGCTAAAGCTATATCATTCAAACTTGCTCAGAACAAGTTTTTTTTTAAATGTCCTCATATGTTGGGAAAATAAGTGAAATCGGATAACAACCGCGCTCACCTGCCATACAAAGATTATGTTGAAATCTACTAAAAATGCGTTAACTCGCTGAAGAAACACGTTAGAAATATTAGTATTTGCAAAAAAAAAGGTAGGGAAGGGCTGCATAAGCATCCGTATAAAATATGGAGTAAGGGTGTGGCACTGCCCACTTTTAGGTGAAATACCATATATCAAGAACGCCTTAACCAATTTCAATCAATTCGATACATGACTTATATTTGCATTTTTAAGTCGCTTTGTGAAATAAGGCGAATTTTGACAACTTCTCTTATAACTTCTTCTCTTATTACTTCTTATATAACAAAATTTTAAGTTTCATCTGATTCATTCACTTTAAACTAGATAAATTAAGCAGCAACTAAGATATTAGAATGAAACTTAGTACAAATGGTGCTTTCAAGACACCCCATCACATGCCTAAACATTGTCGAAATCGGCGTATAACTTTTTAGGTCCTCATGTATCGCATATAAGGGCCACAGTGCCTATAGCTTTTTTTATATCGAAAATATCGGTAAATCTGTAAGGTATTGCAATAAAATTCGAGAATTATTTTTCCATGATAATAATGTGCTCTGATGTCGAATCAGGGGACAATCGGGTAAATACTTCCCCTAGCCCTCTTTATAACATGTATTTCGGTAAATCTGAAAAATATCGCAAAGGGTAATTTTTTCATCATAATAATTTGCTCTTGTGTCAAAAACTGATAAAATCGGGTAAGTACTTCCCCTACCCCCATATACCTAAAATACGGATTTTCAACCTTCCGGAGGACTTTAAACTTTAAAAGCAAATACCTTTAAAGTAAATATTTAAAAGCAAAAAATAGTAATGAAACACCGTGAGGCTATGACCTGTAATATAAATTAACAAGATACCAAATATAGTTGGAATCCATTAACGGTTTCGTCGAATAATGAATGTTGTATTATTAAATAGGTCTCATGTTGCAAGACCGGTTTGTAAAACTATTTGGAAAACAGCGGTTGGGAAGTTTTGCCTTACCTGCCCAGACCTTGCTCCTTCCGACTACCATTTTTCCCGTCGATGCCGAACGCCTTCACTGGAATACGTTTTAATTCATTCTTGGGAACCCGCGCATTTCTTTTGGGATGGAATCCACAAATTGCTAGCAAGGTACATGTTTTTCCTAACTAAACGTTCAATTTTTGAAAAGAAGAGGCAAGAATATTGTTATGGACCTAATATATTCATACGATTTTATACTAAATCAGTGTATCGATTTTATACCAAATCAGAAACCAGCGTCAAAATATTATGTATACCCTAGGGTAATCTGAAAATTGAACAAAAAAGAAAAGCACGAGTTAGTCCGATAGACTTAGCATTTTAAAAGCACTAAAGCTCTGATATGAAAAATATTTTACCATACATATTATATTTCAAAATAATTTGTTACAGCGCTAATCATCAATACAATTGAGTATAATCGAGCTGACAAAATTCGTTTCTTGCAACATATTGCAAAGGAGTAGCAATTCGCTGTCCGGTTTTTTGTACCTCAGATTGCCGTGACGAAAGTATTTCACAATGGGCGTGGCACCGCCCACTTTTAGATGAAATTTCATATGATAACCAATTTTAATAAAATCGGGCTAGACCACGCCTACATCCTTTACGAGGCTAGTTTTAATACCATCATCATCTTTTACTTTACAGTCGATAACTCAATCGTTAGTAAAGTCGATGCCTTCATAATAAAATTTAACCCTCAAATATGCGAAAGCCTTTAATACCATACCAATACATATGGCTCGTATTGGGTTATATTTTTCTTATATATCGGCTAATATTTGATATAAATTTATGAATTTAGCAAATTTTCTTAACCACAATATTGATTAACCACATGCTCATTTAGAGCCCACATACCGATTAAATTGATGAGCAATTTCATCGCTCTGGTTGATCTTATACCACTCACATCGACCAATACCCTTAAAATTAACCCTTAAATACTCGTTATGTTTTGAAAAAGGACAAAATGGGACCACATTCTGAACTCAGTTTTCCTTGCCAGTGATTATTATTTTGTTTTTGACATCTATCATTTGTTTTTCTTAATGTTGCTTAATGAATGACCCAATTGAGAATGGCTGATAAATATACTTCCGCAACATGTTGCACAGAATATATCAGCTTTCTTATACTAAAAATTGCTTGCAACACCTAATATAATAACCTATAACCAAATAATAATACATTTCAAATTGTTATTTCAATTAGTATAGTAAATAAGCAAATTACCGTAACTAAAGTGAGAATAATACTGAAAGGACATTCATCCAAATACTAAATTAAACCGACTGGTTAGCCTTCATAAATTGTCATCTCGGAGGCCATATCAAAGTTAAATGTCATAAAACTTCCGAACTACTAAACCAATAAATTGAATCATATGTTTCATTTGAATTAAGAGTTTGGTTTAGTTAAAAGCAAAGGGCCTTTACTTTAAAGCTTTTCAGGGTTATTGCATACAATTCAACAGCAGAAGCAAATAAGTGTGTTGATCTTTTTCACAATTAAGCAAGCTAAAGAAATAATTATCATTCAAAAATCACAATATTCAAAGTCACTATCCATAAAGGATATGCCCCTTATGTTTGCCCGAATTTAGCAATGATATTTTGTTTATGCAGGGTGTAAACACAATGTACATAACTGCAATAAACATTTGTTGCACGGCTTTAGTAATGTCCGTGGTTCAGCAAAAATTTAACAGCAAGACGAAAATAGACATTACAATCTAACGTGTATTCAACATAAGTATTGCCGTTCTGAAATCAAACCTAAGAGCCCAAATTATGGTTGCCAATTGAAAGTGGCAATTAAATTTATCAAAAACAGTATGAAACACTTGCATAATGCACATGCGCAAGTAAAGCATAAGAGTAATCATTAATTCCCACAATATAACAGCAAATAAAATTTACCCTTTACAAAAAGTAATGGAAAGAAATGAGAAGCAGTTTTCACTGAGTTTTCACAGAGACACGAAAGTTAATTAAATATTTCCTTTATAGGAACTTCCTCGCCGCTTTAACCACTGCTGTTGATACTTTTGTACAAACTTTCATTGCTATTTGCTGGCTAGCTTCCGGTGAATAATTTGTATTTGTGTATAATTTGCTCACGTGCGCAGCACTGTTATCGTCATAATATTACTTCCTTTACTCTTTCCCTTTTCTTTGTCAACTATTTGCTCTTATTTCATTGAGAAATTGACAACCAACATCGTAAATAGCTAGCTTCATTTCTGCGCTTCAGTATTTAGCTGGAAATTTTATTGAGGACTATTCTTTATTTACCCTTAAGTGTAATTATTTTCAGAGAAGGACTGACCTTCAAAATCTCGTTTTTTTCATCTAAACCAAACACTGATGCCCTGAATATCTACGGATAAGAAAGAAAGAAAAAGAGAAAAATGAGGAGTTGTGGGATTTGAGAGTATCTTCTTTAGTAGAATAGCTAAAAGTATTTAATAAAGAGGCAACTCGTGAAGCTTGTTATGACGGAATGTGGTGGCAGTAAAAATTCCTATTTATTCTATAATACTACATGAACTGAAAAGTCTTTGGTCTGACAGTTTGTGCTAAATGTCATTTCTCCGTCCACCTATCCTGTAACACACAATGATATTCTTTATTGATTGTTTTACAATGTTCGAAGTAGTCGATGAAAATAATTCTATGTGAAACTCAAAAAATACTTGCTAAAACCTTGTCGGTCGACTGTCGCGTTTTCGGTCGCTTTATGGAATGTGCTGGGTCAGACATGCATAACATTTGACAAGCCATTACTTAACATCAACGGTTTTTTTCCAATCAATAAACAATATTAATCAAAACACAATTTTCGCTTTTTCTGTTGTACACAAAAATAATAGAGGTATCGTCACTTTGAGGCCAATAACTTGGGAACGATTGGATGAAAGTTTATGAAGCTTTGACAGTATGCTAACTAAAGGTCAATGATTATTCAGCCCATATAGTACATAACAGATCTCACAACATATTGCATATGAGCTTTGATCACCAGATCGATAGAGGAGACCGTCTCTCCCTGCAAGCGATTATTTAAGTAAATATTGTAATATATTGATCTGGCTTAATACATATCTTCCTTGGTACTCTGAATGAGTAACCACATCCATCTTTCATATAACAGTGTGTACCATATTAGGACCACATACGGATAAGTATAAAAATTGGACTACGGTTGCTTCATCGCCCTGTTTGGGCGAAATCTCAAGTCTCCTAAACTAATATCCTGATTTGAGCCGAATTTGGCACATCAAATTCTGCGAATTTCTTTTCGCTCTGGTAGAAAAGCAGAACAAACTATCGAAATCTTTATAAATAATACCACTATGTAATTTACTTAAAATATCAAAAGGAGTTTGTTAAAAAACTAACGGCTATTTTAATGCTAAATTGAATGAATTGTACGTGCGTCTCATGTATGCCTGTGTGATAATGGCAAAATCAAACTTCTGCAAAACTTTCTCGTAATACTTACGTAATCAACGTGAACATTTCACATCTGATTTCTGAAAAACAAAATCGAAGGTAAACTTATTCATGGCAAAAGTGAAGGAAAGAAAGCGAGGTTCGAAAAAGCAAAACAGACTCCCCAAGTTCACATGAGAATGCTGATGACTCGATCGTAAGTAATTTACCCATAGTGCTGTTGTTGTTATGCGACGTTGCTGTTGTTGTTCGTTTGTGCTTAGTTTACGCTTTTTTATTGAAAGCGAAATTGACTTAAGTATTTCACGTTCATCAGTGTGTGCGTTATGTACACCGGCATGGGCTTGTAAAGCCAATAACACGTGCTTATAAGTGTGTGTGGCTGTGCGACTTATGAGCATGAACTTTTTATTAGCATATTTATGAGTAAAAGTGAAATCAATACAAAACTTTTTGCAAATATTTACCAATTGAAAACAAATAAAAAGTAGGGACGACAGAAGAAAGCCGTCAGAGAGTAAATATATACTGATACAACAAATTTGAGTGCGTCAGTGGCGGTACTTAGAGAGACAACAAATGTGAAGGTGTATATACAATATATACAAATATCAGATATAAAATAATTCGTAAATTGTGCTAAGTAACTTATGTACTAAAGAGAAGGTAAAGAAACGGTTGCAATGGCGCAAAACTTACTTCATTCAGGTTTATTTACAGCGACTGTTGTAGCAGTGGGATGTAAACTACGAGTCTTTCAATCCTTTCTTTCTCTCCATACTTTTTCTAGTTGTATACTATTATCACTTCCTTATATTTTTTAACTACTCATTCCTTGATTACATTCTCTAAACTAATACATCCTTTTTTCTATTATAAGGCATCAAAAACAACATTAGTTTAAAGCTCTTATTTGTTAACACAGTCTTAGTAGTAAGCATAATAAATATTAATTATTAACAAAGCGACCTTCAGAAAAAAGGGATGCAATATGTTTTAATACCAAATTTAATTTATTGATATTTTAAATTAAATAATTATTCGCCTCTAAGTCTACGAAGTATAATATATTATATAACTCCTCTAAAGAATAATGGGAGCAAACTAAATTAATAAAATTTAGGTAAATATTTTCGTAGTTTAAATAATCAATGCTTTTCTATGAAATTTATTCAAAGCAGGCGCCCTTACTCCAAATATTCAAATTACAAATCAGAAGCTAACTAATACAAAAATCTGATATGCCAAACCAACCAAACGAAAAGTCATTTCCACCTCTGTTGCCTTTGGCCTTTGATTTTCCTCCTTAGGCACCGAAAAGCAAATAACTTCACGTCTCGGCAAGATAACAATCAGTCAAGTAGAAGACAATAGAGGAAAAGATAATCTCCAAATGTGCTGCCTCAAATAAAGAACTCATCATCGCAACAACAGCAATGTTGGATGCTATTAGCATCAACCTTAAACGCACCGAATGCTTCCGACACACTGAATTAACGAATGACTGCTTCTTTCTTGACGTGACTGACAAACTGCTTGAATGGACAGAGCAAACGTATACGCCATGAATGCCAATTTGTGCCATCAGCGAGCGTCTCTCAAAATATGTAAACGAAAATGAATGGAAACACATGGGAGTAGTTGCACTCAGTTGGCGCGAGAAGTGATGAGCCGAAGTGATTATCATATTTTATATGAAGATTTCAAACAATCCGTTGGGAAGCAGCGCATACATGTACGAGTATGAATGGAAGTCTTAATATAAATTTGATGGTATTTATGTGCAGTAAAATTCCCTTAAGAGTTATGTGAAAGAGCCAACTCGCTGTCACGTGGTTGAGTGTTATATTCAGCAATTTCTGCCTAAAAATTTCGAAAATAGGAGCATTACCGTCAGCGTAAAATTTTATTGCGTCACATTTAGATATTATGGGTAATATGTTTTTTAAGAACTACCTATTTTCTAGTAATGCAATTGGTAATTTATTTGGAAAGCTTGAGGTGCTGAATTACTACATAAAAATATAAATTTTGGCTTCGAAGTACTATGACTCAGTAAAAGCATTGAAAACTATGACTAACTTGTGTCCAAAAATGGTGAATAATAACGCCGGTGGCCCAGTCGGAAACGACCCATGCATGAACGAATACTTTCACATGTCACAGCTGCTACTAAAAATATTTAATATATACACATATATGTATTTATTTATAATATATAAATCGAAAAACAAATTGTATGCAAAGCAAAAACGTAAAAAACGCCAGACATGTCAGTTGAGGTAGCCAAATCAAAAACAACGGTATAAACGAGTGTTTATGTGTCAAGGAATGTATGTTGTCAGGTGCATGCATTAGTTGAAATTAAACAGTTATCCAGTGAATTGTGAAATTGTGCACCTACAGACATTCAATTTCATTTACAAAGAAAGTGGATGCTATTTTTCGAATGATTTGGTTTTACATAAAGATTGCGATTTATAATTTTATTCGAGACCTGTGGAGTTGACGATTATTGTATGGCACATACACATATCTGAAATACATACATACATCTTTAAAACAACATTACATACATAATTACATATGCACATTTGTCAAGTGAACCGTGAGCTGCGCAGCAAATTGTCGTCGTACTTGGCCATCCCTCATTTTGTGGTGACTTGATTGTTATCAAATTTTACTTTGCCCCAAACTTTGTGTTTTATTTCTATTTTTGTACTTTTCTTTACGAAAGTTCAGTGGAAATTCCATAACCCAATTTCCAACAATAAGCCGAGCATATTGTTTAAATAGGGAGATGAACGTTTGGAATGAATATTAGGCAAACCTCGATTGTTGCACTTAGTTGGCATTCCAATGCCTGGCTTTCAGTTAGTTTATAGTTAAATGCAGCAATGAAAATCCGTATATTTAGATTTTGATCGACTTCCGTGGAATTTAGAAGAACCAAGACTATAATATTTTGTCAAGGTAACCTAATAACTTAATATTTAAAATTTGTAAGCGTAGTTATTAATACTAATTTTCGAATTTGTCTATTTTTAAGTTCTCCAGAGTAATGCAGGAGCCTTTGTACTACAATTTGTTCAGATTGATCGAAATGCTTGACATTAAGTGAATATTCTTCTTATTTTTGAACATTAGTAATTTTAACAAGAGTCTTAAAATCTTCGATGCTCGAAATTCCATTTCGGTTATTACAGTTTAATATTAAACTTTTTAAGTCTCTGACCGATATTAAATTGTATTTCGGAAGTCATGGTCAGGTTGGCCATGGTTGAAATAAATCCGACCATATATATGTCGTTTCGGTGTGAAGCGATTAATAGTTTGAATTGTCCTGAATTGAGGTTACGAAAATATGTCTAACTAACTAAATGCATTAGTAAATGTCAGAGTTAATCAATGTTTCCATACCCCAGAAAATATTGCGCACCCTGCATGTGTATTGAAATCGGTAAGACTGAAAAACTCTATTTTAAACAGGTAAGGAAGAGCCAATTTTGGGTGACCGAACATTTATGATATGTGATATAAACTCAACCAAAAAGGCTCAACTTAATATATTATGTATAAAAGGAAAAGTTCAACCAGAGAAAGGGAACTCATTATATTAGGCATATGGGGTTTAGATCGATTTCATTCATATTTAGCGCTAAACCACGTTATGTTTAAGAAAAAATATCCACCTAATTTCATTAAAATATTATACATGTTGACCAACATAAGCGGTTTAAAGTCAACTGGAAAATAGGAAGCCCCTTTATTGGGGCTAGGAGAAAACCTAGACATATTGTAACAACTTTTGTCATAATAAAAGTATACTCGAGAATATGTTATAAGGTTATAGTGGCAGTATTGATCCAGTTTTATTAATTTTTGGCATTGCGAGATATTATTACAGGATCAACAGGAAGTTTGAAAATCCTTATATTAGGTATATGGGGGCTAAGGGAAGTATTTATCCGATTTTATATCATAGCATCAACATAGCATCGTTTTATATCAGCAATAGTGCGAATCCGCCTATCTACAATACCAACCTCCTTAATGTGCCAGGGAACACATAGACAAAGTTCCATCAATATATCGTAATTCTCACTTAAGTGCGAGCACAAATTGCATCAATTTGCATCATTTTACATTTAACGGTTTTGTTCAAAACTACTAAAAGAGCGATAACTCGCTAAGATAACTCGACAGAAGCCTTAAATTAGACAGTAAAGATATTAGGAAAGGAGTGCATGTGTATCAATGTAGAAATTAGAGAATTAGGAACACAGGTTACCCACTTTTGGGTGAAATGTCAAATCTTATACCAATTTCAACCAAATTTTGTTCACTGGATTCCCCTGACTTCCTTATGTTACAGTTTGAAAATTTGTGAAATCTGATCGCAACTTCACCTATATCCCATATAATATAATTTTCAATTCCATCCGCGTTTTCCATCTTACAATAAAAAAAACTGCTAAATCATGTTAGAAACGCTCAAAATCGGAAAATAACTTTTTCCGGCTGCCGATACCGAATACGAGGACCTCAGCTCTTCTGGTTGGCTTTATGCCGAAAATATCGGTCAATCCAAGGGAAATCTAAATGAATTCAGATAATATATTACATATAATAAATTCTACGTGCCTTTATGCAGAGTATATCGATGAATGTGTGAGTTATCTTAATAAAATTACGAAGAAACATATTTTCAAGCATACTTTTGCTTAATAGGCAAGGTCAATGCAATCAGTCCCGACCTTCCCTTAGCACCAGAATAATGATTTTCGACTTTCCAGTTGATTTTATGTCTTATATGGTAGTCTTAACCATAATGTGACATTGCATTAAATATAAACGAAATCAGTCTAGACCTTGGTCAAGCCTCCATACTATGTTTTCTCAAATCTGAAAAATTTCGAGAGTGCAAAATGTTCGATTACACCCGAAATTAGCCCTTTCTTGCATGTTATTGTTAATAATTTCATCGATTTGTTATTATTGAGCCTCAAATTAATTGAAGGGAGAACATATACGTATTTCAACGCATATAAAAGAAACGAAGAAACCCACAATTTTTAAAACTCGCGAGTTACTTTTGGATACCCTAAAATCGTGTTAGTTTAGTATTAAATTTTCGGTATAATTTTAAATGTATAATCACGCAGGATTTAGTTTATGGAGCTAAATAAGGCAAATGTTTATAAACGTAGGCAGCTTCATTGGATGTATTTCTCATGGTATATACATATATTATATGGATGGTACATACTTCTGTGGGTATAACTTTCCATTAAAAAGCGAGAGGGACAACCATCAAACCAATGGCCCTTTTGGTTGCCTATTTTATTATTTGTGCATACATTTAATTACTTTACTTAATTTGCATTATAGAAATGATCAAATCAAATGTTTGTTATTAAACAGACGCATTTACGCACATTTAATTACGCATTTAAATACGCACAAAAATGTTTAAAAAAGGACCATGGCCTTGCCCTCTAATAAGTGTAGTTTATCTTTATATGTATATATATATGTATATATACATCCACCCCGGTACGAAATATATGTTTTGCTTTCTGTTTAAAGTTCGATTAGTCGGTTAACGTCGGAAGAAAATTTACCCTAAATATAGCTGGAAACGATTGCATTCTAATCGGTATAAAAAGTGGACAATGGGCGTGGCACCATCCAGTTTTGGGTAAAAAGCTATATCTCAGCAAATATTCGGCCAAACTTTGACCAAATTCGGTTGATTTTATGCCTTATGTATCGGTCAATATGTAATATTGTATAATTAAGCAAAATTATTTGAACGTATTATCTCGGATATACTGTAGTACCTATAGTTGGTACCGAAAATGGGTACAACCTATCCATGAATTACCCCAACCCCAACCAATACTACATATTATGATTTTCGTTATTCCGATTGGCTTCATGTCAATTATACCAGTTAAATTGTGAGCCATCTTAATACAATGTGATCAGCTCAAACATGTTCCCTTAGCTACAATTTGTTCTTCCTTGCTTGTTTCATATATGTGTACAAGTATATACATATCATGATTTCAATTTATTAAATTTTTTCTGCACTTTCCACTAAAATGAAATAAGAAGGAAGTTTAATCAATTTTTCTAGTAATTTTAGCATTTAATAAAAAGATTTGCTTTTCAAGTAGATAACCTAATGCCACAGCACAACGGAACCCATTTTGGTTTATATAATTAGAAGAGTTGAAGTGCTTTGCTTCTTGCTCTGGGTAAAGGTTATAAATTACCCTTTGGATTAGAGGCACCTTAGCGCTATATTACCTTACTGACAAATTGGACAGCTAGAAGATTTTCTTCATACCTACTGTCGAATTTGTCTGTAAGATGGATCCCACATGGATCATATCAACACCTCGCCTTGGCTCTCATTCATTAAGACTCGAAATTTTTAATGCTACTTGCATTGCTGTACCTTTAAATATACTCAAAATCGACTTTATTGGTGTTTTATTTGTTTATTTTCCATTATTTTAAGAAGAATTTTGCCATTTGCAAATTATAAATAAGTTAATATACTGATTCACAAAGACTCACATAGCTCCTCGTCTATCGCCTATTGATGTAAAGCAATAAAATTACTCAGCTTTTCAATAAAATTATGAGCAATTTCTCTCCTTTTTATACGTATTGTTATGCGTATTTATTAAAAAATTACATGTGGGCCAGTTTGAAACACATAATGCCATTGATTATTGGTTCCAGTCGTTGCTTGTGGGTCGTTAGCCATTCGCTGCTCAGATTTTTATTTGTTTTGCTGGTTTTCGCGGTCAATTTCATACTAACTAGTTCACAACAATAATAGCAATTTTTACGTTTGTAATTTATTGGTCCGACAAATACTTCGCGTTGAAAACTTCATGTTGCGTATTTGTGTTGTTCATGTATGTATTGCAGTAAGCCCACTATGTGAATTGTGTCAGTAATGTTTACTTCTTCAAGAGGTAAGCTTTGATATTATTGACACTTTTCTTCTGTTTATTTCATTGTGACATGTTTTTATTTGCGGTTTTTCATAATTTATCTCGTACCTTATTATCTACTTTCAGCACTTATTGACACCGTGTGGTTAACCATCCGCTTGATGCACCAATAAAAAAGTTAAATATTATTATTTTGTTCGGTTTCAATGCATACATTTTATTGTTATAAAATATCTCGGTTGGTTCTTAATATCTAATTATTGATGAGAAATGGGCACACATCTTTAGTACGGTAATAATAACTGGCTGAATTTTATAGTTCTCATATTAATTCGTATTATTTAGCTCAAAGAAATATTTTAATTCTTATTGAAAAATCATTACTTCTGAACTCGTAAAATACTATCCTTATTAACGGGCTAAGGTAGAGCTAAGTTCGGATGTAACCGAACATTTTATACTCTCACAATATGCAAGGCTTAAAGGAGGGGAAATACTTTTAGGTGCTGGCATGACTTTATATTAAATCGCGTTGCATAAGAATTCAGCACTCATTCTTCGACAAAACCGTAAATGGATTCCAATCATATTTGGTATCTTATTAACTTATATTACAGGTCGTAGCCTCATGTACTTCCTTTACAATATTTTGCTTCATCTCTGAGATATTTATATTAAAATCTACCAAATTAACTAAACCACATTATGTTTAAGAAAACATCTCCAGTTAATTTCATTAAAATATTACATATATTAACCAACATAAACGGTTTAAAGTCACCTGGAAAGTCGTGAATTTTTATATCGGGTATATTTGTGTTAGAGGAAGGTCTGCACTGATCGCATTAACCCTCTGCATTACTCAAATATTCTAGGGAACATGCTTCCATGCAAGTTTACGAAGATAAATACTACAGTGACCGTCTATTCGGCATAAAGTCTGCTAGAATAGCGAAAATCATTATATGTAGTATATGGGAGCTGGGATAATTCGTACACCGATTTCACACATTTTCGGCATTAAACTCTGGTATATTCAATATTATACTCTCACTTACTTGTGCTAAACTTTCCCACATATTGACCGATATATGACGTATAAAGCAAACCGGAAGTTTGAAATTCTTATATTAGGTATATGTGGATCACGTAAATTGTTCACACGATTTTCCCCACTTTTGACAAAAGAGCACATTATTATCATGGAAAGATAACACTCGAATTTCATTACGATATCTCACAGATTTACCGATATTTTCGTAAAATTCAGATGGAGGCACTGAGGTTCATATATTTGGTATTTGGTGGCTTGGAAAGTTATAATCCGATTTCGGCTGCTTTCATGGATGAGATGGCATATCCTAAGCGGATCTTAAACGTGTATCTTATTCATGGAAAGCTTTATGCTAAGATCTTAATTGATGCTCGATAATTTTGCTCGAAATGACTTAAAATTGTGTTATATGAAAATTAGGCGTGGTTTTAATCCGATTTTGTCCACAATGTGACATAGGACTGCCAATCTAAAGTCACTTACCAAATTTTGTTCGAATCGGTTGAGGCGTTTTTGAGATATGGGATTTCACCTAAATGTTGTCAGTGCCATGCCCATCACCAAAACTTTAGACGGATTCCTATACAACCCTTCTATATCATATTTGCAGTGAGATTTAATGTTTCCGACGTGTTCCGTCACCGAGTTAATGCACTTTTAGTAGTTTGCAATATAACCTCTGTATGGGAGATGGGCGTGGTTATTATGTGATTTAACAAATTTTCGGAGAGTATGGGGAGATGCTAGAAAGAATTACTCGGAGAAAGTTTGATTTATATAGCTTTAACGGTTTTTGATATATATATAAAACCTATTAGGAGGCGGGGCCATACCAACTTTTACCAAAAAATTTTACCCACAGATGCCTCGCTCTTCTAGAATTATTTGTACCAAATAACACGTTCATATCACAATTTGTTGCTTAGTTATAGCACTTTATCTGTTTTCGATTAATGGCAATTTGTGGGCGCAGCAGATGTCTAATTACGCCCAGCTACGATACTAACGTTTTTATGGTTACAAAGAACACGTGTACCAAGCGTCATCAAGATATTTTACTTTTTACTTAAGTTATCGCTTGGCAAACAGTCAGGGTATTTCTTGTATGTATCTTCAATGTATCTCTTCATCGTGGTGATTTTTATATATGTATGTAATTCTATATATATGTCGATTATTTTTAGATGTTACAAATAACCGTTAGGTGAACAAAACTGTAATTCTCTGTTTTAATATGTTGCGAGAGTATAAAGTATATTATATTGTAATTTTATTATACCCTAAGAAAGACTAAACGGACATTTACATTGTTCCGGTATGACAAGGAAATTATTTTTAAATATTATTAGCAAGGATTTTGTAAAGGCAAGTTTATTTGAATTATTCCGTTTTATTGTTAAATATTCCGTTATATTATTATTAGAGAGAGGGTTACTGTCTCATGTATTATAAGTTATTATTGGCTTAAACGAGTTATATCGCGTAGAAAATAATAGGATAGTCGAAGTAATAGGATAATATATTTTCAACCTACCGCTGCTGCCCTAACTTGCTTTTTGCATATGTGAATTCGCTGTAGGCCTTTACTCCTTCACTCTTACCCTATCCATTAAATTTTACACTGCACTTTGTAAAGAACATAAACATAATCCCTACTAATTAGTATTTAGGAATTTTGGAAAATGGACATCGCCTTTTCATGCTCAATAATTAAGGTCTGCATATAATGGCGATTAAGCAAGTATCCAGAAAAAGGGAATTTAATCAATTATATCAAATGTCAAATTAACTTGGATTACGCATAATTAAAAGTATTATGGAAGCAAAAAATAAGTATGAAATATGAAAAAGAAGTAAAAAAATACGCAGTGTTGTTCTGAATATTTACAAATATGAGAAGAAGTTAAGTCAAATTGTTTTATCTAAGGCGAATGGCATATAGTTTATGGATTAGAAATTGACAAGTAAGTATAGCTATTATTCTTTTAATTCAATGTTTTAATAAGTTCAAAGTCACATTATCATAAAGTGGAAGCCTTTCAGGTATTGAATATCTCTCAAGCAAGACTTCATTGAAAATCTTTGATGAAGAAGAAACATTTATTTCACAAAATAACACCAAAGTATATAGTGGCGTCATTCATTTAAGAAGTACTATTACCACATGTGTGTAGTATTTCGAAAGGGCATCGCTTCGGTGAATACTCAGGCAAGCATCAATGTCAAGTTACAGCCATTAACCCATGTAATGGTGACTTCATCAACGCGAAACACATCAATCGCATGATGCGCGCAAATTCAAGCTGATGTGTCATTATTTGGGTGCATTAATCATTTGGCTTCCTAATTATTTTTGCCTCATGGCGCTACTAATTATTTACTATAAAAATTTGATTCATTTACAAGTGTCTTTGTTGATTTGCAGCAACAAGTTCAACAAGGTTAGTAGGGAAGACTGGATGTATATCTAACCCCACTACTAATTTGGAAAATATAGTTGTTGTTGCTTATAATTGCGCTTTAAATAAATACTATGTACGTGTTTCTTTAATTGGTCGAAATAGTTTAAAAACTCGAAGTTGCTTTCAAAATGTATTATTATCCACTATGTATTGATTTATAAAATATTTTGTTATCAAGAAAACTGAACTACTAAGCAGTCGTATATAATTCTATAAAAGTAGAAAGTACAATAATTTAACTGAGTCAGTTCTTTTTGTTTTAAAAACAACTTGCAAAAGATTTGGCAATTTTTATACTCTCGTAACATATTGCTACAGAGTATATTAGTTTTGTTCACCTAACGGTTGTTTGTAACACCGTATACATAGTATACCGTATACCGTAGACATATGTATATATAAATGATCAGGATGAATAGACGAGTTGAAATCCGAGTGACAGTCTGTCTGTCCGTTCGTCCGCCCGTGCAAGCGATAACTTGAGTAAGAATTAAGATATTTTGATGAAACTTGGTACACGTGTTCTTTGTCCCCGTAAGACGGTTGGTATTGCAGACGGGCGTAATTAGACCTCTGCCGCGCCCACAAATTGCCATTAATCGAAAACAGATAAATTGCTTTATAAGTAGTAAATTAAGATATAAACGTGTTATTTGGTATAAAGGATCCTAGTAGGGTGGGGCTGCTGTGGGAAAAATGTTTTGTAAAACTGGGTACGGCCCGCCCCCCAATAGGTTTGATATATATATCTCGGAAACCGTTAAATATATGTCAATCAAACTTTCTCCGACTAAGTCTTTCTAGCATCTCTCCATACACTCAGAAAATGAGTGAAATCGGATAATAACCACGCCCACCTCCCATACAAAAGTTATGTTGAAAGCTACTTAAAGTGCGATAACTCTGTGCACGAACACATTAGAAATATTAAATCTTACAAAAAGTATGATACGGGAGAGCTGCATACGATTCCGTGTAAAGTTTTGGTAAAGAGAATGGCACCGCTCACTTTTAAGTGAAATCTCATATCTCAAGAAGCGCCTTCACCGATTTTAACAACATTCGGTATGTGACATTATACTTTAATTTTTATGTCACGTTGTGAAAAGGGATGGAATCGGTTTAAAAGCACGCCTACTTGTCATATAACGCAATTTTATGTTTCATCTGATACTTTCACTTTAAAGTAGATAAATCGAACATCACTCAATATATTGGAATAAAGCTTTTCACGAATAGTACGTTCAAGATATGCCATCTCGTGCGTAAAAATAGTTGAAATCGGATTAAAGCTTTTGAAGCCACCAGATACCCAATATAAGGACCCCAGTGCCTCTATCTGACATTATGGCGAAAACATCGGTAAATCTATAAGATATTGTAAGTAAATTGGAGGATTATCTTTCCATGATAATGGTGTACTTTGTTACCAAACATGGTAAAAATCGGGTAAATACTACCCCCAGCTCCCACATACCTAATATACGGATTTTCAACCTGCCGGTAGACTTTATACCTTATGACTTATGAGTTACGAGTATCACTTTGAAATTTAGAGAGCGGCTCTTTCTGATACCAGTTTGTCCATGTGCTTAAAATGGATAAAATCGGGTGAGCACTTCCTCTAGCCCCCATGTACAATATGTAAGAGTGGTCAATGTGTAAGATATCTTAGCAAAATAAGTGAATGCGTAATATTGGTATACCATAGTTTACTGCCGAAAATGTGTGAAATCGATGAACGAATTATCCCAGCTCCCATACTACATATAATGATTTTCGTTATTCTAGCAGACTTTTTGCCAAATATGGCGGTCACTGTGTGAGTTACCTTCACAAAATTGGATGAAATCATGTTCCCTAATATACTTGAATAATGAAAAAAGTTAATGTGAACAGTACAGATCTTCCTCTATCCCATAAATGCCCGATATAAGAATTCCCGACTTTCCATTTGACTTTAAGCCGTTGATGTTGGTCAATATTTGTGATACTTTAATGAAATTAAGTGGATATGTTTTCTTAAACACAATGTGAATTCGTTCTAAATATGAAAGAAATCGGTCTAGACCATGGTCTAAGCCCCTTATTCCTAATGTATTACCTTTTCTCTGGTTGACTTTTCCTTATGTATCGAATTTTTTCAATTAAGCCACTTTGGTTGAGTTTATATCGCATATATCATTTTTGAGTTAATTTGGTAGATTTTAATATAAATATCGCTAACACGAAGCAAAATATAACAATGAAAGTGCATGAGTCTATGACCTGTAATATAAGTTGATAAGATATCAAATATGAATTCAATCTATCGACAATTTCGTCGAATATTGAATGTTGAATTCTTCCGCAACATTTTTTAATATAAAGTTATGCCAGCACCTGAAAACATTTCGCCGCCTCTGATCCTTGCGTATTGCGAAAGTATAAAATGTTCAATTACACCCGAACTTAACCCTTTCTTACTTGTTTTCAATTTCCTCATATTGTTGTACGGTTGGCGAAATTTCTTCACAAGCACAGATGAACCCATTCTTAATTTAGTTATGATATCCTCAATCAAAGTCAAGTTAATTTATTATTAATTAAATTTGGCCAATTGATACAAAGTTTACATTCGCACTCCAAATTTCGACAAGGAGTTGTAAGGGTAATGCTCCTCAATGTAGTCTTGCAACACTCTTCTTGTACTGTTTTGTTAACCTAACGGTTTTTTGCAATGCTTGAAACTAGGTGAGTTATATACATATAGGATGTGATAGATTTCTTAATGATTACTATGATGAGACGAAGCGATTCCCGGATACCCTTACGTCCAAATGTTCTGGTGCACATATTTCTGGAGTTGTTATCGCTTTAGGGAGGTTGATATTATGTGCCTGCAAAACTGCAACTACGCCTGCCTCCCATATAACACCATTCTAAATCCCCCCAGTTTGTGTTTCCTAAAATGGATAATTCAACCATTAATGGAAGTCTACAATCCGAATTCTGTTTCATGTTTCAACTCTTGTATGGCAAAAATAATCGAAATCGGCCCACGCCTTTTGATGACCCTTTATACGGAATTTAGAGATATTCGTCGACCCAGTTGGCTTTGTACATTATATATTATGAAATATGTGAGATATTTTAAGGGAATTTATTTAAAAGCTTAGACTAAAAGTTATTGTATAGGTTCAGATCTTCTAACTCACATACCATACCATACCAAATATTATAACATTTGTCCTTCCAGCTGACTTTATACTGTACTTGTCGGAAGTAAAGAAATATCTAGATATTATTAGATGAGAATTTACTCATCATAACACATACAGACGTCAGAAACGATTAAGATTAGTCCATATGTTTTGCTCTACCATGTACCCGATAAGAGAATGCAATACCAAATACTAAAGGTTTAGAAAATATATTATTCAAACGTGAATATATAATATACTAAAATTTTGTATGTAGGCCATCATGTTGAGAATTTAGTCTTACTTCTTCTCTTGCAAAACTTTCAGAGACAATTCTAAGCCCATTTTTAAGTAGTCTTCAATTGAATTCAGAAAGTTTGTAGGTTTATCTTTCATCAAAGTTCGGAAGAGTAACACAAATGCTGTTTGTTTTGATTTTTGAAACTAATGTCATACAAATTCAAGTACATTTACAAGTGTCATCTTGCTTGAGTGACTTTAAAGTTGTGCTAAATAAACACTGTGTGAAATCGGATTTTGTTGTCCTAAATGGGATAATTGCAAAGATATGCTGACATTATTTATTCATTTAAATCTTGACTTTGAAAGGTATCAGTTCACTGAGCTTAAAGCATTTTTGCGAATTCTAAGACCAGGGTGCTGTTTTATTCGAATGCAAAGAAATAAACAACTTTAAAAATCCAACATTTATTTAGGTTTACGCATAATATAAACAGATGAGTTCTTCCATGTTCCTCTGTTCTCACCACCTGCTACTACCTGCACGGAACACTTTCAAAGCTGTAGACTGCACATTTTGAACGACATATATTGGCCAACATAAAATTCGTTCAACTCATCGTTCCTTTTTCCTTCGTTAATAATGATAGAGACAAGCCAGCGACACAGCGTTATAAATAAAACGAATTGTCAAACTTTCATAATAATTGTAA
The DNA here is from genome assembly GCA_021498325.1 of Bactrocera minax. Taxonomy (NCBI): domain Eukaryota; kingdom Metazoa; phylum Arthropoda; class Insecta; order Diptera; family Tephritidae; genus Bactrocera; species Bactrocera minax. The sequence continues at coordinate 1,156,139 of JAKEEE010000064.1, read as the reverse complement.
GCACTAATAATAACTGTAAGTTCATGATGTCACGAACTTATGTATTTTTCTGTCAAACGCATTCGAAAAAGTAATGGGAGGAAACCGTCGTAATATTTATTTCTGCCATTGGTGCTCTCTGCACATCATTTCACTCTTCAATAAACTGCCACACTATTCAACAGCTGTGAAAAAACGCCACAGTCGATCTTTTTATTTGAATGTATTTCATTACGCCAGAATTTTAGGTGAAACTCTGCCTGACTTGGGTCTGTATCAAACTAAGCCACATTTATCTAGTTTTTAGGAATCAGTGCCGATAATGTACAAACCGCCAGAACCAAATGTAGTTTTACCTCTTCTGGAGCTCTCCAAATAAAGATGAAAAGATTTCGAATAGTTCCCGTAAAGAACACAATGTCCTTCTATGGAAGCAATTTCTGTTGGGGTCTCACACATAATATCCTTCTGCAACGTACGGAATGGGAGAAACAACGGAGAGAGATAATAGCTAACACATAAAGTAATTGTTGAGGCACGCAAGCTATGAGGAAGACCTAAACATCTTTGAATTGGTTGGATTGGCTTTATATTCCCCAAGGAGTTGATTAAATATGATTAAGTATAATATCATCATTATGTTAACGCTTTAATTTTTTTTTTGTTTTACATGGAACATCAAGAGCTTTGCTTCAAAAATATTCATATGTGTTTATTCATCTAGAAATAATGCGTGTCGGGCAAAACTTTCTAGTGACAAATTTTCCAAACGACTGCATATGAAAACCCGCACTAAGAGACAGCGGAAAAGCAGCCGGCAAAACTAACAAAAGCCCAACACACTTTGTCACTTGATTTTGGCCAGCAGCATACAATGGATGAGTGCTGGTGGCAAGTTGACAAATGCAAACGAATAAATAGATTCGACGATTTTGTCCCAAAAATACGAGAGTCAAAATAAGGTAAATATGCGCTAAGCATTATCAAGAGCAGTGTAAGAGAATAATAAGAGAAGTTAAGAGAGCCTTCTGGTGGGAAGAAGTGTCTTTCAAGTAACGCTTAACTTAGTCCACTGCCACAAAGCTTGAGCTCTGAATGGAACGCATAATTTATGCTCAGCCCATGAAAATTCTCTTTAATTTTAAACACGCATACGTATGGCGCGCTTTTAACGGCATGCGGCCGCGGTGGCAAAAGCAACGCTCTTCTTAGCCAAGTCTCCGGTACTTTAGATGACTTAAAGTGATCAGTTAACGAACTTGCTTGAAAGATAACGGTTGCGCGTGCGGAAAACAAAGTGCTAGCTGAAAATCGTGTAACGAAGAAGAAGCTTCACCGTTCGAATTGCCTTGAACTTCTGTTTGTTTTAATTTTGTTGGCGTTTGGAACAAGTTCATTGTGAGTTAAGTTTCAGCAACGGAGGCAACAAGCGAAAATCTACTTGAAAACATGCCAAAAACCTGTTGCTAAATGAGCTCAACGGTTGTGTATGTGTATCAGTGTGTGTGCATGAGTACGCAAGAAATGCCTCAACTATTCGATCGCTAGAAAGCAATCGCTCTAATTTCACTTTTAAACACCCCTCATACCGCCACTGTAGCTTCCGGTTGGTTAGGTGCAACTTTGTAGAAATTGTAATATTTTGACTTAATGCCACTTGCGAATATTATCAATTTGTTTAATACTATTCGCATTTGTTAACTGCTAATTGGACTTTCTAAACAAGTGGATTATGTGCCAACTAATTTAATTACTATGAAGCTGCGCAAACAAAAGCAATAAAGTCAAAGTACATATACACATGAATATACAATGAAACTTTTTAAACTATTTTAATAAAGGGATTCTACGATTCTTTTCAATAAAGACATTTTCAGACAGAATTTTCAACAAAAAGTAGGATATTATATTACAAGAAATAAAACGGTGTATCAGCAAAATAAGGAATGTTATTTATGAGCAATTTTTTATTTATATCTTTTGATTTGCTCTGCGAAAGTAAAAACATTTTTCCTTGCGTGTCGGGTTCGCCTCGAGAGAAAGGAGTTAAATGCACTGGAAAACTATACAACAGCACAAGAGTATTCAATTTGCTTGCTGACGTAAAGCTGCATCCTTTTCCACTTAAGAACTTGTTTTCTTTAGTTTTGTGGTAGACAAATACAGTTGAAACGCCAAGTGGACGCCTGAGCTAAATTGAATTCAAAAATTTCGCCTTATATTATGCAGTTATTTTTACATATTTATGTGTGTGCGTGTGTTTTTATATGCGAAAAACTAAAAAGTATCAACTGCTGTGAAGAAAAGATAAATACGTAAATGCAAATAAATAAGTGTAAACAAAAAAAAAAGTTTACTTAAATTGTGAAATCTTTAGGAAAGAGAATTCGAAAGATAACAGCTTCAGATATTTAGCCCCTTTCAATGTGTTTCACGAAGAAGCATATCAATTGCATTATTCAACCGAAAGTACTAGGTTGCAAGGAATTCCAAAGGAGAAAGTGATGCGCAGTCCAAAAGCAGAAGTGGTAAGTGGTAAGTGAACGCAAACTTTCGAATAGTGCGTTTGAGTTCGCTTTTAATTTTACATAGTTTCTAAATGTAATAACTTCCTAAACAAAAAATTGTATTTATCACGTTTTTGACGAAGCCTATATGGGTCAACTTATCATTGCTTTTTACACCTGTATTTTCAGTAATCTAAAGGAAAGCCTTCTGATCTACTCCTATATAGTTAAACATATTTGGATTGAGCTTTGGTGCTATTGAAAGGCTCCTTTCTATTTGAAGTAAATCTAATGAATATGTCTTATTTAGTTTTCAGTGTAATGATGCAACATAATTAATTTGAAAGCAGATATTTTAATTCAAAACGAAAATTTCAAATCCTTGGAAATCGCCCTCACGTTTATAACAGAATAACAAATAACATATATATATTTCATAACATTCACTCCAATTAATATATTCATTAAATACATTTGCCGGATGGAACCACAATTTTTAGTGTGAGCATGTTCATATGTATATATTCACTTCAATTTTTAGCTAATTGAGAAATGTGTTCTGTCAATACGGCTCTTTTGTGTATACGTTATTTATTTAAAATTGTTTTGTAAATAAATTAGCAGCATAAATACCAAATAAATTATTTTAAATTTTAATCACTGGTTTCAGTACAATTACTCATACTGCTGAAATCAAATTGGTTAAAAAATATTGTTCAGAATAGTTTTGATAGCCCTCAATTATTCATCCTCACAAATTTCTAAATTCCAAAGCGGTGTGGGGAAATCTTGTGGAGATTTTATTTATTTCATAAATATGCACATTTATGTAACTTTTTGATGTAATGTTCAAACTTTGACTTACTACGCGTATGTGAATTTACTTAGTGAAATATGTTCCGTTTTCTCGTTCATGTAGACTTGATTAAATTTATTTACAGTTGAAGAATACTAAGGCAATTAAGTTTTAGTGGTAAACTGAGTCTTCGAGTATCTTATTCACACATACACAATTTAGCTTTGTACAATAGCTATACCACTGTGTTATTCTGTATTGAGAGACTCAAATGCAAGTGCGATTTTTACTTACGACTGAGTTTAAGTCCGAATGATTTGACACCAATATAAAATGGAAAGAGAAAAACAAAATTGATGGCCATTTTATGAGTTAAAATCAATTAGATGATTGTTATTAGGTGGGATCACAATGGCTTAGCTGAAGATAAGTAATTTGTGATTCGAAAAAGCACCTGAAATCTTATGTATCGGCAAAGTGCCTTGAACCCATCACGAGTCTGCTTAGGGATTTATTTCAATACTAGTTAGTTCACCTGAATGGCTGAAAGAAATATATTCAAGACGCTTAGGAAGGAAGTGTTCAGATGATTAATCCTCGTCTTCTCGTCGTTTATTTCTTTTTATACTCTCGTAACATGTTGCTGCAGAGTATATTAGTTCTGTTCACCTAACGGTTGTTTGTAACACCTACAACTAATCGAGTTAGATATAGACATATATATATAAATGATCAGGATGAAAAGACGAGTTCAAATCCCAGCCAGTGTCTGTCCGTCCGTCTGTCCGTCCGCCTGTCCGTCCGCCCATACAAGCAATAACCTGAGCAAAAATTAAGATATTTTGATGAAACTTGGTACACGTGTTCTTTGTCCCCGTAAGACGGTTGGTATTGCAGACGGGCGTAATTAGACCTCTGCCGCGCCCACAAATTGCCATTAATCGAAAACAGATAAATTGCTTTATAAGTAGTAAATTAAGATATAAACGTGTTATTTGGTATAAAGGATCCTAGTAGGGTGGGGCTGCTGTGGGAAAAATGTTTTGTAAAACTGGGTACGGCCCGCCCCCCAATAGGTTTGATATATATATCTCGGAAACCGTTAAATATATGTCAATCAAACTTTCTCCGACTAAGTCTTTCTAGCATCTCTCCATACACTCAGAAAATGAGTGAAATCGGATAATAACCACGCCCACCTCCCATACAAAAGTTATGTTGAAAGCTACTTAAAGTGCGATAACTCTGTGCACGAACACATTAGAAATATTAAATCTTACAAAAAGTATGATACGGGAGAGCTGCATACGATTCCGTGTAAAGTTTTGGTAAAGAGAATGGCACCGCTCACTTTTAAGTGAAATCTCATATCTCAAGAGCGCCTTCACCGATTTTAACAACATTCGGTATGTGACATTATACTTTAATTTTTATGTCACGTTGTGAAAAGGGATGGAATCGGTTTAAAAGCACGCCTACTTGTCATATAACGCAATTTTATGTTTCATCTGATACTTTCACTTTAAAGTAGATAAATCGAGCATCACTCAATATATTGGAATAAAGCTTTTCACGAATAGTACGTTCAAGATATGCCATCTCGTGCGTAAAAATAGTTGAAATCGAATTAAAACTTTTGAAGCCACCAGATACCCAATATAAGGACCTCAGTGCCTCTATCTGACATTATGGCGAAAACATCGGTAAATCTGTAAGATATTGTAATTAAATTGGAGGATTATCTTTCCATGATAATGGTGTACTTTGTTACCAAAAATGGTACAAATCGCCTGAGTACTACCCCCAGCTCCCACATACCTAGTATACGGATTTTCAAACATTAACTTTGAAATTTGGAGAGCGTCTCTTTCTGATAACAGTGTGTCCATATGTATAAATGGATAAAATCGGGTAAGCACTTTTCCTAGCCCCCATGAACCTAATACTCGGATTTTCAACCTTTGGGTACACTTTATACCATATATTTCGCTCAATATATAAGATATCTTAGCAAAATTAAGTGATGGTGTAATACTGGATATACCACACTTTACTGCTGAAAATGTGTGAAATCGGTGAACGCAATATCCCAGTTCCCATATACTACATATAATGATTTTCGTTATTCTAGCAGACTTTATGCCGAATATTGCGGTCACTGTGTTAGTGAACTCCACCAAATTGCGTGAAAACATGATCCCTAATATTCTTGAATAATGAAAAGAGTTAATGCGATCAGTGTAGATCTTCCTCTATCCCAAAAATGCCCGATATAAGAATTCCCGACTTTCCATCTGACTTTAAACCGTCAATATGTGTGATACTATAATGAAATTAAGCAGATATGTTTTCTTAAACACAATGTGAATTCGCGCTAAATATGAAAGAAATCGGTCTAGACCACGGTCTAAGCCACTTATTCCTAATATAATGATTTCCTTTTCTCATATATCTAATATATTCATTAACCCACTTCGGTTGAGTTTATATCGCATATATCACTTTTGAGTTAATTTCGTAGATTTTAACAAAAATATCTCTGACGAGGACACGAAATATAGCAATAAAAGTACACGAGTCTATGACTTGTAATATACGTTAATAAGATATCAAATATGATTGCAATTCATTGACAATTTCGTCGAATACTGAATGTTGAAATCTTCCGCAACATATTTTAATATAAAGTTATGCCAGCACCTGAAAGCATATCCCCGCCTCTGATCTTTGCACTTTGCGAGAGAATGAAATGTTCGGTTACACCCGAACTTAGCCCTTCCTTACTTGTTTTTTGTTTTTTTGATTTACCCCTTTCTGTGGATTTTCTTTAGTTATCCTTTTTTAATATAAAATTAAATATATGAGATGGATATAATATGTTTTACCTGTATATTTACAGGGATACTAAAATATACTTAAAGAAAATTGTATAGTTTAAAAGTCAAAAAGGGCGAAAATAATAGGAAATATACAAGTCTATAATTAAAGGTAAATTTACTTTTCAGCAAAGTTTACATACTAAAAATAAAATTTAAAAAATGCCTGCCTTACATAATTTCTCATATCAAATCTCTTTTTAATGTGTCATTTGAATAATATTTGTCACCTCCACAAACGGTTGCGTGTTAATTTCTTTGCATCTCTTCATTTACAACTTCTCAGACTCTCTCAGCCGTATTCATTATCAACATAGTCACTACTTAAACCTTTTCAATTAATATAAAAAACACGAAGCCAATGAAAAACGGCCCAGCTCGTCCAGAGTAATCTCATAATCACATCTGTTATGTTATTGACCACTTTGCTGAGCTAAGAAATTGAAAGCATTTCCATTGTTTTATATAATCTTTTATGGAGACCACGAATACGACCACCTTGTGTTGATGACACTTTCTTTTATTCAAAAGTACTTAATTGCGTGGTTGTGAAACCGAAAAGTTAAAACACAACAAAAAAACACTTTTTGGGCTAAGTTTTGTTCGAATTTACGCAGCAACAACATATCCAGCTGTTACATAAACAAGCATATAATCCCAACTACATCAAATAACAACAAAAGTGAGGCAACAAAACCTTTCTAACTTGTTGTACATGTAAATGTATCATCGCCCCACTTCAGCTGTATGCAGCTCAGTGAAAAGTAATATGCACAGAGCTGTTAATTACAAAGTCGTCACTGGTCGACCGATAGGATGTGAGTTGGACGGCAATGAAACTAAATTTATGAGTATTTTATGAATGTGTAATTAACTGAAGTCTGAGTTAGGACTAGTCTAACAAAGAAATTGCAAAAAACCCAAATATATTGTATTATTACTTAGGTGCAACATGGTGAAGATTTAACTCCAGAAAAAGTTTGTTGATACTCCTTATTAGAAGACACTGCCAAACCTTCGCAAAATGACATGAAAATACGTCCATAGAAGGTTTTAAAATTTGCATTCATTTATGCATATTTGTCTGCAAGCGAAATCAATTTAAAGCAAGTAAGAAAGGGCTAAGTTCGTGTGTAACCGAACATTTTATACTCTCGCAATGTGCAAGGATCAGAGGCGGGGATATGCTTTCAGGTGCTGGCATAACTTTATATTAAAATATGTTGCGGAAGAATTCAACATTCAGTATTCGACGAAATTGTCAATGAATTGCAATCATATTTGATATCTTTTTAACGTATATTACAAGTCATATACTCATGTACTTTTATTGCTATCAAATTAACTCAAAAGTGACATATGGGATATAAACTTAACCTTGATTGGTTTATGAATATATTAGATATATGAGGAAAAAGTTAAACAGAGAAAAGCAAATCACTACATCAAGAATAAGGGGCTTAGACCATGGTCTAGACCGATTTATTTCATATTTAGCGCGAATTCACATTGTGTTTAAGAAAACATATCCACTTAATTTCATTAAAGTATCACACATATTGACCAACATAAACGGTTTAAAGTCAAATGGAAAGTCGGGAATTCTTATATCGGGCATTTTTGGAATAGAGGAAGATCTACACTGGTCACATTAACTCGTTTCATTATTCAAGAATATTAGGGATCATTTTTTTACGCAATTTTGTGGAGTTCACTAACACAGTGACCGCCATATTCGGCAAAACGTTCACTTAATTTTGCTGAAATATCTTATATAGTGACCGAAATATATGGTATGAAGTCTATATATATATTAAAACTATGGAGGGTGGGGCCCTCCTTTTACAAAAAAATTTTGGTCTCAGATGCCTTGCCCTACTGAGATCCTCTGTACCAAATAACACGTTTATATCTTAATTTACTGCTTAGTTATAGCACCTTATCTCTTTTGGATTAATGGCATTTTGTGTGCGTGACAGATGTCCAATTACGCCCATCTGCAATACCAACCGTCTCACGGTGACAAAGAACACGCGTACCAAGTTTCATCAAAATTCTTTCATCTTCATTTTTACTCAAGTTATCGCTTGCACGGGCGGACGGACGGACGGACAGTCATTCGGATTTCATTTCTAACTCGTTTAGTTCTAGGTGTTACAAACAACCGTTAGGTGAACAAAACTAGTATACTCTGCAGCAACATGTGGCGAGAGTAAAAAAAAAAACAGTTTAACCGTTTTTTTATGAAATTTTAATGTGTGCTTCGTTCAAATCTCTGCATCTGCTCTAGGAGTAGAATCAAAGTTGAAAATATGACCGTAATTTTGGTCCGTATTATTTCTAGCCTCAAAATCCTCCCGAGGCAGCGTTCGACTTGAAGTACTTATAAAAGTCGTATTTATCGCGAAATTTATTTCAAGTTTTTATCTCTTTATCATAATTACAAAAACTTAGGTATTGTATTTGGACTATAAATATTATATTTCCGATATTTGACGCTATGTTCGAAATATCTCGGAAATTCCACTTAATATATATTCAAATGTATCAGGAGTTATTATTATAAGGACGTGATGACTTAGAGAATAATGCGCAGTTCTTTTAATATCAATGAATTTGTCTGTGAATTTGTTGTTGAATACAACGCTTAATTGAGTATAGTATATTCTATTGCCATGTGTTTGCACAATATGGAGTAAAAGTATTCAAATTACAAATACAAATTGGACTTTTCAACCTAACTGGATAGATATCATAAATTGCTATATAAAAGAAATGGCAATGATTTTAATTAGTTTCACCAAGTGTGCCATTAAATTTATCGCAATATGAGCCTTATGTGTGCAGCAATGGGATGTTCCTTTAAGGAACTGTAGTTATGGAAAAAAGTTATAGTTTTCATATCTATATATTATATTTAAGGAGTAAAATCAAATTGCACACAAATCATTAAAATGTCACCGTTTTTAATACGAATTGACGGAATTATGGCACGACTGCAATAGCTAGACCAAACTCTTCTGGTTTTGTAAAAAAAAGACAGTATTTTATTTACTTTGCAGTAATATCCATTGAATTTATAACTATTGATTTATAGTTGGATTAGTTCTTTAGATTCCGAAACTAACATATACAATTACCAAATAAAATAATGAATGAAAGTAAAAGTTTTGGAACTTAATTATTTAGGTTAATAGATTTTGTGTTTAGTATAATGAGGGGCATCGAGGACCCCATATATACGTATCATATGTTTATAAGAGTCTACCAACTGTAGTTAAGGTTACAATACTCCTCCCTAAATTATTTAATGCAAGCTGGAAAGTGTCGCAAATACATGTCTGCATTACTAGACCTTTCGTTATATCCATACATTGAAGACATGCAAAACATATTACAACTCCTAATGTATTTGGAAAGTTGAAAGCGACGCTTTTGGGGTATTAAATATTTCGCTCTATATCTGGTATGGATGAAAGATGGATCTGTATGTAGAAATTCGACACAGATATTTGCTAAAATCCGTGCAGAGTAAATGAGGGGAGTAAAATCTAACTTCAAGCAGACGCTTCGAAGGTTAATTGTTAGCAAGTTGTAGCTTTTAAGAACACAGTTTATTTAAATTGTATTCTTTAATTGCCGACATTTGATCATCGTTCACTGCATAAATTTGTTAAAATTATCAGATTATGTGCCTTTCACCAGTCAAGTTAAATTCCGTTTCTACCCGTTAGCAATAATACTCGCTTATCTATCCAGTCTTCCAAATAATAGAATATGGGCACTTGATTTCATCAAGACAAACATCGTAGTTCTGCAAAAATAAAGTCCATTTATTTCCACCATCTCACACGGTTAGAGATTCACAACAACTGGTTTTAACTGAAATTCCTTATATACAAACTTTTTTTGCATTCTAAACGAATATCAATGCTTTCATCGGCATATCGGAAAGTCTACTGAGTAATGCAGTAAATGAATGTCAAGAAGTGAATGACGTAAATAAAAAATCGATTATCCTTCTCACAAGTACTAAAACTAAAAATACGTATTTATATAGCTGTACTCTTGGTTTTATCTCTTTAAGCTGTTGATGTTATATCTATATCTATATACGTAGAAGCGTATGAAAAGGAGCGTAAACTGATAAGTCAAAATTTTATGTGTATAGTACGTCCTTAAAAGCTTAAAAAAAATATTTTAAGGGTTATAAATTTTGTTAATAATAATAATTGTTGTAAATAATAGAAATCCCATGAATGCAAAATAAACATCAGAACTCTAGATTTACCATGCACTGATTCAATATAACGAGTCTATGTTGAAATCATTGAAACTCGCTAAGCACGCTCTTTTATCATTCACCATGTACTGAAGCATTATAACAAATTTTCTTATACAATTAAATGAACTTAATTATGTTTGTACTATGATATGAGGTAATGCATCGCAGGGCCTTATGGCATGTGTTTTCATCAATTATCGTCTTGACTTCAAATTCTTTTACAAGTTGGAACATCTAATCTTAAACGTTTAAATTTTGATATGTAAATCAAAATAATTTAAGATCAGATTAAGTCTTTCTGCTTTGTATATCTAAAATAACTCATTAAAAAGCTCACCTAAAGACTACCATATAATGTTCGATTCAAATGCATTAAGATACTCGTAGCTAAATGTCTACCGTTTAGAGCCCCAATCTATCGTTAAACTTTCATTTTAACAAGCAACAATATATGGAAACTCGTTTGGGACTTTTGTTTACAAATAGCTCCGAATGGATTAGGCAGCAATCTTCTAACAGAAAATTTAATAATTCAATTCATTTTCAAACCGCCCTCGTAATAGCATAAAGTATCAAATCCGGTAGTGCAGCTGAAGTGGTTTTTCGAGTTAAAATTTCAAGTGGCAATTGTGCTTTTATGGAGAAGACAAAACACTTGTTAACGAATAAGTGAAAACCTCTTGGGTTGCAACGGACAACAATATAGCAATAAATATGTGCAAGTGCATACCCCGCAAATTAAGTTTTCCATTGACAGATGTTTATAACTTTAACCTAGTAATGATTTTGGATTTAAAGGCACTTTGATGTATTTGTACAATGGTTGTTCCGGTAATCATTTATCTTTAGAAGGACCTGCTATTTATTTACTTTCGTATTTGGTCTTCAACATATACTCTCATATAATTTATATATATGATGTATATCATACATACTAGCAGGCACAAAAACAATTACTGAAAATGCGGAACTACTTGAGTATATGGGTATGGGGGTCGAATTTGGCATATAATATGTACTTGCTATTACCTCCAGGTACATATATGTATACTTTTATGTATGCATAAGAGCTTAAATTCAATGTAACCAATAAACCGACAGTTTTGCACAGCTGGCAGTCGTTAAAGTTCCTTGTCATATAAAGATATTAAAGGAATAAGAAATAAATGCGATTTTCCTAATGATTTGTTTGTGTTTTGTGTAGCGAAATAAATGCTCTAATGCAATTAAAATGACACTTTCAATGAATAAGTATGGACCAAGGCACTGCTACAGTTTGGAATTGCTAAAGAATATGGTATATATACACTGGATATAAAAATATGGACTACAATAATCCAATTAAGTTTGTGCTTTTTAAATATTTAAAATACTTCAAAGTTTCCGATTTTCAGAACGTATTTCCTTAAGAAAAATATTTGAACGGTATATACATATATATGAGAATTTTATTGCGAAATCAGATTACGTACATAATACAATCCTCATATCTCACATTATTTAATTATATCGCAGCATGCAATTCTATCACATTGATTTTTTCAGAAAGTGTTATATTTGTAATTTATACATCACAGACTTTCTGCGAAGCATTGATGTGGTCTAAAAGTAGAGAAATAGAATATGTCAAAATAACAGTAACAAAATATTAGCTTAGGTCGACTTTTTTAAATAGAATTAAAATTCTATGTCAATAAAGCAGTAAGGGCGTAAGTCACCTACCCGACTTTGACTCTTGATTGGATCAGGTAACTTTAACGTTTCGATACTACAAAAACGTGGCCAGATTGTAATCCTGCCAAAATAATATTTGACGGAGATAATTCGACACACCGTGCAATATTACAAATAAGACTTTAAAACAATAAAAAGAAAATTAAACACGAAATGTTAATATATTTGAAGAAGTGTTCTGTGATTTACAGCTTCGGGGTGAAATATTCCAATGGAATTATAAAACCATTTATCGAAGGAATGAAAGAGTTTTAATTCACATTACTTTTCAAAGAATTTTACTGGTGTGGCAACTATTCAAATTGTTAAGAATGATGGTAATTTTGAAACGCTCTCATACTGGGGTAAGGTGGACATCAAGGTAACACTGATTCAGTTGTTGTGGAATTCCAAAATTCTTAACCTATTTTAAAATATTATATTTTTGGGAATTAACTTCTCTCTGTCTTTATTACCTAACGTTCAAACTTTAAAGTCTTTTTTGAACATTTTAGAAATATCTTTAAAACTATAGTAATTTTGTAAAATAATGTGCATGCACCGGAATAATCGCAAAGGTATGTACATAAATAGATATGCATAACTGTACGTATAATTTTAATCTGCTTTTCTGACCGCAACAACGAAAACCAACTTTCCACAAGGATTTAATTCTATTATTGTCTATAATTGTCTATTTATATATCAGTATACGCAGCTTGTGCATCCCACTGAGCAATAAAATAATTCAGCTTTTTTTATTTAATAAGAAATTCATATTTGCAAAAACAACTTAATCAATATTAAATTGCAAAGAAGCATATTCTAGAATCAGAATAACTAAATCGAAGCAGATTTTTTTTACACTTTAAATAATTAATTTTATATGTTGATTTGTCAATTCATACGAAATCTTCATTTTCGTTAAACTATTATAAGGATGAGTATGAGAACAGTAACAGACGAACGTTAAGTATCAAGAATTTTCGTAAATAAAGAAGTTAATCGCTTCTAATTCAAGTTTATACACCATATTGGTGTTTAGCATTAAACACTACTCAAAAGCTCCCCCTTTATTATAGAGAAATACCTTAAACTCTTCTCCTACAGCACTTTTTCATATTTATCGGGTCGACAAACCACAAATAAACTCAGTATTATATTTAAGAAAGTCTGACTGTAATCTATTGACATAGTTTCATGCACTCAACTTATCTTTCAATGGTATGCTATCAAACAGTACCAATTTTAAAGCAATAAATCCACGTTTTTCAATACTGCGGCTAAATTTTATTGCAAAAAAGTCGTATAAGCAGCAATAAAGTGACATTCCAGGCATTGTAAATGGAAACTTTTTATCAATATTGGTTAGTAGTGTTTGTGTGAACTGTAGTTTTTGACACAAGTTTAATTTGTTTTCCGTTCCTGGTGTCTATTGTGGTGATATTGATGATGTGATATTAATTTCCACTTCTTGTTTGATGAATGCTTTCAATAAGTTGCACTCAACTATACCGCTGCATTGCTTTGCGGTTTTGACGCGCGTAAATGTATACATTTAATTGGCGATTACGCTTCAGCTATTTTCTATTTAAGGATATGGAGTTCCAAGTACGATTAGAGGCATCGTCCTTAATTATGTCCACAGTGGGTGATAATGCTTATATACCTGCTCCTAAAGAAGGGTCTTGAGATTAATAAATGGGAAAATGTATGAAAGATAGAAAGGTATGAAATAGCTATTTTGTTATGGTGGATGGTACCTTGGTCTAAACATCTTTTCATGTTATAATTTTATAGATTGGCGCTATTGAAATCATGTTGTTCACCAGATTCGTAGCAGCGAGCCTGATTTCAATACATAACTGCGGTTGGTTCAACTTACAGAATACATCTTTGATGTAAGTTAACATTATTGACAAATGCAGTTCTCTTAATTTTCCCAAAGTATGTCGAATATGTGCCACATTAGGCCATATATACCATTTTTCATAATACCTTGACATCCGCGCCATCTAGCGGAATTAAGTTTCAAAGTACACTTGCCGTCTTTAATATTTTTAATGTTAATATTGAACAATTCTATTGAATAAAAGTGTACTTATTATCGTGTGAAAACACTCATATTCAAATGTAGTAATTAAAAAAACATTACTTATTATTTTAGATCTCATCTTATTTGTAATTTACTTTGATGACAAACCTAAATGTTTTAAACCTTCATAGTTCATATTGCATTTTCTAACTCTCGGTTAAATTGTACATTTTATTTCTTCCATTTTATTAAATAATTTTGATAAAGTATCGGATCATGGAGGTATTTTCGATTTTACATTTTTATTTAAAGGCCATTTTAATTTTGGCATTGCGCTTTTATTAGACATTTTAGTTTATAATTTACATAACATTATGCATTAAAATTGTTTTTCATCTGGAAACATTATTAATACTTTCGTATTAGACATAGTTATAACTAATAATTACTGGAATTGATATATTTTATTATAAATTAATTAATTAATGAATAACATTATTAGCTTAGTGTGGTGCAAAACTATTGCAATAGGGCGCAATTCGCAAAACAGATACTGAATTTCATGAGCGCTATTAATTTCGCACGCATACAAAAGCATTTAGCCATATTTGGTGACTGTGTGGATTTTTTGATAGTCACCATACTACTGCAGAGTTATAACAAAACAGTTGATTATCTATAATCGAACCGACAAATGACAGTGAACAAAATCCTCAATAACCATTTCTGGCATTTATGGTTTGTAAGTGAAAGTTGTTAACGAAGTTGTTGTACAACTAGTCTGTGTGTATAACTGTCTAGTGTTTGCTTTGAATGGCGAGTGGCTCTCTTAAGTTGAGAGCTTGGCAAAGTTTATTGTGAAGACTTAATTGTTTCGACTTAAGCGAGAAATAGCCGATTTACTATTAAAAGCTCACCAGCGCGTCGTTGACCTGTGTAGGCAAGTTTTAGAGTAATTTCGGCTTGTGTAAGCGTGCACTCTTGGGTTACATGGGGTACTTGCCCCTCTTAGTAAACTTCAAAAGAGAACTTGTATAACTTAATTGAATTTTTAAGCAAAACCTTCATATACAAAAATATTTTTTTATTTTTAAATTAAAATATACTATAATTAAAAGATATTTAACATAATAGCATAAGGACATTATTTATTTTTTTAGTGTGTTAAAGCATTCTGTTTAGTTGAATATACGTATTTCATTTATATGCTATATATATCTTTCAAAAGGTTCCGAGAGTGTACATTAGAGAGATTATAGTACTAGTTTAACACGCTAGGTTATAGTCATCACATTTATTACATAACAAAATTAAGGAATAACGTTGATAAAATTTTATATTTTTAAGATTTACCTAGCACTTTAACACTGCTAAATTTCAATGGTTTAAATTATGTGATTCCGTAAATTACACATATAATACTTAATATATAAAAAATGTTAAAATAACATTTAATAAAGTTAAGGGGTTACACAACTAGAGAATATTCAATAATTTTTTTTGCTCACAACCCAAGGGTATTGTAGACAATATACAACTTAATTTATAGTTGGACAACTTTTAATCCCTACCGGATTTTTCTCAAAATTAACCTTTTCGATATGGCTGGACACATAACTCGCTCAATTCTTTATAGATTAACTTAAAGTTTAGAAGTAATTTTTTGTTGTCCGCACAAAGTTATAAAATTAGGTGACGCTCTAAAAAGATGTAACCCCTTGCATTTGCATTTTTGCAATAGATGTTACCCGATAGACTATATGGAGGTTCTGAAAGACTTAGATTGGCTACGCAAGATTGATGCACGAACAATGTTACCGTGAAAATTAGCATAGTGATTCAGATTACAGAGTCGAGAAATTTAAGTACGAAGCTTTAAGAAACGTCTGTTAGCAAATTTAAATTTTCATTACATAGAAGATATCGTATCCCTCTACCGCTAGGATTAAATGTAAGGCTACTTGCGATCGAACTCTCTTATATTGGATGATTGTAATTTCTTTTTCAGTTATATATAGGAGGTAATAACGGAAAAAATTACAATAAAATTATTTAATAAAAACCGATATTATTTTGGTTTTTCTTATCTTGTAGACATTTAGCGTCGGTTGCTTTACTCACCGTAAAGTGTCATCAAGTTTTTGCATAATGCCAAAACCCAAATGTTTATTTTGCATATATATTTTCTTAAACAAGCTTTATATTCATTCGCGGAATTAAGATGAGCGCTAGGCTTTTTAATCGCATCAAAGCATTGCCGTTCATTCAGCATTTTCTGTTAGACCCTCAGCTCACAATTGGCTTCGGTCTTAATGCCAGTATTATTCCATCTTTCTTATGGCTGTTTTTCTTTATTAAATTGCTCTCATTAATGCATTAGCTAAATAGGTGTGAATTTGTAAAATTTCAATGCGCAATGACAGTTTTGTGTTTTTTACATATTTTTTTCTGACCTTAAACTTGATTTTCTTTTTGTAACATGCGGTTCAAGGTCATCAAGTGACTTTTAATGTCTTCGCTTCTTTATTGTCTTCTTCTCCATCGTAATATCACTCGTCTACACACATAAGTCGCTTATAGTGTTATTGTCCGATATATATTGCTGTGGTTTTCTTTGCTGTAGAATGAATTTGTTTTCATTGTTTTTAGCGTCGCTTTTAGGGTAAGATATGAAAATTCCATTGTACGCTAAATCCGCATTTTTGAGGGAAACAATTTCGTGGAATCATTTGCAAACAAATAAATGAAATTGATGAATATTAATTTGGATTTAGCTATTATTAACCCTATTATTAGGCCTGTCGTTTTAAATAATATGTTCCATTTTTGTGTTAAAACTGGATCCCATTCTTAGAAAATAACATTCTTAAACCTAAAGTTATTCACTTAGAAGATGAATATGACGAAATGCAAAATGTTTTTGCCTTTTGTTTCATAGCCATTCTGTTCTTAAAATTGTTACCCACGACTTCATAAGCGAAAGAATAAGAAGAGGCAACATCGTAAAATTATCAAACTTTCATTCATTTTCTTGCGTTCATGATAACCTAATGTATCCTCTGTTAAACACACTCTACGAATGTAATGCGACGAAATTGTTTTAGTTGCCATTTCAATTTGTTTTGTTTCTTGCATATTCTTGCGACAATTAAGGAATCACTCGGACAACCAGCGAAACATCGAAAAGGCGAGGAATGCAAAAATAGAAGCAATTAGCAACTCAATGACTGGAAGGTGTCTTTAATAACCACACTCTTATTCATACGATGCCTTTTTACCCTAATTGTTTTACAATTTCTTTTGTTTGCTGCTTTTCTTGCTTTTTTGACAATCAATTCTTTCGACCACATTTCAAATTTTAAGTGAATTTTCAAGTGAAGAGGTAAAGTAAAGTAAGTTCTCTTAAATAACAGTGTGAATACGAAAAAAGCGAAATATAGATTAGTAAGGTTCGAACAGATTAGAGAATATCCCGGCGAGGACAGTATTCTATACATCTGCTTTTTAAGCGAAAAACATTTCTTAAACAGAAGATTTTATATTCTCCCACCATTTGCAAATATTAAGAGCGTTTGAAATATTTTGACATGTCTACATACATAGCGTCGGTTTCTACATACATACAAACATTCGGTTTTAAGCAAAATTGCGATTGCCCAAATTTTTGATATCACAGCAACTTTTAATTTCATTGAAATATCCCAAATCAACTTGACTAACAGTAATTACTAAAGAAGCGTGAACGCAATTTGGTTATATGGAGGCTATGGTGAGGTCTGAATCCATTTCCTAGATTTTTGGCAACAACCCACAAGACATTTTCATTGAATTTCATTAAGATACCTCATACAATGTCCGATGCACTCGGTATAAAATTAGCCGGAGAAGCGAACATGATTACATGGGTTATATGGGAAATATGGGAAATAGCGCAACGTAATATTTCACATATTTTTGTATCAAACTAAAATATGCTTAAGGAACTATTTCCTCTCAATGAATATTTCAATGGATTATTCATATATAAGATATCAGTAAGGACAAAATTCGTTATATTTGATACTAGGGTTAAGGTCTGGCAGATTTTATCCATTTATTATAAACCAAACCACATGTGGATCAGGAAAACAAATGGTCGAAGAATTCAGGAGAACCCTATATTTTGTATATGAATGTTAAACCAACTTCAACCATGATTCAGGGGCACCATTTCACTGCTCCATCCTGAGTGCCAAGAAACGTGCGTTTCCATCCAATATTCCATAACGCTTCTGATGTCAGATGGGTTGAGTGCACAAGTCAATCACAGTATATTATCGGATAGTTCAATAAACCCATTTGAAACCAAACCAATTTTAATCACAGAAGATAAACAATAGTTGTCGTATAAACTACTGAGTCAAAGGTCTAATGGCAGACGGACATACACAGATACATAAATGACTATGTTATGAGAACAACCTTTTTGTATTACAGTGCAATATATAAAATGGGCTTTAATTATATATATCAATTTATGTAACAATTGCGCAGCATATGGTAGTTAAGTGGAATATTTCTTGTAGAATATTTCTTTGCCTACTTATTTCATCAACTATTTAAAGAAGCGTAGTAATTGGTATACTTTCATATCCATTGATTATATATTGCGCTAATGGACAGTTATTCAGGCTTGCAACTCCTCAATTACATGTGTATGAGTAAGCCATAGAGCCAATTGGTGCAGAACCACATTCTAAGCAATTCTAATACCAACTTCGCTACTCACACCATAATGAGCAAATCCCGTTGTTGATAAACTAAATCTGAGCCGGTTATTAGTGTGCCGCTATATACATTGTTGTAATGTGTTTGAAGATGACAATGACCTGAATATGCGAGTAAACGCCAGTAGAAAATTATATAATTTTGACTTCTAAAAAGGCATATTACTATTCTTATTTTCTATATCAAAGAAGGAAAAAAAAATGTCGTTGCCATTGTTATATATAGATTTGAAAGTGCGAGCATGATGTCTCCACCAATGTTGCAACTAACTTTGAAGAAAACCGGTTAAGAGCTTAAAAACTGGACAACAATATGTTACGGAACTCAGAGAGATACCTTTAAATTGTTAAGTGACAAAAACAGTACTTTTTTCGTGCACAAAGCGGACAAATGTATAACGGTCTTTTAAACTTAAGTGAATTATGAAGTAACAAATCCACACAAATACACAAACTAATTCGTAGATCTTATTAGAGGAATAATATCGTTGTTATATAAGGTGCAAAGCATATGTAATTATGTATAAACACACTTACCTATATTATCTGGTGAACTAATTTCACTTATGTGGTCAACAGCTTAATTCGTTCTTCATTATTATTTAATGCTGCATTTCTGCATATTTACTTATGTTGCCGAAATTTAGTTTGCTATATACTCTCAAACAAGAAATTGCTACAAATCTACTTAGCATACGTATACCATATGTTCACTTTTATATATTTCGCTTTGATTAAATTACGAGCATTGGTCCGTTCGCCGCTCCTAGCCGCCAGAGCGATTAACTAGGCTAATGTATATACGTGGTGTGTTCAAAAATAATGGGATTTTCGTTTTTTAAAAAAAATATTTGTCTTTTCGTCTAGATTAATGTTGTCGTCTTCAAAATATTCTCCATTCGATATTATGCACTTATGCCAGCGTTTCTTCCAATCGTCGAAACACTCAAGTCTTGTAAAACGACGCCCCTTTAAAATTATCTTTATTTTTGGTAATAGGAAAAAGTCACCAGGAGCCATGTCTGGGGTATATGGAGGCAAGGGCATCGTTAGATTATTGTTTTGGACAAGAATTCACAAACAAGCAACGAATTATGAGCTGAATTGAGCAAAAGTGAGCAAAAGCCATGAATTGTTTTTCCAGAAATCCGGGCGTTTTTTTCGGATTGCTTCTCACAAACGGCGTTGAACTTGTACGTAGTACTCTTTATTGACCATGTGACCTCGAGGCAAGAATTCATGATGCACTATGCCATTAAAGTCGAAGAACACTTTCGAAGAACATTCCCATTATTTTTGAACACACTTCATACATACCTTGTTCGTGTCTGTTTTCTCAACCATCATTTACTTTGCATTACATCTTCAGAAAATTCGCTTCACTTACCTTTGATCAATGAACATTAGTATAATAATACATATTAGAGCCCGTATGGAAATTTACTTATGACTGTAGAAAATAAATTATTAGGTTACTCAAAGGAAATTTAAATGTTTGGCCAATGTCAGTTTTATGTGTTAAAGTTATACGTTATATATATATACTCCTATTTATGTACGTAGGTAGGTAGGTATATACATATATATAATACTCATAATTCTAAATAAAATACTAAATATAATAATAAATATAAATATAATTCTCATAATACTAAAATAAATCTCAAAGAGTGATTTGAATTTTGAAATGATAAAACTTAAATAAAACTCATAGTGTTTCTAAGCTTCATTCTCAAAATATCTAAAATGAAATGAAATATGATATAATGAACTACATTCCCATTTTTGATAGCCGACTATTCAAAAAGTCCCAGTATATTGATACCGGATTATTAGGATTTTCAAACAATCTCACTCATCGAAGGACGTTTTACAAGTGCAATATTAAGCACGGAAGCTGTTCCGCGGTTATGATATTCATTTCGTACCAACCACGATAACTTAGCAAAACATCCAAACATTTCTCGAGACAATATAAGAAGAAAATGTAAATAGGTAAGATGTTTAAAAAAAACTAGCTATGGATGACAATATTTATAAAATATATAGGCTGATAAAATTAGCAAGCATCCAAGAAGTGGTTGCATGTAAAAATATTAAGTATTAAGAATTCAAGTTAAGCAGTAAAAGCATATTCAATGTTCAACAAAACCTGAAATTTATTTACTTGAGGACTTGAGTTGTAACAAAACGCTTTGAAGTTTATTTTCCAACTGAATTGAGAGGCTAGATACTACGAACGGTTTCACTGCGGTAGGTATTGCTTATCGGTTCGGATACATTTTCATAAAGAAGATACTGTAACACTCTTTCAGTTTCTTCTTTCCTAAATCATTCGAAAAGTACGGGATTTTACCTAGTTTAAACTGCATTGGGACACCTTTTTTACCGAAACTTTCTCTCGTTAGAAAAATTATAAGACGTTCAACAATATTATCAAGAGGTAATTGGTTTCTTAGAGGTTTCTCACAGCGACACTTTTTTGTCGCTTAGGAAACTTCAGTATGTAGTTTTAATAATCCTGTCGACTCTAAAATCATTAACCGTGAATATGTGGAAGTTTCTGTAATTCATTTTGCAATGACAGACGTTAAATCAAAGTTGTTCTGGTAAGCTTTTAATGAATATTTAGAGAAACGTATTATTTACAAATCAATTCCGCACAAGTTCAGATCTTCATACTTTAAAAATGATAATAAAACTGTTGAGCACGAAATAAAATAATTTATTTAATAATGAAAGTTGAAGCAGCAGTCTCTCATGTTCCTTTCATGGTCTCACAATCCTCTACATTTGTTCCATTTTGTTTGTAATTAAATCAACAAGACAGCAAGACATGAACAAGTTACAAGCCAATTAACACAAAATTATGCACAAAGACAAATTTTAGTTACACCGTGTCATAATGGTTCCCACAACGACAAAGTTTATATTCTCGGCTTAGCACAGCGTCAGCAAGTGGGAAACCGCCATTGCAAAACAAAAGTTATTGCTGCAGGAATGTGAAAACAACGCGAAATATTGATCATTTCTGTGCAGATAGTTCTGGATTATTGCGAACAAATCATTCCAACGCAAGAAGGCAATGTAATACGACATACCATTTACCGCTGGACACCGCTGTGCACTTGTCGTTTGACGCTGGCAGCTTGGGAACCAGAACACAACGCAGTTGTTAACATGGCATGCCAAACTTTGTCATTTCGAAAATTTATTTAAATGTTAATGTAAAAAGTTTTCTCAATGCTAACGCAGTTTTGTTCTCGCAAACGGAAATTTTTCTTCTCTTTTTTCTTCGAAATACTTTTACTTGCTCTGTTGCCTTGCACTTGTGAAAGTGAAAAAGCCGGCAAGGCTGTACGTGGAGCATCTTTGCTGCCTGGAAAGAGTTTATATACATAAGTGCAACAAAGCTTAGACTTAATAAACATTCTTGGAAATACATATATACATATATGCATGTAAAAAAATTTTGCACACGTATATTTGTACATATATAGGTTTTATTAAGGCAGCAGAGTACTTCATTATTGTCGTCGGAAAGTGATTTGGTCTTAAGCCAGAAAGTTCGAATAAGTTATTTTACTAGCAGTTAATTTGTATTTTGATATAACAAGTATTATAAAACGAAAGCTTTTGCATTCCTTCTTCAGGCTTCGTTAAACATTTATTTGAGTTAATAATCGAAAAATACATTGACATTTTGAAACAAAATGACGGTTACAAGGCCATTCTTCGGAATAACCTTTTTCAAATCCTCCTGTACGACCCACGGTGATTTTAAGAACTCGTGTTTTCTGAAACAAAATAAAAAACGGAACCTCAATCTGAATGACCGATCCCAATGCTTCACTGATTTTGACAAGAATTTTTTTTCACTATTCTATCAATGCTTTCGAATACTGTTCTTACGACCCTAAAATGTACTTTAAGCCAAAAATTTGATTTTTTTTTTGAAAAGCTTGGATTGGCCTAACGCCTTAATTTCGAGTCGAAACAGTTACACCATTCCGAAGGCGTGTGCCAAATTTTTATATTTTCTAACATGCTCCACTGGATAGATTTGTTCAACAATCGATGAAAATTTTCCTAAGGATTCGGAAGATAGGTGTAAAAGTATGCACATATCAAAGGTTTTTTTACTTCCGGACTTTACACCACACAATCGGTCTATGTGGAGATATCTTAATAAAATTAACCAAGGAAGGAAGTTAAACTAATTGTTGTTTTTTGGCAAAATTTTATAAAATAATTACGAACTTTCTTCTAGTCCCATACATCATCTGAAGATGTTATTCAGTCCTTTCGAGTATATTTTTGCCACATATGTATATCGGTAGTTTTGAGAGATATTTTCAGAAAATTGGGGGAAATGTGCCCTTTAGAGTACTGTACCCATATAATAGATATATTAACTTCCATAAGTTTATTTGGCTTTCAAATATGTATTTCTGATCTTAGGTAATCAATATATATCCAGACAGTATTTTCTAAATGTGGACGTGATCCGCCCCTAATAGATTTAAGAGGTTTACGTAGCTCATAAACTACCAAGCTATAGTCCATTGGATTTCTTATTGCATGCGGTTTTCTCATTGCATTGCACTGTAACATTAAGTTTAACTATAGTAAAAGAGCTTTACGGCAAATTTACATGTTCAAAAAGTGAACCATGGACATGGAACGGTCAATATTAAGATGCAAGATGAAGTACAAAATCACGAACTTTGAAAATGGACAAAATAAAGTCCCGGTAGAGATCAATATGTTTAAGATCAGGGCGAACACACCATTTTAGGAACTTTCCACCAAAACAGGGCAAGTCATAGCTTGAAGCCATTATGTATGATTATAACGGGAATAATATTATTTTCTCTGAGCAAAGTAAGTAACCTGTCAATATCTTCTACTAGGAGGTGATTACCATGATTTTTACAAAGGGTTGCTATAAATAACCATAAATCATTCGACGCTCCCATATGGTAGAAGTACAATTCTGAGTGTTTCAAAACATTGTTCCAATGATTTACAGATACAAGGTAATACTCCACTCGGTGCGAATAAAATTCCACAGCTCAATGGATCAACTGTATGAATTGCATCACAATATTTATATGAGTTGAATATTATATAAAGCGCTATTATATTTATCAAATTAAATACCAAGCAATCCAATTTTGCGAATTATAAAAATTAGTACAATTACTTAGTGTGGTAATAATAATTAGAGAAATTCATACATGCATGTGTACATATGATATAAATAAATATTGCGCACTTATATGCTAACCATGTTGGCAATTAAGTTGATGACATTTTTATGGTAGCAGTTGGCCTATATGTGCAAATGTAATGTTAGAAGCGTGATAGCGGTGACGTTATACATATATACTTACATAAGTACATAGATAATTATATACGTTTTAGTGTATATTACATGTACTTCTGCGGTGGATGATATATCAAAGCAGATAACGGCTTTGTTGGATAATAGCGGTACAGTGTAATAGCACACTACTACAAACACACACGCACATACGTGACAGCTACAATTGGCATGTGATATGCATCAAATTAAATTTTATCTAAATATGTTTTTGTTACACACTGCACGTGCAGGCGTACACGTTGACATTTTAATTGGCGCCGTGAAAGCAAAATGATTCTACGGCAGCTAAATTATGGCAAACATTGTAAAAGTCAAATAAAATTACCAAAAAAGTTAGTAAAAATAAGTGAATAAACAAATAAACATCAAATACTCAACATTTCCCGATTACATAGCGGCAATAAAACATACATACAAGCGAATGAAAATCAATAAAGCACTATCGCTGCAAGGGAATGGCCCCACCAGCCGAATGGAAGCGCGCCAATTTTCACTTTATTTTGGTAAATTAAATGATAACAACAACAATAAGCATAAATATTGCATGCAACAATGCAGTGTTGAGTTATGGTGAGAGAAATTTCATAGGCAAACAGAGGTTATAAAACGAAAATTACCGCGCCAAAAAGCCGGGCACAAAAGGTGGGAAGAAAGAAAGAAGGGTGAACAAATTGCCTGCTTTTATGTAAAGGAATAAGTTCATGAAACAAAAAATTTGTTTCAGTATGGAAATTGCAGTGCAGTGAGAGGGAGATAGAAGTGGTCAGCTCAAAAGTTAAGAGAAGAAGGAAAAAAGTTTTGAGGAAATTGAAATGTAAAGCAGGAAAAATCAATCGCCGCACAGTGGGGTGCAGCAATGAATTTTGCAGTAATTATGTTCGCATATGTGTTCATAGCATTGATAATTCGGTTCAGGAAAAGAAAAGGTTAAAATAGTGATATTCAACTTATTCCAGTGCGAGAGCTCTTCAAAATTAAAATTTTGTATATCATTTTAGATCATCGCCTGACAAGAAAAGATACATTTAAACTAAAATACCCAATATTTATTACAAACCTAAATCTAAATACAAATAATTGCATACAAACTTTTTATTTATTTATTATTTTTTTTCTTTTTGTTGGTAATAGAATATTCAATAAGTGGAAATATACATCCTTACACCTTTTTTTAAGGACCCTATTATCAACGAATGCTAATAAAGGAATCAAATGATTTGTAATGTTTAAAATTTTTTACTTGGTGTGAAAGTTCTTCTGAGTAAATTTCTTTTCATTTATAAGTAATGTGAATTAACACTCCTTCTTGATAATTATTAAATATTTTTATCATTCCCTACATTGCAAATGTTTCCTTGAAGCTACATTTCTTCAAATTCAATAATTAAGATACAAAAGTCTCTGTAATTTACTACAGAGCATCGAAGTAGGGAAGGGCATCTGTGGTTTAAAATTCTTTAGAAAATGGCTATGGTCCCGCTCCTAATAGGTTTAATGTACATAATATATCATCTCACAAGCAACTGAGGCTATATCAACCAAACTTGCTGAGAGTAAGTTTTTCTAATTCATACAGTCAAAAATATTATATCTTACAGTAAATGTGGTACAGAAAGGCTGCATAGGAATACGTGTAAAAATTGGATAATGGTCATTGCGCCGCACACTTTTCCGTCAAATGCTACGACTAGATTGATTGAAATGAACGACTAAATCGATTTTTATCTAATTTGTTGCTTGGAAATATTTTGACAGTTTTATGTTATGGCGTGAAAGTACGCGAAACCACGCCTACTTCCCTTAACTTATTCACTTTACAGTGTATAAATCAAGAACTAATGAAGATATCGGAAAAACACTCTGCACAAATAGTATTTTTGAGTTATGTCATCTTTCATAAAAAAATAGTCGAAATCAGACCTTTACTTTTCGAGCACCCAGAGTGTGCCTCCCAGAGTTTCAGTGCCTATATCTGACTCTTTACCGAAAATGTCCATCAATTTCAATTTATTTTAATGGAATTCAAGTGACGTCTTTTCCTGGTAATAATGCATCCTGTTGCCAATAATTCATAAAATCGGGCCAATACTTCCCCTATCTCAGCTCTACCTAATATAAGAATTTTCAAATTCCATGTATCGCGGTTAATATATAAGACATCTTAGAAAAACTAAACAAACATATAATCTTGAATATGCTGAAGTTTGATGGCAAAAATGAGTGAAATGCATTTGCGAATTAGCCCAGCCCCCATATACTACATATAATGGTTTTCGTTATTCTAGTGTTTTTTATCCTGAATATGTCAGTAAAATTTTTAGTTATCTTAATAAAATTAAGTGGAAATATGTTCTCTGGCATAACTTAACTTAGCCTTTTTGAATTTTTTTGTATAGATTAAAGGAAACCTACACCTCACTTTTTTGTAAATTCATTAGATAAATAATTATGAAAAGTTTCTTGATTGGACTTGAAATGCGAAAAGTAAAATGAGGATAGTAATAAAACAGGATTGTCACTTACAACAATCGCAATTTATAAACAGCTTGAAAAAATTAAAAACAAGTCCTTCACAAAAGTAAAATACAGTTAGCGCAGCTTCTGGTTTCGTCTTTTTGTGACTTTCTTTAATTTTGCTTTCATCCAGTAACCTAAAAACACCATCAAAATGAATGAAGCATTCATGTATTTTAATTTTCATTTTTTCAGTTTTTGCAAATAAATCACACTTCATAATCAACTTAATTACAGCTCATATTTTGCCACTCTACACGTCCCTGGCGCCAACGCGCCAAACAGAAGCAGGTGCGCTCTTCAATTTATGTACATACACGTACATATACACACTTGCAAGTGAATAGTTGTTCTCTTGAGTTTGGCTTCGAGTATACTTCAGGTTGCCACTTATGTTGCTGCCACTTGCGTTCTACATTTCATTCTTATGCCTCTCCCACTTTGATATGCAGCTGAATGTTTTTAAGGCTTTGGCGCCAAATATTTCATACATATAGAATGTACGTATATATGCGCGCAGGCATGAAAACCTACAACAATGCCATTAAAGCGAATTTTTAATTTCCGACAATTTTCTTTTAGCTTGATTTTGTTTTTAATTTTTCTCTCTCTTTTAATTTTAATTAAAAAAAAGCTTTCTGAATACAATTCAGTACAGATATGTGCATACTCACTGCTAGAGAGTAATTTATGTTTATTCTTAAAGAATAATTTCAAGTGCTTGCTTATCAGTGCGGTCATTACGAACATTTTCCTTGAACTAATTAAGCAAAAATGTCATAAATAAGTGCGCATTTTCGAGGAAAATTAAAGTTCGAGTTCATTTACCATACAGATGCTTAGCAAAATATTCAAATTAGAATTTAACTTCGAACATTAAACGCATGAGTTATCAATTGCAAACTAATAGATGCTAGAATTCAAAATTTACATATGAAATATAATTGGCTCTTGCCCGACTAGGATTTTCAATACCTAATTTGTACAATATCGGAATTGATGATGAGAAACGATTTTTTTTCTTCGTAAAAATTTCGAACTATAAAATTTCGTATAAAAAAATTTAAAAAATATAAAAATCAGATAAAAAAATAGTAAAAATAAGTCTGTTTTAGATATTTATCAATGTAAGTTTTTATGAGCATTCCAAATGTCCATTCTGCCATTTTCAATAGCAACCAATCTTGAACAGAAAAGAAACAGGTATATCGAATTTAGTTTTCTGGAGATATCTAACTTTTTACCGATTTCTTAAATTTTTCAGTAACATTATTTTAAATGAAATATGGTAACGTAGCGAAAATACTAGAAACTGAAAAAGAGATCTCTCTTATTTCTCTCTCTTTTTACTTTACATCAGTTGTCAGCATGAGAGGGAACTGCGACTGTGTGACTGTGAGTATTACATTTTGAGAATTTTTTCATTCCCTCGCATTTTTGTACTTATTTATTCATCTTATATATTTTACGATTAAAAGGAATATATGGACCCTAAAAATCTTAACTTTATTGCGTTTAAATTACCTAAAACACAAAATTTAATTCATAACACTAAAAAACATTCATAGTCATAAATAATCTCGTGCAGACAATACCTACGTTGTACAATTCTAGAATAATCGCAGGTGTCGTTTTATTCTAGAATAAATATAGATACAGATTTCTCACTTTGAATAATTTATCAGTTGTCGTTATATTGAAGGTAGTATCATTCTCAATATTGAATAGTATATATTGTAGATCTTTTAAGGATCGTGTTCTTCAATACGAATACCTTCAGGGATTGGGTACTTCTCAAGTTACCGAATAATTTTCTTAAATATAAAATGTTACTTAAAAATATGTGAAACAAGGTTGCGTCCTTCTTTAAGAAATTAATTTTGAAGCCTATCTCTACATATACACCTTGTAAACATGCCTACATTCTTCTTGATTAGACAGATAACTTTTTGAAGAAATGCAAAGGTCATTTCCACAAGGAATTATATAAACTGTACAAAATGAATGATTAAAAACGTTTTTTTTTTTAATGTATGGGATTTTTTGAATGTTCTATTTCTCTATTTTATCTAATATTTCCATTTTTTTGTAATTCTAAGTATTTGTAATTGTAATTTTTTTGTAATATTTTCGAGGTTTCAAAAGTACGATTCTTGAGTATCTTTAAGTTTTTGTGAATTCTCAGTATCTGTACTTTTTAAAAATGATATCGCTTCCAGTTTAAGAACCTCTCTAAAAATGTTTTTGTTTAATTCGAATCGAAAGCTCTGAAAGCTGATAAATCTTTCCGCAAAATCATGTAACCGGGAATGCCAGCAACCTAATTTCAATCAATTAGTGGATTTGAGAGATCTTATACTACATTTTTTTTTTTGATATACCTGTCCATTTTGATTAAAAGTGGGAATTGATAGCATGATAGAAAACAATTTACCTTTATTATTGTAATTATTGAATAAATTAAGTGATAGCACAAATCTTGATTTAATTTGAATAAAAATGAATTGAGAAATATCTCATTTCTGAAAATCAATTCGGGAAGCTAATACTTTTTTATTGCCAAATGTTAAGTAACTGCCATTATATATCTCTAATTTAAACTATAAATCACAGATGTAAGCTCATAAGCAAAATTTAGTTCTGAAATTGTATGCAATGCACTTAGAGCTCT
Organism: Bactrocera minax; assembly: GCA_021498325.1. Classification (NCBI taxonomy): domain Eukaryota; kingdom Metazoa; phylum Arthropoda; class Insecta; order Diptera; family Tephritidae; genus Bactrocera; species Bactrocera minax. Next base: position 1,126,608 of record JAKEEE010000064.1, on the reverse strand, counting down.
TTCTGGTTACTTAAACATATATGTATATAAACTTAAAGCAAGTTATTTTATTTATGAAAATATTGAATTCTTATGTTAACAGCTCACATCATTAACATTGAACCTATGCCGACTCATTGGCCGTTGGTTTGTTGATTCAAGCAAATTCTTTCTTCTTTTGCCCATTTTAGGATACAAATTAACTTAATTTAATCTCACACGAAAATTCCCGAAGCAATTTTTCATTAGTAAGCCAAGAATACGGATATTAACGCAACAAATTATAACGAAATCCAGAAGAAAAAAGAAAGGAAAATAAAGGCAGACGATAAAGAAAACATAAACAAAAGCCGAATTTTTCCGTGATAAGATAAATAAGATGCATTTGAGGACAATAAAATGAAGCAGTTCTGGTGAAACCTAGCACAAACAGCGTTTACTGGTAATATTGGCATAATTCACGACTGAACGATAGCATTCGAAGTGGCAAACATTGTAATGGCAAAAGGAGAGCAGAGGCCGAATAAGTTAGCAAAAATGGGTGAAAATATTATAAGGACGCAGACATTCCACTTAAAACACAAAACAATAACAACAGCTTTACTTACAAATACAACATATAAATACGAATACCAACATCAACAACGAAGAAGTACCAAATATAACAGAGAACACGCTCAACCATGTCTTACATGTCTCACCATCAAAAGTAGGCACAACAGCAGCGCACAAGTCAAGATATCATGGATTTCACTGCTTCTCATAGTAACTGCATTACAAATGTGTCACAGCGGCGCAATTGCTAACGCGACAGTAGTGCAAACATCACACCCTCTCAGCAAGGGAATAATCAACACTCACACTGATACAGCCAGCCGCAGAGCGATGCGAGCGGGGCAATATAGTCAACCGTTGCCCGGTGACGGAGAAGTGAACAATGAATATAACAATAGTTTCCGGCCGATTATCCCCAAGGATATTAGTCCAGAATATATTGCACAAAATGTATTTACCAACGGAGGCCAGTATCGTGTGTTTGAGCCTACAGCAAGCGACCTGCGCATCCAAATGACAATTGGCCAGAAGGAAAATAGTCTCGATATTGTTCCGAGTGTTGAAGCAAATAATATCCGAACCGAGGGAGCAACATTGGCAAAGGACCAAACAAATGGCATTCAAGAAGCTGTGGGGAAAGCACCGGTCAGTCTAAGTGGAAGCAAATATGGAAAGCCATTGGAGCAAACAGTGCAAGCAAGTGAAAAAGTGGGAGCGCCAACTAACATCCCAACAACAGCAACAGTTATGGCACACATAAACAAGGCGTTGCCAAATTCCTTTACAGCTGAGCAACTAACTTTAGAAGAAAGAAAGATACAAATTGGCCACAAAGAAAATGCCAAACCGCAGTCAACAGCAACAACAACCGACTTTGCGGAAGTCTCTAAGAACATAGTTGGGGGTGACATAAAGGAGCTGGAAGCCTTGCTGGTCGAATATGCCGATAATTTTTTCAACAAAGCCCAATATGAGCCTTCTAGTAAACTAGTAAACGCATTACGAAGAAATCACACCACAATCGGTGGCCCTTACAAAGAGCGGCCGACACGGCATGCAGACGCCAACCCACACCATCACCATCACGACCATCTGCACCACCAGCATTCACTGCCGGCCGTCATACGTAAGTCAGATGGCAATGTTAGTGTGAATATACCGCGTGCCATGGAATCGGGAAGGCTGCTCTTCTTTTCAGGTTTGTTTTAATGTGTTCATTGTATACAATTCGATAATGAATTAATTTTTTCTACTAACTACTTTTTCTAGGTTTGAAAAAGGCATTATGGCCAGTCTATATAGGTTTGCAGGTGCTGAAATCGCTGCTTTTGGCTTTGTTCATGCCAGTATTGATTGGCTCATTCGGCAAATTCCTCGGCAAGGGTAAGTGTGGCTCAACACAATCGCGTGATGGGCAAATATCCGATAGAAAAGTGCGTTGGGTATTTATGCTTATTATTAGCTTTAATTGAAAGCGAATGAATTGGTTTAATGTGCAAAACATTTGGTCTAAATGGCTCAAATGCCTTTTATTAAGCGCCAAATTAATTTGAATTTCAGATCTAAACCAGCAAATGATTTTTATTTATGTTCAAAATATTAATTTGCTTTACCGTCTTATGGAGAAATATTTAAGTAAATTAGGAAACGAACAGAAATCATAGCTCTGAATACTTGCAAGATGTCATGTTAGCCCCACAACAAATTACTTTAACTATGGAGGCTTATTTCAGTTTAGATTTGCTACTGAGCATCTCTAAGTTACTTGAGTTTACTCAAACTCATCACTCAGTTTACTCCTTTTTGGAATATGAGATTTAAGTTTATGTTTTATTATCATTACAATTAAATACACGTTTTGGCACTGACTTCAAAAAACTTCATGAATATGAATTCTGATCTGATTCTTATTTTGTGATAAAATTTTGTAAATTACATACATTATTTTATTATTACTTAACTTGAGTAACCTGCACCTCTCACCTGGAACTCTCATGTAAAAATGCTCGAAATCGAATCATAACTTTTAAAGTCCCCAGGCCGACTTCATATATGGACTGGTGCTGAAAATAGATAAAGTCTGTTTAGTACTTCCCTTAACCCCACATACCTAATGTAAGGATTTTGAAACTATGTGAAATATTTTCACACAATTAACTGAAAGTATTATTTTACACATATTGCAGTTGAGAGTCAAAAATATGATGATAAATGAAGTACGTCAGCCCCCATATATTAAATATTATATACTAATTTTTGTTATTCTAACAGAATAAATTCGATCGGTCAATAAAAATATGTGGTAATGTGTTCTCAATATGCTTTTCGTTTAATGCCAAAAGGAAATGAAATCAGTCCACTTCTTCTCCTAGCCCTAATTGTCCAATAATAGTGATTTTCGACTTCATGTTTCTTGTACCCAATATATTAAAGTGTATTGCTTGTGTTTATATCGTATATATCGGTATTGGCGACAGATTTCTCAATAAAATTAAGCGACAATATTTTGATGGGAATTTTGTCAGTTGGTAGTAAAAATTGTAGATATCGAATGTGTATAATTTTAGTTAATTAAGGTCGTTAATATAAATATATTGAACGTAAAGCAAAATGTGGGAATCAAACTAAGTGAGTAGATGAGCTGTAGTATAAGTTAATAAGATGTCATTCACAATTCGTCGAATAACGAAAACTGAATTCGTAAGACAAATTTTTTAATACAAGAAATTGCTTTAACCTGGAAAAATGTATTTTAAAAGCAGGGAGAAAAACCTCGACGTCAATCGAATGTTGTCCTAAACTATTTACTATAAGCAATTGTAATAGTGATTAATAATAATAAATCTTTAAAGTAAAATACAAAAATTTTTACACATATTTTGTAGGTATTGTCTCTGGTTCTGCTCCACTCTTCATACGTCCACCAGATAATCCTCAGGACCTAGATTTCCGTGACAATACTATCAATTTCGATGACGATAAATTCGCCGCCGTCGAGGAGGGCACAAAAGAGAGTGACTATGCCTACAATCAAGCGGGTAAGTTGACCTTTAAAAAATACGTTACTTTTTTGCTTTGAATAACTCGGAAAATCATTCACAGAGGCCTCACAAACTCACTACACCTACAATGCGGCGGGTGGCATAAATCGCATTGAACAGCAGAACAAAATGCCCGACACCTATTTAAGCGCATTGCAGACCATCGGTTCCGCATCCTTTAAAAACTCCGGTTCGCTCTCGGGCAGTTTTTCTGGGGGAGGATTGGGCGGCGGTGGCCTCGGCGCACCCTTGCGTACAAAGCCAATTGCTCCAGCAAACACCAACACTTTCCAGACCTTCCAAAAGGTGCCTGCTTCATCGCTGCTACTCTCCAATTACGACCCCTTCTACAGTCCACTGCTCTCCCGTTTGGATTCTGTTTTCGCTCAATTAAAATTGAATTCGGACAACGAGAACTGTCGTGAAAAGCTTATTTGTCTAATGTATGCAAATCCAGCGAAATACGCGCCCTATAGTAACCTAGTATCAGCGCAATTATCACGGTAAGTATTGTCTGAAGATATGTGTGACGTGTATGCGTTGAATCATATTAGGAGATGCCTAAAACTAGGCAATATGATTTGTGATTGTTAACCTGTGCTTAATAGATGGGAGAGTTTTTGCTTGAAGGTAAGGTTATTTATAATAAGGCTATTTATAAATGCTGTGTCTCACTCTCACTGCGTGTGCGGATGTAAATTAGTAAATAGTCGTATATATTACTGGGGCTGTTTTTGCTATTAATAAGCAATTTCTTAAATGAAATTGAAATAAGTAGGCAAACATCAGACTTAATTTTATTTATATAATCTTCCCATGCATAGGACCGTAAAGAAATATCAGAAGCTGCAAAATTAAAATTGACAATCTTTTAAACAAATTTAATAAAGAAGTTTTCTCATTTGAATTTGTTATTTTTACACCATAAACAGATGTTTTGCCCCTTAAAGACTTTTGTCCTTTTTGAATTAGTATAGGAATACTATATTTCTGACCGAAATCTGACTATTGACATCTCGAACGATCTCAACGCGTGAAAAAATCAGTCGTTTGTATGGGAGCAGATGTCTGAGTAGATTTGCCTGCGGTTCATACTAGTGGAATTGACTGTTGGTGTTAATTAGGAAGAGGAGCAAAATTCTAAAGCGATGTGACATTTGTATGTGACAACCACCTTTTCCACATTTCATAAAAATATTTAGAAGTGCAATTTATGTAGTGGAAAAAGTTTCTCAAATATTCAAGATAACATTTAAATTTACACTTTAAATCACAAAAACTTACACTTGTTGAAAAATGCAATACCAATACTATGGCGGTCTAAATTTTTCATTCGGTTCTTCATTAAATTTAGGAACATACTCGCAGCGAACCTTTAAGATTCCATATGAAATGTACTTTCCGGTCTTAAGCAGCATTCATCCCACATAACAAATTTCAAGCAATCATTTGTTTGATTACTTTCTATATTTGCGATTTAGCAAAGCCGTTTAACCAATCTGCTTACAATATGTATGTTTATGCCTTTGTAATGCCCCTGGAATGAGCAAAGGAAGTAGTGTTGGGTACAAATGTACATACATACAAGCATACAAGCATAAGCATAAGCAGAACATCCGGGGTTTAAAGAAGGTCACTCATACGACACGGCAACTTTTAGAACTACCAAAATCTGAATAAAATGTTAAATTGTGCGGCATAGTGGGCATAGCAGATATGTTGGTGGAAGTTGCAAGATAGCAAAGCATATCTGCTCAAGTTCTTTTTATGACTGTAGCCGTGTGCATGGATGTGAGTGCACATTCTAACAGGAAATTCCACGGGCCAAGAGATTTTGCCATAAAGTTCATAGCAAGACATCGCACATCGCCTGTACAAATGTCTGCAAAAACTTATGAGCAAATCCCCTTGATAATTTTTATTTATTTGGAAATCGTGTGGAATTTTGTAATTTAAGTGTTTCTTATCATTTCTCATTTGGTTCATTTGATTTGTTTTGATATCTTGCAGTGAGTTGAATGAGCTGCGCAAACCAACCTCTGATAATCCGGATATTTTGAGATTCTTCAAGTATATGCGCGCCGCCAAGGACGGCCAAGATGGCATTGATTGTGAAAAATCGTTTGATCGTTGCCAGGAATTTAAGGATTTCGAGAATCCAGCAATGGTTTCAACATATCACGATATCAACAAATTGGTGTCAGCACGAAAGTTGGCGTAGATGGGAGTGCAGCCGTCGTCTTGGTAGGGGTTGCCAGCAGCAAAAGTGTTGATGCGAAACTGACAAAAGTGGAGGAGACGAAATCGTTGTGCGTAAACGAAAATGATTAATGAATGAGAAGCAAGTACATTGAAATTGGAGCACTCAAACTTGCAGGCATGTGCGTTCTGTGTGGACTATATATGCATATGTTTTAAAATTGAAGGCTAGAGCAATTAATTGTCAATTAATCAATTAATCTTGTGCAGAAAACTAACCCATCCTTAAAGTCGTTGCTTAAAAACAAATATTATATGTTACATTAAAAAGTTTTACAAAAATTTAATGACGTATTCTCGTACATATTATTTTTATAATTTTCACTCTCAATTTAATTTTAATAATTCTCAACTTATATTGCCGTAGAATTCTCGTTCCATATTCTTGATATTTTAAATTGTCTTCATTTCCCAGTGTGTTTGTTTGCGTTAAGAAAAACCTTTTGTCAGTGCAAAGATTTTAAAGTGCCCAAATGGAAAGCCTTACGAATTTATTATTACAAAAATATAAAATGATACTAATAAGAAATATTTTAATTGAATGAAAAAATATGTATTGTTGTAAATATTTGCACATAAAAGTTTAGCATGAAATTTAAGATACGCATAGTTACTTTTAAATTAATTTACTCTTTTATTTATGACTTATATTTTACAACTTATTTATAATATATTTATTTATTAGTATATTTCAAATATATGATCAATCATTTTAGTTTTTTTGTTTTTTATTTTCATAAAAATTTTTGCTTATTTCTGCCAATGCTCTGAAGCAAGTAATGGCAAAAGTAACATAAATATGAATATGTGTATGTCTCCCGCAAAATTTCTCTACAAGAGAACTTCAGTAAATAAATTAAGTGAATTTAAATTTTGAGTTAGTCTTTAATTACAAGTAATTGTTTTAAAAGCGAAATGGACTCGTGCTATTTGAGAGAATAATTTCCTTGTAAAACCTCATAGCTAAGATACTTAACCTATAAAGGTTTTGAAATAGATAATGTAAGTATTATATATTTGTGCTTCTAGTTTAATAAATGTGTTTTATTTTACTTTACATGCGAACGAATATTGTTATTGATTGTGTAGTAGTTTTGAAATATTTGTAAAACTTTCAATTTTCATTTTATATCTATTTGTTAAAAATCACATAATATTCTTTCAGAATCTAATTTAAATATACATAAAATTTATGATGTTATTTATATGATGAATATTTATATATATATATTTATATTTATTTATTTATTTATTTATTTTAAGCTTTAACGCACAGCCTGGATGGTGAACTTTTAGTCATTACATTTCAATTAAATTATTATATTTGTTATTATCATTGTTATACCTAATAATTATAATAGCCTATTGCCAATAAATGTTAGTAAATATTATATATGTATTTGAAAAATAGTTTTACTTAATGCAATATTGCATTGCATGTATATATAATTGCATTTATTTATTTTTCTATTGCAAGAATTAATTCATTGGTAATATTTATTTGTATGCATTAGTCTAAATGATCAAGGAAGCAATTTATTTCAAAATTCCTTTGATTGATTTTCAACCGATGAATTCACCAAAATGAGTAAACCAGTGGGGTTTTCTGAATAAAATTATTAAAAAATTTTATTTTCTTGCTAATATCAGCTAGTTGTCTCTCAATTTTAGCAAGATTCTCAGGTGAAACATTTTTTCAAAGTATTCAAACTAAGAAATTACGCCGTTGAAGCAATTAATTGCCCATGAAGGGGGGATTAATCCGAATTTTATTGACCAGCATAGTGAATGTATGATCTTTTTATCATATTTATCAGTACATTAAGAAAAAATTTGCATATGATGAATCTTTTAATAATTTAAACTTTAATTTTGAAAGATTTCTTCTCGAGTAAATGTACATACATACACCGCATAGAAGGAGACTGGTATTTGCTTGTCAAATAAAAATAACAACTCCTTAATTTGACAAAATAAAAAAAAACCTATTATATTCTTTATGGAAGTAGCGCCGTCTGCATTTTTTGTGATTAACAGTTTCCAAAAACACCCAAACTTTTTTTAACATAAATGAAGTTTTAAATTAGATGGCGAATTGGTTTTGTATTTAATAAATAGTGCCTTAACATTTTTTGTACAAATATTAGATTTTTATATATAATAATAATATTATATTTTTTGTACAAATATTTTTTATAGTATTTATATTTATATTATATAATTGTATGCATTTACATGCATTTGTAAGTAATAATATTCAAGTACATATGTACTTATGGTTGGGAGTTTTACTACAAATTAAATTATCAAAAAACAGCGAAGCCTATATTGAGATCGTTAAGAAAAAGATCAACTTTTCTTAAAACAAAGCATTCTCTCCACATTAACACGTTAATATCTGTCAAGTTTTTGAAAGAATGCAAATCTTGGACCTGCAAACTGCCTTTGACAAATCTTCACTGTACCATTATGAGCTTTCGGTTTCAACTAATTTAGCGTCAACCTCATTTTCAGCCAATATGTTTTTTTTTTTATCACTTTTCGGTATCGAAATTTGATTAAGTTGTTGTCTCCCAAACAGTTTAGCATATCGAAACCCCCATTATATCCGTATGTTTACTATTAAAAGAAAGACAATTATTTATAAAGTAAGTATAAGTTAATATTAATGGAAATAATTGTAAAACGTGCAGTAAATTTTCGCTAATATACGATCAGTTCGGTTTATATCAATAAATTATAACGAATATGTCAACAGGTCACAAAATTTTTAGGTCAGGGTAATTGCCTAAGCACTTCCGTACGAAAGGTAGTGACGTTGTAATTAGTTTACTCAAGAAACAGATACATTAAATTACTCTGTAGCTACTTATATTTAGAGCTGTGGCAAAATAATATATTTTAAAATCTCAAATGAAAATTAAAATTTTATTTAAAATGAGAATAATGTAATAATGTAATTGCATTACGTCTGTGGGTACTCCTGAATAATAACTTCTTAGTCTCAATACATGTGGATATACAATATTTTTGTTTTCCCCATCGACGTATTTCCTACACAGGTTATCTGCAACATACAATTGTGTGTTGGCAAAGTAATCCCTATCTAAATGTAGACCACACATTTCCAAAGACTGACCCTGACATTTGGTGATAGTGATTGTGGGCGCTAGACGCACAAGGAACTATAGTTGCTTGAAATGAAGGGGAACATCGGATGGACTGATGGAAATGCGAGGATTGAGTACGTCTTTTCCTGTAAAAGATCTCGTTAAAATTGTTGCTTGTATTACATTTCTAGATAATCGACTATCTCATCTGCTGCCACAAACGTTGTCTATTGACTCATCTGTTATTGCATCGCTTTCAATATTGAACTAAATAGTATTGTTAAGATCGTAAATATTTCAATCTTATTGTGAAGTCAGTAAATAACAGAAGCTATGGAATAATGTAATTTGTCCTAAAGTCCAACCAATTTGCATTTTACAGTTCATCATTTCCATTGGTATGAAAATATATCGGTCATTTACCTTAATCACGACCACCTTAATATTATTAATTAATTGCACTGTTTGTACTTATCACCACAATGTTCAATATTTTGGACATAAGCTGGTGTTGATCGAGGAATGATAGAAAGTGTTTGTCTAAAATCTTCTGCCAGCAATACTAAGGCTTTCCAAAAATGTTTGTTGCCGCGTAAATCTTGTATATACCGATCAATAACCTGGTATATATAGCATATTTGAATGATTGATTTTGCAGGGTACCATAACAGAGATGAGTTTATGCCACATCCATCAATTACGCATTTCTGTAATGGAGCCATATCTCGTTGTGGGAATTGATTTATATATATATCGATCGTCAATTCATCCCGAGTTGGAGTATTATATCTCCACACGAGGTCTTCAGTCGTTTTGTCGGCGTGGATAACAACCTCGTTTGTGTCTGACTATATACTTTATATTGTTGTTTTAAACAAATGCACTAAATTACACATTTCATAAAAAATATGTTAAGATCTTCTAGCGCAATAGAGACTTTACAGAGTGCCTTCAATTCATCTGTATCATCACCGATGAAATATATTTTCAGGAATTTTTGTTGACCATCCGATAAAGGGAGCAAAAAACCGGTTTTTTGATAGATTTGTTCACTCACCTACAGTTTTGGCAGGAATTGTCCAGTTATACAATAATTTCTGTACCAAATGACTTCATTTGGAAACATCTGTTGAATTTTATGATATTTGTTAACAAATCGATTCATCGATCGATCCAGAAAAAAGGTTTAGCAGCTCAGCTGGTTATGTTAAATTTATTTTAGGGGCGACACCACAATTTTCCTCTGTTTGGCAATAGAATTTTATATATAAATGTTTAATTGAATAAACAAAATTAGTGGACAAGTTTAAGTGTCGTCGATTGCGTCTTTAAATTTATCATAACCTGACGAAGCTGAAGTCATTACTATTATAATTTCTTATTTGGCTCAAGAGTAAAAATTGTAAACAAATGGATAAGTAATTTGATTAACACAGCTGTTGTGTTAGTCTTATCATATGCTTATGTATACTTAAAACTTAATAAGATTGACCACAGGTGACCCAAATAAAGTTCAGTCTCATCCGAATTTGAATGTCACGCGTTCAATAACTGCCTGAAGCAAAAGCCCATAGCGACTTATGATATATAATTATGCAAATAATTGAACAGTATTTAAGTGGACCCACTTTAAAATCGGAGAAAACCCAATAACAGAGGACAGACTAACGAAGCGAGTGGGTGTGTTGCAATCGAGAGCAACAGCCAGAGCCACAAAGCATTAATCTCGCCACATGCGAAGCAAATGGAAGACGGAACGCTAAACGGGCTACAAAGGTTGAAGGAAACACTGAACTCAGCTGCTTGAAGAAAATGTAAATGTGGTACACTTTTAGACAACTGCGAGTATGCAATTAGTTACGTAGTATATGTGTGCGTGAAAGCATATGAAACTGCGCTTCGGTTCAGACAGGCAATCTCACAGTGCGATGCCGTAACAATAATTGGTGATTATTCACCACAGGCCAAACACATCCACTCGAGATTCAGTCAAGTAAAATGCGGATGAATAACTATGAATGCGTTTTTGTACGACTTCAGCTGAATGAATGGCAGAGCGGGAAGGCGATTGAGTTAAATGGATTACATAATATTGCATGTGTACGCACAATCAACCACACACATGTATGTATGTATGTTTGCAGATGTTGCGCCTGAGCGTTCGTTTTGTTTGCATTTCGGTATTTTCCCGTCTAGCGGTGACTCATCTGCACATCTAACACACCGTGAACACGTTTTTCAATCAAATGTTGCTTATTGTGGTATTAATTCCAACCAATTCCATCGTATATTACTTCGAATGAAAGCATCAAGGCTGTAGCGGTGTGTAACTCAACCTGAATGTTGGGGGTTTCTCAAGGTGCTTGCTGGGCTCATACGTCGCCGTAGCAAGGGTTAACGTCACCTGGTTGCAGACACCATACACTTCGGTGGGCAAGAAATGGGAAATCGAATAAAAGAAAACCGCCAAAAATACATAGAAAACAATCAAAACAAACAATAAACGACCAATCGCAACTGACTTGCTGCTTGTTTTATTTAAGTTTGGATATTTTATTATTGTTTATTCCTAATGTCGTTGTGGTTGCTTTTGTTTATTTTATTTAAGTTTGGATTTTTTATTATTTTTATTAGAGCTATTGTTGTTGTTTTTTCGTGACAACACGCATCATAGTGACGCTTTAACGCCGCACTGAATATTTGGTTATGTTTGTTTATTATTGTTGTTGTTGCTGCTTCTTAGTTTTCTCAGTGTTTAATTTCTCACTGTGTCAACTCTTTGGCTTTCGTTGATTTTGTGCCTTCACATGCTTATTACTCTACACTCTGCACATTTCCTACTATCCGCTAAGCAGGTGCAAGTATGGGTTCCTCAATTTCGGTTTTACCAACGTCACAACTCAGCCTCATTGTTTTTTGGTTTCAAGACAAAATCGCTCTTTCGCATTGTGATCCATTAAATTTTAGGTTTTCATATAAATTGCTTGCGGTCGATTGGCGTTGGTACAGTTCATTAGTAAAGCCAGCAGTGCAAAGTAGCGGTAGACGCGCGCAACCGCCGAAGGATATTTTGTGAAAACACCTAAACAATTACAAGCAACAGTAAAAGGTGAGCAGTCGTCTTATAACAGTGCTTTGAAGGTGTTTAAATGTGTTTAAAACAAAAAAAAAATTGTTTTTGTTATAACCGACATGTCCATAATAAGGATTGTGCAATTAGTTATTGGATAATTATTGCAGTTGGTAGTGTTGTGGATAATTAACAGCGATTTTTTGTATTTACTAAATATATTGAGCATAAAGGCACCTTATATCCGTTATTTCATGAAATTACGAGAATGACAATGAATATTAATTTTTTGGAAAGTTTTTGAAATGTAGTAAGATTTCATTCTGGTAACATTCACCAGATCAGTTTGTTTTAATTAGTTAATATCGAAATTTAAATCGATGATTATTTAATTGAATAATAATAATATTTTTATATATTTTATATAACACGGCCAGGTTCTTGATTTTGGTTGTACTCCTTTTTAATAATTTCGTTAGCGCTTTTTTCGTCAGTTTTAAATAATTTCTGTGTAGGGGGATTCAGGGTTTGAAATGGAATATCTAACTCAGATAATCCGTTTACCTACCACAAAGCGAATATTTCTCAGAAATTATCTTGAAAATCCTATTTTTCCTCCTATTCCCTAATTTGCTGCTGAATATATTTCACCTCTCTGTATATTGTATAACCGTGGGTTCGTTCCCACGACAGTCCGATCTGTTTAACGGGAACGGACCTAGATTTTTATGCTGATACTCTCCGCTCACCAAAATGATTTTCTGTCACCACAACAACAACCAATTAATTAAATATTAAAAAAATTATTTTTTGTTGCTTACAATGTAATTGGGAGAAATAGTTTACAATTTCAAAATTTGTTAGTGGAACTGTTATATTAGGTTAAAATTTTCACTCACTGAAAAAAAATTATCTGTAATAGTCAGCAAAAATAACTTAGCAAGTTGAAAACACAAGCTTACATTTGTTCATAAGACTAGAAACTCCTGGTCCGGGAAGCCCAATTAATATATATATAATTGTATTGTAATTTAATTGCAATTTCCTCTAAATTTTCCAACTATTCCAACTATTCCAATTACAAATTCCCCTTCCCGTAATTCAACGTCACCTCAATAATAAATATACGGCGATTAATTGTTGCCACGAAACCGAGTGAGTGTAAATATATCAGATGCTTCAGAGTATTTCATAACAATGCCAATACAAACAAACAATTTGTACGCCTTTCTTTGGCTATTATCACCACATTTGCCAATATTTCATTCAACAACAAAACTAAATATTGCTGCTACAACTCGACGAAACTGCGAAAAAAGGTTGGCCGCAAACGAGTGAGAGATGAAATCTCGCAAGCGAATACAAAGAAAATTGCAAAAACAAACCCAAATACAACCACAGAAATAAAGAGGTCGCCAATCTCACTACACTACAACCACTGGCAATGAAAACGAAAGCTCTCAAAGGAAACGAACGTTAAAGAAAGGTAAAAATAATACAAAAAAAAAAAAAAAATAACAAACGGTTGCAGTGAGTCAACGCCGGAAAGCTTTCAATGTGTCGGTGTAGCTGGATGAAAGAGTTGTGTTCGTAACACAATGTGGTCTTCAAATGGTCGATCATTTAACGCTAATGCGACACATTTGCGTGCGGGCGTGTGCGTATGCGCGTGAATGGTCGCCTACTTTAGCCGTTTGCGGTTGCGCAATTCAAACTATTAAGTATGCGAACTTGAATATAAAATAAATGCAAATATACACACATAGCCACTATGTGCCCGACTTCGCTACAGCTTGGAAATATTCATAATCATTTGCTGACCTTCATCTGTTACAGGCGGACTATTAATTCATTTGTACATCGTAGTTTTATCAAAATGAATAGTCGCTACCACTTGACATTGAATAGTCAAATTAAACACATTACAAATGCAGATAATCAACTTTAATGTATGCCTTCTATGGAAATGGTTGATAAGCCATAATAAAGCCACGTTCACACTTTCTATGAATGCTTCATTGCGCTCGAAATACAATTCACAGATTGTTGTAGCATGTTTCGCGAGAAGAGGAATTGCAAAATGTAAATAAAGTGAAACGAATTTAATCAATTTAATATCTTTTTTTTTAGTTTTGAGAACAATTTTTGGAATTCATAAAAACGTTATTTAAAATGTTTGACTGAATCCATTTGTTTTGAATCCTGTGATATTTTTTTGAAACTGAATCCAATCGATTTTACTGCTTTAAAACTGTTATCAACCGAAGTGAGTAATTACAAAACGCACTTAGCGATTGGAATAAAAAATTGCAATTTGCGAATTGAGAGAATGTTCAACAGTTATGCAATATCTCGCTTTTAAGGAAAACTAAATCTGGCTACGGTTGTAGTTGCTGAATTGAAAACGAAGAAAATGCTAAAATGTAGCTAAACCGTGCAGTTTCATAAAATTAATTTTGCAAATGCAAATGCAAATGCAAAATAATGCCAAAATATTCATTCCACGCAATAAAAGCAAAAATCAGTAACACGAAAGGAAAAACTGCACTTTTATTGCATATTTTGAGGCATTATAGATGTGAGACATAATCAACTTATTCGGGTACCCACATTCTATAAGCACTAAATAGCTTTTGAGGTAAAATTTAAAGCACACTTTCAGGCTTTAAATTTCCAGTGAATTCGAAAGCTCATTTTCGTGCATCATTTCATTTCCAAATCGCAGCCGAACAGTGATGTTAAATACTTTTTATTCGTGGTAAGATAATTAAGTGTGCTAAATAATTTGAAATATGCGCTTAAACTTTACGCCATTTTAATTCAAATATAGTTCATAATAACATGCCGTTTACAAAAGCCTTAAATATTTTACTTAAATTAATGACATGTTTTCACACACATCATTAAAAAATTTATTAAAGTCTAAAAGTCAAGAGCTTGGTTTCATTAAAGTCTTGTCAATTTCCTTGGCAACGTAAAGCTTCCCACTAAACAAATTTTCAAGCACTTAACATCACTACAGACGAATAATATTCTCTTCACTTCCATCCCCTCCAGAGACAGTCCGTTGATAAAGTTATCGCTAAAAAGTTTAAATGGTAGAAAATCTGTCAGTTTGGAAATTCAAGGTGCGAGCATTCCGAAATTTACCTTGAAAACAATTTTACCAAAAAATTTGAGCTTTTGCAGATATCTGTGATAAATTCAGTCGTGGTGGTGAAACCTTTGAGTGAGGCATGCGCGTGCGATTATACCATTACTTAATGGACAGACATGGAGGAGATTTTCGTACTACTTTAATAAAGTAATAAATGGGCGACATTCACACTTGTTGCAACAATCAAAAAACCAAGGACATATATTGTTAATTCAATGCACAGACCACATGTTCCTTAACCTAGAAAGCTGAGGAATTGGCTATAGAGTATAAAAGGTTTATTGATTAGTTACGGAAAATGTTCAAGAAAATATGACAGATATACATATATAATATGGATGCATATCATTCAAAATAAATATACTTCTTACCCCCTACAATAATGAGTACTTAAAAGTTTAAGCTTTATCGAAACAGAACTATATATAACCATGTTTTAATGAATTGATGAATTTGAAACGCCATCCATGGGTACCCAAGTGTTGGATTACAATATGTATGTATAATAAGTATTGAAATTTCCCTAACCGATTATAAAGTCAGGAAGAGAGAGTAGATATAATAGAAAGCTTTGAGGTTATGTATGTGACCGAGGATTACTTAGAATATTTCACACATATATTATACATCTAATATCTATCTATTGCTTTATGCTTCCTAATACAATGGTGCTAAGGCATGCAGATATACCCAAAAGTTGATGACATCAGGTTGATTTCGGATTTTCGGAAGCGTTTTTTCTAAAGAGGCCATTGCTTGAATGCCATCACTCACGGTCTGGACGCCCGTCTTTATTGCCCTTCGCTATCGCTCACTAGCTAAGCAACTGCTTATTAAATTTATTATTACACAAATTTGTTTTTTTTTTGCTAACAAAAAGGTATCCCACTATTTGAAATTCACAGCAGCTTCGGCCAACGTTTTCAATAAATAATCTCTTGCCGGCCTTGATGTGGTGCTGCAAAATTATAATAACATTGAAGTGGTTAAAGTTCAATTCAGAAACTATATTTTCAAATACACATACACTCACACTTTCGTAACGAATAGCACCAACGCAGATGATGTGGGTTCAACGGCTTTAACCAGCGCTCTAACACCGTCCACACATGCATACAGTACCGTAACCATCGTGCTACAGCATGATGCACAGCAAAAATGTGCACGTATGTGTGCGCTTATGCCGTTTTAGACGTAAAAGCGCACGTTTATTCCATTCCACGATCGAAGATAAAAAGTTTGCGAAAGCAAATTATGGTAATGTCAGAAATGGATAAAAGAAAGCAATAAAAATGTGAAAAAATATGAAATCTCAATCACAATGAAGCGTTTGTGTAGCGGGAAAACTGAAAGTAAAAGTTTATGTATACGCATACGCACACATACATACATGCATGCATATATGTGTGTAGGAGCACACAACAGCGACGCTGTTCAGAGTTTAGACGCAAATCAACATTGTTTTGAGAAGCATCGACACATTTTTACCTCGGCATCTGGTTGCGTCGGAAACATTTTTAAAGCGCACATTGTAAACAGATACTCGCCGTGCTTTCGTTGTCGCTGGCTGCACTTGAAACTGCTTAAACATATGCTCGCTTTTAATTACTCTAACTATATTTACATGTCATGTGAGGAGTGTGTGTACAACATGCAACATATTATCGGCTATAGTAAGTCAAACGGTAGAAGGGCATGCAGCGTGATTGCTGATTACTAGAGCCAAGCACTTGTTGTCTATATTTCACCCACAAGCATTGTCGGCGCCTCGCTTGTGGCCTCGCTCATTCACTTCAAGAAACTAAACTAACTAATTGTCTGTTTTTCTCTGGTATGAGGTAAATATTCAATGTTATTATGTGTGCGAGTTGCAAAGAAACAAGTTTTCATACCAAAAATTGTCACTACATTAAATATTCATAGTAAAATTGGCTGGGCCCTTCGCTTCCTTTCTAAACAAAGTTTATCTCATTACCTAAGCTCACAAAAACAACAATAAATAACGGTTGCTTTTGCTAGCAGTGATATTTCTAACCAAAATAACATGTACCATGTACAGAGAACTATCAACAACCAAATTACGACAACACAAATGGGAGTCATTCGTTAATTTGTGCAATTTCGTACAAGTCATAACACAAATTATAACAAACAAAGCTTATTTTTACCACTTAGCAACTAAAGGAGTTGAAAATGCGGTAGCAGTTCGGAACTTAGCATATTTATATATATTTTACCATTAGAGCTTACTAATTTAACGAACACTTTTAGGAATTAAGATTATTGGAATTTATAACGATGAAGTGAGATAGCTTAGATATATGGAGCGTGTTCAAACAATCCATTTAAAAAAGAGAAAAATATATATTAAGTTCAATAGTACATTATGACAATAGACATATGTATATGTATAAAGAAAATAAAAATTATCTATGAAGCTGTGTAGTTTGCTGTATGGATTAGACTTGGATTAATTCTTTTCCTCCTTGTGACATTCGACATTTTCGTTTTGTTATCAAACGCACGGACAAATAAAGTCGAATGGTGTGCCGACATATGAACATGAACTACTTGCAACTGACCATGAAAAAAAGACGCATATTCTAAATTCAAACCTCAGACACTTAAGAACCGGCTTTGTGATTTCTGAATTGTCATGGTGAATGCAAGACGAATCGGAAATCTTATTTGTTTAAACTCAAACGGCATATCGGCTGGTTCATCAGAATCCTCGAAATGATAACTCCCTCACCTTAAAAATATTCTTCGAGTTTTGTCGTGAGTTTAATAAATACGAAGTCAGGCCATACAAACTTTATGCTCTTCTAGAGCGGTTTACCATTCTTTTAGTGGAGTGATTCGCAATTTTACAAAGGCTAATTGCAATATGCCTTTATTGAGAAAGTTTTCCTTAATAATAACAATTGCACAAAATGAACGAATCGATCCCTAAGCTTTATTTGCCATTTTCAAAGCAATTCTCAGGCGGCACAAAATAAATTTGTACATTTGCTATTTACTGTTTGCATACTAGACAGCGTCAATTGAATGTCTTAACAAATCGATTCGACAATTTTATTAATTTTTTAATATAATTATGGGCCAAAAAATATGGCGCAACTGTCATTTTCACTCAAACTATAAACATATGTATATGCAAATTATTATATGTAATTTCAATATGCAGATCTACTTTTCCTAAGAGCATAACTTTTATATTGATTTATTGAAATGTCATATGTAAGCCTTCTGTAAATATTAATAAACACATATAACTGAAATGTTATTCACGAACTAACACGAAAGGGTCAGTTGTAAACACTTAGAAACTTTCATAAATCAACAAAAATAGAAAATCGTCTACAAAACCTACAGAAGAAATATTAAAAAGTACAAGTGTAAAGCAGCGTAAGAGTTCAACTTTAGCCGCAAGAGTAATCAATAGAAACGCAAATCGCTTCAGACAGATAAACGAAAGCAAAACGAACCACTCGAATATAAAATCAAAAACAAATCACGTATCAATTTATTAAGATTTCTAAGTTTATGGTTTTTTACGATTTTATATCTAAGTCGATATCTCAGCGGCAAAGTGACAGCAAATATATTAAAATGAATGGGCATCCTGGAGTAAAAAATCACACAAATCAGGCACGAAACTGGTATTTCATGACTGACCCAAAGGGGCGCTACTGGAAGTTAATGGGACTTGGTTTATCCCATAGGAGTGCTATTGGAGGAAGACTTTTTTTTTAATAAATATTAAATTTTTTAAAAGAGGATTTTAATAAGCAATAGCAACAAATTCCTAAATTAAAGAAAGTTTTGCTTCGAGTTTTGATTGCTTGAAAAATTAACCACTCAGCATTCCATACCCGTTTGAGTTCAAAGGAAATATTGTAGTTCATTCCGAGTGCAAATGTGACTCATCTCCTTGTGTCTCATCTTGGGTACATCGCGGACTTGTCGTATTTTTTGCCGGGTACACCCATGCTGATGTGTGTGTGTGTATTAAGTGGAAAAGCTGAAAACAACATATAATTCATTCATTTTTCATTCATACAACCTTTTATTGAGGGAGTAAAGTGAATGGAAAAACGTGTAGAAATAGAATTCCCATCCATCATTCGGCCAAACCATAAATAAAAGGGAATAACGTTTAACGATTGCTGCGTCACAAGGCACAAAGCAGCTGAAGAATACACATACAAACATAAACGAAAAGCGTTGGTGTCGAAATGATTCGGTTGTTGGGTGAATTAAAGTTTAACATTTAAGTGTGAAGGTATATGGCGTGGCTAATTAAAAGTGCTTCATCCATTTTGTCGCTTTTCACTTGAGTATTCGACTTTTTAATCAAAATGCTGTTACAGGGAAAGATCTTTTAAGCTTTTTTTTTTGTTTATATGTATTTATTTACAATAAACACTTTCCAAATGAGGCATAAAGGAGCACGACTGGTGACTTGGCTAATTTAAGAAAGAGCCTAAATTTGTGCTCAAAGTGTTAGAAATATAAAAAAAACGAACCTTTTTTTTGTAACAGAAAATTATACATAATAAAATAAATACATAAATTATTTTATTTAAAAATTTCCTTATATTAATCACATAAATGGGATATGAATTGAGATCATGCAATATATCAATTTGTCATCCTTTAAAGTTTTTATATATTTTTTTTTCAATTTTACTTCACAATTTTCCCAATATATCAAATTGATAAAGTGGCCTTTAAGTGCTAAATTCTAAACTCGCTGGAATGATTGGATGCTTGAACACAAGCTGAGTTATTTAAATCGTCTCGAATCTAAAAAGTTCCATTCGAAAAGCAAACCGTTAAAATTCCAAACTATTTCCGAACAATTTATTGCAATTAAACGCATTTCTTTGCGTTGTTATTTCGCTGATTTTTCTGATATGAGACGTGAGTTTGTACGCATGTGCCATGGCCAACAAGCGTTGTTTATGACTAGCCAAGCATGACAGCATCATCAACAACAATCAAAGCAGAAATACAGATTTTTTGCTGTCATTCGTTGTTGCTTTTGGCTATCGGTTAAACTGTCGGTACGAGCCGCAGCTATCAGTTAGTTGCAAAAAGTCAATGGACAAGTGAAATAAAGAGAAACGTGCCTTACAAGCTTTGGTTACGTTTCTTTAGTGAAAATGCGACACAAAGGCGCGGCGATGCGGTTCGGCTGAAGGAGCAAAATATCATAGTATTCATACAAACTACTCAAAAAAAAAGAAAGATATTATAAAAAAATAAGCAAGAAAAGGAGAGTAAGGGAGCTTAAATGAAAATAGAGGAAAGAATTTATCTGATATTTGTAAGTACGTCATTTTAAATATACACTTTTCGACTTAAATTGAATGATGTACTTAATGGCCATCCATGAAGAATCTAGACTACAGACTGATGAAATCAGTTGGGGAAATACATCGATAGCTCGTACTGTATGTTGTAGCTGTAGTTCTCCATCTGCTCGAATGAATCTACCCAAATATTAATTAATAATTTACATGCGACTTGGTTGCATATTATCACATAATGTACGCTATAAAAATTGAGATATGATACAAGTGTTTTTGGTTTTATGAGGGGCCATGTTTTGAGTAAAATTTATGAAATAGAAAATAAAGCACGCACACAAGCGCAAAGTGTCAGTTAAGTTGGCTGAAAGCAGTCAAGCAAGCGCTGAGGCATCACCAAACATATGTATATGCATATAAACATATATACATGAATATATATAGGCACAACCAGCATACATTTGGGCATGCATGTACGTGTATGCGTCCAACAACAATTGTGAACAACTGAGAGTAAAGTGAAATTTACTTGTTTTGTTTTTCATTTATGGTCTGCGCCACATTTTGAAGCGAGTCGAAGCGCTTCTTACAAGTTTGTCTAGGAGAGGTGATATTGGTGAGACGCAACCAAAGCAGAAAAAACGTTTTTTGAATTGAAACCGATTAAAGAATAATAAATTAAGAATGGAAATTAAAGGTAGCAGTCGCTTGACAAAAGAGTCGAATTATTGCTATTCAGTGGGTTCAATGGGCGCAGTAGTCACTGCACTTGCGCAGTTACATATATATGCACATTCTGCGCACTCTTGTTTATCCGTTGGTTATTATTGCGTCTACCGAAAGTATGCCAGACATCAAAGAGTTTATGATCAGCTACATTTCTTCGACGCAAAGACGCACACAAGCGTACATGTATGGAAGACATTCCTCCCGAAAAGCTGAAACTTAAAAAATTTTTTAAAAAGTATTTTGAGGTTAAAATTGTTATTTTGCTTACTCACATTTATACATGAATACTTTTTGCTATTATTATAAAATGCTCAAAGGCGCTGTGCTCGCGCCGATCTCGATCATCGCAGTAAAGTGAAAAGCCCACATTGCGTTGGCTGACCGGCGACAGCGGACTTGCGAGTTTCTCAAACCGTTGACGATTTTGGTTATTTCATTTCAAAACTGGATCGAGACGCTGTCAATACCGCCAAAAGCGATTGCGACAAGTTTTGCCTTGTGTGTTTGCCAAGTTTTGTTGTTGTTTGCGAGGAGTAAAATCGACATTACGCGGGAAAATCGTGCATCGTTAACCAGCGCTACCAGCTAGAGTTTTTGTTGTTATGTACGACTTAGATAAACGCGTCGTAATAAGAGAGAGTGAGAAATTTGTTTGTGAAGCCTATGCAAATATTCCACATTTTGATTAACCAAAATTTATATATGCTTATCAGCATTCATTACTGCGTTTTATTCGATTTTCTCTTTACTTATTCTTTTCCTCTTATTTTATTTGAATTTTCAGCAATGACAACACGAACAGAAAGACTTCTTAGGCACACTTGGCCCGCGTTGTTGCTAGTTTGGGCCTGCTGCGTTGCGCTTGCGGCTAGCCAGGGATTGCGCTTGCCCGATCAGCAACCTCAGCAGCAACAACAACAGCAACAGCAACAGCAGAATGTTCAACAGATTTTCGCCCCACAGTCACAACAATTGCATCCACAACAACAGCAGCAACAGCAACAGCAAAATGTTCAACAGATTTTCGGCCCACAGCCACAACAATTGCATCCACAACAACAGCAGCAACAGCAACAGCAGTCGTCTGCTGTTAGTTATGGACAGGAGCGCGGTTTGGGCTCAGCTTTCCTGAGTTTAATCGGCCTGCAGCAGGAGAATGACCCCTATTTGGCGCGCACAAATCAAAATTGCGTGACCGGTGATTTATCAGAGTGCTTCAAGACACAAGCGCTCGGCAGCTTCGATGAAATTTTCTATCGTGATCAATATGCGTAAGTGTTACATGGCAACCATCCCGAATGTTGAATAAAGATAATTAATTTAGTTTGTTTTGTATAATTTTGCCCCTTTCTGTAGTTTGTCTGATTTCGCTCGGGTCATTCGTTTACCCGAAACGCAGCAACGCTCACTCTTGCAAGAGCCATTCGAGTATTCTCAGGAACCACGCAATGAGGATAGCGATTGGGATCAATTGGTTAAATACGCCCTGAGACGGGCTGAACGGTCAGTCTGCGACACCTTTTCTATGGTGTCCTATATTTTATAATCTACCCCTTTCTCGACCCTCATTGCTCACTTTCTCGCTTTTCTGTTTCTTCATATCATTCATAGCTTTGTCAAGTCTACAGCATTGGAAATCGACGTGCCCGAGGAGCTCACCGAGGCGGGACGCTATTCAGCGCGTTTCATTGGTAACGACATTGACAGCGAATTGGACGTTATTGAGGATAAGCATGCGCCCGTCTTCAGTAAGTCGCGCTCCAAAACATGTAAATAGTCCATCTTATTACATTGCTATTACCTACCTATTGAATCCATACTGGATATTTAAACTTTTCCCTCTACTCTCAATAGCACGCAAGAAGTTGAAGAAGATGATCATCCCATTGTTGTTGGTATTGAAAATTTTCAAGCTGAAGTTGTTGCTTTTCTTGCCCTTCATCCTTGGCATTGCTGGTCTGAAGAAGATACTTGGCTTGGCTGCTATCATACTGCCCGGCTTGTTCGCCTACTTCAAACTGTGTCGTCCACCAGGTGGTCCCGGCTTTGGGGGTGGCGCCTTCTCTGGTCTGTTTGGCAACAAAAACAACTTCCCAGAATACTCACCACAAGGTGTAGGTTCGGCCACTTACTATCACCATCATGATCACTACGAAGGTGCTGGCGCTGGACATGGTCAATTCTATCGCCAAGATCCTTCCTTTTCGAAGCCATACACAGATTACTACAGCAAAAATTATCAAACTGTTGGCAATGGTGGCAATTCTGTAAGCTTTGGTGATGCTCACGAATCCGCTTACTCGCAATATTATGGCCGCAACACTGGCAAGGATATAGAGAGCGAGCAGAAGAGTTAGGGTACGACGAAAGTTGGCCGCACGCAGCCATATCCCCATTGCCATCCCAGTGGCATGACCCTTTGAAGTTGTGCCCGTGTTTTTGTTTTCTTCTATGAGTTGAGTTTTTATTGTTTTCATTGATTTTGTTATATGCTAGTGTGTATTTTTACCGACAGTTGAGTTGTAAATATTTTAGTTACTCAACCACTATGTAGCTGTAGTATTGGGAGCTTATCTAATGTCCTAGCTAAATTATTTATTATATCTAAACATATGTTTGAATGTATTTTATATGAATAAATTATAAGCCATTATCGTAAATTGAATTGGCGTTTGCTTTTTCTTCTTTTTAATGCCCTTTCTATGTTCATTCACTCTGCAAGTTAAGATAACTTTTGTTGACCTTGACAGCTTCAAAACTGTTCACCAAACGGTTATTTATAATCGAGATTGATGCAATATATTCACGTAAATAAATGAATTTATTTCCGGAAACATTTCATAGTGCATATATATGGAATAAATCGAAGGGGAAAATTATTGTATTTGTTTATGGGAGCTAAGGGAAGAGATAGCCGATACGTCCGATATGTAATTCAGAGTGACGGAAATTATTACATTGATTACGGTGGGCGATGAAAATATCTAAACCCTTTGTTGTCGCCAAATTATATTACGCTCGAGAAAATATGTTGTGACCTATATATAATTCCGAGGGCAGAAAATTTTGTATTTGGTAATTCATGGAATGATTTATCACATTCTTAACACCAATCAATATTATTAATACGCAACAAGTAAGGAAGGGCTAAGTTCGGGTGTAACCGAACGTTTTATAGTCTCGCAATGTGCAAGGATCAGAGGCGGGGATATGCTTTAAGGTGCTGGGACAACCTTATATTGAAAAATGTTGCGAAAGAATCCAACATTCTATTCAACATATTTGCTGGGTTGACCCAAATCTTTTGATTCAAACCAAGTGTGATTTAAACTCAATATATATTTGCGATATAAACTCAACCAAGAGCCCTAAATTTAATATAGTGTGTACATTAGGAAAAAGTCAAATAGAGAAGAGGAAATCATAATAATAGGAATAAGGCGCTTAGATAACGGTCTAGACCGATTTCATTCATATTTGGCGCGAACACACATTATGTTTAAGAAAGCATATCCTTGTAATTTCATTAAAATATGACACATATACCAACATAAACGGTTTAAAGTCAGATGGAAAGTTGGGAATTCTTATATCGGGCATTTTTGGAATAGAGGAAGATCTGCACTGATCACATTAACTCTTTCCATTATTCAAGTATATTAGGAAACATATTTTCACCCAATTTTGTGAAGGTAACACACTGACCGACTTATTCGGCATGAAGTCTGTTGGAATAACAAAAACATTATATGTAGTATTTAAAAATATAAACTATGGTATATCGAATAATATACGTTCGCTTAATTTTATTAGTATATCTTACATTTTGATCGATATATACCGTATAAAATCTTATATCAGTTATATGGGAGCTGGAGATAGTATTTACCCGATTTTATCCATTTTAAGAGAACGAACACAATGGTATCAGAAAGAGACACTCTCTGAATTTCATAGAGATAACTCACATATTGACCGATATAAATGTTATAAAGTCTACCAGAAGTTTAATATTATATATTATGTATAAGGTTTATTAGGTATATGGATGGGGGATGGAAATATTTCCCCGATTTTCCTCACTTTTCCCCACTTTTTGGCAAAAGAACACATTATTATCATGAAAAGGTACTCCTAGGATTTCATTAGAATATCTCACAAATTGGCCGATGGTTTCGGTAAACAGTCGGATATAGGCACGTGCGGTGCGGCATATGTGCGGTGCCTGGGGGACTTAAATAATTTCCGATTTCCTCCATTAGCAGGCAGGAAATAGCGTAATTTGGGAGCACTATTTGTGTAAACTCTTATTCCGATATCTTTATTGGTAATTGATTTATATACTACATTGTGAAAGAATCAGATGGATGAATTCAAACCCTTGTAGGAGGAGTGGGCGTAGTTATTATCCGATTTCACTTATTTTCGTTCTGTTTTGGGAAGTGCTGGATGAATTTGTCCTCAGCAAATTTGGCGGCTGTAAGTTCAGTTGTTTGTGAGATATATACACTAAACACATTAGAGGGAAGAGCTCACTTTTTAAACGTTTTCAATCCGCAGATGCTCCTCCCTACTGTAATTCTCTACCAAATACAAGTTTTATATCTTATTTGGAAGCTTAGATATAGTATTTTATAACTTTTCGTTTAGCGATATTTTGTGGCCGTGGTAGTAGTCCGATTGCGCCCATCTCCTCGGAGTGTCAGGGAACTCAATTTTTACTCAAGTTATAGCTTGCACGGACAGATGGACAGACGGACGAACAGAGGGACCAACGGGCAGGCAGTCACTCGGAATTCAACTCGTCTCGTTATCCTAATCATTATTATATATATATATATCTATCTATGTCTTTCTCGATTAGTTTTAAGTTCACAAACAATCTTTAGGTGAACAAAACTAATATATTCTGTTACAACATGTTGATAGAGTATAAATATGGAATGAATATATATATATATATAGAAATAGAGAAAATATAGTAAATGAGATTGAGTATTTGGAACTAGAAAATTATATATTAATTTTGACTATTTTTAGTCAGAGTTACCACATGTCATATATTCTTTTTTATTTTTTTGTATCCATATTTTCATTGATGCTTGTTTGAGTTATCTGTTGTACAGCAAAAGAATCGGATAAGTAGTGCAGTTTCGGATATCTGTCAAGGACCTGTTTTTATCTGTGAGCATTTTCTCATCCTCAATAAAGTTTTCGCGGCGGCAAACACTTACTCCGCATTCACATTATTGCTAAAGTTATTCGAACACTCCATCATCCAAAAGGCATCCAAGGCATCATCCAAAAAGAAGCGGATCTTTTAAGGATAGTCATTGCTTTTGAGTTATCTTATTAGTAACAGAAAAACATAGTATATAAGTCTGAAGCAAAACAAATTCATAGATTCCAAATTGCCCAAATATTTTGATTGTTGTAAATTTTGGCACTCAGGTAACTAGAAAAGAAAGATCAAATGTAGTTCTGTATTGTACGTATTGTATTGGCGCGTTAACTTTAAAATTTATGTCAAACACAGATTTTATGGCACAACAAGACGTTTTAACATGAGAAATATGTCTATTAGCCAATAGCTTATTATGCGATTCATTCCATTTCTATGTTTCAATAACAACGAAGATATTAATGAGTTAATAATCGGCAGAACAAAGTTGAAAGTGTGTCAAGGAAATAAAACCAGTCATATAATAACCACACCCCAACTCTCTTAAGAATATTAAAGAGGGAAGAAATGCTAGTCGTGAGGACTACGATTTCAAACGATAAAAATCTAAGTCAGTTCTAAAATTTCATAAAATACTTGAACGATCTAGGTCAAATTTAGTAAGAGCATTATCATCCTTCCTTATGTAGACAAAATCTGAGAAAAACCGCGTCTACTCCCACATAAGGTAATTTTAAATCTCTTTTTGACTACAATAAATAATTCAATCATCAATAAATATATGGAAATATATGGCACACTCGATACTGCTTTCATATATAAATTCCTATTTTGACACAAATTTTTAAAACTATTGTAGGGTAGAGATTAGTCTTAGTGTAATTCCACTAATGAACAAAAATGGATGACATCGATTCTCTTTCGATTGTCCCATCGACTTCAGAGAGAATATCTCAGACAATATTTAATACTAATTTTTGCATAAATGTATTTTAACATATTTCACCCACCTTTAATTCTCATAACCATCTGGGTCCTTCGGTTGAGTCCTGAACTTGTTATGCTATTGGTATCACGCTTTCAGCAAAACATTCTGCTAAAAAAAATAATTTATGATTTTCTAAGGAGCAGAACTGTTGATTTTTACTTCGTATATCTTTTCTTAATTGGTTTCACTGTTAATCTGCAAGACTCATGCCATTTCAAAGCAGGATTATTGCGAAAACAAGCACCAACAATATTACAACAAAGCTTGAGAAGTGGCATCAATTGAATCGTTAGCAGAAATCGATTTCCAGCCCCCATAGTTGTTATTGTTGCCACGAGTTTGCCTCGCGTGAAAACTTAATGCCATAAAGCGTTGAATATTTACCGTTGAAGGCATTTAGTGTCGCACCACTTAACGGCGGACACTTCTATACCGTATATATTGTACGAAAACACAAGTTGAATGCCACTAACGGCCGCCGCTTAACGTTGCTCGACCGCCATGGTCATTACCACATTGTAGTTGTTGCAGCTAGGCAACATTTCTCAAAAGAAAGCTGCTTGCAACAATTGTTGGTGGCTGGTCGCTGTTGGCTGGTGTTTATGCGCTGACAGCAGCACTAGTTCACAGGCGTGTTGTTAGTTGCTTAGCCAGCTACATGGCGAAGTGGCGGGCCGGCCTGCCGAATGCCGATTACAGATATACAGTGAAATTGCTGCAATATAACATTAGCCGTGTTTGCCACAACTCCAAACTTGGCATTGTGCGCACATATGTAGCGAATGCTTAAATGGCGGCGCAGCTGTGCAACTTATCAGCCAGTCAATATGTCAGTCAGTCTGTTAGTAGATTGGTGAGTTGTGCGCTTGTCAAATGTGTGAAACAGCTATTTCTATCTTCGCCAACTGCTTTTATTGAACTTAATGATTTTCTATACAAACATATACGAATTACAGTTTCAATAAAAAAGGCAATTGAGCTCTTCATGCCCGCATTCCTGTGCCGAAAGAAGGTGGGATGGTGGGTTGGCATGTCTTTATGCCAATGATGAATCCTTTCAGTTTTTATTCAACCAGTTCTTCGCAACTCCTTCTCCATGTTGTTGTAATGCGTTATTGTGATGGCAAACTTGTTATTCTAGACTTGTTTTCTTGTATTCTTCTTTGCAAGTTAACTCAGTTTTCGGACGAAGATTCTTTAGTATAATTGGTATTTGTGCTCTTGTGCTAGCCAGTTCTAGAAGGTACATATATTAGGACATTTCATACAAAGTTCCTGTGACTACTATAAAAATTTTCCCGTTATAATTAAGAATAAAAGATCAAAATGTTATGTATTAGGTTACTGGATTAGTTCCCAACCACTTTTGACTTCCGGCTACAAAATAAATGGTCAATTAAAAACTCTTTAGACTCACTTTTACCTTTTCTAATATGAAAATCGATAACTGTTCTCTTAAATGTGTTCAAATTAAATCATCCCCGAATACTTCCATAAAAGTTTTCTTAAGCATCTCACGTATGACAGACTTTTTAATATTTTTCTCAATCCCACTTTTTCTGTGTGTAGCAAGTTTCCTATAAAATATGTCAAAACTAAAAACTTCCTTAAATTTACCCTCTATACCATATAAGTTATTTTATGATTATGGGAAACAGCTATCAATGTAAACACAACAGTGTTTCTGTGAATTAAACATTTTTTTTTACTTTTTGTCAATTTAGTGCTGGGGAAAAATTCTATTAGGTAAAATATAATAAAGAAACAGTGACTCAAATCATTAAAGGGAAATGGCGCAAAATAGTTAGAAAAATATGTGAGCTTCCTTCGATATAATCAAAACTTTACCAAAAAAACTGAGAAAAGTTTCTCTCTTCTTGTTAGGATTTCGAAATAAAAGTCTGTTGCAATACTAAGCAAACAATCTTCGCTTTAGTAAGACTGTCGAAGAGCTTGGACGTAATTAGTGGGCATAATTTCTAAATCTTACTGGTATGGTAAGGAACAATGTCTGATTTTTTGGTTGAGAAATGTCCGTTTATAAACCAGAAGTTTTAAGCCAAATGGAAAAATGGATTTCATTAAGGTTTTTTCCATGAACCGCGGAAGGACCGCTATTAAAATTTTTTTTGCTCGTTGAAACAGGGAACTACGTTGGAGAACTTTTAGTTTACAAACATAATTTCCAGCAAAGTCAAAATGGATGGTTAATTGTTGCAATTCAAAGGGTTCAAACAAGCAACAACGCCTTCGAAATTACATAAATCTTAGCCAATATAACATACGAAGGAAATTTTAACTCCACTAAGAAGGTTAAGTTAAGATTTTTTTTCAAACTTTCATTTAGTCAAATACAACCGTTCTGAATCTGTTTTCACTTGTGGGTAGGTTTTGTGTGGATTGAGAGCGTAAAAGTTTGAGAATCCACTATTATTTTATCTGTAACTATACTGAAGGATATAATTTAAGGAACCCTTACTTGTTCCTTGTTTCGATTTGATTTAAAACTTTTTTGATCAAATTTAATTCTGGCATAATAAATATGTGAATTATAACTTGATTGATGATTGAAGATGGTTGCAATGTTTCCAAAACATGCTTCATGACGATCAATACAATACAATTTTCTATTTAGAGTGATCTGAGATACAAATTTAAAATGCTTCAACCACTTCATGTCTTGTTGAAATGCGTTGACCAAAAACTATGTTGCTGATTAAGGAAAGTGAAGACACCCATTTTCTGGATATGGGTTTTGTTGCGTCAAGCAACTTCATTTTTACTTGCAATAAAAAATATCTAATAATAATGAGTTTGAAAAGTATTGAAATGAATTACAAAGTTTTATGTAAAATACTTACCCTAATTATCCCATAAAATACTGGCTTTATGTAAATGTATACTTACACATACAACTAGTTGAAGTCGTTAGGCTAAGGTTTAGGCTAAGTCCTCAAAATGTATAGAATAAAGAGTTAATGGTGTTACAACTATAAACGCGAACGCACGTCTAATTTTTTATCGGTCACTTAATTCTTTTCGGCAAAAGCAATTGATGTCTTTTACATGCAAAGCCCCGCACCCCGAATTAATAAAAAATTGTATTTCTCAAAAAGATTGGAAAATTTTCAAGTATCTTATCACGCCGATATGCTTATTTACATATGCACAACCTTTGATAAACTATATTATAGTAAGATTGTTTTTGCAAAAAGGTGATCAAGTGAATTTGTTGGATACTCGTCATACCAATGGAGTGACCATAATTTCACTACCAAATGGTCTTCGATTTATTTCAACCATGCATCACGAGTAATAATTACATCAAAATGAAATGTATGGATAAATGTTTGCAGTCATTTATACAATGTTAATATGCGCAGTTCACACTGTAAATATATCGAGTGTGTTCACGGTTAAATAGATAAAGCTGATAGCAATAAGCTATGACAATACCAGAAATATACGATATATATTAAGGCACCCTGAAAATGTAGGCGCCCTGTAGTGAAATATCAAACTAGTCAGGAAACATACTAGACTAAAATTAGAATTTTTTGATCTAGGGAGGAAAGTATCAGACCTATACCAAATTTCCAACATAGCAAAGCATAGCATTAGAAAGAGGGCATACATAGTTCAGCTAAGGACTCGTTATTTTAACTATAAACTAATTAAACGATTCATATGAAAATAAATTAACTACATAGTTATAAAACTTTTCACAAATAGTCTGAAGTTGGTATATTTCAGTAGTACCGAAATCTGACTATTGACATCAAGTAGAGCAACAACCGCAAAAGATACCAGTTACTTTTAAGTAAAATATACAGACGGCTGACTTGTTGGGCTTGTGTCGCATACTAGTTGTAAAGTGGTTTATAACTAGTTCACTTAACTGCAGAGGAGCAGCAGTTGAAAAATGCGTGAATTATAAATTTCATAGCACAAGCAATTAATTGTGAACTCCGAATTATGCAGAAAGATGCAAAGTAAAAAGGTCTCAATAAATTTTCCCACCCTGGAAAGTGTTGCACTTTCTGTGATCGCAATTTCCACTGTAAACAAAAATGGCAGAAGCTCAAATATTTATTTACAGATACATACCGCCGTCAACCTATAGTAATAAAGTGAAAATCGTAAATAAAGTGGCTTCTCGTGTGTGGCTTAACTACATAAATATTTATATGTAAGAGTATATGAGTAATGATGCTAAACCGCAACCAACGACATTAAAGAAAATTTCAATTTTCACTATGGAAATCAGTGTTGGGAATTGGGTTTCCTGAGTATTAGATGAGCTGCAGGTTTTGATGTTTAAACTATGGATATACGTATGTGCATGGGTTAGGGGGAAAGTGTGATGAATGTTATGCTTGTGGCAAGTGTTAGGAAGTCGTTCACCGCCTAACTTGGTCAAAGACATCGGCCAAGTAGAAGCGACTAACCGCATATGTGCTTGTGTGTATGTAGATGTGTGCGCGCAACTATTTAAGTGCAATGTTAATAGAATAACAACAACAAAATTGTACATAACACTAAAAGTCTACTCAAGCAATTTGCTGCCTCGCTCTTGATTTATTTGCTGCAAGTTGCATTGTGCGAGACAAACAAAAAACAACAACACTGACTCTGGTAAAGGCAGCATTGACCGTTGCATCTCATTCCTTGCAGTGGACAAACAAGTCACTGTATTTGTTGTTGTTCTTTTTTTTGTTTAATTTGAAACCGTTGTTATTTCGCTTGCAGCATACTCCTGTACTTGTGCTTCTTTTGGAATATCACTCATTCATTTAACTAACTGGGATTCTGCAACTAAGCCGAACATCGGGTTTTGCAACAACCACAGTAAGCAGCCTGATCCCGCTCAGTTTAGCGGCAGTAGCAATAGTCAGGTGAGCTGCGAATTGCAACAATCCAAGCTGCCTCGAAGACGCCACACGGATAGTCGCTTGCCGCCTGTACGTTAGTAGTGCATATAAAATCTTAATCACGGGCATGAAATTCGCATTAGGTCTTTTGATATCACGAAGATGTCATCGTATTCTAACCGCTCTCGCAATGTCAATTTGATTTGGAGAAAATAGTAAAATCTTTTAAGGTGCAAGTGTGTAATTTGATACCTTACTATTAAAGGACTTAAAACTGAAGGATTAAAAGTGCGTCTATAAATAGAATATCATTCGTTTCACACGTGCTAATTAAGTGCCTGTCGTTCACATTTCGAACTTTGTGAATCTTTGCAACTTTGATGAACTTTTCTTGTATTATCAAAAGCAAAGCTTACGATTGTTATCCTGTCAAATTGAACACACATGTAGCGGCTAAAGTGTAGTTGTGCGGTGTATTTAAGTGTGTGGGTGCGTTAAGTCGGGAACAGTGAGCTAGATAGCAGAGAAGACTACAGAATATTCAAAAGAAAAATATATTGTGCTACTGGATATTGCACAAATTGCACTCACTCCAATAGACCCAAACACCAGTGTAAAATGAAAGCGCTAATATCGTTCTGTGTAATAACACTATTAACAACCATTTCTGTGCACGCTACACCCGCCATCAGTTCCAGTGAAAATGCGGTAATTATAAAGTTTTTGGGAATCCATCTTATGGGAAATGCCGTGGTTTAAAAATGAGTGGGCGTCGCCAGTTCATAAACATTTTTTTGTCACTTGCTATCAATCTATCCATCTCCTCGTATCTTGCAACAAGTAAACGTCAAATATTTAGCAATACTGAAACAATACTGAATACTGAGCAAATTAGTGGCATATTAATTTTTATACTCTCGCAACGTGTTGCAACAGAGTATAATATCTTTTTTCATCAAACGGTTGCTTGTGACATATAAAACTAACCGAGATAGAGATAAAGTAATATGGTCAAGAGACGGGACGAGTTGATTCCGGATGTCTGTCTGTGTTTACTTGGTACACGTGTTCCCTGGCGATGTAAAAAAATGTTGAAGTGCCTAATGCCTATGCCATATAACGGTTACTTTCTCAGGAACTGACATCTTTATGTTATACTGCGAAAATGGGCGAAATAGGACTACAACCATGGGTTTTGGTGAAATAACAAAATTTTAAATTCCATCTGATTCTTACACTTTACAATATATAAATAAAGCAGCAATAATGACTTCGGAATAAACACTTTGCACAAGTAGTGTTTTTACGTTATGCCATCTATAGCCTAAAAATAGTCGAAGTCGGACTATAACTTTTCAAGCTTCCAGATAACGAACATGCGGACCTCAGTAGATATTGCTGACTTTTCATAGAAAATATTTGTCACTCTGTGAGATTTATTAATAAAATCAGGCTTTTGCCTTATATTAGTGTGCCCTTGTGCCAAAAATAGGTAAAATCAGGTCAATACTTCTCCTAGCTCCTATATACCTAATATAAGGATTTTGAACTTCCGGTTGATTTATACCATATATATCAGTCAATACGTAAGATTACTTAGCAAGATTAAGTAAAAACTGTAATATTCGATATTCGTTGTACAATTTAATGGCGAAAAGGAGTGAAATCGGCCCACGAATAACATCAGCCCCCATATACTACATACAATGGTTTTCGCAGTGGAATTCTACGCCGAATATGGGAAAATTCTGGGTTATTTTAGTAAAACTGAGTGTTCTCTAGCATTCATCAATTTAATGCCAAAAATAAATGTTATCTGCTTAGACTTTTCCTACCCCTATATACCCAATATAGTGATTTCGACTTTCCTTCCGATTTTAAACAGTTTATATAAGTCAATATGAGTGATATTTCAATAAAATGGAGTATTTTCGTAACCATATTGTCGTTTAGTGCTGAATATGAGTGAAATCGGTCTAAACCTTACCTAAACCCTTTACCTCTAATATAATGACTAACGCTCCTAATTGACTTTTTCATCATTTACCCAATATATTACATTTCGTCCCTTTGGTTGAACTTATATCGCATATATCTCAATGGAAGATGTCTCAACACAATTAAGCGAGAACAGTTCGGTCAGTATTATGTCATTCGGTAGAAAAATTATGGCACTAATGTGATGAATATAGTGAACTTGGAAGGGCTTCCTTGTTTTATATAAAGTTTTACCAATACCTGAAAATATTTGCCTGGATTTGATCTTTGAAAATTGGGAGAGTATAAAATGTTCGATTACAATTGAATTTAGTCCTTCGTTACTTGTTAAGCTTAGACTAGGTGAATTTTTAAACCGAGCAAATTGACTTTAGGTCTTAAACTAGCTTATCCCTCCTGTACACTTATGTTCACTCAGATATCTTATTTAAATCCGAGGTTCATATTTTAAAGTCGCTAAAGGCAACTCAAAGTATTTGGTTAGGCCAGAGAAAAAAATGGACTAAAACCACCTATTTTTAGCACCTAATCCCATTATTTTGAACAAAGCGTTCTCAACCAATTTTATTAAAACATTTCTCAAAGTGCTCGATATAGATACTTTCATACCATGTATGGTCAAAGTCAAATGGAGGGCCAACAAAATTGAATGTATATATGGGGCAAGATATAAGCAAACCAATTGCGTTTATTTTTTGAAAATATATCAGAATGTGTTCAATGTAATAAACTCAGAACTGGTTTATATATAATATTATATATATTAGAGCGGCGAAAGTTTATATACTAGGGATATGAAAACGGCATATACGTTTGCTTCCAGTTTTAGTACCTATTCGGTAACATCCTCATTTAATTTAATTATTTATAATATATTGAGCTAATAATATAGGGTAAAATTATTGAAAGGAGCAGACATTTTTTTAGTTATAATAATAGATTTCAGCATTTTTATCAACATTTGAAAACGTTACCAATTAATTTCATCAATATCTTATTGGGTTGTTCGGAAAGTCATTTCGTTTTTTCCCGCCAGAGGACTTAATTACGTTTTTTCGAAACTAACTTCACACTTAAGCCCCATAACCATTATATGTCATGAGAGCTGATATTGCAAGGCTTGTGTGTGAAAAAGTTCTATTAATTCTACCCAGTAGTTTTTGGTTGGTGCCTTTTTAAATATGGAGAGCAATAAGCAGCATTTTCGTCATATTTTACTTTTTAACTTCAGAAAAGGTAAAAATGCTGTCCAAGCGAGAAAAAAATTGACGGATGTGTATGGAGAAGGCGTGTTAACAGTACGCCAGTGCCAGAACTGGTTTGCAAAATTTCGATCCGGCAATTTTGATGTCGAAGATGCACCACGGTCTGGAAGGCCGGTCGAAGCTGACAAAGATGCGATAAAGGCATTAGTTGATGCAAATCGGCGAATCACCACACGAGAGATCGGTGAGAGGTTAAATTTGTCGAATTCAACTGTTTATGGCCATTTGAAAGGCATGGACTTAACCTCGAAGCTTAAAAAAACGAAATGACTTTCCGAACAACCCAATACATATTCCCCCTGTGGTCCTCCTGGGCGTCGGGGGATAAGAATAACCCGCGGTAAGGCATGCCTGTCGTAAAAGGCGACTAAAATCCATAAAATGAACTGCACTTGAAATAGACTTTGCTCAAAAGATAGGCTTAGCCATGTCAGAAATAAAGCTATATTACATAGTTTGAACTGAGTTTATAACACAACCAGTCAGAGTTGAATGGCTCAACTGGAAGTAGCCCAGGCTACAAGGTCTGACCGGAGACTTTAATCTGGTACCACGGGGAGCAGGAGCCCATTGGAGTTACAGGTCGCTCCAACCTCCTCATTCAGTCGGACCCAAAGTACGGCTTTACGGTTATCTACGGCAAAGTACGGTTTTAGATACGCCTCGAGCCCTATCAAAGTGGTTACTATGTCCATTTCCACAATGCCGATCGGTACCGTAGGTTTTAGCAAAAAGCTATTACTGACGGGGCGCTGATCAACGCATTATGATGATGGATTTTTTGCGTTTTTGAACACCGTGGAGTTAGGCTGTACAAACGGCAGGTACCCACGTAAAGCACATCGTTCAATATCTTGCATATCTTGCTAAGTTTTGTTTGGTTATATTTATTGAAGGGTGTGAAAATATTTCCTGACAAATATTAGAGACCTGCTCGGAGCGATCCTTCATAGATTTGCTCTCGTCTGGTATTAAATCATTAAGAATTTCTATTCCGATTTTTTTTCGAAAATGACCTTAGAATTTTGAACCATCAGAATCAGAAAAATGTAGCATTTAATCGGAAGTAAAAAAATCAATCGATTAGAAAACAAGTCAAATGGACGACAATTAAGAGTCAGTGGGTAAAACTTACTTGACATTTAGAATTGTAACCATATTTGTAATAAAGGAGCTTTTACCATGTCCAATCTCTTGCCCCAAAAAAAGTATATATATGTTTATTAAATAGCAAATATTGTATTTTTTTATTTATAATATTGTTGTTGGTTGTAGTTTGGATGGTCAAAATTCTCTTAAAAATAATATTGGGTATTTTAAAAATAACTTTTAGATATTTTGAAACTTTGATGTTCCTGTTATCCAGTAGGCCTATATCACATATAAACAACTTAAATACGTATTCGATCTATAACTATATTCGCGAGGTTTGCCAAAAGTTGGCGTAACTTTATTATTATTCCATTATTATAATATTCCAAATATGCGTTGGAAAGCTAATGCCTTCGTGCGTCTTTTTGTTTATGTCACTCCGTTCCATTCCATTTGAAGTGTAAACAACAATACTTTTTTTTCACTGAAATATGTCGAACTTTGTACCTGAAAATTGTCGTTAGGTTGTGTTAACTCAACGGCATATGGTTGAAAACAATTCATTCTGTCTGGCGACATTATTGAACATCTGAAGTCGAAACGAAATGACATTAATTGCCTATCCAAAAGATAGACTCCTATGACTTCTTATGTTATTATTATTTGAAAAGCAAAATGTACGCCAGTAAGTCT
This sequence comes from Bactrocera minax, assembly GCA_021498325.1. Taxonomy (NCBI): domain Eukaryota; kingdom Metazoa; phylum Arthropoda; class Insecta; order Diptera; family Tephritidae; genus Bactrocera; species Bactrocera minax. The sequence goes on along the minus strand of JAKEEE010000064.1, from coordinate 1,089,304 downwards.
CGGACCAGTGACGAGGTGATTAAATCATTCTGCCGAAATCATTGCCATATCGAAAATAGTAAATTTCACTCACACTCTATGGTGTGTTCAAAAAATAAAAATAAATTATAAAGGTCCAAATTACCAAGTTACCAAATAACTAAATTTAGAAGTTGTTTTCTCAAAGTTTTGAGTGTTTACATGTTTACAAATTTCTTTTAGAGCAATTTTGAAAGAATTAAGTATTCGGAATCCATTCCAAGTGAGTAATACATACTATTTTCAGTGTTTACTGGTTCTGTTTATTCTAAATTATGAGTTCTCTTAAGAGCTTTTGACTTTTGAATACTTATGAATTCTGAATAAAAAATAAAATAAATAAGTAATAAAAAATAAATTTAAGTCTTTTTAGCGTAATTTGTATGATGTTAGATAACACTTTCTGTACTTACCTCAAACTAATATATACTTTTATATCACGTGATTTAACTCGCCAACAGATTCCCATTGTGAATCGTAATCAACTGGAAGAGGGCTTCCTGCGTAAACTCAACATAAAGTGTAGTCAGAGGGATAATCATTCGTGTATGATGCTCAAACTGATTGTGTACATGAATCGAATATTTAAAAAGTCTTCAATCGATATTAATGAGAATCTAAGGGTTTCCCAAAATAGGTAAGCAATAAATAGACTTAACTCGAAGCTGTCTAAAAGAAATTATTTCGGCGAATAAATGTTTTTGTATGTCTATCAAAATGGGATGAATCGAAAGCCATAAAAACAAAGCAAATGTATATACTGCTTGTTAAACATTGAGACAAACATAAAAGCAACAACTACGTTAGTTTGAATTTATTGCGAATTTCTCATTTGCAGAGACATCGACTCCATACCGGATGACCCCGACGATGATTTAATGTTGGCGCGTTCCATTGAATCGGACGATGAGACTCTTGGTCTGTTGGTGGCCGGAAAAATTTGGAAATTTATACGCTCACGTACGCTGCGCTATAAATTTTCCGACAATGCAGACTTCGTGCTCACCACCGAACCGAAAGGCAATTTAAACTTTGGCGTGTCTGTGAGTCCAGTTGAGTCGTTCGAAGAGGGACGTGGCAAGATGAAAAATATGGGCCCAATGTTGATGGTAATGATGGCCAAGGCGGGCATGGTGGGTGCCATAATGCTCAAAGGTTTATTCCTGCTAGCGGGCAAAGCGTTAATTGTCTCCAAGATTGCACTGCTGCTGTCGGTGATAATCGCATTGAAGAAATTATTGTCTCAAAAGAAGCATGTCGTTGAGATACCGCATCACGATACGTACAGTTCTGGTTGGGCGAGAGCTTTGAACGGCTTCATAGAGGGCATGGCCGAAGTGCCGGCGCAAATAATCGCACAGGAGGCGCAGGACATGGCTTACAACGGACAAATGCCAATAGTGGAAGTGCACTAAACACAGGCCAGATAGTCAATATTTAATTTATGTGGTACAAATGATTATTTATGAACAGAAATATAAGAGTACTCATTAGAAACGAAAAAGAATATGTAATGTCAGAGAGTAAGGCGCACCTAAACAAAAAAACAAATTTATCGAAAAGCAGATGCAGAAAAACTGCAATAAATTATAAAAAGGCTACGCACACAAAGAAATTAATTATATGAACTTTTATTAGTCCTAATAATAAAATATATCTATTAAATATTTATTTCACCAACAAAATATATTATTTTCATGCAATTAATGGAAAGTAATAATATGGAACGGGGCTTCTAACCATTTAACTTTTTTTCTACTAAACACTTTTCGAGTTTATATATAATATTTTGTTGTATATAATATACTGCTCATGTACGCTGTACATCCCAACTACTGTGTAAGGAAGAAACATTGTATATTAATATTGTTGCTTTTGTAATTTAATATTTATTTTTATTATTTAATTTACAATAATTTATTAAAATAAAGAAATAAATAAAACCAATAAAGATTTCAACATTGATTTATTGTTTACTTTCTTAAATTATTCTAAAACAACTAAACATATTACAAACCGAATAAGTTAAACAACTCCAGGTTTGGAAATCATTTTCATAAATAACAACAAATACAAAAACTATCTCTGTTTAAAAAGTTGACAAATATATCTTTCCCATGGAACTGGCTGTTGGGCAGATTACTTATTCTACTTATACTTAAAATTCCTTTGAGTTGTTTTAATTTAAGGCTAAATTTATTCATATTTCTTAATATTACTTTTTTTCAAATTTTGTAGCATTTTTTGCTAAGCTGCAGTTATTTAGTGAAACTTGCTCTATAATCCTATAACTATGAATTTATGACGCATGTATGTCTTACAGTTTTCTGAATTAGCATTTAGTCTAAATCATTCAGAAGGACGCATCCATAACGCATCCATATTTATATATAACGATTAGATATATTTTTTTTGGTTTTCAACACATTTTTGTATAATTGCTTTAACAAATTTATAATAATTAAATTACAAATACAACTTGTAATTACAATAAAAATAAGAGTTGTACATTTTTGAGGAGAGGCGTGAGTCAGTCAGTAGATTGTTGTTGTTATGCTCGATAATATGGATGGTGCGGTTGTACGTAATTGTATACTAGTGGCCGCCTAACACCCAGTCCTGCTGCAGCTGCTGAAAAAGAATTTAAAATATCAAAAATACGCCATGAATTTCAAAAATTTTTTCTTTTAAGCATATTTGGTTTAAAGTTCAAAGTTAAGTTTACTAATAACTTTATTTCAGAACATTCTGACTGCGCTTGCCAGCCGAAGCCGAGCAAATGAACACAGATTTATTGACTGCATTAGTTTTTAGGGCATAAATATTATTTATTTCCATTTTCATCCCCTGTGCAATAAATGTTATTTTAGAAACTTGAAGTTTATTTGACAATATTTATTTTTGACAAGGTTCGTTTCGTATGACATTTTTCTCATGCAAGGCTGCTTAATCGCAGTCAAACACATTATTGAAGTGTGTCAAAAATTTTTGTTTTCTACGTTACTCCAAGTCGAATATTTTAGAAAGACTAATCTAGATTTTACAACTGATGATTTTTCAAATCAAAAATTAAAGGAAGTAGGCAGAAGGAAAATTTCTGCATGAAATAAATCGGTCTTTGGACTGCACCAGCTATAACATTGAATATATTCCTAAATATAATGTTAAGAAAAATTAGCAATAACTACGATAACCGCGGAGTAAAAATTCTGGCAATCTTCCTTGAATTCTGTGCCTTTATAGAAACTCTTTCACCAAAATTCACTTAAGCTATGCTAAAATACTCAACGCCATGTCCAAATACACTATTCCGATCTAGAGCAATTTAAAATTCAAATGTTTTCAATTTTCCATACCATGGTGATATTATTAATTACTGAAATTTTTCATGCAACCCTGTGGAGTATGCTCGATAAGAAACTCATCTGTTTGATGAGAAAAATGAAATATAATCTCAAAGATAGAATCCAAGACAGTTTGTTGTAATGCCGTATTGTACAATTGCTGTTGCCGGATATCGATGCTTTTTTATACTCCACTATACTGCCCGGAAAAGGCATGTAAAGTTAAGTTAAGTAAAGTTAACTCAAAAATTAACGTAGTATGCAATCCTGCCTAACCTCCGACACTTATCGGTTCATAACTTATCCTAAACTTGATGCGAAGTGTCGAATAATATCAAGAAGTACATCACGAATAGAAAAAGTAGCACCGTATAACAATGTAAAATTTTCCTTTGTATTAAAAAATATTATTCATATCTTTGAATGCTACATTAAGTACATAGTTTATGGAAGGGTTTATTATCATTTTATTAGCTTAAATTTATTATCTTCCTTGACTGCTTTAAATTCGGGAGTACCACCGCTGGGGCATTAATATTACATATTTATATGCATATTGCATTATATATATCCAAATACATATATACATACATATGTACGTTTGCATTATTAACTGTATAAAAGGTTATGTGCCCTTCCTGCCTTTCTTATTATTCAGTTCCATGCCCAAAAACTCGAAAGTATCTTTAATATTCTCCTCCTCATTGAATACATCGTCTTCGCCTAATTCCACTTCCTCTTGTTCTTCTTCTTCGTTTGCGGCTGCTGCTGCAGCGAAAGCAACTTTTACAGCTATTTGTTCATCACTGCGCCGGTGCCAACTCTGGTTGGGCATCAAAAATTCATCATAACGATTTTGCTTAAATGGATGTCTGCGAAATGTTCGCTTAAATGGACTATTAACGGAGTGTAATGGCATTCGCCAGCCAACTGGGATTCGTAATTGAATACAACCGAAAGGTAGGAAATGCGAAAACATACATGTACTGTCAAAGTCGACCCCTAGGTTGCAAAGCTAAGTATACTCACTTTTTCCTAGCCAGGAGTCCTCGCGCTTCACTTTCGGCCCCATGTGCACCGCATTCAATGCCGCCAACACCTGTGTACTGTTTTGCATATCGGCAATATTGTGATGCAAACTGCTCTCCGCAGCGAGATTTTCGATACCTGAGTGCCCAACGCCGTGGTGCTGCATGGAGGCTGCGGCTAATTGCAATGCGGCAGGGTACATTTCCCCGCCCGATGCCATGTCAGGATGCATGCCGTAATCCATATTGTATGGCATCATGTAGGGTGTGTGCTCAGGGAATTGATACATCATTCTGCGTTGAAGTGAAGGGAATTTAATTAGATTTCTGTAAACCCAATAGCCAAATGTGTGTAACACTGTGCAAATATGTATGTTTATGCAAAGATACTCACTTTTCCGAGGCATTATCCATTAGCTTTTTCACAATAACCATAGCAGCTACTATGAATGCTAATTTGGAAACGGCTAATGCTTTGAGTGTCAACAAACCGACTGCTTTCGCAGCTACCATGGTCCAACCAAAAGTAGTTGCGGCCAAATACATTGGTATGTACATTTGGAATTGCTTTTTGTCCTTTTCCTGTTTCTGTTTGCGGAACCGTCCACGAATACCACCACCACCGCCATTACCACCTCCGCTCATCAGACCACCACCACCATTGCCACCGCCAATACCAGAACCGCCACTTAAAGCGCTAATTATACCCTCGCCACCTCCTCCACCACCACCGCCTAGGCCACCACCACCAAGGCCACCTCTACCTGTAAATGAAAAAATTTAAATTACATGTATATTCATAAACTGTAAAATGTTTTTATTTTGAATTTTTACGTATAACTTAACACCTACGTACTATAAAGATCCTTGATTAAAAGGTTGCTCTTACCAAAGGTCCAATTTGGCCGCAAAGGCTTTTGGAATAGACAATTTAAGTAGTATAAATATATATCTATCAATTTCGAAAAAGATCAGCAAATGGGATGAATGATCCCTACGTAATAATCGAAAAAAAATATCGTATAACTAAGAATACCACTAGGAACCGAACGCTAAATACACTCGCAAACCATATGACAGTAAGGAGAGTGAAATATTCCCAAATATCTATAAAAAAAGATGATTATTTTGATTAATAGGTGAATAAGTTGATAACATTTAAAAAGACGTTCACCTGAAAGAAGATACGCTTGAGGACCGATTTATATCATTTTCAAACTGATTGATAAACATATCTCGGTCGCTGTGGAAATAAATTTCTACTGAAAGGAGGAGGTTCCATATTTCTCATCCAGTTTTTGAATTGACCCACTCGCAGGTTTGTTTTATTATTCTTGAAGTTAAAATTCGCGGTTATGTCGTTATATTTGACGTGGGCGTGATTGTTACAATATTCGCTAAAGGTTTGATTGACATAACTTCGTTAGTAGTTAGGTTATAGTGCAATTGTGATGTAGCATAGCGAGAAAATACGGATTTCAAAATTTTCAAGTTCGGTTGACAAACTTCTAGTAGTTTATGAAATAGTTTTGAAATAGTTGGATTAGTTTTCGAGATATTTATTTATTGAGATATGAAACGTTACCAATTTTTTTCTTATGTAACCGCGCATACTTTATGCATAATGTGATAAACATATCCGATTTCTGAGTTAACTGTTATAAATAATATATAAATTTAAGTAATTTCTCTGTGCTTAATATTTTCTGCATTTGATTTAAATAATTGACTTAAAATTTTGCCATCTTAACGGACCCCAATTTTAGGAGAACACAGATCCCTACAAAATTGTAATACTTAAATTTAAATTGCCTTGGCTCTTATTTGATCTGCATCGAATAAACAACTTACATGAATTAATGCAATTAAAGTAATATTAATACATAAGAGCTAAATATTGACAATGCTTTGAATACAAATTAGGATTTTCGTCGTTCTACATAACACAAATTCTAATTATTACCTACCACATACCACAAATCAAATTTGACAACATAGACTACGTCATAATAAAGCCGTCTGGGTTGAAAGGTATACCCTCTAATTCACACAATGTGCGTTAAAATATTGTGAGCGATCTAAAAGTGTCTTTTTATATTCCATTAACACTTTAAATTTTTTGAACTTAATAAAGTCACCTAATTTGATTCTTTTCTCACTCATGTCTTGTCAGCATTATTTATCAATAGTCATAACATGTTAAGGTCATATCATACACGCTTTGGCTGTGATGAATCATCAATGAAATTGACCACCTAGTATGGAGGTTCCAGTGACAACTCCAATATAATATTATATATATATAGTATCTAAAGTATGTATGCGGAATAAATTCTACATTGGTTTCACTGCTGATCCTCGAACGCTTGTACATGAATGATTGCAGAGAAGTTGTACTAAAGCAAAGAAACTGAAATAGTGTTAGTATAGTAGAATATTCATAAGCTCGCACTCATCGCTATAATGTTTTTCAGAGACCTCGAGCTTTTATCTGTGCATAATTAGTGATATTTATAATATATCAATCAATAGTTTATCGTTGTATAAATGTGTTTCGAACTTAAAATTACGTAACGAATAGGTCATGGTAAAGGCAGATACTCAAAGCTGTTAGTATTAGATAAATTTAGTTTTATTTAGAATTTGCAATTTGACTTCAATACACGTCCTAGCATCTACTTCAAGGGAAGTAACATGTATAGGAAGACAGTTGGATAAGTCAGTGTCATAGGATACTCTCACAACGAATTTCACAGTACAAAATAGTTTTATTCACTTGTAATCGAGATATAATAGTTGTTGTTGTTTTATATATCAAAACGACGAGGATGACAAAACGAATTGATGTCCACATGTATGATAGCCCAGCGACAACTTAAGTAAAAATTCTAATGTCTTGATGAATCACAGTGTCGTTATTCCTTGGAACATTGCCACACAACTAAACTACCAACTAAACTCTGAAACTGAAAATATACATAAAGAACCACTGTAGCGGAGCTAAGCTGGATAATTTACTTATTGTTTTTAATGGGTATTATTCCGTCTGTTATCTATTGAACTTATTGTGATAACTCTCCAATGAAAAAGCGAAGAGATGTTGTTACAACTATGCGTTAACTATCTTTTCATATAGGAATAGAATGGAAAAGTAACATTGAAAATCACACATTCGCAGTATACAGAGCGCTACCATTGAGAAGGCTGAATCAATTGTAAAGGGTTTTCCTTTATATTACTCGGTGTAATTTACAGATAGTTTAAGGCATATAAAGTAAAAGGTTGTTTAAGGTTGATATTTGTTACGGAATACAATAATATAACGCAAAAAAAATATAAGAATTTGTAGGAATACGCGCGTATTGTAGATATATGAGAAATTCTTGATAGATAACATGGAAATATTTTCAATAGGACTCCTATCTAATAAAGAGAAAACTGAAAGTACTGAAGGGAAATGAGATATCACAAAATCTATAAATATTTTTTGAGGAGGTCCGCCTAAATACGATAAATCTGATTATGTAGTTTATTTCAGATGAGCTCACGGGAGAGACGACGAAATGACCGTCTATTATATAATAAAAGCCTAAAATTGTTACCACAAATTTAAACATTAGTTAACGCAGAGATGAATTCTTTAAAGATATCTCACATGTTGACGCATTAAAAATGTAAATTGCACATTCCATATAACGGCGCTTAATAGTCTCCTACTCAGCACATAAAAATTTTTTATCTAGCTAATGTTATCACTAATGAAATTTCACGCCAAGTGTGGAGTCTGTGATAACTACGGTATATATTGAGGAATATTTTATAAAAGTTATCAGAATTCAGTAGCGATTATACTGAAGATGGATGGGTGTTGCTAGCGAACTTTTGCAAACTAATCAAAAAGAAGTGAGAGAGAGTTCTGTTTCGAACTAAACACAATCTAAAATAAAAAATTAAATATAATATATTAGTTCAAACATTTACCTCTGATCATTCGGTCGTAGCTATTGATCCCAGATAGAAAATTAATTAAAAATTTAAATTGCTTAATGAAACTTAGTTAATTTGTATTTAAAACTAAGAGGAATAAGAATAACCCAGCAATGACCACTACCATCTTATTTAAGAGAATTCTTCAAAACTGCTGCACGAGCTATTTAATAAATCTAAAAACAGGAAACCAATAGGATTATGAGAAAAATTGGAGTTAAACCGTTGTTGTAATCCTTAGGACTTTTGCGTGAATATTCAAAACCCACAAGTCATCTGACAATCGGAACAAAGTTCGGTAAACACTCTTTTGATGTTGCCCTAACCACTTGGTGTGAAAATGCTTAAAACTAATAGCAACTGTGCTTTATACAAATATATTATAATTTATTATATATCAGCCCTTTTAGGACGGTGCGAACTATTTTTCCCCACCAACTTTTCCAAAACGTGAATATACGAAGCCAACGCTTTATTTATTTATGTTGAGTTGAGTTGAGTTGAGTTGAGTTACTGAGTTCTTGTAACTATTAACCAATTTACGAGGAAGTGGCAAAATTTTTGGAAGCGCATAGCTAGTAAATTTAGTTTCACTGTGGTATAATAAACAATAAATAACCAATAAAAAAAAGGGAATTATTTTTACCTTAGGATGTCAACGGTTAATTTCTCAATTCCACTTCATTTGTTTGTAATTTCGTTGTTGTAATTACTTATTTTAAGTTTTGGTGTTAGTTAATTACTAAAATGTATAAATGGCACTCTACGGAAATACTTCTGAAAGATAAGGAAATAGTTGAAATACTTCCGGCTGATAACAGTGACGAAGAAGACGACCTAAGACGATAATAAGGTTATGTTGTGAAATTCACTTTGACAACTTTCTCAACCCACCTGATTTGCAATATAAATTGATGATGCGGAATACAAAAGCCTGTGGCACTGCTCGTGCAAACAGAAAATATATGCCGAAGCCATTGCCAGTGGACAAAACTATGAACAGATGTGATGGCTACTCAAATATTATTATTTAAGGTTAAGTTTTTGAAGGAATTTCATTCATAGAAAGGATGGATAACAGATCCGTTCACATGTCACTTCACTTGTCAAAAGGAGACAAGAGGGATGAGCGAAAAAGCTCAATGTTATTTGCCCTAACGTTGTTGTATAATAAGTTATGATAATAATATGAGAAGGTAAAGTTTGCGACGAAGTCGATTGTAAGGCCAAAATAAAATATTATTTGCGTTAATTTTTTGATATCACAGACATTGCGACGAATAATGCATATTTAATTAGCACAAAATTAGAAGGCACAATAATTAGCACAAAATGCAAAAGCTGGAAAATCGAGCTCGTAACACGTGCGTCATTGCAATGTTCACCTATGTTTTACCAGCAAAAGGGACTGCTTCAACGAATACCATTGCTGAATAATGATATAATTTTTAATATATTATATATAATGTGTAATAAGTTTTCTACTTTTTTCTATGAAAAATCTTGTTTATTTTTAATTAAATGCTATCATTGAGAGATTAAGTTATTATTTTTTTTACTACTGCTTAAAACATACGAACTACAGGGAAATATGTTTCCTTTATATTTCTGAATAAACTACAACTATGTGTGTAAAATTATTGTATTTATTTATTAAAAAATTTACATACCTGATTTGAGATAAAAAAAATTTAGTTTTAGACTTACATACAGTTATTATATTTTTTTAATCTCAGTGGGTCCATAAAGATAGTCGCAGCTACTCTTCTAATATTATAGTATTTTTATACTCTCACAACGTGTTGCATCAGAGTATACTAGTTTTGTTCACCTAACGTTTGTTTGTAAGACTTAAAACAAATCGATATAGATATGGAGTTGTATATGTATAAATGATCATGATGACGAGAAGAGTTGAATTTTGATTCGGTTAATCGAAAACTTATAAAGTTCTAAAACTAAGCTCCCAACTGATATATAAAATTTAAATTTAGTACAGAATCGTAGTAGGAAGAGGCATCTGTGGTTGGATTTTTTATAAAACGGGGATTGCCCCGCCCTAATAGTTTTAATATACATATCTCGCAAACCGCTAAAACTATATCATTAATAAACATTAAACTTAATCAGAACAAGTTCTTCTAACATGTCCTCATAAATTGGGAAAATAAGTGAAATCGGATAATAACCACTCCCACCTCCCATACAAAGATTATGTTGAAAACTACTTAAAGTGCCTTAACTCGTTAAAGAAACACATCAGAAACATTAAATCATGCACTAAATATTGCATGGAAGGGCTGCATAGGGCTCCGTGTAAAATTTGGACAAAGGGCATGGCACCCCCACTCTTAGGGGAAATCCCATATCCCAAGAATGCCTTAACTAATTTTAACCAAAATTGGTATATGACATTATATTTTCATCCTTATGTCACGTTCTGGAAATGTGTGAAATCGGATAATAAATACATATATAATACAAATAAATGTCATGGCTACTTCTCACTTGACACAATTTTAAATTTAATCTCATTTTTTCACTTTAAAGTATATAAATCATGCACCAATTAAGATATTGGAATAAAGCTTTACACAAATAGTACGTTCCAGATATGCCATCTCATGCGTAAAAATTGTTGAAATCGGCATGTAATTTTTCATTCCCCCATATACCAATATAAGGACCACAGTGCCTATGGCTGACTTTACACCGAAAATATCGGTAAATATAGGAGAAATCTTAATGAAACTCAAAGAGTATCTTTTCATGATAATAATGTTCCCTTCTTCCTCAAGTATCCATATACCTTATATAAGGATTTTCAAATTCGAGTAGACTTAATTTGAAGGATTATCTTTCAACGATAATAAAGCGCTCTTGTGTCAAAAATGGAAAATGGGAGAAATTTCCATTTCTCTAGTTTTTCTTTTTCCTCACTTTTTCCTAATATACTTAAAATATTTAGTTAAGCCACTTTGGCAGAGTTTATATCATATAAATATCATTTTTGTTAATTTGGTAGATTTAAATGTAAGTATCTCGGACATGAAGCTGAATTCTTCTGCAAGGTTTTTTAATATAAAGTTATACCACCAGATGAAAACAGTTCCCCGCCTCTGATCCTTGCGTATTGCGAGAGTGTAAAGTGTTCGGTTATACCCGAACTTAGCCCTTCCCTACTTTTTTTTTAATATTTTCTAAAATTTGTTATGAGATAATTTGTTTATTCAAGGAAACTATTTGAACTTTTGCAGAAGTGGTAGTGGCATTCCAAATTTTTGATGAATACCGTAAGTTTTGTATATTTATTAAATTTTCAACATGTGATGTTGGTATTGATAATGATAATATCATATAATGGTTATTATTTCGTGTTTCACACAGTATCGAAGCATTTATAATCCCTTAAAAATTTATTGACATTAACAATTGACATTATTAATTATTACATTAACAGGCATCTTACTTCAAGAAAAAAATCCAAATTTTATACTCTGAATTTATTTTGAATATTTTAAATTTTTTAGGATTATAATTTTCATTCTTTATATTTAAGGTATGGCTTTTGTTAGTATTTCTCAATTGCGGCATTGTTTTTTTCAAGTTCACTCAACCTCACTTTTTCATCATATGAGTTAATAAATCACTTTTGTCCCTATTATTAACCACTCTATTCTTACTCCTAAAACACTGCAACACTACCTTGACTGCCGCTCGCCTTCTTCAGCAACGCAATTTCAATATAATTCCCGTCATCCTCCGCACGTTGCACACTAAACACCATCGGGCCCACTGGTATACGTATTGCATTTCCACTAATAAAATCAACAAAACTTGAAATGCCTCGACCCGTTCCGGCACCAACCAATTTTTCTTTGCCCTTTTCTTCCACCGGCGGCAACTTTGCCAAATCCATGAAACCCAAGCTAATGGTCTCGCCGTGTCTGTACGCTTGCAAAATATCAATGGCTAGTGTATGAAGGCAGCTGGCATTATTGGCACATTGCCATGACATTTTTTCCGAAAAGTCCCTTTTCACGCTGACATGTGGCTTCGAACGGGTAAGCTGTTTTGAACTTGGCTCAATAGCGGCCACTGACTCGGCCTCCTCTGTATCCGTCTCGCCTTCGCCAATGGCATTGGTATTGCCACTAGCAACCGATGATAACGCACGCGAATGTAATGCCGATCGCACAGCGGAGATTTGTAGGCAAAGAACAAGCCACAAAGAGAATGCGCAAGCTGCGAGCGGCCGTTTATTCGAGTACGACATTGCGCCGAATTTACGAATTTTAATTTACCGGCTATGCGAATTTTCTTTGATTGTGCGCGTATATATTCGTGTTTCTATTATTCCCGATTCACACCTCTTGAGCACATCTATTAGTTTCAACGCCGTTATTGCAACGCGAATGTCCTTGACATTGGACTGCGCGGCTGCACATTCGCCACAACTTTTCACCAATGTTGCACCACTTTTTCGAGTCAAAACTAATAATTTTTGTAAAATGATGGATTTATGACGATAGAACGTGAACGCGCGCGTATATTGTGGTAAAATGCGATGTGGACTAAACACTCGACTGGGCATGCAACTCGGTTTTATTGTCTTTGCCAGCCAACAAGACTGTACAGATTTATCTACCCCTGCTCCAATGTGCAAAGGAACGTTTGCGCATTTATATATGTAAGCATGTGTATATAATTGTATATTAATTAAACAGTAATTTTGTTACCATTTTTCTTTGCTGCAATCTTCGCACTTATCATGTATAATTTCTATGCTTTTAATATTTACTTACACTGCCTTGGCATTTGTGGCACCTTTTGTTGTTGCAAGCATATCGTCTAACATGTCAGCAATTCGCAAGTATCAAATATAAGTGCGGCATGCAATATGGTCGTATACAGCAAACAGCATTGGCAATCATGAGCATTCATCACATTAGCATTGACTACCACACCAGTATGTAACAACACCCAATACCAAGGTGCACCCCTTGCCGCATGCTTCTGAATGTTGTCGACATCGCCACAAACACCATCACTTTCAGTCAGTCACTCAACACCTACTAAATGCCACACACAGTACCACATTCGTTACCGTTGCCTATTCAATTAGTCGCTGCAGATTATAAGCTTTCTGCTGTACATGTGTAGCGAGTTACATATTGTGCTCGTGGTGTTGGATGCGCTCAGAAATGCCGTGCGGCTTCGATGCGTCGATATAACGCTGCCCATTTTCTCCACAATTCGTTTAGATAGAGGCAAGGAGATTAGTGTGCCTGCACCCAAATCGCAGATCATTACGTGAAATGCGGTTACCACTGCGATCGCTATCAAAAGTAGAACTATGGTAATCAGACAAGTTAGGCAAACGAATTGGTAAGTGTGACAGAATATCTGTCGTCCAAACTTGTTTAAAAAATTTTGCAAGGAGTTAGGATTTTAACACAACTGCAGAAGATGATCCTATTGAATTAACTTGGTACTCTAACAAAATGGTTTTCCGTAAGTACATATATTGACAATAGAAAATAGAAACACATATATTTACTTGCCATCGTTGGGGTCATAGAGAAATAAAAATCTAGAGAAAAGTGGTTTAAATAGTTAGTATACCTTTCCCATAATAGTTATATTAATATCTGATATTTAAAATCTAGTTCTGTTATAGAAACCTTTATTACCTTATTCTGAAGTGGGTTACTAAGTTGAAATGGAAATAGTTCACAGTCATTCGATGGTATATTGCTATATACAATCACAACTGAAAGCTCCTATTCGTGCAACAATTTTTAAGGATTTCTTTACACCAAATTACAAAGGTATTTTTAGAATCGGTTATAGTTGTCCGGATATCAATTGCTCAGAATTTCTTTCCTATAAAAGAGAAATCATCTATTTTATCTGACTCTGTCCATTTATAAGTGTCCGCCTATATCACAGCGTGTTCCAAGTCAATCCTTTATCGATATTTATGAAAATAGAATTTCACAACTGATTAATATTTTGACTTAATTGACAGTGTTTAATAAAAGAAAACTGTAAGATCCATGCTTGACTTAAATCTGATTTAAAATAACAATAAGTTTTATAAGTAGTAGTACAAATTTTTGTTCCTTTCTATTAGAGGTTACTTGTCTAAACGAATTAAAATTACTGACTTCCAAACAAGTCATCCAAAAGTAGCTTCCGAAAATCTTCAGAATTATGATTTTTTAATGAGTATACCTATTTCTAAATGTCCGGGTAAAATGACAAAGCATATCCCGGTAATTGATAAAATAAGTCTTCTAAACTAATATTAGGTCATATCCATGAAAATCCAAGAAATCCATTATTTTTCTAATTATCACGTATAGTATTATAATATTGCAAATGGTTTAAAGTTCCGTGACGTCTGTTTGTAAAAAATATATAGAAAATATACAAAATAGATAATGGATTTTAAAAAATATTTGCAATTAAAAGACAAATTGTCTTGTTTTTTTCTAATAAGATTTCTTTCCATTCTAATAAGGTTCCATTCCCATGATCGTTCAAAAGTGTACAAAGTTCTTTGTAAAGCTTTAGTGATAAATTTCGGTTCTTCCTTTTAATATTGTAGTATCAAGAATTTCTGACAAAGTATTATCAGTTATTAGGGCACGTTAAATCATCTTAAATTGGGTTAATTTCTGTCTCAATAAGCCTTAAATAAAAGCCACACAAGTATTGGTACTTTAGACAACTTATGTTTCAGCTGTCCATCTTTAAAACTTATAGAGATATTACTATACATATAGATATATAATAGTATAATCACTATACGTCAACGCTAATTGCGGAATTTTCCTTTACTTTTTTATTAATACCACAAACTCTGCACACCGCACCATTTCCAGTGATAAGACAAACCGCAAATATTGTTCACATTGGAGATTCAATGTCTCCGGAATAAAGATATTGCTAGAAAATTCATCCATAACGAAATGAAGATGATTTTTAAACAACTGTATTTTCATTACGCTTCGTCTCATACATTTGTGCGAAAGTTGTGTGTTTATGCAATAATGTATAAAGTTAAATCCCAAGGGGTGGAATTGTATTACATTTATGATAAAATGATTCGTGTTTTTATGTCAATTTCCCAAGTTAGCAAATATTTCGTGACGTCGTAAACGCTGTCTCACCATACATAACCGTCTTGTACATAAAATGGAAGACTCGTACAATAACGCGATAACTCGTACAACGCAATATCGTACTCAGTTCAAAGTGGCACAAGCTGATCCAACAGCTGATATTGTTTTTGGTTTTTATCTAGTTCAAAGATACACGAAACTTTTCTTCTTACTTGGAACCGCTAGTAGTATCAAATTCCTTGGTGAATTGCTTTTTGATTCCAATTGACATGCTGGTGCTGGTCAATATATTTTTACATAATTATGTTTAGTAAGTTTTGCAATTTACTAAATTTAGATATAGTGACATAGAAATACCTTATGTTTATTATATTCAGCAGATTAATTGCACTAGTTAATAGCTACTAAATAAATTTTCTTTATTATTTTGCAGGAATTAGCCCAGTCTAAAAACTTTCTGTCAGTTGCAGGTGGGTCTTGATAACGCTCCCTTTATGCTGGCGTTAGAAGAAATGTAAGATACGGATCAGTATAAGTTATAAATTTGATGACTCACCCTAAACGCGCTTTCCTAAATGCCCAGAAGTGAGTGGATACTTTGGCTGCCACACTATACGTATCCATGTCCATGCAATAGTGCATACGTCTATAACAGTGGCATATAACTCTCGCATATTATATGGTTTATACAAAGACCGTCGTCTGCCTTACTAATTATCTTATGCTTGAAACTGCTTTGGGCCTTAAAGAAGTTAATTAGTGGGAATTCGTTGCCATAGTTTTTGTGAAGGATTTAATATGTTGATTTTTGGGCCTTTTCTTTGTTAAAATTAAAAAATTTAATTCGAAACTAGATTGCATCTCTGCTTTTTGTAAACGAAATTTGACACAATCTTGTGTATAAACTTGTGAGTGCTTAAAGTAATATCAGCCAACATCAAAGAAATGCCACTCATATATAATGTAAAATTTCATTCTCTAATTATGCATGTGTGAGTATACAAGTGCGACCACAAATTGCATGCTCTCTTTTATGAAAAGTTTTTATAGCATAATAGCAGACATTTAAACAAGTAAGAGTTAAATGTGAGACGTGATTTCTTTCGAATTAACTTTCAATTTCTTCATTATTCTCTGAACGCATTTTTATACTCTCGTTACACAATGCATGATAGATCTGTTCACCTATCGGTTGTTTGCAACATTTACAACTAATCAAGATAGATATAGAGTTATATATATTCAAACGACCAGAACGATGAGACGAGGTGAATTCCGAAAGTCTATCTGTCTGCCCAAACAAGCAATAATTTTAGTAAAAAATTTCATGAAACTTGGTATACACATCCCTTGGCACCATGAGAAGGTTGATATTGCAGGTGGGCGGAATCGGAATATTGTCACGCCCATAAACTGCCATTAATCGAACATCTATAAAGCGCAACTATTACGTTTAACGTACATATGTCACAAACCACTAAAGCTATATCAATCAAATGCGCTGGGAACAAATCTTTGTAATACCTTCTCATGCAGTGTGAGAATGAGTGATAACTACGCCTACCCTCCCCAGGAACACTAAATTTTAAAATAGAGATGGTACAGAAGAGTCTTCCAGGGATCGGTGCAAAAATTGGACAGTGGGATTAACACCGCCTCATTTCAAGTGAAATCCTATATCTAAACAACTGCTAAGCCAATTTTAAAGAAATTTAATATATAACATTTTAATATTCTTATGTTAAAGTGTGAAACGCTTACTGCCCATAAGCACAAGTTTCAATTCAAATTGATCTTTTCACTTTACAGTATATAAATCAAGCAACAATGAAGAAATCGGAACAGAACTTTGCAAGAATAGTGTCTGCGCCTGATAATGATCGAAATCGGACAAAAGCATTTTGAGCCCCGAAATACCGAATACGTCGACTTCAGTACATATTGCTGGCCATATACCGAAAATATCGGTCGCTATCTGAGGTATATTAAAGGAACTCAAAGGGCATCCTTTTCTGATAATAATGTGCCTTGGCGTCGGGTCAATACTAGCCCCCATGTACCTAATATACGAATTCCAAACTTCCGAGAATCCTTTCCAATGAACAAGAAACTAAAACTAACAAAATGAGAGTTTCAGGCAAAATCGAATTATTGACACTCATGCATGTTATATGAATGATCTTTCGAAAATTATACCTTGGTATCTGCGAAAAAAATTATTGCTTATTTTGATTTCACTTAACTTAATCTATTATAAATTATGCGCATTTTTGTTATTTTTTGCGCCTGCAACAGAGTATAATAGCTTTGTTCACCCAACTGTTATTTGTAACACATAATAAATTCAGGAGCTGGCATAATTTTATAATAAACAAGTAAGAAAGGGCTAAGTTCGGGTGTAATTGAACATTTTATACTCTCGCAATGTGCAAAGATTAGAGGCGGGGAAATGCTTTCAGGTGTTGGCATAACCTTATATTAAAAAAAATGTTGCGGAAGAATTCAACATTCATTATTCGAAGAAATTGTCAATGGATTGCAATCATATTTGATATCTTATTAACTTATGTTGCAGGCCATAGACTCATATACTTTCATTGTTATATTTTGCTTCGTGTCAGAGATATTTATAAAATCTACCAATTTAACTCAAAAGTGATATATGCGACATAAACTCAACCAAAGTGGTTTAATAAATGTATTATATACATGAGGAAAAGTTAACCAGAGAAAAGGAAATCATTATATTAGGAGTAAGCGGCTTAGACCATGGTCTAGACCGATTTCTTTCACCGCGCGAAATCACTTTATGTTTAAGAAAATATATCTACTTAATTTCATTAAAATATCACGCATATTGACCAACACAAACGGTTTAAAGTCATCTCGAAAGTTGAGTATTCTTTTATCGGATATATTTGGAATAGGGTAAGGTCTGCACTGATCACATTAACCCTTTTCATTACTCAAACATACTAGGGAACATGTTTCCACGCAATTTTATGAAGATAACTCGCACAGTGACCGACATATTCGGCATAAAGTCTGCTAGAATAGTGAAAACCGTTACATGTAGTACGTGGGTAGATGGTGTAATTCGTAGACCGATTTTACACATTTTGGACATTAAACCAACATTAAGTATATCCAATATTACACGTTCATCTAATTTTGCTAAGATATTTTACATATTGACCGAAATATACGGTATAAACTCTACTGGGTGGTTTAAAATCCTTATATTAGTTATACAGGGGTTAGGGAATGTATTTACCCGATTTTCCCCATTTTTGACATAAGAGCACATTATTATCAGAGAAAGAAAATACTCGAATCTCATCACGATATCTCATAGGTTTACCGATATTTTTGGTGAAATGTCAGATTTTGGCACTGAAGTCCATATATTTGGTGTCTGAGAGTTTGAAAAGTTATTTGCCGATTTCGATTATTTTTACGCATAAGATGACATGTTTGGAAAGCACTAATTGTTATGATTGAATGATTGGTGCTTGATTTATATATTTTAAAGTATATTTCATACGCTCATTTTCACATTGGGACATAAAAATGCAAATATGATGTTATATATAAAAATTTTTTGAAATTGTTTAAGGCGTTCTTGAGATATGGGATTTTAACTAAAAGTGGGCGGTGTTTATTTACAAAATTTTACACGGATTCCTATGCAACCCTTCCGTATGATGTTTGCTGTAAGATTTAATATTTCTGACGTGTTCCTTAAGCGGTTAACGCATTTTTAGTAGTTTTCAACATAACCTTTGTACGGGAGGTGGGCGTGGTTGTTATCCGATTTCACTCATTTTCCAAGTGTTATAAATAACCTTTACGTGAACAAAACTAATATTCTTTGTTGCAACATATTGCGAGAGTATAATAATCAAGATAGAGATGGAGCAATATGCATATATATACTCCATGCAACCGTAGAATAACAAATTCTTCACTTCTCAACATTTACATACAATAATGAATATATAGACACAAACAAACACAGCACGTACATTCACAACGCATCAAATTTTCAAAAATGAGGCCAGTGTTTTTTAAAACATAAAATTTTTTTAATTTCTTTCGAAGACTTATTTTACTTTTACTTGGTTACAAACCATAATTAATAATGATGTTTGCTTCGAAAAACAAATAAATAACTTTTTTAGTTATGACCAATTATTCGAATAAAATTGGTTCGGCCCAATACCCAGCCAAGTATTGTACAGTGTAAAGATATTCGTTATTCCTGAGGATATATGCACAAAATATCGGTCAAATTGTGACTTATCCTAATAAAATTGGGACTATATTCCCAAGCATTCTTTAGTTTAATGCCAAAAGTATGTGAAATTTTCTCCTAGCTCCAATGCAGCTGTTATACTGATTTTCGATTTTCTGGTTGTTTAATTAATCATAATGTCGTTTATGTTATTATGTTATACGTGATGTGTTCAAAAAATAACGAGAATATTCTCAAACGGGTCAATAAGGAGTACTACTTACAAGTTTAACGCCTTTTGCGTGAAGCAATCCGAAAAAAACGCCCGGATTTGTGGAAAAACAATTCATGGCTTTTGCACCTTCGCTCACATTTCGTTGCTTGATCGTGAATTCTTGGCCAAAAACAAGTATGTAACAATGCCCCAGCCTCCATATTGCATCAAGTTTGAGAAGTATTTCGACGACTGGAAGAAGCATAAGTGCATAATATCGAATGGAAACTATTTTGAAGGTGACAATATTAATCTCGACGAATGAAGAAATATTTTTAAAAAAAAACGAAAATTCCTATTATTTTTGAACTTTACATTTGAATGGGCAAAGTTGCCTTAAGCTTGTTGTTGTTGTCTTAAGTTGTCTTAAGCTGAAAAGAAATTCTGCTATAAATAAGTGTTTCTATTTCATTGGAAGCACAAAAATTGGAATAGGAAAAGATAGCAAATATTTCTAATATAATATATTTTATTGCTCTATTAGCTTTGATGAAGGTGAAGAGTGATAGTGAAAGACATATTTTGCAACGAAGTTTGTTCAAAGAACATCAATCAGCAACCTTACTTGCCAGACTCAAATAGTTGAACGCGGAACGAGAAATTAGAACCCCTCCCGGTCGATGTCTATGAAAAGTATATCGTAAGCGTTCATGCATAGGTTAAAAATGAGAATAGATTGAAAGGATTGATGTGAAGGTATATCATTTGTTTTAGGATATATAATATATTGTAAATAGTGAGGCTAAACAAATGGGTGAAGGGTCATTGCTCCTTTTTAGTAACCTAACTATGTCTACTAAGTTTTGCTTCGTTTTGTGTGGTTTTGCTAGTTATGCTTTGCAATGTCAAATAAGCAGGCAAAAAGATACTATATATGTGCAAGTAGGAATATGATCTACGTACTAACTTTTTTTGGTACAGTTACTTGATAGGTGCTAAAACCAACCGTTTGATGTAAACGCAATTTTATTTTCACTTTCAATTTTAACACAATTGGAAAGGAGTTGCACCTGTATTTGGATGCAAATCACCTAATAAGCGGCTTTAATTCATTATAAATTGAGTAATGATGTTTATGTATATAGTAAACATTGTTGTTTTCATTAAAAGCCACTATTAGCATGCATACTTATAGATTAATTTCGGTGCATACTTACGTGAACATACCGATTTGTGCGTGTTTGTTGCACATTTCTAACTTTGTTGCATTTACAGCACCGTTTTCCACTGATATGCATACGTTTTGATCTTCATTTTCACGCAAAATAAATTTATTTAATATATATTTTTCAATGTATAACATAAGCAAATTCTGTAAACGAGTGATCGTAATTAAGTTTTAAACAAACACCATCAGCAGGTGAAATTTCTACAAATGTTTGGTTTACAGTGAATTCATGCTACGTTGCTTTTGCTGTGGTGCACGCCACATTACGTGTTTACATTGAATTTCATTTTGAAATATTTGCAGTTTTACATTTACATGCCATATACTCCTATATTTATTTAGTAAAATTGTATGCAAACCGTTTACTGCGAAAACTGAATATTAAATTGAAGTTGTTTTCATAAATAGTTGAAGATAATTTCCACTTTCCTTCAAGTGAATTCAGCAAGTTGTTTTCGATAAATAAAAAAGCCATTTAAAAACTTATTTTACATTAGCCGTATGTTTTCAGCTCCATATCGGGTTCGGATTAAAACACATTAAAAAAGCAAATGTTATAATTTACAAAGTACTACAATTTCGTTGGCATGCCAATATAAGTGTGAATTGTGAATTTTCCGAATTATGCAGCGCAGACAAATTAAAAATATTCTAGTTGTAATTTTTTTTGACAACTTCAATGGAGTTTTTCCACCTTTTCACATCTTCGAATTGGAATTATTTCAATGTTCCCACTTGAAAAATATATAAATGAATTCTCATATATGAGAATCTCATATACAACTACGACAAATTATCTTTCTGAACGAAATAGTATTCATGCCTGATAGACTACAAGTCAACTCAAAACTTATCTATTACGCAATCCGTTGAATTTGCCAGTAATTGAGAAAGTAGGATTATTAATAACCAAAATACGAAAATACGTTCTTAGTAATTCAAAATATTCATCGAATACCATTCCTTAAAGATTGTTTCTAAAAACTAAAATATACCTTCTTCCATATAGTGGGAATATGGCGGATGCACCGATATCATAAATTTAGCACCCAACAGATTTTAAACAAACAACATAGTAAGCGACGCTGCGCGCCTTTTGCATTATTTTTGCACTGATCAGCATTCAAACTTATATTATTGCATTCATATATGTATCCATCTAGCTAAATTTAAAGTTTCTGGCTTTATTTATTAGAGAGCTATTGCATTTTTAGTTGTTCCGAACATAACCGTTAGATGATAGGTGGACGTGATTTCTATCTGATTGGTTGACATAGATACGTTAGTTTATAAGATATAAACATAATAGACATTGGATACAGAGACCACACCTACTTTTAAAAAACTTAAAACTTCATCTACACGACCCTTCCTATTGTGACCATCAATGTTAAATTTGTGTTTTGGAGCTCAGTTCACGTTTGTGTTATAGCGCTTTATGTCTTTTCGAATAACGTGTTTTTGTGGACTTAGCCATGGTTCGATTTCACCCATACGTAATATGGGCAGCCTCCTCCAGACAAGAAACATATGTACCAAGTTTCATCAAGATACCTCAATTTTAATCAACGTTATTTCTTGCAGGATAGACAAAAACTTGGTTTTCACTTCATCTCTTCATCCTAAGCATTTTGATATTCTCTACCTATCTTGATCAGTTCTAGGTGTTGCAAACAACCATTAGGTGAACAACATTACGAGAGACAAATTGTCTATTTCATATCATATCTCGATTTATACCGTCTGTTATTAGTTACTCGACTTCACATTGGTGAAGAAACCCCGAAAGCACTATCCTTGTTGAGAAGAGGGAAGATGCAGTACTAAAGAGTTGCAAACGGACGAAGAAAATTGGAAGCAAAAGCGTTTCGTTTAATTTAGACAACTAAAGCCTCAGAAATATGTACTGTAATATTGCATAATGAAGTATGTTGGTGCCGACACGAAAGCACAAATCACACGAAGATCATTTGCGAATTTGTATATTTGCTTTAGCCGCTATGTTCTAAATGAAGTGTGTTATTTATGCTGGAGTCATGCAACTTTTCTAAGCAAACTTCCATTTTTCTGTTGTTGTGTCTGCTTTCAGTATTCGACAGCACATTTTATCAATTCAATCAAACAATTTACAATACCAGGTTCCTAAATGATTATTTGTTTTATACACGACATCATAACCTCAAATATATACGCAGCACCCAGAACAAATACTACAGGCAGAATAAGATGCAGAACAAATACTGTTTTTGTTAGTTTAGCTTTATTGTTCTTAATTCCATTTTCACTGGCACAGATTTTTCGCATTCTTTTTGCTTCTTTATTTTTCCTTTCTATTTCGCTGGTATTTATTACTCACATCTTCGCATACTGAATAATATAATACATATTTAAATAGATCCATACATTTTACTCATTATTCGCATAATTTAATGCATTTATTTTTCTCTACTTGTCTGCACGTTTTAATTTCATTGTTTTCCAATTAAATCGGTTAACAGCAACTTATAGTAATCGCTTCGTTTCTTTCTTTTATTTTCTTCCTTTTTATACCCTCACAACATGTTGCCACAGAGTATAATAGTTTTGCTCTCATAACAAACAAAATGTTACTGTTAGATCAAATCGATAAGAATGACGAGACGAGTTGAATTCTGGAAGTCTGTCTGTCCGTATGTCCGTGTAAGTGATAACTTGAGTAAAAATTAAGACAGATTCATGACTATTTCTTAGTTCCATGAGAAGAGAACCACTCCCACAAACGTATGTTAATCAAAAAACTATAAATCGCTATATTTAAGCAACAAATTAAGATACCAATCTGTAATTTGGTAAAGAGCACCGAGCATCTGCGTGGTCCCATCCTATAATAGATTGAATGTAGATATCTCATAAACCACTAAAGCTATATCAACCAATTTTGATGGTTTTTCTGGTTTGCAAGTTTTTCTGGCACCTTCTCATGTTGTGTGAAGATGAGTGATAACCAAACCCATCCCCCATATAACGGTTATATTAAAAACTGCCACAAGTGCAATAACTCACTTAAACAACTCGTCAGAAGTATTAAATTTTACAGTAAAGATCACACGGAATCGGTGTAAAAATTGCCTAATGGGTGTGGCACCGCCTACCTTTTTAACCAAGTTAAGTTAAAAAAATAGAAAAAATATCAAGAGTTGCAACATATTTTGATATAAAGTTTTGTCAACACCTGAAAATATTCCACCGCCTTAGAGCTTCACAAATTGCGAAAGTATAAAATGTTCGGTTACATCCGAACTTAAGCCTTCCTTACTTGTTCGTTATTATTTCCTTCTCTGGTTTTTTTTAAATGTACGAGTATGATACATTTTTGTTTTTGTATATTCTCAAGTTGTGGTTGGTTGGTATTTTTTTTTTTTTAAATAATTTTTTTTGCTCTGGTTTACAAACTTTCAGTATTTGTTGTTTAATATGAAAATCGCGGTTAGTTTAGAGATGAATGCATTGAAGCTTACAAACAATAAAAATCGCAATGAATTTAGCGAGGCATATAATAATTAGAAAGTAATTTGAGATCATGCAATTATGTACCATATATAAGTTTGAATGTGTCTATGGGCGTATATATTTGCTTTGTAGATGCGTGCAACCATTAGCGGTAATTATGCAAATTTACTAAAGTGTTTAAAAATATACTGATTCTTGGCAACACGCTTCGCACTACAGTTGAAGGCACTGTTTGAAGGCAGCTGACACAATATCTAATCTTCTTTGTTATCTTACCAGAGTTGCCATCTCTCTTCATATCCACCAAAACTGCCTTGGAAAATATCAAATTCACTTTCCAAATCAAACATGATTTTTATACTCTCGCAACATGTTGCTCCAGAGTATTTTAGTTTTGTTCACCGAACAGTTGTTTGTAACACCTAGAACTAACGGAGTTAGATATGGACATATATATATATATAAAAGACCAGGCTGAAAAGACGAGCTGAAACCCGAGTGAATGTCTGTCCGTCCGTTCGTCCGTCCACCCGTGCAAGCGATAACTTGAGTAATCATCCAGATATTTTGGTGAATCTTGGTACACGTATTCTTTGCCACCGTAAGACGGTTGGCATTGCAGATGGGCGTAATTGGATATCTGCCACGTCCACAAAATGGCATTTCAAATGGCAATCAAAAGCACATAAAGTGCTATAACTAAACAGCAATTTAAGATATAGACGTGTTATTTGGTATAGAGGATTCTAGTAGGGTGGGCATCAGTGGGCAAAAATTTTTGTAAGAGTGGGCATGGAAAACCGATAAAAGCTATTTCGCAAACCGTTAAAGCTATATTAATGAAACTTGCTCCGACTAAGTTTTTCTAGCATTTCCTCATATATTGAGAAAACGAGTGAAATCGGATAATAAACACGCCGACCTCCCATACAAAAGTTATGTTGAAAACTACTAAAAGATAACTAGCTTAAGGAATACGCCAGAAACATTAAATCCTGCAGAAAGGGATTGAAAGGGAAGGAAAACATTAAACCCTGCCACGGAAGGGTTCCATAAGAATCCGTATAAAGTTTTTATTAGGGGCGTGGGACCGCCCGTTTTTAGGATAAATCCCATATCTCAAGAGCCCCTTAGCCGATTTAAACAAAATTTGGTATAAGATATTACATTTACATTCTTATGTCACGCTGTGAAAATAAACGAAATCGAATAGAAACCACGCCTTCTTCTCATATAACACGATTTTAAGTTTCATCTGGTACTTTCACTTTAAGGTAGATAAATCAAACATCAATTAAGATATTGGACCAAAGCTTTCCACGAATAGTACGTTCAATCTATACCATCTCATGTGTAAAAATATTTGAAATCGGATTATAACTTTTCAAGTCCCCAGATACTCAACAAATGGACCATATTTCCTCTATCTGAATTTTTACCGAAAATATCGGTAAATCTGTAAGATATTGTAATGAAATTGGAGGATTATCTTTGTATGATAATAATGTGGTCTGTGGTCAAAAATGGATAAAATCGGGTAAGCACTTCCCATAGCTCCCATAAACCTAATATAAGGATTTTCAACCTCCGGGTAGATTTTATACCATATATTTCGGTCACCCTGTAAGATATTTTAGCAAAATTAAGTGAACGTGTAATATTGGATATACCATAGTATACTGCCGAAAATGTGTGAAACCGGTGAACAAATTATCCCAGCTCTCATATACTACATGTAATGATTTTCGCTATTCTAGCAGACTTTATGCCGAATATGACGGTCAGTGTGTGAGTTACATTCACAAAATTTGGTGAAAACATGTTTCCTAATATACTTGAATAATGAGAAGAGTTAACGTGATCAGTGCAGATCCTCCTCTATCCCAAAAATGCCCGATATAAGAATACCCGACTTTTCATCTGACTTTAAACTTAAGTGGATGTGTTTTCTTAAACGCAATGTGATTTCGCGCTAAATATGAAAGAAATCAGCCTAGACCATGATCTAAGCCGCTTATTCCTAATATAATGATTTCCTTTTCTCTGGTTGAGTTTTTCCTCATGTATGTAATATATTTATCAAACCACTTTGGTTGAGTTTATATGGCATATATCACTTTTGCGTTAATTTGGTAGATTTTAATATAAATATCTCTGACACGAAGCAAAATACAACAATGAAAGTATATGAGTCTATGGCCTTTAATATAAGTTAATAAGATGCCAAATATGGTCGCAATCCATTGACAATTTCTTCGAATAATGAATGTTGAAAAACTTCCGCAATATAAAGTTGTGGCAGTACCTGAAAGCATATCCCTTCCTCTGATCCTTGCACATCACGAGACTATAAAATGTTCGGTTCCACCCCCACCCTTTCTTACTTGATATAACCTATATTTTGTTTATATTTTATAACTTATATATTATATAAATTATATATTTATATAACTCATACATATATAATTAATACAAATATCTTCTCTAAGTATACTTTCCCTGGCATATATTCCTGGCATTATAAAATAGGCTAAAAATCCATTTTAAAAGGCGTTGCGACGGAAACACTCTGATGTTTCAAGAGCTTTACAGAGTAATTTAAACCTAGTGAAGCAATCCAATTTAGTAAGTCCTATAATAGGGATAATTTCGGAAGTCACTTGAAATTTTATTAGTTTAAAAACTTACTAGCGTGAAATGTTTACAATTTGAGTCCAATTAAAAGAATTTTAAGAAAATATTCGATTTGGAGTCATCAGAAAAGGCAGCTATCAGGAAGACAATGGATTGAGAAAACCGATTTTTGGAAATTAAATACCTAAAGAGCGATTTTATACATCGAAATAAATCAGCAGTCTCTTATTGGATTTCGTCTCCGGATAAATCTTTATGACAGAACTGTAAACACTATGTTATTTATTAAGCGATTGGGAAAAGAACGCTCAAATCAAATAACTATTTCCTGAAGGTATTCAACACCACGGGTAACATCGTAAATTCTCAAATACCAAGCTCCATTTCGGTTTTTGGTATTTTTAGAAATTTAGGCTATGACGGTTTTAAAATTCTACAAATGTAGTGTTTTGACATTTCAGTAAAGAGCGTTGTTTGTTTTTTAACCAACCTCGCTAACCTCCAAGTGTATATTTCTTACTGATACGCGCTCTACTACGATAAATTATTGGGGTGATTTCATGCCAAATCGCAAAGAAACGGCACATTTAAGGAAGAACGCATCGTCTTACACCTCCGCTGTCGCTAATATCAAATCAGTTAATCGGCCGAACTCGGCTACGAATCACTGCCTAATTTACCTACCTCCGGAAAACGTATTTTCCAGACAGGACAGAGATGTTTGAGCATTGCTGGGTCAAGTACACCCAGCTAAACTGAGGTTTTGTTGAGAAATAAATCATAATTTTTCTAAAATTTTCCTTTTTTTTTTAATAGAGAAACTGTTTCCTCAAGTTGTCGATCCACCCCTACAAAAGGACTCTTCGCAATGCCAGTGGACCAAACAAGTGTGAAAACGGGTTTCAACAGCGTCATAATGACTGAAACTAATTGAAACACTCACTTTAAGATTGGCAACTATTTATAAATATGATAGTAATACGAAAAATCTTTAATTCATTCAAAGTGTCAAAAGTCTCACGAGAATAAGGAAACATTTGCTTATACAAAATGTCTTTTTTCCTATCTCTATCTAACAATGTATTTCTTTGTATTATTGGCAAAATATAATATCTTTTTAATAAAGATAATAAAAAAGAAATTCATTATGAAAAATCAAATCATTCATTAACACACATCTTACATATGCATTGTATGGATCTTTGTTGTTAAATATATGAACATCTCTTCTTGACTTTTTCGATGTGAACACTTTTCGGATCAGAAATAGTAATTGTCAATGAATCATTTCACACATATTTCAAAAGCCGAAAGCAGCCATTTATGATATAAAGATAACAGTGAATATCACAACCTACAGTATTGTCCATATTGTTAGGCCACAGCTGTTTTTATACAGCATACTACGTGCAATAAAACTTTTGCCTGTTTTCAGGCGCGGTGTATGTTAAATGCAGTGTGAAATATTCTTCAAGATTGAGTTTTTATTAACAATTCTACTTGTGTACAATAATATTAACTAACTACCTGTTTCAACGTATGGTAAAAGTACGAAAGTTCTCGAACGGAATCAGCATTAAATACCCATTTTTAGTATCTAATTATTTTCTGCTTAGGGTAAAATATTCATTTGCAAGAAAATGGGTTATTTATTATCTGAGATAGCTCTTCTAGTATAGATAGTAAATAAAACCGAAGGAATAAATATTCTGTATCTTGCGGTAAATGTAAAAACACTCTCCTTTCATTTCACAAAATATTTTACAAAAATATCGGGAAATTAGCGGGAATCATTATATTCAGTATAGATATATTACATATTAAATACACTTAAGGTCTCCAAGTGAGCCTAGCTATGGCTTTCTCAAACGGAAAAAATTTGATATTTAAAAATATCCTCTGTGTAAGGATAGAAATATCTAAAATATCAGTGGAGATTCGCCACGATCAAAATATATATTTTACAATACATTGCATTTCCTGACTGTTAAAGTGACTTGCCAATTTTTTCGCATTGCGTTGTTATAAAATTGATTTCCTTTCGGATGATAAACATGGCCGTATTACAAAAAAAAAAGGTAAACGAAAGAGCTTTCATTGTGTGGACAACGAAGAAACACTTTCAAAAAAGGAGCGTGCATGAAACTTTTCGAAAGCAAAAATTCAATTTTGAAAGTGAACCGTGCTAAGTGCTCTGCAATGAGTTTTCGAAAATCTTCTGTGTGAAAGACGAGTCTACAGTTCTCCAATTACTATATCTGACGACTTTCTTAAATAACAAGTCTCAAATTCGGTTAAGGTCGGTCAAGAGGTTTATTAAATATAAAATATTAAATCATACTGAAATAATTAAATTAATCAATATGTAATTAATAATTTCAAATGTTTAACAATCTTTAGCCACCAAATCATGAACTTAACCGGTGCCTTCCTAATGAGCCGCTAGTAAAACAACCCTTGACCAGTTTGTCTAATTTATATGTAATTTTGGTCTGACATATTCATTGCTCGGAAATCTGCTAGAAATTATGGATTAGGATAAATTTAAATTCGTACTTATAAGTCCGTTATATTGAAATGTAAATGTGTAAAGTGTGTAAATGTAAATGTAAACATAAAAGACTATATAAATTATAAAAGCTATAAAAAACTGTAGTCAGTTTGATTTAGTCAAAAGCCAAAACCTTTTAACATTTTAAATTGAATATATTGAACTGAAACTATTGTCAAGAAATTATCCACCATATTCCAATATTGTCACTAACTTTTTCCAACAATAATCAAAGTTGTTTAATGGAAATAACTTTTTTAAATACCAAATGCGACTCTTACGCAACCTGGATCACGTACTACAAACCTTATGTATGATGAGATTGCCAACCCATCTAGAACCTTAAATTGTAGTGTAAACTTTCACTATATCGAATCCAATCCTGCATATTCAAAATACGGCAATAAGTACTTAGCCTCGTCGACTGATGGCGCCACTATCACAAGAAAATTTTAATATCGTATAGTATATCGTATATAATCTCGTAGATGGCCACTGTCGAAATTTCAGTCGAATTTTACGCATAATACTGTCTTGACCGCATGCGGAAATTGATGTGTTCGTGGGTTTTAGAAAAAGAGCAACATCGATGACTATGATTCTATTATATATATATTTTGATTCTTGCTTTTCGAAGGTAAATCACTAATGGAAATCAAAGAGCACTTGGATATGCGGTGATTCTTCTTCTTCGATGGCTTCCGTCAAAAATTGGTTAAAAGTTGGGAATCCGAAGGAGTTTCTGCATCGTTTCGTGACCGTCGATGCTACGTGGATCCACTGCTACACACCAAAGGCCAAGGAACATTCGAAACAGTGGAATTCGCCCGGCAAATCTGCCACCGATTTCTGGAATTCATAAGGTGTGATCTACATTGCCCACCTGGAAAGAAAAAAACGGTCACAGAGTTCTACTACGTCGAGAGTATTGAGCCAAAAAAAGTGCTCCTTCACCATTATGCCACACCCAAATTGATCGAATTAGGCTACAAACTGTTACCTCATTCACCGTATTCTCCAGTTTTACCATATGCAGCTTCTTTTTGTTTTTAAATTTGGGAAAGTTCCGCATCACGGAGAAACTTTTGTCGAACGAGGAGGTTATCGCTACGTAGGTCTACTTTACAGACTTCCAGAAAAAGTATTTTTCAGACGAGTTGAAAATGTATATAGTTAAAAGGAGGTTATCTTCAGAAATAAATCGCCATTTTTTGAAAAAAAAAATTTTTTTGGAAGCTAGGGACCACCCCAGTATCAGACATTTTGGTTCTATCAGTGTTGTTTTATTATTAAGTAAAATAAGCAGCTCAGTGACAGTTGGGATGAGCCTCTCCATGCCGTTTGGTGCTAAACGGGACCACGTTTAGTGTGATGGTTGAAATACTAACCTGATCTACTAAGATTTTTCGATTTTTCAATACCTCATAACAGTTATTTTCGGTCCTTCGAAACATTTGGTACAATTAAATTATTATGCTATTAAATTAATATACATTTTAAAATATGTTTTGAGCAACTTCTCTTGTCAGAAAGGTAAATGTAAATAAATCTAATAAATATAAACTTAATTGCTGAGTTCTGTAAAATAACAATACTAATCAATTGTATTTAATGATCGCCCTTTGTGCTACTAACAACAAACAGTTAATAAAACTGTGGAAGGGAAAGTTATTTAAAAGAAAATCAAGAAACATCTGTCAATTTATCAATTTGCACCATCATAACTACTGTCGCAACAACAAACAACAGTAGTAGTGACAGTGGCAATGCGGTGGCAAACTCCATGGCCACCACAATTACTTTGTTAGCCAAATTAACAACACAGCACGACAAAACGAAGAAATTCCCAAACGAAACAAAAACTAATAGTCAAAATGAGATATAAAGGAAAACCTAAGCAAAATGTGAATGACCATTTATTTCAAAACGATAACAAAAGTGAAATACTAAAAAATTACTTTTCAACATTTCACATCATGCGTCAACGAAAATATAAACAAACTGTAATTATATTTCTCTAACCATTATATACATATATACATATATTATATACATACATATTCATATTATACATCTACATGTATATAGCGAGCGATGCCTTTTACTATATATATACGCACGTCTCGGCTTTAAAAATGCTGAGGAGATGTAAAAATGTGCATGTATAACCAATCATTTAAACATATATGCTCGAGTGCCTATGTGCATAAGCGAGTTGAAAATGGTCCAAGAAAGCAATATTTAGCCGTGTAAGCCCGCATTCAGTGCTTCTACACACAAAGTGCAGTTTTCGGTCGTTTCAAATTTCACATTATATGTACATTCACATACAAGCTTGTACGATGTATATATGTATCTATGCACTTTTCAACAATAAAGTTGCGCTTCACGTCCGAATCATTATTGGTGGTTCGCTCTTGAATGACCGCCAACTGATGCTGTGAATGAACTGAAGCAACGACTTATATTTAATTAACACATGAATGACTTAGTATTTGTTGTTATTACATCATTTATGTTGAAAATTGGACCGACATTCGCGCTTATGATTAGAGTTTTGTGAATTTTCCAAAGAAGGATTTCTATATTTCTATATCCAACACATCTGTTGTTCTATGTTATATTATGTTATGTGAAGTACGAGTATACTTACGTTACTTCAGAGATACTTTAGGAAACCCTTAAAATCCTTATTAATAAAATCTAATATAATTTCTATTTAAAAGGTTGCGCTTAACTTAATAACATTACAACGATAAACAGTCTATAAACAAATAAATAAGGAAGCGCTAAGTTCGGCTCTAACCGAACATTTTATACTCTCGCAATTTGCAAGAATGGAAGGCGAGATAATATTTTCGGGTGTTGACAAA
Source organism: Bactrocera minax (assembly GCA_021498325.1). NCBI lineage: Eukaryota > Metazoa > Arthropoda > Insecta > Diptera > Tephritidae > Bactrocera > Bactrocera minax. The sequence continues at coordinate 1,056,574 of JAKEEE010000064.1, read as the reverse complement.
ACTTTATATAATGTTAGAAAATTTTGAGGAAGACTTCAAAATTCATTGTTCGACGAAATTGTCAATGGATTGCAATCATATTTGGTATCTTCCTAACTTATCTTATAGGTCATAGACTTCCTTAGTATCATTACTACATTTTGCTTCGTGTCCGAAATATTTATATTGAAATTAACCCGATTAACTCAAATTAGATATATGCTATATCATTATATTAGGGATTTGGGTTTTAAACCAAGGTTTCATTCATATTCAACGCTAAACTTCATTATGTTTATGAAAACATGCCCATATAATTTATCTAAAATATTATTGAATAGAAAAAATTTATAAAATATTATTGCGAATATGTTTCCACACAATTTTATGAAGATAACTCACACATTGACTGACATGGGGTAATTCGTTGAATAATTTTACCAATTTTCATCATTAAACTATAGTATATCCAGTATTATACGTTCACTTAATTTTGCTAAGATATCTTACATAGTGATCAATATATATATATATATATATATATAGTTTGAAATTCTTATAGGAGGTATATGATATGGGCGCTAGGGGAAGTATTTATAAATTTTTAACAACAAGTATTTTTATAAATTTTTGACACAAGAACACACTATCAGGTAAAGATGTATTCTGATTGTCAATAATATATCTAACAGTTAGCCCCAATATACCCGATATAGTGACTTCCAATGTCAAGGTATGTGATATTTTAACGCCGTTAAGTGCATGTGTTTTCTTAACTACAAAGATGTTTAGCGCTGAAAATGAATGAAATCGGTTTAGACTTGGCCTAAACCCCTCATCCCTAATGTAATAATAACCTCATATCTCATTCAGTTATCTTTTTCCGTATATACCCAATTTATAAAATTTGGTGAATGAACCCAAGTGAGCCTATGATATGATATGATGCCTAAAAATAATGTAATAAGGATTACGTCGAATAGAGAATGATTTCAATAACAACATTTTTTAATACAAAGTTAACCTAACATTCGAATATTTCCCAGCCTTTGATCTTTGCAAATTGCCCTTTTGGTCTGGTCTTTGCGAATAAAATGTTCTCTTACACCCGAACTTAGCTATTTCTTACTTGCCTTGAAATTTTTGAACAAAGTTGCGCTATACTTTACTGTTGTCTTCTTAAGAAGTTTAATTACTTCAAGAGAGTTGACACTAGTGTCAGTTATATATCATATTCTTTAGGAGATTAGGATGTTCCCACAATTTAATAACTCTTCTACAGATATAGTCTTAAATTCACCGGTGCTTACCCGGCGAACTTTTTACCGTCTAACAAAGGAATGATTGAGACTATTGATTGAGATTTGACAATGGTTGATAGTAAAATATATATTTATTTTTTATAAAAAAAAGGGAGATCGCTATTAGAAAGATTTGGTCTATAAAATATTCTAATTTATTATATACATGTGAGAAGTGTGATGTAGGTATATATACATATATACTTCTTCCGAATACAAGCACTTTTTACAGACTCATTGGTGAATTGGAACCAATACGCAATGTATTATGTATTATACAACTTATTTACCTGGCCTCCATTTTCATTGATTTTAAACTTTTTCCAAATTCAAATAACAATGGCACAATAATGGAAGAAGAAGAAGATTCCATAAGAGCTGCAAACGCTAAGTAAGCGAAAGAAATGCAAATTCATTTATTTTAATAAAAGAATCCCAGCAATACCGCCAAACAGCGCAACAAAAGCAGAGAAGAAATATCATATAGGTATACTTATTTATTTATATATGCACACAACCATACATATGTATGAGTACAGAGAAATTAAATCGAAATCGAAAACTCATTCAATGAGAGTGAAAGTTGGTCGTATGTTTGAATGATTGTTGACGGCGTGACTTCTGCATGACGATAATAAAGCTACGTGATTATGGAATGTTTTCAATATGTGTGTGTGTGTGTTTGCGTATGCTTTTTTATAACAATGATGCTGTTTCGTTAAGGGGGTGGCAAACGGAACCAGAACGATGTAGTTACACAGGCGCTGTTCGCTGCGGTATGTAAACTACGTAGGCAAAATTTATGTGCACACTTAAGTATAGAACGGGTATTTATTAGAACGGTAATATATATATATATATATCTTTATTTGTGCAGTTTTTTTTGTTTTTTTTTTTTTGTTTTTGACTTAACAGATTTAATCGTAGAATCTTGTGTGATGGTGGCACAATTGGTCCGGCACCTGCGAGTACAGGTACGCCTACAACTGAAAGAGCTAAACCACTTAAGTACTAATAAATTTTATAATAATTTGACTATATGGGTTTTCTCGGTACCATTAATTTTTCGTACAAAGTTTGTAATTATGTTTTAGACTCTGGCTTTCTTTTATTTCTTTCGCGTCTAACTGCAAGCGCGTTTTATGTCTTCGAAGTAAATTGCAGCCACAAAGGTGTGAGAACTGTCCTCGGTGTGGTCATTCGCCAATCTTTCGAGTTTAATGGCTGGTCACTTTGTAATTTTGCTTTGAAAACCTTTAATTACTTTTCAGAAATTATTTTTTTATCCGTGCTTTAAAATACGTTGCTGTTTTCCCAAAAATTGTGTGAGGCGGCTGTATACTAAATTACGTTATTTTGAATTGCGTAAGTTTGTGCTCTAAATCATGAAAAATTTAAAGTAAGCCTTCACTACTTTTCCAATATTATGATACTCCTGATAGCCAATTGAATGTATAATCGCATTCACTTTCGTTCTCATTCGCAAAACCCGCAAGTCCGGCTAATTATTAAATCATTTGAATAGCAGCTACAAGCACCCAATGTCAAGTAGTGGTCCGGTTCCGCCTGGCTTACCGCTCATTTCGCTAATAGAGTTCCCATCATTTGTGTGCTTTGCTTTACCTGTATTCTGTTTAAACGTCGTGTGTTGTGAAATGCAAATTGTTTTGAAAAAGAAAATATGTTTCTATTTCTTATTTTATCACTCATTATTTGCTTGATCTCCATTCTTTGATTACTCCTACATCTATTATGTCGCTTCCCCATAATGGTTTTATTGGGCTTGTATTTTTGGCTTTGACCGACATTTATTTTCCAAGCTTTCGCTTTCTCTTAATACCCGTTATCTTTCCCATCATCTATTTGCCTGCTACTTTTATTCGACTATGCGATTTAAATAATTTTGACATTAATATCACAATGATAAAGAGGAGGGTAAAATAATCGCTGTAATCTAAATTTTTAATACTACCTCCTACAATTGACAATATTGTGGATTTTTTCCAAAACCAAGCGAAAATAATCACTTCGGAGAATCCATATTTCTTAAAACTGCCTTATTAAAGAAAATGTAAAAACCCGCATAAACAACTGTCTGTTATATAAAACCCGCATTAACTGTTATATCTTACATCATTTAACCGTACCATCAGGGATTTTAGGAAAACTTTCTTCGACGTTTGCAATCTCCAGTTCGGTTGACAGTCAGCGCTTCGGAAGAGTGGTGTGGTAAAGGCTTTCTTCTGCCTGATAATGGAAGACCTAAATAGTTTTTTTCCTTTCATTTTAATATAATGACTAATTGTAACACAATTACACAAAGTTAGAAATCAACCACCAAATGGAGTACTCTAGAAGTTTAAATAATGGTGATTCGTAAAATATCTGTGGCATGGAAAATTGTTATGTTTGTTAACTGTAGAAATGGAGTTTACAAGTTCAGTATCACTATGCAACATTTTTTTTTATTATCGATCTAAAGGGAATAATAGACGCTTACTTCGCATGTCATTATAAAGCTATAGATCAAAGAACGACTACAGCAAATAGTAAACCAATAAGTGATATTAAGTTCGGGCTAAATAATTATTATTATTTTCAAAGATTGCCTATATCCCGATAATGTGCCCGACGCCCGCAGTGTCGACACTATCTGCAGAACTAAATTAAACATTCTACCATTTATTAGCTTGCAAAAATAAAGAAATTAACATCGTTTCCGTAGTGTTGAGAAGTGAATCAGATACTTCAAATGTACTGAAATGAGAGATATAATATTGGCATAAACAAAACAGTTACTATATTATATTCATCTCTATGGGATAAAGGAGCCTTAAGAAATAGAGAGCATTAAATTAGGAAGAAGACATTTGCTTGAAATCAATTAAATTGCTTGAAATATAAGTATAAAAATATTCCTTTTGACTAGCAGGAGAACGGCGGTCAATAAGCTTTAGGTGACGAGCGGCTGTGAGGAGGAATATTATAAGAGAGCCCAAAGTAAAATTTTTAAACATAGAGAAATAATTGATTGTAAATGAGCTCCGTTCTCTCTGATGAAATTTAAAACTTTGGATTTAAAATTACATAATCATACTCAAGAATCCGTCTTATTAATTCTGCCAATAGATATTTGATAGTATCATCAGAACACATTTGGTCTTGCTCACTGGGACGTTAATGCAAACGCTAAAAATAAGTTTAGGGACGCCAAGGTTAATTAAATTGGATACCTGCCATAAGAAATTATCTGTGGTTATAACCGTTTGATAGTACTAGGATAAAAACACATTACTTTTTCATTTTTTAAAATGCAGAGATATTAAATTTACTTCACACTAATAAGCAGCGCTGATAATGAAAATTTTGTTCAATATGGTAGGAAAAATATCTTATTTGAGATATGAATTAAATTAGGATGTTTAAGCAGATAACTAACACAATACATACGAAAACTAGTGGGGATCTGGTAAAAATTTAAAATATTCTATCAGCGACTTCAGATAAATTAAAACAGACCAGAGAATATTTGAGAGTTTGTTTCGAGGTTTCGAGAGTTCATACATTTTAAAATTTGTATAATTAGGGTAGAATATTAAAAATTAAATGCCATTCTTAGCAAGGAACATTTGAACGCCGATGAATAACATACATGAATGTAAACAATTCCCAAGCCAAAAAAAAGTTTACTACATCATCTAACATAGATTTTTTGAAGATTATCCCAGTTTTTGGCGATATTTTCATGATGGGCTTGGTTTTATTTGATATCATCTATTTTCCAACTGTCATGAAGATATAGTAAGGGAGCTTTTTTGCTTGAAAAATTTTATCAAAAATGTTGTCAAAAATGGTATTGTTTGAATTTTTACAGATAAATGGACAACGGGGTCATCGTATCTACTCTGACGATTATTGCAAATCTTGATTTAATCTGGCATCCACATTTGTTCGCAATAGAAGGCGATGCTGCGTTTACCAAATCCTCGTATTATTTTCTCTATTGTATTCATATAGTATAGTATAGTAGTATAACCTAGTAGTATAGTTTCATCTGTTCAATCTAAGGGTATACATAGTAGGTATCGAATTGCATATCTAACTGATAACTAATCTAACTTTTCTGCTGTCGAAATACCATCGTAAATTTTCATGTCATCGTAAAAAACGATATTAAGGACGGGTATAAATATGTAGATAAATTTAAAAGCGATTTGGACAAATGTAACAACCGCAACACTATCATTTGCTAATAAACAATAGCATTTCAACTAATACATACCGCCTAGTAGACCAGTAGCTTCTATACAACAATAAAAACTCTGGTACAGTTACAAATGCCATATCTTTGTAAACGTTTTCCGGCCCCTCTAATTTTCCAAACATTGCACACAAGCAGTTGCAACTGCTTCTAAGACCTTGAAATTAAGACATTTCTTCTCTGCGTATTAAAATTGTGGCTGAGCGTATGTGTGTGCAAAGATACGTACATACATATGTGTGTGTGTAAGCAGTTGAGCCAATTAAGCGTTTAAAATGGGAAATCTTTCCGTTCCACTCAAGAGGAAAATTACACTGCAGGGAACAGAAGAATCAGCACTCATAAAAACTGAGTTAACGTCGGTTGGTGAATGAAATGGTTTGGGTGATTGGAAGGTTGGCCAAAGCCTTTCATTTCCATTTCATTTTTCTTTGCGGTATAATTTCTAACGGAGAATTGTAGCAGGTAATTATGTGGACTTTCGTTTTGCTTGAATGTTTCTTTATATGGCTACATAGCGTTCCGGTGGAATAGGATTGAAGTTAGAAAATTTCTATAAAATGTAGAGTAATGCTTCGCAAACGGTTTAGTTTCAAATTGTAGCAAATTTGCAACACTTCCACTGGTCAAACGGTTTCCTTCGCACTGACTTTTAAACGGAACTTTCAACTTTTTTGAATTTTATACATAACACGCTCGTAATGTGGCTGCTTCATTACCTTACGTGTATATTATTAATTGTCACACTTTATGGTGCATGCGCTACAGTATCTACATTAGGAGCCGAAGGAATGGATAATGCAACACCAGATACGGAAGCTTTTCTAACAACGCCAATTCGTAAAAATCTCGAAAACACTCCACTTCCTCTGGGCGCTGCCCATAAAGCAGCAGACTGCCTGATCAAATCATTAAAATCGGATTCAATATATTGTCGTGGTTCGCGCGCTATTCGCAACATAATTAAGAATTTAAATCGACGCGATAAACCATTAGTGTTGATGCGTGGTCTAGAAATTGTACCAATTGAGTCAGTGCCGAACGATATACCCGCTGAGTCTGCTTTGGAGAATGATGACACCTTCTTGGGCTATATCTCGGAGTATTTGCGCAGCCATGAATTGAATATCAAATTTGCCGACTTACTGGCCGATGAAAGTGAACGTTATTTGGCGTACGATGTGGAGCGAAATGGAAAAACTCAAGGAGATGGTATTCAAGGTGGGTGTTAATCTACAAAATTTCGTATAGTGTATATAAAAAAGAGCGTACTGTAAGTGTGTAAAAAATATAGTGGACATTTGTTAGGTTAAAGATTTGAAATATGTATTGCTCGAGGGCTAACCTTATTGAAACAATTGTTAGTGGTTAAGAGGGCAATTGGGTTAGGACAAGGATTTCTTAATGTTTTTCATGCATTGTTTGTATAATATTAAAAGTTAATGCAATTTATTGAAACTTTTAAAATATTTCAACATATACGTTTATACGTTGTTAAAGAATTTCAGTGGAAGAAACTGAGGGTATTCGCGACGCCATCGATCATAATCAGACTCAGCATTTTGTGTACATTCGGGAAGGCAAGGAACTTTCTTTTATTATATATATATCTTCTATATAAACCCAAACGCTTCCAAAAAACTAAAAAATTGCATTTGCAATTGGTCTCTAAACAAAAAAGCATGACTTTTTACCGTTTTAAAGTTTTGTTAGAGAATTTTAAATGTTATCTTTTATATAATTATGATTTTAGATTCATGTAGAGCACAATACGCATTAACCGCCAATTTTCAAACGATTAGTTCAAAACTTTTCAAACTAGTGTTTAAGTTCTATTTGAAAAAATAGTACCTGAAGGGCATGAAGGAAAGCTACTCAATTTAGAGGCTTACAACAATAAAACGAATGGGAATTTTCATTTAAACTTTTGGAAACATATTTCTCAATAGTTTTACTAACAATTAAAAAAACAATAATAAATATATTTTTTGACCTTCTTAAAATTATTAGTTCCATAGTCATATCCATAGTAGTCATCAGTATCCATAGTCATCGTGCGCAAACTTATAAAATACATATTTCAAGAAAAAGAGACGCCTTTGGAATATGATGTCTAAGACTTTAGTAAGCCACCTCTTATCTGGTACAATTCGTCAGGCCACCTGTTCAGTCTACTATCGTTTTTCATTCGATGAACTGTTTTTAGGACATTATTCAATTCAAATAGACGAAAAAGCTTGTATTATATACAGAAAAACAATAACTTTTTTGTGAAAATTTTGATTTTATTATTCAATATAGTTGCTACTGCCAACTGCCAACTTTTCGATATTATTTTTGTAGTAAAAGAGATATGTGCTTCAAAATAGGACTCAGTCTCAGCGATCAACTATTCACTATCCTTAAATTTTTTGTCAGCGAAATTTTCCTTAAGTTCTGAGACCAGGAAATGTCGCTGCGGGTTAAATCCTGAAAATGCTGTGAATGCGGAAGCAATTCGAAACTCATGCAATTTTGTCCTCATTTTCATTGATTTGAAACACGGTGCATTATTTCAATTGTGATGTCTCGTGTCACTAACTATGCACAGAGTTTTCAAATACCAGGTGTTCATGAAAAAAGTGGTGCTCAGGAAACCACTTACGAACAGGTAAAAAAGAAAGCAAACCCCACTTTTCCAAGAGCTCAGATTACAGTTATCAAGCATCCGTTTGGTCGCGAATATGTTTTTACTAAAATATTGTGGTTTGTTGAAGAATCTTTAATCTACTTTTTCAGAAATACTAATTTCTTGTCCTTCAAAATGCTATATCTCACGAACCAATTGTCTGGAGTTATTAAATATGTACATGTGTGGTTAGAATCTACAGTGACTATGTTAGACAACCCCATGAGAACTCTGTGAATCTATATTTCAAGATTTTCTCTTTCTTTCTTATATTACTATATAAAGAAAAATAAAACTTCTTAAATGCCTATTCTTTATCATATTGAAATGAACCACAACACAAAAGACGTTTTTCTCATAGGGTTTTAGAGGTATAGCCTATGCCTGCCTTTAACTCTCTAGGGAGGAGTTGTTTATTTAATTGGATGTTTCACATTTTAAAGGTTATGTTTTATACTTGTATTATACAAGAATGTTTTGACATTATTTCAAATACCTTTATTTAATAAAAATATTTATACCTGAGTATAAACAAGTGGAAACAAAAACCTTCATATACAGAATTAATAGCAGAAATGTATGACAACCGTTGAAAACCCGTATATTCCTTGTAATTTGTAATAATTAGAGATTTTATCAATATCTAAAGTGCACACCATGAAAAGCAGCAAAATATGTAAATCAAAGTCTGCATAGTTTATTTGATGTTTTACGAGTGCTTTTCGCTCTTAGTACCGTTACATGCATACACCTGTTACATAATTTAATATTAGTTATAATGGCTTTATAATTTTCATAAAGATTTTTCTGTACTTAAATATATAGAAGCGCGCAAGAAAGACAAAGGGCAAGGGATGATCTTGGCCATGGCAATGATGTTTGGCAAAATGATGGCAGTCATGAGCTTGGGAGGCATTGGTGCAATGGCTATGAAGGCGCTCGGTGTGGCAATGACTGCACTCATGATGGCCGGCATTGTAGGCATAAAGTCTCTAATGCAGCACGGGCATGAAAGTAGTCACAGTGTACAGTATGTCACTGAGGAAGGGCATCATCACAAGCGTCGCCGACGTAGCAGCTATGATCCGTTACGATTGGCCTATCGTGGCTGGCAGCAAAAGCATGCTGAGTAAATGTAAAATTAAACGAATGAATAGATATTAAGTTATTATATATTTATATATATCACATATTCAAAATATTTAGCTAGTTGTTATTTATTTATTTTATATTTATTTCAGAACAGTAGAAGACTATTGCAATAAAGTAGTTAGAAAAAATATTTAAAAAATTAATTTTGTAAATTTTTCTGTCTAAGCATAGGAATATCATATGAATTTTCATCGTTTAGAAGATCATGAGATGCCATAAGCACTCTGCTCATCTATATAATAAAGATTATGAGTAATAACAATGCTTTTTTGTTTCAGGTAAAAAGCCTATTGGTCACGAGTACGGCCCATTTCGCATAATTCAGGAATTACCTACAATTCGACCAATTTGGGTATTTAAGACAGTAATATCCGCTTTCTGGAGAAATGTAACAAAAAACGAAATTCAAATAGATCCACTTGAATACAGCTAAACACGGAAACCGTTATACGCCTCCGAATGGCTCATGTATTTTGAAAAGAAACATTAAACTTTCACAAACTCACTCGGATATACGGTATTGCTTCACCGAGTTGCGATAGACCTCAAAACAGTCCCTATTTTAGAATTAGCTTAGGTCACCATTTAACCCAATGACCAACCGAGCAGCAGTTATGCGATCTCTTACCACCGGCAATAACACAATTAGCAGTTTTTAATCGGTTTCGTAATACCTCACGTTTGTTGGCCTATATTTGTAACACATTACGGCAGTTTTGCAACTTAAATTCATCACAAGATTAACGGCATGTTTATTTATTTATATGTGATACATGACCACCATTTATTCTTTTACTCTTTGCACTTTGTATTCTTTCATTGATATTGATGACACTCGTATTACCCACTAGGCCGTATATCCTCGGGCATTCACCAGCTACATGCCTTCGTACGGGTTTTTTTTTTGTTTAACTGCTACGTTGTTGTTATTTTACTTGCATTCGAGCAGATTGCGGATACTTTTTTCTTGCTTGTCCAGAATATCGTTGAGGCGACTTACAAATATTATTTGTGCATACCAATGTACTACAGGTTCGTATGGTTTTTGTGTCACACTACAGTATTCTCTGTTGCTGCTGCGTTACTTCGCCGCCTCTCGACCTGTTCAACATGTCGCCAGTTCGTTGGATAACTCTGCGCATCATTTTACGTTTTTTAAGAAATCGGTGAAAGTTTTCTTGTTAGCATTTTTTGGTTCGCTGCGCTTCTGATATTTTTTTTAATTTATAAGATATTTTTGGTATTTCTTCCAATGCGCATTTTGTTCTGTTTTTTTTTTAATCTTTCAGCTTCAAAGTTGACATTTTTTCCGAAAATTTTTGTGGAATTTGTTGATTTGATTTTCATTTTGCACGTCTTCGTTGTATTTTTGATTTTAATTTCTCTATTATATTCGTTTTTGTTATTGTACATATTTAAAATGATTTAAAAATAATTTTTTCTCTTTTTCTATTGTACTATGGAGAAATATTGAATATTTATTTACTTTTCGTTCCATTAAATAATCAAAAAACTCACTAAATCATAGCATAATTTAGTATGAATTTACTTTCACTCTTAAGAAAACATTTAGATAGCAGAAATGCAGAGAAATCGTGATTAGAAGAAGAAAGAAAGTAAATTAGTGCGATAGTAGATATGATTCTAAAACACTTTCAACAGCAGAATTTCAAGATCTGTTACATGGGCTAAGAAGTCTTTGGCCTAACAATTTAGTCTAACTTTGATCTCAATATCCAATCGAGTCAATAACGCACACTAATATTGTTTATTTGATTGCTTTATCATGCTCGAGTTAGTCGATGAAAATAATTCCATACTGATTTCAAAAAAAAACTGGCTAAAACCTTGCCGACCGACTGTTGTGTTTTGGGGCGCTTTGACAATGTCTATCGACTTTCTGCAGGCAACAACCATTGGACTCAGGTGTGTAATAATGCATCGCTATTTCATATGTCACAAACCGGCGCAGGACCACATTCTCATTGTGCTTATGCCGTGCCAGATTGTCCTTTAAAAGTCGAACAAGTTTGTCGTTTTGATCGATTTTCCAAAAGCGTGGTAGCCAACGCGCGATATGCTTTTTCATTTGTAAACATTTTAGTGAGTGGTGAGATGCAAATAATGTTAACTAACTCACTTAATTTTATTTCCTCTCACCAAACACAATTTCACGAATTTTCAGTATATTTTCTGGTGTTATTGCCTTTTGTTGCCTTTCTGAACGGAAAATTTGTGCTAGAACGGGTCCAACAAAGTAGCAAAGCAGTACTTGACAGTTGAATATGCTGGGGTACATTTGTCGTCACACTTATCATGCCATTGGTTTGCATCAACGGTATTTTTTCCTAACAGGAAACAATGTTTTATCAAAACACGAAATACATTTTGTACTAAATAAATAATATGGGTTATTATGGACAAGCATATTAAAGTATCTTCAAAATAATTGCAAAATTCTTTTTAGTTTGTACCATAACTTATCAGAATGAATTTTTTTCTCTATATATTATGATTAAGGAAGCACATTTAAATACGAACATAACTAAATACATATGACACTCTCTTGAAACTCTTTAAACTCGTTTCTTATTATTTCCGTAAGCAATCTGATCTAAGATTACCCTTATTATACATATTATATTATATTTATTATACTTATGTCTTATGTCTTATACTTTCGGCGTATAAGTCTTGCATGTAGAGTAAACGCATTAATTATAGTTTTATGTTAACAAGTAATTAAAACTATTTGTCAAACTAGCAAATAGATGCCTCACTTAATTATACAAATAATATATGATCGCAAAATGCCGCTTGACAGCATTTTTTTTTTATTATTATTTATTTTATTATTTTCCTTCCATAAAAATTATAGTCAATCCTGTTTTTTTGTTTAACACAATACATACAAAAATAAAAAAGTACTCGTAATTATACTTGAATATCCGAGTGCATATACATATATGTCATGTGCATCGGTTTTTATGAGTATTATGTTAAGAGGCAGCTTTGTGAGTTTGGTGGAGTTGAATTTGCATAAACATTTTTATTAACACTACTGTTATTACGAGAAATCGACCAAATTAATATTGTTTAATAACAGACTATGTTGAACTCTCACATCGTTAACAATAACAAAACAAAGCTGCACAACACAAATAAAGTTACTCGCAAATACATACATATGTACCGTCAATAGATATGTTTAAAGTTGACTGACGGATACCATTTAGACCAACACCCTATGCTAATTCGCCAAACGTTAATTAAAGAAAATCGTTTCGTTGCACAATCTATTGACATCCGTTAAGCGAAACGAAGATGAGGCACAGTGGAACAAAAATGCATGTGCATTTACCATGGGTATGGTGTGGTATGGTAATATATGGTGATTTCAACTTAAGGGAATCTTCATTGGAAATTGGAAGTGAAGGGTGGGAAAGGGTTCTTGAGAATTTGGAAGCAAATTGATAAAGGCTACTAACACTAAAAAGTAGTTGGCTACTTTGAGTTGACTAACCGATATACAAGTAAAGTTTCCTAATAATACCGTATAATATAACGGTGCCTCTTTGAACGTTCGAAATTATTCTCTGAAAGTTATATGGATATGTCAGCATTCTTAGGATGATTACGATATCTAGCCTGATGTCCGAAATATCTACTTTAAAATCAAGCAGATTGATGGATATCAATATAATGAATCGTATGAACCATTGCCATCTATTTTGTTATCAAAACACACTGTTTTAAGCGAAATTTTCTCACACCTTGTTATTAAGATATCTCACATATGTCTTCAAGTCAAATAAGAAGCCGTTAAACATTATATTTTGTATTTGAGGGCTAGGGGAACATATGGGCAAATTTAATAAAATTTTGGCTCTAAGCCACATTATATTAAAGAAAAAGTAAAAGTATATTAAAGAAAATAAAAGCCAGAAAGTATATATTTGTGTTGGATTTTATTTATTATTTATTATCTTTATGACTGAGATATCTAGTATAGATAGCCTGATGGCACCCAAAATTGTGTTTAGTTAGGTGTAGACGTGATGGTTTTCTATTCTCGCGCCCTTTCACTGTTTCTGATATTTAATGTTGATATGTTTAATGTAATGTTTCTAATAATAAATATTAAGGATATAATCAAATTGGTCAAGTATTTAGTGAGATATGAAATTTAAGTCCAAAGTGACCAGGGCACGCCGATTCCAAATTTTTTAACAGTTCCCCATGTCAGCTTGTTGAATCATATTTATCGGTAAAAGTTCTTAATTTTATGCTAAGGGTAGTTATTGTACTTTTTTGAAGCTTCCGATATAACAAAGCCTTAATATGGGAGGTAGGCGTGGGTATTACACGATTTCTCTCAGGTAGACTAATCATCGTGATCGTTTAATATATAACTCGATATCCATCTTAACCTGATTTAGGTGTTATAGACATTCGTTAGGTGAACAAAATTATTAAACTAATTAACTTTTTGATGTTTCTTTTCGCTAATGGAAATATTGTACGTTTACATTATTAAGATTAAAAGCTTGTGACAAATAATTGTGTCTACCTTAACATATCTGCATTTTATGCGAACTTCAACCACTGTACAACTACATATATATAGTAAGCTGGTGTAATAAGCGTTGCCGCTAACAGCATCACAAACACTAATTTCAGGCAATAACTTTCCCTTTCTCAGTAAACAATAAGGCACGGCAGAATCGTGCAAACAACCATAAGTTAACAAAATTATATGCATATTTGTTTTCCCTTTCCAAAAGATTTCAAAACTTTTTTTCAATGTTTTGCTTTTTATATAAATTTATTTGAAGACGTTACTCCATTACGATACTGGAGAGGTATGTTATCTCTTTACTTTATGTAATACCGGCAGAATTTGATGTTTTTTGATTGATTTGCTACCAACACGGCGGAGAGAGAGACAATACATAATTCGAAGATGGAGGTAGCTTTGATTTTTATGGAAATTTTATGCAAATGTGTTTTATTTATGTGTATGTATGGTTGTGTGTATTCAATTGTTAGACCGTTTCTGTCAAAAGCTAGTGTTTATTTCGATAATGCAATTGTTGATGAATATTCATTATTTGTCAGCAGACAATTGCATATATATTTCACTACTACACATGGTTGCCTCAAATTAATAGAAGTGATGTGGTCAATATCTTTTCACCAATGGACATTTCCATTTACTTGGCGCTAATATGCCCATTTCGAATTACTATTATACCCGCAAACTATTATGGACTTTCTAGCGAATATAGAAGACTTTCATATTAGAGGCAATATTCTGTAATTGTCCATCATGCATGTTATATAACTGTATTTGATTTAGCCACAAGGAGCACGAAATAATTGCATTTAGTCACAAAATTAGTTATTTCAAATGCACGCACACATATAAATTTTATAGGTGTAAGTGCAAGTGATTTAACTATTAATCAGCTTACTCATTTTCGACTTAAAAACTATTATTATGCACACATAAGTGTATGTATACGAGTTTATTATATTTATTGGGTCTGTATTAATGCGCTGAGAAATTTCTCTTTTCTCTGAAATCACGCGCGTTCACGCCTTGTTACCTCAATCAATTAATTTGCCCGCTCAATTCAGATGCCAATTAATATTTAACCCAAATTCCTAAAATATTTCAACTTCACTTGCTTGCCTATATACGAGTGATTATGCAAATGTTTGTTAAAGCTGTCATCAACATTTTTCATATTAATCTCTGGTGGCATCGAAAAAATAAGTAAAATTGATCGAAGTGTGAAATGAAATTATTTAGATACGAGTCCTAAAAATTGAATTTGTAATATTTTTGAAGTTTGCACGAGATCAAAAATTTTGATTGGACTCCAAATTGTTAACTAAACTTGCTTTTATTATTTGCCGTTATTTGTCAATTAAGATATAAAACTAGTTGGAAATGCAATTCAATAAATTCTCTTCCAAAAAATTGCTATAAAGTCGGTCCAATGAGTACGTAACCTCACCCACTCATAGCGACACTATCATAGGATTGTTTAGTACATTATATAAGTTATTAGATGGCTACTGTTAAAATTTCAGCCAATCTGGACTCGCAGTTTTGTTTTGACCATGTGTATAAGCTGGCGTGTTCGCGGATTTTAGAAAAATTAAAAAAAGGAGAAATCGTAAAGTGAAATCAAAAAGCGATTGGATGCTGCTTACGATGACTCTTCCTCTTCTATGCTTTAGATGGCGAGCTTCAAAAATTGGTTTAACGAGTTTCAAGTTGGTGGCAAGTTACATATAGTAATGCATTGTGGAGCGTAAATCCAACGAATGCCACAGATTCGAAGAATTCATAAAGCAAATTAACATAAAAGGAAATCAATAAGAAAGAGTTTGAAACCGTTTCTGTTGCAATTTTATATAGCACAATTTAATAAAATAAAATTAGCAAAATAATTTTAGCTAATTAAGCATTATTGTAAGTCGACTTAAGTTTGTACTTTATATAGCTTAAATTTGTTTCCTACACCAAGATGAGTCGGTCGGTCTTTTTTAAAAACGATTTCGAATGCGACCAAAAGACATAAGTCGTACGCCGATTTTTATGAGCCACACCCAGGTGCCACGAAAACGGCTTCCACGGAGGATAATGAACAGTTCCTCGATCTCTTTAGACACACCGTTGACTTCACGCAGCGAACCTGTATCAAAGAAACAGAAGACTATCCTCTCGGCCGGAAAGGTAGGCCACCGTTTTCTGGAATTCACAAAGTCGGATCTACATCGACTAACCTAGAGAAGAGCATAATGATTACAGCGCTAATCCGAATTATTGTGCTCATTCGACACCAAATTGCAGAAAAACGATCTCATTTGGCGAGAAAAAACCACTATGACATCGCATTGGCTCCACTTTCGCCGTCGCCATGGCCAAATCGGTTAATCGGTCGAAAAAGGCTAAGAGCTGCTGTCTCATTTACCATATTTTTCAGGTTTGGCTCCGTGCAACTTCATTCCGTTTCCAAACTTGCAATGGCCTACGTTGCAGATCTCCAGAAACCGAATTTTTCAAACGGGTTAAAAAAGTTGAAACATCACTGGAACAAGTGGATCTACAAAAAGGAGGCTATGTTGAAAAATAAATCGACATTTTTCCAAAAGTTTCGTTTTCTTTTGTAGGCTTAGTATCTATCGGATCGCCTTAATACGTCTATTACGGCTTAGCTGCACTACAAAAATAAGAATACGTATTAAGACTTCAGTTTCTATAGTGAATACTTAAATATGTATTTATTATATATTTCATTGTTTCCCAATTAGTGGCGTCTCTAAATTTTTGGCACAACATTTAACTTATGTTCTGGTTTATATTATATTTATATCGGATATCCATCACTACACTCAAACAAATACAAAGAACGAAATAACACCAAACGGTAAGTATCTATTATCTTTTGGACTACAGCGTCTTTAAACATATTGTTTATGTATGCTCCAACAGATTTTTTGTTAATTTTTAACAAGATATTATTATTGAATCTCTGAGACTTGGGTTTGCGATTCTTGGCACATTTTGAAAGTTCAACGCTATTGAGGAGTAGACAAATCACTTACTTATAATTAATCAAGCAAACAAATTTAAATGTTACATCCGGGATCCACATTTGATTTCGTTAAATCACAAAATTTAATTGAGAGCAGCAGCAAAACAGTTAAGTAAAACAACTGAGGGAGGGCTAAGTTCGGGTGTATCGAACTTTTATACTCTCGCAATATGCAAAGATCAAAGGAAGGGAAAAAATTTCAGGTGCTGCAAACAATTCTGCAGAAAAATTCAACATTTGTTATTCGACGAAGCCGTGAATGGATTACAATCATACTCTGCATCTTATTAACTTATGTTAAAGGTCCTAGACTCAAGTACTTTCATTACTATAACTATTACTATATTAAAATATACAAAATTAACTCAAATGAGGTATATCTGATATAAACTCAACCAAAGTGGCTTAATCAAATATATTATGTATATGAGCAAAAATCAACCAGAGAAACTACAATCATTATATTAGGAATAAGGGGCTTAGACCAGAGGTCTGGAATTGTTTCACTCATATTTAGTGCAAAATTACATGATGTTTAGCAAAACATATCCACTTTATTTCTTTCAAATATCACTTATATTGACGAACATAAAAGGTTTAAAGTCACCTGGAAAGTCACTAATCATTATATTTGGTACATTTTGACTAGGAGAAGTATTAAACCGATTTTCCCCCATTTTTGCACCAGATCACATTATTATCATGAAAACATAAACCTCGAATTTCACAGGGATAACTCATATTTTGGCCAAGTTTGATACAAAGTCTAACGAGAGGTTGAAAATCCTTATACCAGGTGCATGGGGACTAGGGAAAGTATTTACCCGATTTTCCCCATTATTGACACAATATTATCATGAGACTCACATTATTATCATGACAAGATACTCCTCGAATTTAATTAAAATATCTCACTGATTTACAGATATCTTCGGTATAAAGTCAGCCTTAGCCACAGTGGTCTTTATATTGAGTATATGAGGGCTAGAAAAGTTATATGCCGATTTCGACTATTTTATAGTGGGCTCCTATACGGAGCCAAACCGTGCTGGTCAATAAAAACTACGAGCGAAATTAGTTAATGTTCAGCAAATGTCTTGTAGCAGATTTGCTCCATTGCGGCCACTAGATAGAGTAACATATTTTATGGTCATCTTATGCATATGCCATTCCAAATATTTTTGGCGCTAGTGGCATGGAAACCCACTTAAACTCAAGTCTGTCTTACAGCAACAAATTGTTGCGTTGGAGTGCTTAAATGTTCATCTGCGCACTGTTCAAAACAACTTTCGTTTTTTGGCCTAGTACAGAATTCAACGAAAACTGCCGAAAATAATAATATATTACGAAAATATTGCCTCATTAATATGAGCTAACCCTTATGATATGTATTGGAAATGGATGTCAGCATGTGCAACGTTGCGCCACAGCCTACATATTATATATTATTATTGAAAATATATACGTTGAAGTAAGTACATAAATAAATATAAATATACATAATAACACCCGCTTTCACAATTTTTAATTATTTGATTTCAAATAGAACAAGTAAGAAAGGGCTAAGTTCGGGTGTAACCGAACATTTTATACTCTCGCAATGTGCAAGAATCAGAGGCGGGGATATGCTTTCAGGTGCCAGCACAACTTTATATAAAAACTTTGGCGAAAGAATTTAACAGTCATTATTCGAAGAAATTGTCAATGGATTGCAAACATATTTGGTATCTTATTAATTTATATTACAGGTCATAGCCTCACATACATTTATTACTACTATTATTACTTATTACATAAGCTGAGAAATGGAAATCATTATATTAGGAACACTGGGGCTTATATTAGGGTCTAGACCACTTTCATTAAAAAATTTCCACTTAATCTCATTAAAATATCACACATATTGACCAACCTAACCGGTTTAAGGTCAGATGAAAAGTCGATAATTTTTATATCGGACATTTTTGGGATAGAGGAAGATCTCCACTGATCACATTAACTCTTTACATTATTCAAGGATATTAGGGAACATATTTTCACGCATTTTGGTGGAGTTCACTAACACAGTGACCGCCATATGCGGCAAAAAGTCTGCTAGAATAACGAAAATCATTATATGTAGCATATGGAAGCTGGGATAATTCGTAAACCGATTTCACAAATTTTCGGCAGTAAACTATGGTATATCCAATATTACACGTTCACTTCATTTTGCTAAGATATCCTACATATTGACCGAAACAGATGGAATAAAGTCTACCCAAAGGCTGAAAATAAAAAGACACTGTTATCATAAAGAGACGCTCAATAAATTTCAAAGAGATGACTCATATATTAACCGTTATATATGGTATAAAGTCTACCGAAAGGTTAAAAATCCTTAAATTAGGTTTATGGGGGCTATGGGAAGTATTTATCCGATTTTCCCCATTTTTGACATAGGTGCACATTATTATCATGGAAAGACAATTCTCCAATTTCATTACGATATCATACAGATTTACCGTTATCTATGATATAAAGTCTACCGGAATATTGAAAATCTTTATATGTAGTATATGAGGGCTAGGGGAAATGTTTACCCGATCTTCCCATTTTTGACACCAGATCAAATTATTATCATGGAAAGGTAATCCTCCAATTTCATTATAATATCTTACAGAGTTCCCGATATTTCCGATAAAAAGTCAGATAGAGGTACTGAGGCGCTAATATTGGGGATCTGGCGTCTTGAAAAGTTATAATCCGATTTCGTCTAGTTTTGCACATGAGATGGCATATCTTAAAGGCACAATTTGTACAAATTTTGATTTTCATATCTTAATTGCTGCTCGATTTATCTACTTCAAAGTGAAATTATCAGATGAAACTTAAAATTGTGTTATATGACAAGTAGGCCTGGATTTCATCCGATTTCATCAATTTTCAAAATGTGATATAAGACTGTAAATATAATCTCTCGTGCAAATTTTGTTGAAATCGGTTAAGGCGTTCTTGAAATATGGGATTTCTCCTAAAAGTGGCCGCTGCCACCCCCATCACCAAAACTTTACACGGATTCCTATGCAACCCTTCCGTATCATATTCGTTGCAAGATATAATGTTTCTAATGTGTTCGTGCAGAGAGTTATCGCACTTTAAGTAACTTTCCACTTTTGTATTGGAGGTGGGCGTGGTTGTTATCCGATTTCACTAATTTTGTCAGTATATCAGGAGATGCAAGAAGAACTCACTTGATGTACAACTTTGTTTGATATAGCTGTAACGGTTTCCGACATATATAGCATATATGTTTTATAGCAAATAACACGTTTATATCTTCATTTTGTGCTCAGTTATAGCTTTCTCTTTTCGATCAATGGATAGATGTCCAATTACGCCAATCTGCAATACCAACCGTGTTACGGTGACAAAGAACACGTGTACCAAGTTTCATCAAAATTTCTTAATTTTTACTCAAGTTATCGCTTGCACGGAAGGACGGACGGACGAACGGACAGACAGACAGTCACTCGGATTTCAACTCGTCCTTTCATCCTGATCGTTTATATATATATGTCTATATCTAACTCCTTTAGTTCTAGGTGTTACAAACAACCTTTAGGTGAACAAAACTAACTTACTCTCTAGCAACATGTAGCGAGAGTATAAAAATAGAGCATAATTAGAGCATAATAGAGCACAATAGAATAACTCAAATATTATCCTATTTCAAGAGTTTCGCAACTATTTTGCAAATATAGAAGTAAATGATGGTATTCAAGAAATTAACAGAACTCATGTCATTACATTTTACAATTCAGCAAGAAGAATTAACAACCGATTATGTAGAAACTTTGCGTCTCAACCGCTTGAAAGCATCACTTTCAGCTCCGCAGTTAAATCCTGAAGGACTGAAACATATTGAATTGTTATCGTTAATACGATAAATAAAATTTTAACTGGTATATGGGGCTTAGCAAAGTCTGGACTGATTTTATCTATTCTTGCCATAATACTACACTATGCTGTAGAAAATATGTATTCGCAATTTTATTATGTTAACTCACACAATGACTATATATTCGGCACAAATTCAACTATAATAACGAAAATTATTACAAAGTCTATGAAATCTGGGGTAATTCATGAACGGCTTAACCTATTTTCGATACCAAAGCACAATATATCTAAGAAGATCTAAGATCATAATATTATTTGTATGGTGGCAATGGGAGCATAGAACCGATTTTTATCTATATTCGTCACCAAATAACATTCTTAAATTTATTAATATATAATATCGTTTGACCGATCTTTTCGGTACAAAATCCAATATTGAAAAAAATGGTGCGATTTCATTTGTAGAAACGAGATATTATATCTCAGAGGCATTGTTTGTGCAAGACATTGTTTCGATATCTTCAATGGTGCAGGGTTTTCATACTCTAAAGTGCGAGAATTCTAATGGAATGTAACATAGTATTATAGAGAAGGTGAGCGTGGATGCAGTCCGTTTTTGCCCATTTTTAAACTGCAACATAAAGATTTCACGATTGAATTTTGTCGAGAAGTTGTTGACATGTTGATCGTAATTCCTTAAAGTACTCAGAAACCGTTGAAAATGTACAAAATGACTGAGTTATGACACGACTACGTCAAATCTTCAAAAATCATAAAGAATGCGGATACCCGCATTACTACTGTACTGTCGTACTGCGACAACCTGTACCAAATGTTGGCGGAGTATAAACATAAAACTGTGATAAATATTTTGCCAATTTGTCCCATAGTCCACCAAACTACCATTTTCATTTACTCTTTGTTGCTTCCACCTTTGGTATATATTTATTAACAAAACCGGATGAAGTGCTCCAATGTATTTGCGGATATCCAACATTCGTCAAACTGAACACTTACCCTCACATGCTCACAATAACGAGTTTTTGGGCATTGTGTAATGGTTTCTATGCTGCTTATCCGGTATCTGCACACCTACTTTCACATATACCCAAGCATGTTTGTATTATGAGCGAAGACTTTATTGAACCTTTTTGACAGCATTGTGGCTCTTTACGTTGAGTCCATTCATAAGGCGCATCGAATCTCCAAACCGTTTGGATGCTGAGCAACTTAGTTGTCGAATGGTTATTTCACTTGATTACCTAATGCAGGCGACGACAATGGTAAATGGTGTCGATGGCGGTGACGAAATTACTTTCAAGTGCAGTTCACACATGTTCGAATTTACCAACATATACTTATAAATGTAGCTTGGTTAACAGAGAATCTGTTTCACCAAGGTTCAATTAATTTACTGCCGTGTGAAACAACCTTTCAAGTCATAAGCGGAATGTTGGCTGAAAGGAAGTTTTTTTCATTAAATTGAAGTGTCCTGAAATCTTAACATTCAAATCAATTTTTCCTAACGACTCGAATCGATTGCTGCAGTAGAGCCACGAATTTTCTTTGTGTTGCTTCTTGTGGCAGGATTAGCGGGCTTTTTCAAGTTCTTCTGATTAGATTTTGCACCATAAAGCTGAATGATTGCCCAATATTGCATTTCATAATAGACAGGAGTTCTCTGACTCACTCTGCATACACGTAGTGTTAGTTTATGGGCATCCAGAGTTGCCATCTCTGTCCATATCCACCAAAAGTGGCTTGGAAAATATCAAATTCACTTTCCAAATCAAACATGATTTTCATACTCTCTCAATATGTTGCTATACTCTGTAGCAGTACTCTGTAATTAGTTTTGTTCACCTAACGGTTGTTTATAACAGCTAGAATTAAACGAGTTAGATATAGACATATATATATAAACGATCACGATGAAAGGACGAGTTGAAATCCGAGTGACTGTCTGTCTGTCCGTCCGTCAGTCCTTCCGTGCAAGCGATAACTTGAGTAAAAATTAAGAAATTTTGATGAAACTTGGTACACGTGCTCTTTGTCACCGTAACACGGTTGATATTGCAGATGGACGTAATTGGAAATCTGCCACGCCCACAAAATGACATTAACCGAAAACAGATAATGTGATATAACTGAGCAGAAAAGTAAGATATAAACGTGTTATTTGGTATAGAGGATTCTAGTAGGGTGGGGCATCTGTGGGCAAACACTTTTGTAAAAGTGGGTATGGCCCCGCCCCCCAATTGGTTTAATACATATATCTCGGAAACCATTACAACTATATCAAACAAATTTGTGCGCCAAGTAAGTCTTCTTGCATCTCCTGATACACTGAGAAAATGAGTGAAATCGGATTATAACCACGCCCACCTCCCATACAAAAATTATGTTGAAAGCTACTTAAAGTGCGATAACTCTCTGCACAAACACATTAGAAACATTAAATCTTGCAATGAATATGATACGGAAGGGTTGCATAGGAATCCGTATAAAGTTTTGGCGATGGTCTGGAATCCCACTTGCCGCCCATTTTTAGGAGATGGGCAACGTCCCATATCTGAAGAACGCCTTAACCGATTTCAACAAAATTGGCACGGACATTACTGCCGAAAATGTGTGAAATTGGTCTACGAATTATCCCAGCTCCCATATACTACATATAATGATTTTCGCTATTCAAGCAGACTTTATGCCGAATATGTCAGTCACTGGGTGAGCTACCTACACCAAATTGCGTGAAAACATGTTCCCTAATATCCTTGAATAATGTAAAGAGTTAATGTGATCAGTGGAGATCTTCCTCTATCCCAAAAATGTCCGATATAAATATTATCGACTTTTCATCTGACCTTAAACCATTTAGGTTGGTCAATATGTGTGATATTTTAATGAGATTAAGTGGAAATTTTTTAATGAAAGTGGTCTAGACCTTGGTCTGAGCCCTAATATAAGCCCCAATATTCCTAATATAATGATTTCCATTTCTCAGCTTATGTAATAAGTAATAATAGTAGTAATAAATGTATGTGAGGCTATGACCTGTAATATAAGTTAATAAGATACCAAATATGATCGCAATCCATTGACAATTTCTTCGAATAATGACTGTTAAATTCTTTCGCGAAATTTTTTATGTAAAGTTGTGCCAGCACCGGGGAAAGCATATTCCCGCCTTTGATTCTTGCACATTGTGGGAGTATAAAATGTTCGGTTACACCCGAACTTAGCCCTCCTTACTTGTTATTATATATTTACATTTGCTTGACACGGGAAGTCTGTAGCACTCTTTCGGAGTTAAAAATAATGAGATTTTGACTGTCGCACATTTTATGTCGAGAAATAACTTAATTCCGTTATTAATAGGAACTATTCAATTTAGTCCCTGAAGTACGTTTCTTGATTGTGGTGCCAACTTCCAAGTGAAATAATGTTCACTATAAAACAATGACGAACATGACATCTCTTACAGTTACGGTGAATTAATATCAGTATGAACAAGTGTATAATATATATTACTTCTGCAATTATAAACATATGTAAACATATGTTGAGGCAAGTCCTGTTTACAATGTTGCCGAAAATATGAAGCTCAATGCCAAAGTCATTACATATATTTCATATGTAGAAAACCCCATCAGCTTTTGGTATGTGTGCAACAGCTGGCGCTACTGTTCCCTAAGAAAACACATTGTATAACATGTTACATATACATATTTATACACACACGAGTGTACTAATCAAGTTTTTGAGTTTAAACGAAAATACAAACGGCAATATAATTCAGTGTAGGCAACATTCGTGCTGGATGGAATTGCGCATTTGTAGTACAAATGCATATTCATAAATGTGCTTGCAAACATATTTGATTTTACACGCATACATGTCCACATATGTAGGTCTCTTAGCGTTTCGAGTGCTAAAACTAATACTGGGTGTGCAAATATGCGGTCGGTATGCAAATGGAGTATAGCAGGATGTGGGCGGACGTGGAGAAAGTGAATTTCATTCGTTAAATTTTATTAAAACTCAACATTCCGCCGCATGACGTCACGCCCAGCTCAAGATTTGCCAGCATTCCAACATATATGTATGTAGTTATGTATGAACTAAGTCAAGATAGAAATGTCTTTGTACTATTTGGAAATAAATTATATTTCAAATAATATGTGTTAATATTTCGTATTTCTTTCTTTATGTTGCCTAAACGACACGAGATAGCCAAAACTACACCTATTTCAATATCACTATATCATAACGAGAAAGAGTGGCATGCGTGTGGCCTCTCATCATGGGAATACTAACTATTACTATACTATACTACACTACTCCTTTGTTCCCATGGAATAACCAAACCTTTATAAAAGGTAAAAATAGGGAAAACGTATGTAAAAGAAATGTCCTGCAGTGTTTTTGGCGAATCCCTTAAATCCTTTATTATACTCTCGTAACATGTTGTTACAGAGTATATTAGTTTTGTTCACCTAACGGTTGGTGGTAGAACTAAACGAGTTACATATAGACATATGAAATGATCAGGATGAAAAGACGAGTTGAATTCCGAGTAACTGTCCGTCCGTCCGTCGGTGCAAGCGATAACTTGAGTAAAATATAAGATATTTTGATGAAACTTCATAGATGTGTTCTTTATCGCTGTGAGACGGTTGGTATTGCAGATGGGCGTAGTTGGACATCTGCCACGCCCACAAAATTCCATTAATCGAAAACAGATAAAGTGCCATAACTAAGCTGAGAATTAAGATATAAACGTGTTATATGGTATAGAGGATACTAGTAGGGTGGGGCATCTATGGGCAAACACTTTTGTGAAAGTGGGTATGGCCCCGCCCCCCAATAGGTTTAATACATATATCTCGGAAACCGTTACAGCTATATCAAACAAAGTTGTACACCAAGTTAGTTCTTCTTGCATCTCCTGACATACTGAGAAAATGAGTGAAATCGGATAACAACCACGCCCACCTGACATACAAAAGTTATGTTGAAAGCTACTTAAAGTGCGATAACTCTCTGCACGAACACATTAGAAACATTAAATCTTGCAATGAATATGATACGGAAGGTTTGCACAGGAATCCGTGTAAAGTTTTGATGACGGGCGTAGCACCTCCCACTTTTAGGAGAAATCTTATATCTCAAGAACGCCTTAACCGATCTCAACCAAATTTGGTGCTTGATATTATATTTGCATTCCCATGTCACGCTGTGTAAACGCGCGCTGTGAACACAATATAAGTTTCATATGATAATTCAATTTAAAGTAGATAAATCGAGAATCAATGAAGATATTGGAACAAAGCTTTTTACGAATAGTTCGTTTAATATGTGCCATCTCATGCGTAAAAATAGACGAAATCGGATTATAACTTTTCAAGCCAACAGATCCCCGATATTAGGGCCTCAGTTCATCTATCTGTCTTTTTATCGAAAGTTTCCATGATAATAATTTGATCTGCTGTCAAAAATGGGAAAATCGGGTAAATATTTCTCCTAGCCCTCATATACTTAATATACGGATTCTCAACCTTCCGGAAGACATTATATCACATATAACGGTAAATCTGTATGATATCGTAATGAAATTGGAGAATTATCTTTCCATGATAATAATGTACACCTGTGTCGAAAATGGTCCAAATCGGGTAAGCACTTCCCTTAGCCACCATGCACCTAATATGCGGATTGTCAACCTCTGGGTAGACTTTATTCCATGTGAACGCGTAATATCGGATATACCATAGTATACTGCCGAAAATGTGTGAAATCGGTTTACGAATTATCCCAGCTTCCATATGCTACATATATTAACGATAATGATACGATAACGATAATAACGATTTTCGTTATTCTAGCATACTTTTTGCCGAATATGGCGGTCACTGTGTTAGTGAACTCCAATAAATTGCGTGAAAATATGTTCCCTAATATCCTTGAATAATGTAAAGAGTTAATGTGATCAGTGGAGATCTTCCTCTATCCCAAAAATGTCCGATATAAGAATTCCCGACTTTCCATCTAACTTTAAACCGTTTATGTTAGTCAATATGTGTGATATTTTAATGAAATTAAGTGGATATGTTTTCTTAAACACAATGTGATTTCGCGCTAAATATGAAAGAAATCAGCCTAGACCATGATCTAACCCCCTTATTCCTAATGTAATGATTTCCTTTTCTCTGGTTGAGTTTTTCCTCATGTATGTAATATATTTATTAAACCACTTTGGTTGAGTTTATATGGCATACATCACTTTTGAGTTATTTTGGTAGATTTTAATATAAATATCTCTGACACGAAGCAAAATATAACAATGAAAGTATATGAGTCTATGGCCTGCAATATAAGTTAATAAGATACCAAATATGATCGCAATCCATTGACAATTTCTTCGAATAATGAATGTTGAATTCTTCCCCAACATTTTTTAATATAAAGTTGTGCCAGCACCTGAAAGCATATCCCCGCCTATGTTCCTGGCACATTGCGAGAGTATAAAATGTTCGGTTACACCCGAACTTGGCCCTTTCTTACTTGTTTGTTTTTAATTCCTTACATAAAACGAAAATTTATAATTTTAGCCATCAGATCCGCTTACTTTGTACCTTTAGCATGACAATTCTCTAATAATTTTATAGAGAAAGATCTGTTTATATGCAATTATTTTCCACCGCCGCGAATACTACGCAGCTAAAAATACGATTCATTACATCTTGAAGCGCATACGTGTTAGTACATAAGTTTATAGTAAATTCATGATCATATGAAAGAGAGGCGTTAATTTTGCCAGTCAGCGCAACATCCGCCGTAGTGTACTTATGCGTGAACAATGTGCAACGCCAAGTATAATTTGGTAATAGCGCACGCGCGCCCAACATATACGCGCAGCAAGTGTTAGTAATGCGCATACATGAATGATGTGTGTTGTTGTTGGTGGTTGTGTGTCCCCATTGCTTAAGTCTTTGCATATTTCTGAGCGATTTCTCTCTCATTTCACTTTAGCGCGGCGACATTATTTGCACTTTTGCTGAAATTGTTTGCTAATGTGTCACACAAGTGCCGTTATTGCTGGTATTACCTCCAGCCTCCGTCGGAATTCCCCTCCGACGGCGCAATAGCTAGCCCCTGACCCGACATTTGCAATACTGTTTTTCAGCCAGCATCTCGCATGGCATAGTTGTAGCGAAATGCCGCGCTATTAGTCTTTTAACCAATTTTATTTCTATTTTCGTTTTCTGCCTCATTAATGTGCGCTTTTACGCTTATTATGGCTGTGACTGCTTCTTACTCCTCTTCCCTATGCTACTAATAACTGAAATATGTAGATACATACATACATATGGTATGAGACTGACTCGCCGCATTTATCGCTTTTCAAGCTCAATGATCACTTCTTCGAAGACCTTTTAAATGCTTTTGTGTTCATGAATTATAGTATGTCATTTGTTGTTGTTTTTGAAATTTTTTTGGCTGGTCTATACAAGATTTTATTTCATTTTATCTTTGTTGGACACTTATTTGAGTGGAGTTTGATTTTTTAGTTAAAAAATGAAAGTTGCCCACATTTTGATTCGGTCTTTTTCCCTTCAAGCATATACCCAGCTGGAAACATGTTTGAACAAGAAATGCAATGCGGCAGGGCGTGCCGTTAGAAATAATAAAAGTTATAGTAAAGGATGAAGCAAGAAGAAACCCCTATTCTTTGTTGGATTAGGAATTGATCACCATTAAACTTAATACTACCACTGAATGTAGTATAGCCGTACATACTACGGCCGAAACTTATAAAAACTCATTTCGTTAGTATATCGCTTTCTATCCCTAAAGTAAACATCTAAAGATGATATGATATATATTATATTTATTCTCAAAATATAAGAGAGAGAGAGAGAGAGAGAGAGATAACTTGCTTGGGATTGCAACACAATATAATACATGGAGGCCACAGAAAGTTTGTCAGGCTTACGGAATAATGTCAAAAGTAGGAAAAAAGTATGGAAAATAAGCATTCCAAGCTTATCTTGGAGATAGGAGATATTAATTTCCAGTCCAGCGGATCTGCGGTTACAAGTGTAGACAATCATTTCCAACTGGGTATTTTGTTTTACAGTAAATACAGGGAAATATTTGCACTGCGAGTTCGTATTTACTTACTGAAGTATTGCATATTATATTTGTTTATTATCATTGCCGTGTATCTTCAATGGTAATTATTTATTGGACTTATATTAGTTATTTTATAATAAAGTAGTAACAATGACGGTGTCAATTAACTGCACTTTGCAAACGTGAATATCATCAAGCTTGGCGTTTTCTGCGCATAAATTCAGCTATGCACGTTTTTCAATTCTTAAAAGCTCTTCCTAATGTAGTTTTAATGACAATCAATACTTTCCACTCTTACTTTCTCTGCACGTTGCACTTATTGTACTACAATTTTTATCCCCGATAGTATTCCAAGGGCTAACTAATATGAATATAGACACCAGGTCAGATATGGCAAGTCTAATAGATTGCCAGATCGCTGTCGATATTATTAAGCGTGTAGACACATAAATTTTGCACTCTCGCAAGAAGATTGTTTCTAAAAAAAAGTGTTATGCAGCATTAAATAGTCGAATTACAGAATGTTTACTCTTATAAGGCGAATGATTGTTACTAAAATGCCAATTTCAGTTCAGCAAAATCTCTTCATAATCATGCATAATTGCCATTTCAGTGTTGTATAATCAATTTGTAAAGAGTATTTCGGATCCCTGATAACTGATAATTTGGAAAAAAAAATGTACGATGTTAGTCCCTTTCTTTCACATGTACGACTTTGCAGACATAAGGTAAGGTAAGGTAAAAAAAATATCTGATAAGCACCATCTTAACGAAATCAATTTAATTTGTTACCCTCAATGCGGGTTAATCATCCTTATAAATGGTCCCTATAATGGTGTCAGTTTTATTTCGAACGTCTTTCCATAACTTCACGCAGATCTCATATCATCTCTCAAATACCTTCGTAACTACAATATATATGTTTGAATTAGTCGACCTAAGGAATATATCTGGAAAAATTATTTAAAAGTGTATTTAGGAAAAGAAGTAATAAAATATTATAATCTATGGCTATTATGTAGGAACAAATGTATTTAACTCATGTGAGCGCATTCCGTGCTTAAATTTTTAGTACAACAAGGTTTCGGTGAACAAGTGAACAATGAAAGAGAACCGCGGTCAAACACCTACAAAAGATAACCTTCGACGAAACAGTTATTACTACTTTTCTAGAAAAAAATTTAAAGATGTATTTATTTCCAGGTGTAAACATATATTATTATTGCAATAGCTATAGTTACTATTTTGAATATGATCACAAATATATCATAACCAGGCAGCCTCTCATTTGCTGGGCATCTTCGTAAGTTATTAATTTCGACTTTATTGACACTTTTATTTTTTTTAAACTGAAGATTCCATTACTTTTTATATAATAGCATAAATCTTTAATATAACACTTTCGTGGTGTATATACATACGTCTTCTTCAAAGGAAAGTTCAAAATACTACACGAGTCAAAAACAGTTTTAATTAAAATTACTATGAACAATTATTTTTAATTAGGTTAAAAAAAACTTACTTCTAGTTAACTCAATGACATTTGGATGGTAAACACAATATGTATATGTAAAAGTGTAAGGCATGAGCGGAGGCAGATTAATTTCTATACCGAATGTTATAACATATGATTGTGAACAATTCCAGTCACTAAAACCGAAAATAGGCTAAAATAGAGAATTATCCAAAGATAAAAAATAACAAATAATGAACGCGTTTGAGTTGTTAGTCTACAGGAATATGAAACAACAATGCAAATTAATTTTACTCCTTATCAGTTCACGGTGTTTGATATTCCACCAAGAACCCAATGCAGGTTTTAGACCTCCTTTGGTAACAAAAGAAATACATGTTTATGGTCATGCTTTTTTCGAAGCCGAATGATATTGATAGCGCTGTTAGATTTATTAATTCACTTATAGCAGCTTTTTTTAACCATTTATAATAGATACTTGCAGCTAAGATTTCGTTTTATTATTTACTTTACACTGAAACAACATTCAGTGGCATTTTTTAAACTGGAGCTTTGTTGCTTGTCAAGTTAGGGTGGCACATTTCTTACTTATATTTATTCCATTTTATAGACACAGTTTTGGGGATAATCTTGAACTGGCGAATCGTCCATAAAAATTGTAGCTCAATGGACCCCAACCATATTTTTGCTTCCAATTTTTTATTAGTTCTTATCGCTATTAGAAAAAAATACAGGTGGCGTTTCAAAAAATTCTCTTACTTTATGTTTGTGTCTCAACATTTTATGGTCACTTACTATAATGCCATAGTTATGTCCACATCGAGCTAGCGGAAATATTTTTGTGCCAAGTTGTGTACAGTTTGTTCGAAAGGTTTGTTTAAACCAAAGGTTTGGAACAGTGGGCAGATAAAACCTACAAGCTCTTTACTATTAATTACTTTCTAAGTATACTTTTTAATGAGTATGTATGTATATGGTCCTATTCCTCATTCCAAATTTAATTGGAAGTAATTCACTCCTGTATTGGATAATATTACGGTCAGGAACTCGCCCTACCCTAATTTACAAAGCCATAATACAGTCGTAATAAAATTTGGATAATATAATTCCATTAAAACTGGAGTAAATACGGAACAATAACACATTAGTATTGGAAATGTAATGTGATAAACCCATATGAATATATCATATAAGCAACGTAAACATCGTTAAGCTGGTCTTTAAATTGTCCGTTGGAACGTATGTTCCACTTTTTGTGTAATTTTTAATTACAAAATGCTATTGTTTTGTGCGCTTTTACAACTGACGTCGGCACACTTAACATATTACACAACTTCCTTTCGCAGTATTTGATTATATAACGTGCAAGACGCAAAAATTTATAGCGGCTATAAACTGAGCGACCGACCCATCGTTAACGTAAAGGAAGCAAACAACGGAAGGTGAAAACAAGAAATTGAAACTGGTCATGCATTATTTCTTTACATCATCCGGAACCTATGACAGGGCAACGGCGGTGATTGCGGAGAGCTGTCGAGGTCACTATGTAAAGTACAACTAATAAAACTTTCTTTTCTTGAAGCGCAACAAATTTCAATATAACAAAAGCGGAGATCGAAAATAGCACCATCAATGAGGCATGTACTCATAGTTTACAACAAGCAAGTTGGTGCTATAATGAAGAAGAGCAGCAGCATCAGCAACGGCTTCGTTGACAGCAGCAACAACACCTGTTTACCACTTGAGGTGATGAATATGAGGGTGTCTTTGTGGCTGTGCACAATTTTAAGTTCGATCATATTGTCAATAACTTCAACAGACAAAGAGAACAGATGCAAACGATCCCTGGAGGTTTCAATAAGCGCCGTTGGATAACCACAGACGGTGGGGTGTAGAAAGGAAAACAACACATCGCGCTGCGCATGCGCTCAGATTAACCTGAGTGCTGTTGGTAGTCAGAATCGAATGGATTAGGGAAATGAAGAAGATATGAGACAGCCAAACTGGGAACGAGAGAGAACATTGAGCAGAGCTGAGCGTGGGAGAGTGTGTCGCAGGTAAAAGCAGAAGGTAAGGCCTTGGAGCTACACGATATGCGAGTTATGGAGACAGCAGCTTCAGCGCGTTTGCTGCTCTCTTATTTGCTTTCTTCGGGCACTTATGCGCGCACACAACGCACACACACCCGCAGTCAGTAAATGCAACACACGCACGCGGAAGGTAACACTTAAATCTGAGCAATTACGCGACCATACGGGGTATTTACGACCGCTTCAGCGCCATTCTTAAAAAAATAGAGAGTATGAGCATGCACGACGCTGATATTCGGTTGCGCGAAGCGGTCACTGAAGGTTTGCCGTTAGCTTTGTAACTACAGTGGGAGAGTGTCTTCCGCTGAGGGCTTTTTTGGAACATTGCTGCTCAACAACGCTGCAATTGTTTTTACTTCTGTTATGCGCTCGATATTTTACTCGCTTTCGCGCCGGTGACGCTTTACTCACTACACACGCCGAGCTGACGCTATGTTGCATGCTTGGTTGTTGTATGACCACACCAATACCGACTGCCAACGTTTTGACGGCGCTCAACTTCAGCGAACGGTACTCATCTCAGACTCCGTTGTCATTGTCGCTGCCGCTATGTATGTATTGGTATTTGTTTTTTGCATAATATTAAGATTTTTGATGATTGTTTGGAACTGTTTAAAAACAGCCTGACATCGTCGACAAATTATCAAACCGCAACTTGTTCCATTCGAATAAACACACAGTGCAAACGGTGGTGTTGTAAAAATACGAAAATCGAAAAATTTGAAACAAATTTCTTACTGTCCTGTTCGACAATAATCAACAACTACAACAATATGAATTTATATCTCAGCGTCACCTGTATCCTGATGCTCTCTGCTTGCGCAGTTGCCGATCCCATAAAGGATAATAATGTCGTCACACCGGCTAGTGGTTTTAATAAGTGCTTGGAAGCTGATTCTATCTCGTGCCTTCAGTTAACGGTACGAAGTGTATAAAAATATTAAAAATGCAAACAATAAAAAGACAGTTATGAACACATAATTTGAAGCTGTTGCTGAAATTATTCTATTAAAAATGTTGAAAAAATAATAATAGAAATGAAAGTGAAAATTCAACTGAAAAGTGCTTCTCGATTTGTACACACAATGAGGAAAAATTCATAGCATAAATAAAAAAAAGCTTGTGAAGAGTGTGAATTACTTCGTTTTTTCAAAGTCAAAACATTATTGGGTTTTTTGAAAGTATAAGTGTGTTAAAGAAATAATATTTATTTTAAAAGAATTGCCAATAATCTTTGATGAATGATGTTAAATGATCTAATTCTGATTCTTGCAACACCAAAGGTTTTTTTTTATTGTATTAAATAAAGACGAAAGGTGCAAAATTTCATTACTTCTTATAACTTTTTTAATTCGTATCAAGATTTTTTTTTTCTTTTAGAAAAACAATAAATTTATTCTTAAAGTGTTTTTTGAGGCTTCATGAATGGTTGAGGTTGGTTGGTCCAAAAGTAAAAAAAAAATTAAATCACCTAAATAAACTTTTTAAAAGGAATTTCAAATGAACTAAAAGCAATTAAATTAAAATTCACGATTATATTTTATATAAAAATTTTATTAACAATAATTTAAAGTTTTTTTCCTTACGTAGAGCGATTATTAAGATTATGATTTTCTAAACTACCTTAATTCAACCTTTATCAAATTTCCTTTTCAATAATTTCTTAAAAATTGAGAAATTTAATTCTACTGTACAACTTAGTGAATAATGCTGTAAAATTTGATATTAATTTGCCACTACACAACGCTAATTTTTGATACTTTGTACCTACCTATTAAATAATGAAAATACTCTTCTCGACCCAAAAATGTTCAATTATAATATCATGATGAGTATAATTTTAAAACATTAATACACCGACAGTAGTTTGCATTTTTTTCCTACAAATGACAAATATTTTATTCTCTTATTTCTTCCAAACACAAACCCCGTCCGTACAAACAGATCTTCCGCAAAGCGAAATCATTCTTTGAAAATCCACAAATCGAAGTTTTTGGCGGCGTCTCACTTATCAAATCCAATGAAGGACGTCAGGGTAAATCCATTGATGACAATACTGTTGCCGTGGAGGCTGCACCCAGCGTTGAAGCACGCACCAGCGAAATGGGCACCTACTTCATGAAACACGCTAAGAATTTCTTTGCTGAACGCTCATTGAACTTCAACTTTGCCAATGCCGCACGCTCGGTGGCACGTGCCATTCCCGATGACATCAAGGCTGATTTGCGTGAATTGGTTGTTGAGTCACGAACCAAGAAGAAGAGGTTGTTGAAAAAATTTTTGCCAATCTTGTTGGGTGTCGGTGCTAAGGTCGCTGTTTTGGCTGTTGGTGCTATCTTCGGTCTGCTCTTCTTGGCCAAGAAGGCGCTCGTTGTCTCTGTCATTGCTTTCTTCTTGGCCTTGGCTGCTGGTGCCTCAAGTGGTCTTAGCCGATTAGGCGGCGGCGGCGGTGGTCTGCTTGGCGGACTCGGTGGATTGTTCGGCGGCAAGAACTCTGGCAGTGCCAGTGCTAGTACTGGTGGCTGGTCATCGGGCGCTGCCTCAGGTGGCTGGTCATCCGGCGGTAACTCCGGCTGGGATCCCCATGGTGCCTACAGCTCGCCAGTTGCGCAAACAATCGCCTACTCTGGTTACAAGCAAGCTAGACGATAAGCACACCGTATGGAAGTTGAAGCGCATTTGGCTAGCGTAAAAGCTGCTGCGCTGAAAAGCCAAAACAACACTTAGGGTAATGTAAGCAAACAAACTACAAACTACAAACTCCGAAATATAAATTGCAAATCGACGAGACATAACCAATACATGCATAAAAATAATAATAACCCGCATCGACCAGCTGTCCAATATGTATTCATATTGCTCGTAAAGGATCACGAAGCGAGTAATCCATGGAGCGGCACACGAACTGCAACGAATTCATAACAAAAAAGTTTATTTATTATTAATTTATTTTAACTTATTTATTATCGCATATATATATATTTTGTAATGTATGTAATGAAACGTAAAAGGACAAAAAAGGACAAAAGACGATTGGAACAACCGAACACAAATACGAGTCTTCATGTGCCTGAGGCAGTAAAGAGTTGGTCGAGAAGTGAGGAGATTGTACATACGTACATATATCAACACATAACTGTATGTTAATTAGCTTATCTCTCCAGTTCACATCATTTTTCATACGCCACTGACCTTCGTACTCTTTCAACAATCAAATTTCAAAATTTAATTTAATTATTAAGCGAAATATTGTTATGTACTTGCAACTATAAGAGTACTTACTGATTTGATTTATAAATGCATATTGCGTAAGCACATATTTGCACCTTGTTGTTGCTGTTGTTAATGTGCATTATTATATCGCATAAAGTTTACCACGAGGAGGCTATTCACACAAACAAATGCAAGCGTGTGTAATAGCGTGGAGACAACGGGGAAGTGCATACCACTCTCTTTGTCAGTTATAACCAAAACACCGCAATGCGTGCAGAATTAATTAATTTGGTACATAAACATCGAAAGGACATTACGCATGTAACTACTAGTCAGCTGATTGTGCAACTTGTAACTAATGAACAACATATAATTGAGCGAAATTAAATCACTACTATTACTAGCTATCATCTCTCAACTCAATCAATATTTTCCACTACAATTTCACCTTACCTCTCTATCAACTTTTTCTATTTCTTGTACTTTCTAATCCTACCTATAACTTTTTCTACT
Source organism: Bactrocera minax (assembly GCA_021498325.1). Classification (NCBI taxonomy): domain Eukaryota; kingdom Metazoa; phylum Arthropoda; class Insecta; order Diptera; family Tephritidae; genus Bactrocera; species Bactrocera minax. Next base: position 1,020,295 of record JAKEEE010000064.1, on the reverse strand, counting down.
ACTCTTTTGTCTTTTGTAATTATTTTCTCAATTTTTAAGAACTTTATCTGCACTTTTCTTATTACAATCTGTCTTTCTATCTAACCTCAACTCATGCATTGTGCTAACATTTTATTTTACTGCACTATCACCATCTACACTCTTAATTCACTATTATGTATTTCTGTTTACCTCATACTATCTAACTATCTGCTATATGTCAACTGTTTACTGCCCGCTAATGGAAAAAACTACCACCAACTGAAAATATCCTTACAAAAAAAGCAACGTATACAAAAAAAATGAATAATAATTCATGTGAAAATCATAACAAAAATTTTTTTATTTTCTTCGAAATATTAGATTACGTCTATATGCTTTACTTCGCATCTTCCATATGAAAAAAAACATAATAACAAGTATCCACCACTATGAGCTCTTAATTTTTGATCCACTTATAAGTAACCACACATATTGAAAGAGATTAAAAAAATCATTATACTACTAAAACCTTAGAAATGACTAATATGTATCAAAGGATTTAATTTTTTATTTTAAATTTTACTTTTTATAACTATTTATATATGTTTTTCTTGAATATTAATTGGTTTTTGTATTTCTTCATACTCTTTCTTAAACACTGCTCAGCTCTCATCTATATTTTCGTGAAATTCAACCCATTTCATCATTACTTTATATCAATCATATTCTTATTTCATTGTCCGTGTTCAAAATTCCCACACCAAATCAAATCTCCGAACTTTATAGTGTATGCCACTTTTCCAACTCATACTTTACAAGTCATACTTTTCCTAATAATATAATAAGTCAAGCAAATAATATAGAATTAATCGAATTTACTTATTGTAAAACGTTGAAGCTGATTAATTGTAATGTTTGCTCAGTGCTTACCCTTTAGATTTAAAATTCGTTTTCACACCTCATCATCACATCAGTTGTCACATATATGCATTTTTTCTCAGGTATAAACATATTTAATTTGTTGCATGAGTACACGGCATTAAAATGCATCCGTAACTTTCTTCAACTTTTTAAGCGCAATCGCATTCGTGCCCAGACTTTACTAATTTTCCCTCTCATAATCACGAAAGTTCAATCACCTTCTCTTTGCGCCATTTGTTCGCTCAGCGCTTTACTCATTTATTTTCATTTACTCCAAAGTTTCACAATTTTCATTTGCATAAAAGCTTTAGAAATACTTTGTCAATTATAATTATTATTACGTATTACTCTACGCTGTTATAATTTTCATACTCTTCCCAGATTCCTTAAATATTTATATATTCCATCACATTTCAAACAATAATTAACCCAATTTATTCACAAATTTGTATTGTTGGATTTCTCCCAAATTGTAAATTTCGCTAATTTTTTGGTCGTCTATAACTCTATTTTATTTCCATTATTTTTTGAAAAAGAAAAAAAATTTTGCATTAATTTCATTTACAGTTTGCTTATTTATTTAATCAAGTTTTAGCGATCCAATCAGTATTTTGCGTAAATTTCTTGAAAGCTATTTTTCCGTAACATTAAACATGATAGTATCGTATAATATCATATCTGCATATTCAAAAATCGAAATATTACGAGTGAAAGCAAAAATTTTAGTATATCACTATCTTTTTGTAGACCACCCAAATTCAACTCAACTCACTTTCATGGGATATTTTCTAGGTGATTTTGAAAAAAACTTAAGCGATACTTAACCTCTCTCAGTAGATACTTTTGCATATTGAAAAACATATTACAGTTTCTTCCAACGACCCTAAACTTTCATTCTTAAACGCTTGCCATGCTTTTTGCAGCACACGTACGAATTCCTCAGTTTATGATCATGAAAGAAATCAGTCAATTAATGACTGATTGGATTTAAAAAGCAAACAAAGAATTTTTTGCCACAAGTGCGTACACACACACATATTTTCACAACAAAGCGGCATTGGCGCATTAACAATCAATTTCACTCACACTAATTTGCCTTATTTAAACCATACATACACTTTCCTTTGAAATCATTAATTATCAAATAGGTGTATAAAACAGCGGCGCTGAGCACACCTACTACGTACCTCACTGCCCCACTTTTGTCACAACACTTGCATGCTAATCAATTCACGCTCAAATTTCATTTACCCAATTCTTCGTCAAATTTATGTTGCTTTCGATAATCTATATGGTCATTTGTTATTCAAAGAAGTCACCAAAAACGAAAAAAAATCACTAAATCATTGCTGCTCAAATTACTCATTTTCTTTTGCACTTTGCTTCTCATTCGTCTACATTTAACATTGCTTTTCACCTCGGCAACCTCCGCTATATTTTGAGTTCTACTGCTCTTATTCTTCCTTCTCACCTTATTTGCTATTGTTGCAATCCAAATTGCCCATTTAGCAGCACATTTTGCCGCTCATAAAAAATGAAAACCAAACCAAACATTATTTGTATTATTCTGTCATAATTGTGTAATTGTTGTAAATTGTTAGACATACATATGCGTATACCCTACACCGAAATCAACTAGTTATAAACTACTTTACAACTAGGATCAACAGCGAGCTCAACTTGGTAGCCAACTATATTATTTTTCATATAATTCTGTCTGTCTCTAACAATTTTATAATATTCTATCATAAATGTGTTGTGAATTGTTAGGTATAAATATAGAATACATATATATGTGCATACCCTGCACCAAAATCAACTATTTGTAGGTTACTTTACAACTAGTATTTGTTGATATCCTACGAAATGACAATTGAATCGGTTTTCATATAAGTTCGAAAAATTCGGAGTTCAAAGAATCATAGAGATAATATTACGACATTCAACGTCATAAACGAAACGAGCTGCGAAATTCTCAAAGTAAGTGCAAATAAAGCATTCCCCTCCTTTCGTTCATGGAATCGTCACAAGGAATGAATTTGCACTCCAAAAATCGAAAGCACTCGAAAAAAGTATCGGGACGAAACTGCCGTATTCTTTAGTTCTATTATTCTCAGACTAATTTGATGCTTTACTGCTGGCTCTCACTTCATATTTATTAGCCCTAAAAAGGAAATCAGTAAATGAGTGAATCAGTGAATCAGTGAATCAGTGAATAGCCGGCGGCAGTTTGTGCATTACAAAACAAAGCAATACCCTCGCATACAAAATAGACGTATGTGTGTGTATGTTTGTTAGCACTTAGATATGTCTTTTGTATCTCGTATTGCATCTTCGTTAATTACAATAAAAACAATCGAGATTGGCGCTAGTCAAGTGCACAATATCGCCAACAACACACAAGGTGCAAAAATAAAAGCATAATCAGAAAAGCGCGTAAAGCAAAGAAATAAAAACATTTAGATGTATACAGTTAAAAAATAAAACATAAAGTCTTGTAATTTGTTTGAAATATTTATGCGCTTCAGATTTGTTCCCTTATTAGGGCATTAGAGTACCCAGACCAGTACAGACAGTACCCATAGACATGTATCTATGTGTGTGTGAGTGCCATTTTTTGCATACAAATAAAGCCGGTTAGTAATGCCGCTACTAGCGGTGCAAGCAGTGCTTTGAAATGAATGCCGATTACTGAAGACAAGCGTTTACTCACTTTTAAACACTTACTTCACACGTACAGATTTTCTGTCCACTATCTGCCGCATTGATTTCCCACCGGTACACTTGAGTTCGGCAGATGTGACAAATATTTAAAGAAATATTGCGAAATTGTAGAAAAGCTGCTTTGGGCATACTGATATAGTTCAAAATTACCGAAGTGCGATATTTAGGAAAACTTTAGCGGATACTTTAGAATGCGTGTTGGCAGGGAGAATAGTTCAGCGTCATAGACATTCGAAGGTTGAGAAAGAAATTATCGTCTTATATTGACTTTTATTCCAGGTATTTACTAATTAGATATTTTCTTCATACACACATACATATAATAAATAAAATAAAAATAAGTTCCCTTTAAAAAGTAATGAAATCATGTTTTACTGTTAATTTTCTTCTTTGACTCTTTTTGTCTCTCCAACTTTCAAGAGCTTCTTGTTGGTACTGTTTATTTTCACATTTCTCTTTTCTGCACCCTGAAACCGTTCCATGATGGAATTAATGGCACTGAACATATTTACATGCATACATACATACATGCTATGTACATTTATACAGGTCTAATAGCGGTCCACTCATTAACATTTAGAGAACAGGTTTTAGTTTTTCTTAGTGTAACATGCTATAACATTTACACCCAATTCGTAAGCTACACAAGGTTTTGTAGCTTTTTCAGCATTGGCTTTACATATTGCTATGGACATCTGATAGAAAAATTCGACTGGGAAAAGCTAATATTATGAAAATTCTTCATTATTCTGAACAGGCCATCAACTTACTCAACTTACAGCTAACGGATCCCTGCTTTATTAGTTATGTTAGACTTTATTAGTTATGTTGGACAGCATTACAATTTTAAAAAACAAACAAGCCTTTTAGGAGATGGTACCAGAAACTGTCCCAAGATATTGAAAAACTGGATTGAAAGGTTGGACAATGAATTGTTCTATGAAGAGGACGAGGTTCCCACATTAATTAAATATAGATAATGGAAATACTGACTCATCCGAATGAACCATTAGTTTGATATACCATTGTATTTTTAATAAAACTTTCTTCATCGAAGTATACTGGGATTCAAAGTTAAAATTATGGAAAAAGCACGCAAAGAAGTGGACTCAGCCCTAACAGTGGCAAAACAATTTATGTCAGGTTGCAATAGTTAGAAATTATCAAGTATAATGATTTTACATATGCGCTTGTATATTCCTTTAGCAAATTTACCTGTTTTCAAAATTAAACATAATCTCTCTCTTCGCATTTTCACTCTATTCACTTTGGCTCCGACAACAAATCAAAATATTTACTTACAAAGTCAAACTAGCAAAGATAGCACCTGATATCATTTGCAAATAAATAAATAACAAGTAAAAAAGGGCTAAATTCGGATGCAACCGAACATTAGATACTCATGGAATTTCAAAATGATATACAGATATGGTAAATGTTTCGAGGTGCAAAAATATATTAAGGAAAACTGGCATAGGAATCTAACCGTATCGCCCATGTTAGGGGAATTTGGCTTTAGAATCGTACTAAGTTAGTTTTAAAAACTTTCGTTTAGATAAGGTATCTAGACTAAGATTAGATTTAAAGTTAAACAGAGTGAAGGCAATTCTTATATTTGTTAAATAGGGTCTGAAAAGGAGTATACAGATATCAACCATTTTTAGAGAGGAGGTGCCGCATGTGAGACGAACTACTTGTATTCAGCTTTGTTTTGATATCTTCATTGATGCTTGAGTTTCAAGTTTGATTCAAAAGGCGAAGGGGAAGGGGTTATCGTAGAAAAGTTATCCTCTGATTATTCTAACTTAAACTGTGAAAATGCGGCGTCATAATAATGCCATGCACCATATTTGGTTGAAAACGAGCAAGGAAGTTTAAAAGATATGGAATTTCAACTTTCGCTTTTCCGAACGGGTGGACCAGATACCCAGAAATCAATATGCATCATCCATCATTTTATTCTTCTTGATATAAATATCTCGACTATTTTCAAGCGTTTCAATCAACCGTTAGGTGAACAGAACTATTATACCCTGTGCCATATGTTGCGAGGGTATAAAAAAAAATCTGTACAAATACCTCTTCTGTACATTTGACACAAATTCCGTTTTCTTGTCACTTGCTATTGTGGTCATTATTAACTCTTCTTTTTACTGGTCCGCATAATGAGTTGAGAGCGCGTGCGGAATTGCACACACAATTAGTTTGTTGCTTTCCTCAACTCGCTATTTACTTACTTTTTCCCTTTTATTCTGGGCATGCAGTGAACAAAACGACGAAAAGCTTATATATGGTCAAGTATTTATCCATAAAAGCTTTCTTAGTGGAGCATTTTATGCATGTACTTATACAACTATGTATATATATATGTGTATGCGTGTACGTATGTAAGCTTGTAACAACAGAATGTGTGCTAAAGTTTTGTTGTTATTTGTGTCGCACAATGATGATGAATTATTTAGCAGATATTACTGCTGTTTCATGAACTTGAATGGATCTGATCATAGTTAGTACAAGAAAATCTATATACACGATTGATGTTGGTATGCTCTAAAGATTGTATATTTGTTTCAGCACAAACGAGAATATCGATTAATGGCGAAGCAATGGACATGGAATCGAAATAATATATAGCTTGAATTATACGGAATAGCAACATTTTATTTTTTAAACCAAAACAGAAAATAGGCAGGTCGAATTATTAGGAAATTCCTGCAGAGTTGCGGGATAAAATAAACTTCGGCTCATGGATGCGCCGACTTTTGAAAAGTATTAGGATTTCTAAAGGTATTTATTTACAAACTCGGCAGCACTACCAGCGTTATGATTAATTTTTCTTTATAATGCAACTAGACCTATATTGACTCAGAGTTTTTAAAGTCATTCAAAACAAATCTACTATAATTTGTGAATAAGTATTTTGTTAAACGTTCTACATATTTTTGCCATAACTTGTTCAATTATGTCGTAATAGATCGAAAAATATTTCCCTCTAAATTATCCAAAGGAAAATAGCGTGTTTTCTACCAGGCTGCTTTAATTTTGCGCCGCAATGTATGAAGCGTTAAATCAGATTTGATATTTTTCACAGCTATAAATTTTGTATTACGAAAAAAGTTCTAAAAATACTAAAGAAAACTAATGAAACCAACAAATCCAATAATATTTTAATATCTCTACGTGCGTTTGTATTTAAATAAGAATGACATATTTTTCATATTTGGTCATCATGATAACTATAAAGCTGTATTAGACACGGTTAATTGCAACCACTATTTCTGAAATGTGTAATGAAATGATTTGAATAGGTCCCAGGCATAAAACCTCAACATAAAACAAAATTTCTCTCTCGGTGAGTCCTCTTCTTAAATGTTGATATTAGAAAGTTACTACATTTTGTGTGGGGCTTGGGCCTAATGATCTTAAGTCATGATTTTAATTTTATTTTCATTTATTTTATTTGATATATGAGTGACCTCACACTTTTGGAATATAAAATATATAAATATAATTTTTTTTGATTTGTTGTGATGAAAATACTAATAGGCAAGTGCTAAAGCAACTATGTATGTAAGTATATATCAGAATTGAGAGTGACCTCTGCAGAAAAGTAGTAAATAACTCTCGAAAATCAACTGTCTTGACTTTGATATGTTACTGTCAAGTGTTTTACCACTTCTTAATATGAAGAGCAACACTACGAGAGATACAAAGCGAGAGATACTCAAATATAATAATAGCAGTCATTTCTATTTGTCTTATTATTAGTTCGTGTGCGCAGTATTTCATGTGTATTGCTCCATTTAAATACAGATTCTTTCATTCCGACATCGTAATTGTTTACTCAAACAATTTGGACCACTTTCACAGTCGCTAAATATCCGAACTTCACCCCACCATCACCGACTGGCCCCAATCTGACAACAGCCCCAAACAAACAACATCTTAATAGACGCCACTTGGAGCACAAATTCCGTTACCTGCTGCTGCTGATCGCTGCTCGGGCAGTGCACAGCATCCAACCGCCGCCAAAGCGACTGTAGAATGACCAGCGACAATTTATTTTTGTTCCGCTTTTAAACGTTTTCATTTTGGCTAAAGCCAAACACCGTTGTTGACATTTTTGTGAACTACTCATATCTATTCCGTTGGCGTCGCACAGCTGTATTACCAATTGTCTGCTTATATCGCTCGTGTTGTTGACCTCTTCTTATTTTTTTATGATTTTAGCTGAAACGCATTTTCCTTTGTCACTTATTTCCTCAGCCCGCATCATAACTGCGCGCTATAAAACAGAAGTGAAATTAATTTTTAAGCATTCCGTAATTTGCTTGTAATTATAAATGTTTATTTTAAAGTGAATAGGTACCGGCGCTTGTATTGCTGCTTGTACTCACATCCACACATACGCACAAGTGGACAAGAAATTGTGCTTGGCCATTTAGCGTTATGTACTTTTGATTTTGCCCCAAGCCAACCGCTTTAAATCATGTATTCACGAATGCTCTAGTCGTGTGGGGCTTTCTGGATGCTCGTGTCAAGAAAAAGCGAAAGTTGCCAAGTGTTCACTCTCAAGTGATAGAGTATGAGCAGATGCTGTAGCATAAATGTTCACTTACGAAGTACCGAAATACCCTGGGAGGAAAAATGCCAGTGTTGCGCCTCATTAATTTCATACTGCTAAGTTAGACAATTGTCATTCTCTGCTGTTTCTTACCTGAACCTTGTATGGACATTTACTTAAAAGTTATTAAAAAATTTATACACAATCAATAAAAATTGTTCCCAAAAAATTTCAATTGTAATGAGAAACCGTTGCAGTCAAATATAGTAAGATCTGAATCATTTCGAAAGAACACATGATCTGAGCTTAGGCTGAGCCATAAAAGGCTGAGGTGAAAGTACGGGCGGCTGAGCACATGACAAGCGAAAAGGCATCCTTGGCAAAAGACAAAATAAAGGCCAAAGCATCCTTGTCTGATTGAGTTCTTTTGTTATATATTTTGTGTAATATTTGTATTTACTTAATAATGCAGATCGATAAAATCGGATAGTTGCCACGCCCAATTAAGCTACAAAATTTCAAGCTATTTCAAATTTCAGATAAGGTACAAAATCTCAAGAAAGGAGGAGCTTAAAAATATTTTAAAAGTGGGTGTGACTTTATCCTATAATCTCTTTATTCATACCTCACAAACTACTATAGCTGAGTCAATGAAGACTATAAGACTAATAAGTGAAAGTTATATTCGAATTGTCTTAGAGTGAGGTAATTACCTAATTGCACTTTAAGCAAACAAATCGCTTTTTTTAATATTTGTCTGGTTTAACCCCTTAAATTTAATCTTGATATCAACAATTTTGCCCCTCTAATGAGCTTTATTATAAGTGACGACCATTTTGTAAAATATTTTAACAAAATCAGATATGCATGATCTGTCGGAGAAATAGGGTTGTGAATTACATTAGACCTATATATCAAATATAGTGATTTTCTATCTTCTAGTTGACTTTATGCCAAATATATTGGACAGTATATGAGTTATCTGAATGAAATTGGGAAGGTGTTATTTAAGCATACCTTAATTTAATACCAAACATGGATGAAATCGGCTAGACCCTTCCCCTAGCCTTACTGGGTTCCTTTTATACTTTGTACTGTATATACTGTGCAATGAAATTAAGTCCCTTTGATTGACCGTATAACGAATATATCGGTATGGGTGTAGGATGTGTGGATAATAATAAGCGAAAATATTTCGGTATTTCCTATTTTTACACCTAAATAGATGCTGTTGTAACCAAATTACTGCTCAACTACGTCCTACATTTTTCATAATAGCTGGAAACCAAGTTAAAATATACACATATAATCGATCGGCAATATGGTAGTAAATTCCGGAGCAATTCACTGAAATATTTTATGTAGTAAATTATCATAATTCAAACAAGTAAAGACAGTATAGGGACTGTTAATTTAGTTGCATTAGGATTTCCCACTCATTGATCGAAATATCTATTGAAAAGTCCCTCGGTCCCATAGAAATTATTATATTAGGATTCTTAACCCAGCTAAAGAACTTTTTTTCTTGGTAAGTAAATATGTGAAGAGCATCAGAAAAATAAAACTACAGTATTTAACCTTTTCTAGATGTATCTTCAATTATTTAATCTGAATACTCACTTAATTCGTCACAAAATATCAGGGAAGAGGCGCTAACATCTACAAATTTGTGCTCAAAATGCCCATCGGAGGCATTTGCATTATTTTTGGAAATATTTGTCCCTGACAGCGCTTTATGAGGAGCTCAATCAAACCAAAAAACCCGTGATTTCTAGTCTAGTCTAGTCTAGTCTAGTCTAGTCTTTGGTATGAATCAATCTTCCGCAATCATACGCAATCAGCGTACTCATGGAATTTTCCCTTACTGAAACGTGGTAGAAATATCTGTTAATAATCAATCGCAGCTGTTATGTACTCCACATTCATTTTACGAATTTGTTAAATGTTATATACTATTTCCGGTTAAATGATCAACTAGTAGCGAAATTCAATAAAGTTTAAATTGCCCAACATCAGTGATTCGCCTGAAACTGATGTGAGTGGCTCTCGATAGCCCAAATAAATTAAGCCTAAAAGTATACTACTTTTAGTGGCAGTACCGAAAGCCTGCTTTTTGAGGCATGCAATTAAATGGATATTCTTTTTTATGTATGCATCTATATTTAACATGTCATAACTACGAACACGTTTGAAACAATACATGCATAGTTGACTGATTGCAGCATAATTGTTATGCGAGGCTCATCAATCTTTTATAATCAAGTTAGAGTTTTTGGTTTATAACCATCGGTGAGCTTCAACAAACGCTTAAACTCAATTTATGTTTTTAAATTCTTGGAATTGTCATTGATTAATGATGTTGACCTTCAAATGAAAGTGCCTTGCTACTATTCAAATAATTAAGGAGTACAATATGAAAGAAAAAAAATTAATAATTACACGTGATTTGCGAAAGCATTTCTTTATCATGATGACTGCACGCTTCGGTGAATATTTAATTCGCAAACACAAATATATATGTAAATATAGACATACGAACATATATCCCTGTAAGAACAATGTCAATCAATTGACCGTTGATATGATAGAACTGAGAATATTTGGTCAACAGGTACAATAAAGTTTCTGTCATTTTCTTATGGGCAATGTGTCAAAACTGATGTAAACAAACGCATACGAGTGAGTATGCTCACTGTAGATCTCTCTCTAACACGTCGTTATTTGGAATTGCTAAACTATATATCTATACTACTCGCTCTCAAACATTTTATTGGGACATTGACCTGACCGCAAATCTATCATAGTTGAAATTTGTCTGTATTGACTGAAAATCAATCACAAATGAGTTCTTTTAAGCTGTAAATAATATTATTTTGATTTATTTTATTACTCTTAAACTCTTAATTCAAATAAGGCAAAATAATATACATAAAAATAAGAAAAGAATTATACATAATATGTGATAATGATTTATGCAATAAAATTTTTCGTTCGATCATGTTGAATGTTGAATACCCTCAATAGGTCTCTGTGCGCCTTTCTCCAATTCATAAATATCTTTAAGTGAAATATGCCTCAATCGAAATGAAAATTTACTAAAATATAGTTTTATTTGAACTTATTTAACTTGTATATATTTGACAACCCCTCTTTTTCATTTATATTTAGCTCCTTATTATAAAACACAAAAGAGATTTTCTTCACAAACATGTTGCACGCTGTTGGTTTATGGCAAAGAATAATAGCAAATCATGGTATTGCGTAGTTTCTGCCAAACTCTTATGAAAATATGTATGTATGTGTTGTGTATGAATATGTATACATGTACACAATTTGGTTTGCTTTCGGAAAAAGTGAGAAGCATCTCTTTGTCACACCCATTTTATTGTTCATTTGACCGTCAGTGGTAACAGTACTAAATGTAATAATTTAGTTATTTCATTTGTACAAATGTAAAGCTATAGTTAGCATTATAACTCGGAGGTGTCTCTTTTTAAAAATCACAATGACGGTCAATTGAACAGTAAACGGAACGTTCACGTCTCACTTAACAAATGTGCATGTATTGATGATCCATCAGCAGTTTCTTGCAGGGATATCTCTGACTGAAATCGAACACATCAGATTTATACTAAATATTCAACAATTTTTTTAATGAGTGACTTTATTTGGCTGCAACGGTTCACCACAAACGGCATCAATTATTTAAATTTTTATTTAATACACTTAAAAGATGTAAATTTTAAATTAATCATTTTGCGGCAAATGAAAAAGCCGTAAGCCTTTATGAAGTCAAAATTAAATTTGCAATATTCTATGTTATGTTTAATATTTATTACATTTATTTTTCAAACCCATAGCAGTAGTTTAAAGAGCCAGATATCTGACAACCGACTGACCACCGATCTATAGACTAGGTAGAGCCAGTAACTTGTTGAACCGTTCGCTTTGACTTGATACAAATAAATCTCATAATGATCTCGTAACGTGGATGTAAAAACGGCTTACAGTCAAGTATATTTTCCATATAACATCGTTCTGAGTCCAATTAGTTTTTTTTGACTTTAATACAGATAACTCCGGTATTAATTATTACCCAGACCGCGACATCGGTTCTCGCTCATAGATAAACCATAAGATTTTTAAAGTAGTTACAACCGGGTTATGGAAAAGAATTGTAGTCTAAGGGCACTATGACCGCTAGATGGAGGATCCTGGCAGAAAAAATTAGTCTACGGCACAGTGGGACGAACCCCAAAAACCAGAAACAAAAAAACACTTCTACTGGAGAGCAAAATATCACGCTTCTTGCAAGGGGCCGAGTGAAGGGAACAGTTCGTTTGTTTCATGAACGGCCAATAGGGGCACGATTACACCGGAAAGGGTGCTTTCATTATAGTATCCATAGAGTCCTCAACATGCTTGTGAAGCACAACAAGAAATTGAGAACAGATCTCTGGCAGATATTCCAGCGCGGTGGTACCAACATTGGGTAACCGAATATTATCAATAAATTCATCTTTCAATTAGAATACTGTTGGAAGCCTATTTGGCGCGTTAAGGCCAGAAATATTGTTGAAACACTAAATACCATATAACTTGAGAACTAATAATGCCAATATTTCTGTATTTTATTTGATTATAAAAGTTCTATACCTTGAAAAATACTTTTTGTTTGAAATACGTTATTAGTATTAATATTATTGTAGTTGGAATGAACTGATTTGGCGTCGAAAGAAATGAGACATAGTTTATAATAAATTTAGTAGATTACTCAATATATGGTACGTATGTATTTCACACCATGATATAATAATTTGAAGGTAGTTCCATTCCTTCTTTGAACAATAAACAAATAAAAAAAGAACAATTGACAAATTTTCAAAATAATCAGCAATTTACGGTAATTTTTTGTGTATTCTTTAAGCTTGCTTCTCCTTCCGTCAGACAAAGGAAAGGATTTCCATTATATTGAAAACTTCAATAAAAGAAACCTAAAACTTATTGAAAATCCCCTAGCCGATTTGTTCATTCATTCACAAATTTCTTCGCGCTCATGCATTTTCTTACAACATTTAAGATTCTCCATCAAATTAATTAAATTTTTTGTTGAACCCTTATTTTAGTACGCAGTGAACATTATTAAAGCATCATTAAGATATAGTTTCTTTTGTTGTTAAACTACAGTTATTTTAGTGTGATGTCCGAAAATAGTATCTGATGTTGTAAAGAAAGAAAATTGAAAGATGCAATCGCCAACTAACATCCGCTTGCGATGAAATATAACTCGAAATGCACGTTTCACCAGCGCTACTCTGGACTTACCGTTACGCACCTGCCTATGTGAATGCTACTTATCCGAGGGGGGTACTAAATATTCGTATGTACGTGCATTTCGGTCGCTGTTTTACGGTCGCCCTCATTAGGCATGCGCACCGGTTTCGATTTCAATTTTGAAAGTGAATCTGCTGTAGCGGTTCGAAGTGCCTCCAGCAGATGCTCTGCTTCTACACATATCTACCGCAAATACACACATACGCATGTATAATTGTCTCTGTCGCTTTTGCTGCCTATATTGTGGCGTGGCTTGTTATTCCGCCACCCGGCAATTTTGTTGCTGTCGCTTTATTTTAAAAATGAACTGAAAACTCTCACTTTTTTACTTTCTGCGTCGAAATTTCCGATTTCATTAAGTATATAATTTTTTCTCAGTTTATGTATTGCCACCTGACGGTTAAATTTTCGATTTTCTCACCAAATGGCTTTATGACTTTATTAGTATTTTTTACTGCATTTGGTTTGTTTGCGGCGCAATCATCAAAATTCAATATCGCCTCGGACAGAATAATAATTACTTACTTAATATTGCATTTCTTTGGGCTTTCGCATGTATCAACATGTATACATATTACACATCAGATAAGAAAAATTTTATTTTAATAAGCAAAAACTGTAACTCTAGCAAAATGTATGACGAATATGATATGGTGGAATATGATAAGATGATATGTGATGGAAATATTTGACAACTATTTATTCTGGAGAAAAATTTAGCACAAAAAAAAAACAAATTTGTTTCCGAATCCGAATCCGAATCCGAATCCGAATTTGTGTTCGTATATCTGATATAAGAGACAACCCGTACTAAAACATGGTCATAACATACATAATCCAAATAGTTCTATTTCATTTTTCTGAAACATCTTCAATGGATATATATCATATATATATATGCGATAACTCAACCAAAGAGATGAAATTTCAGATGTTGGGCATGTGACGAAAAAGTAAACCAGATTGAGGTAAGGAGTTTACACGAAGCTCTCGACCGATTCCTTTAATATTCAGCACTAAACCATATTGTTGTTAAGAAAACACTTAATTTCTTCAGAAAATCGCATATATTGACTTACATAAACCGTTTAAGGTCATGTGGAAAGTCGGAAATCACTATTAATGCAGATATAACATAGACAGCATTTACTTTTGGCATTAAGCTAAAGTATGACAAAACAATATAAACATTTTTTCACTCAATGTTATTAACATAACTCAAGCATTGACCGTCATATTCGGCGTAGAGTCCACTAGAATAAAGATAATCATTATATGTATGCAAACTATAGTATATTCAAGATGCTGCGTTCATTTAATTTTGCTAAGATGTCTCACATATTAACCAATATACACTGTGTAAAGTCGACCGAAATTTTTTAAATTCTCATCTTAGCTATATGGGGACAAGGGAAAGTATTTGTTCGATTTCCTAGATTTTTCACATTAGGACATATGATTTCTAGGTAAAGAAGTTATCTGAATTTCATTAAGATATCTCACAGATTGACCAATCTATACGGTATAAAGTCAACCGGAAGCACGTAAATTCTTATACAAGGAATATTAAAGCTAATATGGAAGTATTTACCCTATTTTAACCATTTTTGACACTAGAGTTCATTATTACCGGATAAAGATGCTCTATGAATTTCATTAATATTACTCACAAATTGACTGATAATTTCGATAAAATGTCAGTTATAGGCACCGAAGTTCACATCTCTGTTGGCTAGAAAACACACTATCCGATTTCTGCCATATCAGACAGGAAATTGGATACCTTGAGGGCACTATTTGTGTAAATTTCCATTCTGATATATTCTGATATTAGTTCTTGATTTATATTATGTATAGTGGAAGAATCAGAGGCAATTCAAAATTGTGATATACGGGAAGTAGGTGTAGTTGTACTCCGATTTCAGCCATTTTCACAATGTAACATAAAAATATCAGGACAATGTTTTGTGCCAAATTTTGTTAACATTGGTGTAGTGGTACCTAAAATACAGGAACTTCTATAACATAATGGTAGGCGGTTGTTGTCCAATTTTTATATCCAATTATATATCCAATATAAATATATATGTAATACTTATATACCAAGCTTTCTGAACATAAAGCACATCGGAATCTCCTCAGACAGTGTGAAAATGGGTGAAATCGGATCATAGCCACTCCTACTTCCCATATAAGACTTGTACTGAAAACTATTACAAGTATATGTATAAGTATATAAGTTGTAAGTTAAATATATATAATAAGTATATAAGATTATAAGCTTATAAGTTTAAAATACGCGAGTGATGTCATGCGTTATGTATAACATGGATAATTTAGTTTAATATACTCATTCATAAGTGTTATCGATATTTTCGTTTACTTCAGCAAAAATTTAAAGAATTGAGTAACTCATAACTTAACTTTCAATTTCACTTCATTTCCATTTGAGGTTAAAAAAAAACCAGAAAGACATATATTACCATATTGAAAAATTTGCATCACTCAATTCGTTACCCTATAACGGGCAATATTGAAGAAGTGCTGCCGTAGTAGCAGCTGCAGATACAAACATCGAGTAGGGGCGGTCATTGAACCTTTTCGTCATGCTACAGATGATGCTATACATATGTACATACATAATATAAAGCATTTGTAAAGCTGCAAATAACTGAAAAGGTAAAAACAAAAAAGTAAAAAACAAAAAGAAAACACTGCCTAACTATTGGATGCTGAGACAGCCAACATTGCCAGAAGTTTATGTGCCACATGCAGCAGCTGTGGCAAGTGAACTGTAGCAAGTTGAAAAATGGCCACCACCAGCCAATATGGATGCTGTGAGGTGAAACGCAGTGTAAACAAGTTTATGAGTAACTGTGAACCGGCGAGAAAGTGAAATTTTCATTATTTATCGACCAAAGAAGCACGCCGGCGCGGTGCTCGAAAACTAAATTGAATTGCGACAAACTAAGCAATGTGAGTTTCGGATGTCCTCAACAAAAGACACACACACTTATATAATTGATAGCGTTGGTGGCTTACGTCTTTGCACTTGGCTTTGCTAACAATACAAACATAAATATTTAAACAGTAACAACAACAATATTTATTGCAAGATTTTCATTTCACTAGCTTGATGCTGATTGAACGAGTTATTGTTGGCATTTATTTACTATTTTTTTTTAGTATGCTGCAGATTATTTTGGTATATTTGTAGTTGTAGTTGTAGTTGCACTAGTTTCGCTCACCATTTAGTTATTTTTACTGCGTCTCCATATTTTATCAATAAAACGGCGCAACGAGTTTAAGAAATGGTCACAGTGTGTGTAACTGGCTTTGGGGCTTTAGTCATTGCTTATACTCGTGGTTGACTGGTTTGCTGACCGGCTGAGTACCGCGCTTGCCACATTGTGCTGCATTCAGCAAGAATCACTTTCTTCCCAGCTCAATTGCGATTCTTTTTTATTTTGATTGTAGCTTCTGCCCCTCATAAACCAGACAGCGAATAGAGGTTTTAGTTTCAAGGGGGAAATTAGGCGGGGGTGGGGACTGAGTGATCATAATTTGATTCAAATTATGGCTACTCCTCTATCTCCTCCCTCAGCGTATGTGAGTCCATTGCGGCGATGGCGTACCTCTGGTATCGACTGGAACCAATATGGACTGTGTGTTAGAGAAGCGGTACATGATATACCGCTTACAACGTTTGAGGAGTGTGGGGTGGATGATCAAATTGCTCGTCTGTATGAGTTAGTTTGGGGAGTGAATGATAGGCTACTTAGGAAAAGTGAATGTCATAGGACTAAGAAAATGAGGTGGTGGACGCGAGAGCTGACCATTAAGAGGAGAACCGTCCGGCGATTGAGACGAAAGTTTCAACGCGGTCGACGGTCCAATTCTGATGGGTTGTCCCAGCTTAGGTATGAATATAGTCGTGAGGTTAGGGAATATAAGCAAATGATTATATTAAATAAAGAGGATGAATGGAGAGAATTTGTTCGTGAGAATAGGGACGACCCCTGGGGACAGGTCTACAAAATCTGTCGGGGTCGTAAGAGGGAGGACATCACATCTCTTCGCATTGGTGACACTCTGTTATCATCGTGGAGAGAATGTGCGGGGGATCTGTTAGGAGCGTTCTTTCCCAAGTCCGAGGCTCAGGTGCCTCAAGCACTAGAGGTACCTGTTCCTCCCTTAGATGATGGGGAATTGGGGTACGCCTTTGGCCTGGTCAGGTCTAAACGGTCCCCAGGTTTTGATGGTTTGAACGGAGAGATGTGCAAAAGCTTGTGGAAGTTCTTTCCGGAATACTTGGAGGCTGTTTACAAATAGTGCGTTCAAGAGGGATATTTTCCACGTGAGTGGAAAGTTGCTAGGGTTGTTCCTCTCCTGAAGTCCCCCGATAAAATCAGGAGTGATCCTCGTTCTTATCGTGGCATCAGTCTCCTTTCAGTGCTTGGAAATGTGCTGGAGAGAGTTATGGTGGAACGGCTTCAGGAGCTAACGCGGGACAGGTATTCGAATAGGCAGTATGGTTTTAGGAAAGGACGTGGTATTGAGGATGCGTGGTTATATGTTCAGGATGCAGTCAGGGAAAATGTCAACAAATATGTCCTTGGCATATTGACTTCAAGGGGGCGTTTGATTACCTAAGCTGGGATCGAGTGATACAACGCTTAGAGGAACTTGGCTGCCCGGAAGTGACTCTCTGGCAGAGTTATTTTTCGGACAGAAAAGCTTCTATCGTAGGTGTAAAT
The DNA here is from genome assembly GCA_021498325.1 of Bactrocera minax. NCBI lineage: Eukaryota > Metazoa > Arthropoda > Insecta > Diptera > Tephritidae > Bactrocera > Bactrocera minax. Next base: position 1,002,034 of record JAKEEE010000064.1, on the reverse strand, counting down.
GACAGTGTGGAGATCGGAGTGGAGCGAGGCTGCCCACAGGGATCCATTTGTTGTCCTTATATCTGTAACCTCACAATGGACTCTCTGCTTGATCAGCTCGAGCCACTCTGTAAATGTTGTGCATATGCGGACGATCTTCTTCTGTTGGTTGAGGGTCGTTAACGCTCCGAACTAGAACGGGCGGGACAGCAATTTTTAGAAATTGCTCACAATTGGGGACTAGGCGTCGGGGTTGAAATATCGGTGGACAAAACGGTGACAATGCTACTTAAGGGTAGATTGTCGGCGATTCGTCCACCGATTGTCCGGGTGAATGGGGTTAATATCAGGTATGTGACACAAGTCAAATACCTGGGTATAACCATGAGTGAAAGAATGTGTTTCACTCCACACTTGGTGAGTGTGAAGGAGCGACTGCAGGCAATCATAGGCAGGGTGCGACGCATCTTACGGAGTGATTGGGGCCTTGGACGTCGCGCTGTTTGCACCATATATCGTGGCCTATTTGTGGCCTGCGCCACTTATTGAGCTGCAGTATGGTGTGAACTTGCTACGACACTCGTAGGCCGCCGAAAGCTTCTCTCGGTGCAGCGCAGTATAATGCTTGCCTGTTTGCCTGTATGTCGCACTGTTTCGACTGCCGCGATGCAAGTGCTATTAGATGCACCCCCCTTGACCTGATTGTCATACAGCGTGCTGTTACATTCAGGTTAAGAAGGGGATTGAGTGTGTACTTGCCGCGAGTTGACTGGCTTTCTGGGGTGGAAGTGGAGAGGGAGGGGTATCTAAGAAGCAGGGAGCTTCTAGATGATAGGGTTGCGAGGGTGTGGCAAGACCGTTGGGACAATTGCCCTAACGGTCGGGTGACCTACGGGTACATACGCGACGTTACTTTTGTTAAGGGTAACCCAGACTTTAGATTCTGTCTGAGCCTGGGTTTTCTGCTCACTGGACATGGGCCCCTGAACGCATTTTTGCATCAGAGGCACCTATCAGACGTGTCAGAATGTATGTGTGGGGCACGCTTTGAGGACTATGTCCATGTTATAGCAGAGTGGCCTATGAACTCGGACATTAGGAATCTTAGTGTTTTTGGTATCAGTTGGACTGACGGACAGTTAGATGTGAGTGGTGTGATCTCTACTAGTTAGTGTGAGGAGAGATTGAGATTGTTTGGGATGTATGCGCGCGAATTGTTTAGGCGGTGGAGGTGTTTAGCTGGATAATAGGGTTTTCTAATTAGAGTGTAGGTGGGGTTTTTATTACATAAGTGGGTGGGGTTTTGCCACTGGTCACCAGTCCAGAGTTGTATGGAAGCTCAACTGGTAGTAGTTTTCTGGCTACGAGGTCTGACCGGCGACTTATTTCTGGTACCACGGGGAGCAGGAGCCCTTGGAGTTCACTCCAACCTGCTCATGCGGCATGGCCCTTCGGGGAGTATCGTGGTGGTTGTGTTTTAAACCCAAATGCGGGAAGAGCTGGCCTTGCGTCAGCTCAATGTGGAGTTGCATTGCAACCGGGTGCCGGACCCAAAGTACGGCAGAGGTTTTAGATGGGCCTCGAACCCTACCAAGGTGGTCAGTGTGTCCATTCCATACTGCCAATTGGTACCGACAGGTATTTAGCAAATGCTATCCACCTTCGGGGCGTCGATCAACGCATTGTATTGATCCGTTGTGTTTTTGAACACCGTGGAGTTAGGCTGTACAACGGCAGGTTCCCACGTAAAGCACATCGTTCACTGTAGCTTCTGCTAAAGGTACACAACATCCAAGTTAAAATGATTTAACTGCAAACAACTTTCAAAGGAATACAAAAAGTTTGAATTTTTAAATTTTCTTTTCAGGAATATTATTTTACTTTTAACATATTTCTCCATATGAGGAAGGTAGAAACGAATGTTTGACTCTTCGAAGCTTTGGGCAACTATTACGAACAAACGTTTTTCGGGGGCTGATATAACTGATGATGAGTTGAAATTAATTAAGGAAAAAATTGTGTGAGCTTAACGAATGTAAACTATGTGAAGAATCACACCTATTATCAGATAGATGGATCAGGCAGGTATCCAAGTAGAACCATATTCTATATACTAGATGTGTATTAGCAGCTACAGAAATTTTCCAATATCAATTGTACTTGGTACCGAACTTTTCAGTAATAAAGATGGCTCATTAATTTAGTTTCATTGAGCTCTTTCTGTTATTATATGAGGCATCCATTTTAAAGCTGAGTGGAAGATCTGAAAATTATACATCGTTGTATCATACCTGAGGGAAGATAAACAGATTTCATAATATTCTTTTAACGAATAGAATAGGTCACACAGTGACCGACATATTCGGCATAAAGTCTACTACAAAGAGAAAATCATTATATGTGGTATGTGGGAGCTGGGATAATTCGCAGGCCGATTTCACACATTTTCGACAGTAAACTATGGTATATCCGATATTACACGTTCACTTAATTTTGCTAAGGTATCTTACATATTGATCGAAATATATGGTATAAAGTCTACCCAGAGGTTGAAAATCCGTATATTAGGTACATGGGGGCTAGGGAAAGTGCTTACCCGATTTTCCCTATTTTTGACACAAAAGCACACCATTATCGTGGAAAGATAATCCTCGGATTTCATCACGATACTTTACAGATTTACCGAAATATATGGTATAAAGTCTACAGGAAGGTTGAAAATCTTTATTTAGGTATATGGGGGCTAGGGGTAGTATTTACTCGATTTTCACCATTCTTGATACCAGAGTACACTATTATGATGGAAAGATAAGCTTACTCAAATGTCAGTAATAGCTTACAGATTTCGCGATATTTTGGACGAAAAGTCAGATAGAGGCACTGTGGTCCTAATATTGAGTATCTGGTGGCTTGAAAAGTTTAAAGTTAATTTTATATATTGAAGTCACGATTTGTAAAAAGTTTGATTTTCATATCTTAATTGCTGCTCGATTTATCTACTTTAAAGTGAAAGGATCAGGTGAAATTTAAAATCGTGTTATGTAAGGAAGTAGGCGTTGTTTTTATTTCATTTCGTCCACACAGCGTGATATAAGAATGCAAATATAATGTCATACACCAAATCTTGTTGAAATCGGTTAAGGGGTTCTTGAGATATGGGATTTCTCCTAAAAATGGGCGGTGCCACGCCCGTCATCAAAACTTTATACGGATTCCTATGCAAGCCTTCCATATAATATTTTCTGCAAGATTTAATGTTTCTAACGTGTTCCTTCAGCAAGTTAACGCCCTTTTAGTAGTTTTCAACATAACTTTTGTATGGGAGGTGGGCGTGGTTATTATCCGATTTTACTCATTTCTCAGTATATCAGGAGATGCAAGAAGAACTTACTTGGAGCAGGTTTATTGATATAGCTTTTTTGTCCACTTACGCCCACCTGTAATAAAAACCGTCTTACGGTGACAAAGAACACGTGTACCAAGTTTCATCAAAATATCTCCATTTTTAATCAAGTTATCGCTTGCACAGTCACTCGGATTTCAACTAGTCTTTTCATCCTGATCATTTATAAATATATTGTAACGGATTTTCTAAATTAATCGTTCACGTTAACACTCTATCCTGAGTTCGATCACTGGATTGTACAAATAAAGTCACAATTTAATGGCTTAATACTTCTCTTTATTTCCTACTTAACAACTTGACATTTTGTTACTCGCTATTCGAGCTTACTTATAATTTACTTGTACTCTACTTAGCAACATTCTTATTTTAACTGTCCCTTTCTGCTACTCCGGCAGCTCTTATATAGTAGATCGTTACTAACAGATCGTCACTCGAACGTTCTAGCAACTACGCTTCGCTTTCATTCACTCGCTTTGACATTCGAGTTCGCTACAGTATCGCCATTCGAACATTCTGGCAAGTTGTCATCAATTCTGGAATTCATATTCGCCACAATATATATGTCTATATCTAACTCGTTTAGTTTTTGCCTACATGTACGATTGGAAATGAGACACCGCGATAGTTTTGGGACCGATGACCGATGTATTTGCTGCGAAAACATTTCTACTTTTAAGAAGAGTCATCATAAGGTACTAAGACTTGAGATTTCCCCTTCACTTGCAAATGAAGAAACGATAATATATTACATTTATATATCTACAGTTCGCCAATTAATTGTTTGCAAAATGAAAAAAAAAAACGAAAATTTCAGTTTTAGTATTCGTTTTCATTAACAGAAATAAATATTTTCGGTTTTTTTTCTCATAATGCAATATGTGAATGGATCTTAAATCTACTTCAGGCAAAAAAATTTTAAAAGTCAGAATATGAACTGAAAAAACAACAAAATTTTCTACTCAAATTATGTGCTAACAATTAATTATTTACAAAAAGCTAACACAAGTCGAAAAGCGAGACGAGATGAACTAATGAAATAACATAACGGAACCTTTTCGGCGAAATGATAAAACTTGAACACCTTTCCCATGAATCTATAAATTGTTCTCATTCTGTGCAGTGCACATCATCAATAACTTACCATTTTTAGAATGATTGAGAAGTGAATTGGAGAAAACCTCTTTCAGTTGGTTTATTTTAACTACCACGAAGCGACATGACCTAGAAATTTATGAAATGTTCTCATATAAACTTAGAACAATTTATAATACAATATAATTGACTGTACTGAAAAAGAAAATCGTTATGGATTAGGGCACTCAGGAGGCAGACCATCGAAGCTTAATAGATGAGACCAATTAAAAATACTTAAAAGGATTGACAACAATAACAAAAAAAGTTTGAGGCAATTGGTATCTATCAAGAAAGACAATTGTAGAAAGGGAGTGTTTCACGAGATCGTTAGAAAGACTTACATATAAAGACAGAAAAATATTTTAGTTAAACATTACTTGTTTTTTCAACTTATGTTATGACTTCGAAAAATTCTTTGTTTTAAAAAGATTAAAATACAGTCACCTATAGTATTATGAGAAAAGAAAATTGAAAACATTTATTTCCGTTACTAAAAACTAAGCCTAAAACTGAATATTCATGTTGTTTTTCGTATTGCGAAAAATTAATTGACAAACTGTATACATGTTGTACTTAATGGATATTATCAACAAAGCACCCCTGGCAGCAGTAATTACGAGTGTTCGAAAGACGTTCAATGACCAGTCGTACGAAAAGCCGAATCGCACAGTAACGATACTTGAATTTGTGTTTGGCTTATCAATGCATATGTATACATATTTACATAAGTAAATAATACAAATATTTGTGGTTTGCTTACTTATTTGGGTAAATATATAGATTTAGTTGTGTGAACATTAGGAAAACGGACATGTAAAGGTCAATGCTGGAGAAACACAGCATTATTGTTGTTTATTAAAGGTGAAAACTGCATATGTGTGCAGCCGTATGTATGTCATATGCGATATTGCACATTTCCTCGAAGTAAAACCATCTGGATTTTTTTAAAAATAAGCAGTCACTTTCATTGAAAGCTTCAAATCGGGGTTAACACATGTTCGCTTTGCGTACATACAAGTATATAAATTTATACACTTGGTAGAAAAAGTCAGCGTACACGATTATATCTTATTTTCTTTTGTTAAAAAATAACTTTTATATATGAAATTTCATAGCAAGATCACAATATGTGCTTTATTGCAAGTCGATTGCACAATCCGATAGCATTTAAAGCAATTAAAATCAGGCAACATTGTTCTATCCATAAATTTGGAAAAAATACTCATTTGACAGCGCAGAAAAAGTCTGCGTACAAGTACTAAAATGGGAATTCCCCGCGTAATAACCAATTGTGAAAGTGTCGGGAAGCTATAATTTTACTTTTTTTCGTAAAAGCAGCAATTTTAAAAGATTTTATTTCATCTAATTCGTTATTAATATTATAATATGCAATGTCGGCCAAAGGAAAAGGAATAAGCCCTTCTGAAAGGGAAATTATGGTTAAACTCTTCTAAGAAGGAAAAATTTACCGCGAAATCGGTCGGATTGTTGGAAGAACACATTCTTCCATACAAAGAGTGATTATTAATTACAAATATACCCGCGTTTTCGCATCTCGCCCCGTCCAGGGCGGCCAAAAAAATTAGCACAGCGTGAAACTCGTAACGTTTTGCAAAGTGTGAAGCAAAGCCCTCGACTTACTGCATCCAAAATCGCTCAAAATGTTAAGGAAAATTTTAGGAAGACCCTTTGTACTGATACCGTCCGCGAAATTTTTAAAAAAGCTGGGTATCATAGTCATGTCGCACGCAAGAAGCCATTCACATCGTTAGTCAATAGACAAAGGCGTATTGCTTTCGCGAAAGAGCAATTCAATAAGCGCCGAGAGTTTTGGCAGAAGGTTATTTTTTCCAATGAGAACATGTTTTGCGTCTTTGTAATCAAGGGGCGTAAGATTGTATGGCGAAAAACAGGAACGACACTCGATAAAGAAAACTTGGTGCCTACTGTATAACGACCCGAAGCATACAGCAGACATAGTTAAGCTTTGGTTACTCTAAAGCGTTCCCAAGCAGCTTCGAACATCACCACAATCCCCAAATTTGAATCCTATAGAAGACGAAACGCATAACGGAAGTTTTAAAACATACGGAATATCCGACTTCGCGTTAAATTTTAAGCGGAATTTGGAAGAAGAATGTCTTTGTTCGACTTAAGTACCTTGTACGCAGACTTTTTCTAATGGATTTTCTAGTCGTCTGTATGTTTTGTTTATATGTTATTGTTAAAAAATTAATCACTTTTATTTTCATAGAACTACAAATATAATATCCTTTAATGAATATAAAATAAATTGGATTTTTAAGAAGTAGATAAAAGCCTTTTTTTCAAGGAGTTACGTTGGTTGGGACCTTGTGCGCAGACTTTTTCTGCTCAGTGTATGTATATTTATAATGCAGCATATACTCAGACACATATCTGAATATGGTGGTGAGTCTAACATATGTATGCACGGAAGAAACTCACGTTGTCTGGCCGAGATCTCTCGTCAAAAATTTGGCATGGGTATTGAACACATTTTTGCTACAATATTTACACACAAACATACAAGTATTTCTACATACATCAGCATTTAGCAGCGTTGTAGCTTGTTTTACTTACCGGCATATGTACTTGAATGGAGGAACCAAGTTATATGTACTGACTGTTGGATGCCCACCCGGTTGCTTATGGTAAATATTTGTCAACAACTGCTGATGGCGTCAGGTTATTATCGCGTGTGTTGACTATCAATTAGTCACCGCACTTTGAAGCAAGGGTGTGGATAAATACCGCTCGCATATTTGGCATTGCTTGTTTATGTATTCGTGTAAATAATTGCATACTTCCGGAACAGAGAATACATTTACTTACATACTTTTAATATAGAAATGGTTTCTTTAATTTGATGGGTTTCTTTAATTGAGGCTCTTTTGTTAATGTCAAAAAATCGAAATTTCATAGCTGTCAAAATTAGCAGGTAAAACAAAATTTTATTCACTTATTTACTCTAAAAGCACGCAATTATTTATAGTTACTAACTGTGGCCAAAGGTCCATAGTTATCGAATATTCGAACTAACCAGTTGTGGATTCCTTTTATAGTTAAATTTCAAAGACCGACATTCATTCTAATTTGCGGCAGGATTAGTGAGATCACTGGACGCTCCGACATCTTATAATGTCTTATAATCTATAATTAATGGGTTATGGTTAAGTATTATAGATAAGAATGAGTCGAAATTACTCATATATGTTGGAACATCTTACACGTTCCTTACAAGGCATAGATTATGTGGGCAGATTGACTACCAATATTTGAAGTTACAGAAATGATAATGGATGGGATGGTTGAATAAAGTGGGAGACCGATTGAGTTACGTAATGATAGATTGATACCAAACATTATGAATTATATGTCATGATGAAGTTTCATATTTTTTCAAAAAGAAAGTCGACTTGAATTCAACACCAAAGTTGAAACTAAAGCATAGATGAAGAGCTTTATTGGAAATCCTCGCAACGCGGTTATGTTAGTAAACACCTCTGTTTGCTAGGGAGGTTGTATGACAACAATCCGGTAAGTCGAGGTTGCAAATTACATCTGATAAAAGGTCTACAAAGAAATACCTGCAAAGGAATCACCGGAATGAACACTCCTCAAATATCATCAAGAAATACCAGAAAGCAGCAAATAAGAGAAGAAGATCGGTCATATAGCTATCAAGTTTGTGAGTAAATTTTATTTTTTGTTACAAAATAGTTTTTGAGTAAATTTTTGCAACCAGCGACATCGGGATACATAACCCATTATTTTAACTAGATATTCCAAACACACATTTTTATACTTTCGCAACATGTTGCAACAGAGTATAAAAGTTTTGTTCACCTTTACGCTTGTTTGTAGCACCTAAAACTAATTGAGATATGTATCTTGTATATATATAGAGTTATATATATGTTCAAGGTCAGGATTGTGAGACGAATTGAATTCCGAGTGACTTTCTGTCCGTCAGTCTGTCCACCTACCCTGCAAGAGATAACTTGAGTAAAAATTGTGATATCTTAATGAAACTTGGTATATATGATCCTTGTCATCCTGAGGAGGTTAGTATTATATATGGGCAGTACTATCACGCCCACAAAATGACGTTAAACGAAAACCTATAAAATAGTAGCTAGAGATTCTAGAGAGTATGAAAACTTTTTAGAAATTGGGCATGGCACCCCTTAATAAGTTTAATGTACATATTTCACAAACCACCAAAGCTATATCGACAAAACCTGCTGGGGACAAGTCCTTCCAGCACCTCCTCATACAGGGTGAAAATCCTATACCTCAGGATTTCCTCAACCAATTTCAACCAAATTTGGTGCATAACATTATATTACAGCTAGAAAGAAAGGGCTGCAACCCCTACGGCCTGCTGCCCTTTTTTGTACAATTTAAATTCCATCTGATTCTTTTATGTTACATTATATAAATTAAGCGCCTACGAAAATATCGGAATAAAGTTTTGTGGAAAATTGTGCCCTCAAGGTTAGCTATCTATCTCCCTTTTAAAGGGATAATTGTCGAATTTGGAATATAACTTCTCAAGCCAACGGATACCCAATATATGGACCTCAGTGGCTATGGCTGACTTTATACCGAAAATATCGGTCTATCTGTGAAAATCTTAATAAAATAGAGGGACTATCTTTTTCCCGATTATAATGTGTCCTTGTATCAAAACTGGGTATCCCCTAGCCTCCATATACCTAATTAAGGATTTCAAACTTCCAGTTGACTTTAATCCATAGCTTAATGCCGAATTCTGGGGTAACATTCTTTAACATAAACTTTTTTCAACACCTGAAAGTACGCCCCCACCTTTGACCTTTGAAAATTGAGAGAGTATAAAATGTTCCTATACACCAGAACTTAGCCCTTTCGCAGTTATTGTTTTTTTTTTTTAATTTTTATGAGCGGAATGATACTTTACAGTAAAACATGTCGCAACATATTTACTAAATGGAGTTGAAGAATCCTGTAGCCCAATATTTGCCAGATAAAATGACAATTATTCATAAAAGATATAGATCTCCTTTACAAGCGTATATTGATTTAAAATTTGACGTCAGGATATATCCAGACTTTTCCACTGATTTCATTAGTGCCTTTTCCCAATTCTGTTTTTTCAGTTGATTTTCGTCACTAAGTGAACACTGTGCCAACTCTTTACGACGCAACAACGTCAGTTGCACCTTGCGTGTTCAAATGCGAAATTGCAAGTGCGAAAATTTTAGATGCCGCCAGTGGCATGAGTTCAAGTTGCGGTTATAAAAGTGGCAACTAAAGCATCAGTTGAAGCAACAGCGGCAGCATCAGCTGCAGCATCAGCTGCAGCATCAACAAAAACAAACGCTACTAACTGTTAATATGATACTTCGTTGTTTTCCTTTTTATATGCTGGTTACAGTCCTCCGACGCTTTTGAAGTGGCTGGTGCAGACACTTCAGTCGCTTGTTATTGTCCAATTGTCGTTTGTGGCTTGTTGTCAACGGTGCAGGAGCATTGAGTATGGAATGTCTGGTTGTTAGTCAGTTTCATAGTTGTTGGAAATTGATGTGGACGTCGCAACTTTCACCGTAGTCTTGTATACACAGTAAACATTTTATTGCAGCGAAATTATTTACCGCAGGTATCTTCGTGTACTCACGCATACATCTAGGTACATATGTAACCGCAGTAAATGGATAGATATGTAAGCATTAAGGAATACATATGATTTATGTTGTTTAAGCTTGTCTCACGAGGTTGTGCTAAGTGTGAAGTTCGGACATTGACACTCCGATTGGCACTTGATATTAATGACGAATGCTCAATTACATGGCAGCAAACACTGTATTTGTAGATGTGTGTGACATGTGCTATACTTATTAACTTGCATTCGGGATGTAAAGTGTATATATATATATATATGTATGCAAACATGTTTTTATGCTCGAGTTATTTTGGGTAACAGAATTGATTGAAAGGTATGGAAATATTCATAACCAGATATTTGGGTAATGGTAATATATACATGTTTTTGGGACTCATTATATATGTAAGTAAATAACTCGACCCATGAACCCCATTAGTTTAAATATCATGATAGAAATGTGGGTAGATTCAATATCGATTTCTTTTCACATCCTTTGCTAAGCTAAACATCTCGTCATGTTTTCCAGAGAAACGGAAATCATTAAATTAGGATTAAGGGCCTTTCAAGAAAGTGTGTACACTTGATTTCATGAGAACATCACACATATTGTCCAACATGAACGGTTTAAAGTCAGCTGGAATGTCGAGAATCATTATATCGGGTATATTTCGACTAGGGGAAGGTTTGGGATTAGCTTTTGTCATTATTAATGTACACTAGAGAACATGTCTTTACGCAATTTCATGAAGGTTACTAGCATACTAACGTAGATATTTGGCATAAAGTCTGCTAGAATAACGAAAATCGTTATATGTGGTATATGGAAGCTGGGATAATTCGTTGACCGATTACACAAACATTCGACATTAAACTATGGTATATCCAATATTACACATTCACCTAAATGCTAAGATGTCTCACATATTGGACGATATATGCCGTATAAAGCCAACCGAATGTTTGAAATTCTTATCTTAGGTACATGGGGGCCCCTAGTATTGCTTACCTGATTTTCCCCATTTTCGACACAAAAGCACATTATTATCACGGAAAGATAATCATCGATCTTTATTACGCTATCTCACAGATTTACCGACATCTTCGGTATAAAGTCATATTAGTCATAGTCATAGGCACTGCGGTACCTATATTGGGTGTAAGGGGGGTTTGAAAAGTTATGTGCCGATTTCGAACATTTTTACGAAGAAGAGGGCATATCTTAGAGGCACTGTTTTTGCAAAATTTCATTCCAATATCTTAATTGATGCCTGATTTATATACTTTAAACAAAAAGGATCAGATGAACTTTAAATTTTGTTATATGGAAAGTAGCCGAGTAGGTTAGTAGGTTGGAAGTAGGTTGTTAACCGATTTCATCCATTTTCACAATGTGACGTAAGGATGTAAATGTAATGTCAAGTACCAAATTTGGTTGAAATTCGCATAGCGGAAAATATAGGTCAATCTCTGATTTATATTGCTAAAATTCATAACAAGTCTTTGTCTGATAATATTGTTCCATTGTTTTAAAAGTGTATCCCATGTGTATCTAATGTACGGATTTTCAAAATTTCGGTTGATTTTGTATCATATATATCGATGGAAATGTAATATATTTTACCAATGTTAAATGAATGTATAATATTGGATATATAGTTTTATCCCGAAAACGGGTAAAATCGGTGATAAAATTATATACTACACATAATGATTTTCGTTATTATAATAAAATTGCTTGGAAGCATATTCCCGAGTATGCTTGTGTAAGGAGAAAACTGTTGCAATCAGTCCAGACCTTTCCCTAGCCCAAATTTACCCGATGTAGTGATTTTCGACCTTCCACCTTCCCTTTAAACCTTAAATATAGCAATAAGATATGAGTTTATACACCAGTTAGTAGTGATATCTTTTGTAGTAGCAACCCTTTACCGCTGAGAATATTAACTTAATTACAATATCATATCTCCAAAGAACGAGAGAAATCGCTTCATACTTTAAAACCAATAAAAAATTAAAAACACCTTTTTCCAAAAAAAAATTGAAAAAATCGTAAGTGATCGAAGAGACCCAAATGTATCCTCAGTAATACTCATATTCCATTATTCTAAGTGGATAAAATCAGTCCACCGAATAACGAATATACTGATGGACGTAGGAGACAATGCTACCGCTAGAATAAAGAGAGAGTTCATTACTAAAAGTGAATGTAACTTACACAATAAGCTTTCCTAACTTCCATATAACGATATAACTACTGATTCTACTACTTTCATTACTTAAATCCCAGATAATGGATAAGATATTTCATTGAAACCAGGGGAAGTTCCTAGTATGAGATGAAGTGCTACTTTCATATTAACTTATGAAAAGAATGTAAAAATACACTGATATTTATCGGATCGTTTATTATACATTCCGACACACCTCCTCTTTACAAATTCCGAAGATGTTATAAGTTATAAAAACAAACCTTTTTATAATTTGTCCTTACCTCTCAATAGAATTGCAAAAATATATAATGGCATATAATAATGGTTAATCAAAGCAACTTTAAAGCGCTCTGAAAGTGCCAGTTAAGGGACTCTCACTATCGAAATTGAAAATTAGTTCTATTGCAAAGTAATATTAAAGGCTCGCATTAAGATTGAAGAGAAACAAAGCCGTCGTTGAAAAGCAAAGCAGTGAGTGCAAAGGCAATCAGTGACAATAATAGCAGATGCTTTGTTCTATTTTATCTGTTAAGATAATCTGGAAAGTCAGCAGGCAAAGTAAAGTCAGTGTAGTAGCTATTACTGCAGTTACAGTACAGTATTACAGTATTACAGTACTAGAATTTTAATACTTACCAAATAAAAGGAAAGTAAGACCCATTGTTGTTTTTGTGTTTTGAGTTTTACTTTAGTTTCCAATGCTTTGTGAGTATTTATTGACAAAATTTATTTAATTTTATTTAATTTATTTCCAAATTATTCTTTAGAACTTTACTACCTTTACTTTGACTCTATACCGATAGCGATGGTCAATACTGAAGCCTTTTGGTAAACAAGTTCAACAACACATTAATAATATAAAAATTATATATCAATTAGAAAAAGTAACAAAAATTTTGACAAACCACGGGCCCAAAAAAGTAAGACAAACCCTTTCGCTTTTAAAGAAAGTTGTCCAGCCACTTTGCCCCCCGTTGTATGAAGTCAATTTCGCACCGGCGGTATACGAAACGAGGCTCCAAATAAACAGTTGCGCACTTCAGTCTTTGCATTTGTGTGTGCGCATGTGGTAACGAAAAGTCGCTGGGGCAATGAGCCGGTGAACAGTAATAATTTCTAAACGTTTACAAAAGTGTTAACAAAACATTAAAGAAATCATGGTTTCGAATAATCAAAACAAAAGCAAATCTAGTAATTATATAATCAACTGAGTGATAAAAACTCAAATTCATTCAACATTTTTATGTTTCTTGCATTAGCGTGTGAACATGTTAACAAGTTATATTTTAATAAGAAAGATAGAAATCGGTTCGGACGGAACCGAGCATTATATTACGCAGCGCATGAAGATGGTATTTGCTTGAATGAGAACTTGTGAACCGAATGCATCTTTTTATCTTCGTCCGTCCATCTTTGCAATATTATAAGTTCACTTAATTTTGCTAAAATATCTCACATATTGACCGATATATGCAGTATAAAGCCAACCGGATGTTTGAAATTCTTATATTAGGTATATAGGGGCTACGTGAAGTGTTTACCCGATTTGCCCCATTTTTGACACCAGATCACACTATTATCATGGAAAGATAATCCTGGAATTTCATTACGATATTTCACAGATTCACTCATATATACAGAATCAAAGTAAAGCGGGTACAGAAATATATTGAGTGTGCCTATGGGAATATGGAAATATATGAGCTATTGTTTAAATGTTATTATCTTATTTTTTAGATATATTTTGGAAAGATGTGGGCTTAAATCATAGTATTTAATGAGCAAAGAGAAAATGAAAACCGAAGTTATAATGTGCTTAACGGATCTTTTTTTACCAATCTCATGCATTTAGCGATATATAATATAATGTATCGGATGAAGTATCTGGATGTTTGAACTATTTTACTTATTTTAAGTACCTTACCATATTATGCTAACTGTCAAAGCCTTATTTAATTTCAATAAGATATCTCATACTCTGGACGATGTGAACGAAATTTTGACACATTCGCCGATGTTTCTGTTATCTATAAGGTAGGGTGATCCTTAAGGTTTGCAGAGATATTAACTTTTATGAAGGTTACTCTAGTATATACAGCGGTCGCCTTCAATTAAAAAGCGGTTGCATTTTTTAAGAAAATGCTTCAAAAGTATACGTTACTGGAATAAAGTTGTGTCCATTCAACAAAGTTTTAGATCCCAGATACTCTGTGAAAACGGCTAAACTCGACGTTGGAGCCATCATGGGCTGGGAAGCCTTTTCCTGGTATGGTGTGTAACACCATATCCTTTTGAGAGTATGCCGGTTAATTATATTTTCCAGTATGATAATGACCCAAAGCACACTTGAAAGTTAGTGATGAGTGGCCTTTTGGATCAAAATATCGACCATTTCAACAGGCGTCCAAAAATTTCTGATCTCAATACTCGAAATAATAATAAATTGCTACAGTTGATGAAACAAAGCTTACTAAAAATTTGGCTTGTATTATCAGAAATAAGGGTTAATCAACAAAATAGAGAAAGGTTAGAAAATAACTGTTAGCGTTCCCTATTATAAGACCACCATTGTACGTTTTGCATATCTGTAGAAATATTGTATGCATATAAATAAAACATTAATAGCATTAATATAACGTGAGGTAAACAGAAAGTGTATTTTACTCGAAAGCGAATATTTAACTTTCATTGTGTACCCCTGCAATACACAATTTACATAGCTCGCGCACTTGACCTCTGCTCTGCGCTTGAATCGGCGACCACAATCCGAGTGAGAGTGACAACAAAACGCGCATCAGCAGTAAAAACTACAACACCGATATGTATGCAGACACATCAACGAAGCAAATTCGGATGGAGGGAAACCACAGCGGTGGTATTAGCGACGATGGAGGAAGGTGGAAGGTGCCGTGTACCAACGTCATTTAATGCCGCAATACATAACTTCTTGGCTTATGCAACATATTGTGGCGTGTTAAATGCCCAAAAACGACAAAATCTCATTAATCTTTAGCCGGCCCTTATATTGCAGCAACAACTACAGCACCAGCAATATGGCCGTAGCGATCAACCACTTGACAGTGTGATGTGAGAGAGAACTTTCACTTTCGCTTTATGCATAAATTTCGAGTTTTTTATCACATTTTTATATTTCTTTCTTTTTTAATTTTTGTTGTTCACGCTAGCTTTTATATAAAATATTTCATGGTAGCTTACCTAAACCAAACAGAAAGAAATATAATATAACGGAAGGCGCGGGAACAGCAATATGTGTGCACTCACTATATGTATATCGTATTTTATATGCACTTGCATATACATATGTATAAGTATAGCAACAAATAAAATATTATATGAATGGCTGTAATAATGAGGGCAACTAACGAAAAAAGTGAATACCCTAGTGGTAAGCAAAAAAAATTCGTTGTCCATAGAAATAAAAAAGCCGAAAGCTCCAAGAGGAAGCAATAAAGCTCTTCGCAATGTAATATTTATTAACAAAATTATTTATTCTTAAGTGTAACTAATTTTAATTTAAAACTTAGGAGAAAACTTTTACAGATGTGCTGTGTTGCAGAAGCGTAAATGATAAGCTGAAACAAGATTTCAATCAGAGAGTATATAAATATAGCTTAATTAAAGTACGGAAAAGGTATTTTTGGTGCGGAATTGGTGCGAACCCGAATATGGGCTCTCAACTTTCAATAATTAAAGGCGTTCAAGGTGAGATGCTTGCAGAATTTTACTATAAACAAGTAAGGAATAGCTAGGAATCTGAAGACAACCAGACATAAGTGTGATAGGAATTCCAAATGCTAAACACGATATCGGTCAACATGATTTTCAATTTTGGTAACAAATTACACTATACTTATGAATAAAAGACCATAAAATTTCATTAATACATTACACTTATTGACCTAAAACTAGAGTCAACTAGAGTTAAATGATTGTATTGGCTACAGGGCGCTAGGAGAACATATGGATCGGTTTCTACATGTTTATAAACAAATTAAGCTTTCGTGGAAAAAATATTCTATAATATTAATGTCGCTTTTCGGTCAGAGTCAAGGTAGTCAAATATCCACGTTTAATGTTTCAACATTTCTCTATTCTACATATGTCACAGCGTATGTTCCTCACTGCACAGAATACCTCAAAGTGAATATAACATTATTCTAATAGCATTCTCTATAAAATATCAAAAGTTTACTGTACATTGTGATCAATGAAAGAAATCCATGAAATCCAAAGATTGTGGTACTGCAAAATGAAGAATGCAACTCACTGGAACTAGGATTTATTCCACTAGAGCTATTTGTATATCTCGTCCTTGATAAAAACAAAATTTCACAAAATGATGAGACTTTTCGTGAACATTAAACTCTAAATCATTAAATCTCAATATACTTTAAATTTTCTTAGCAATATACGAGTATTATAATCAATTACATTTACCAAGACTCAACTCAGATACATATACTATATTATAGTTAGATGGATATATATATATAGGTATATACTGGTACTTTAAACTTATTGATCTTTTTTATTATATTTGAATTAAGAAATATTTCAAAATAAACAGTTTAACGCTAAACGCTAGGCTCAAGATAATATTTCCTATTTTTTACATGAAATTACGCGGAAACCATTACCATGACATTACCATGGCTAGAATAAGTTCTATATATTATTAAAATATCATTAGTGATGTTTTAGAGATGATTAGTGATTAGAGATTGAGTGTTGTTGTTGTTATTGTCTTTATAGGTAGGAAAATATTTGGATTGTACTTAAATAAATATTTTTAACGTATCATCAATTTTATTTGAAATTAAAGGGATGATAAAAAGATGTAATATTTATTTTATTGAAAACAAATATATGATTTAAATATAATGTTACTAAAGATTTTCATTTGTTTATGTGAAATTAATATTGAAATTAATGAAATTTATACAAATACATGCTATTATTTTTAATTTCTTTCCTTTTACAATGTCATTTCTGTCGAATACGAACCAAGAAAAAGTAAGGAAACGAAATGATCGTAATCGCGAAATTCTTTCAAAATCATTATATTCGGTGGATAAGGAACTGAGGGAACGATTTGAACCATTTTCAGCAACAAACAGCATTGTGTTAGTAGTAGGTAGTATACCATTTTCATATGGTTTTATTGAGATATCCTTTCCTTCCCTAACTGATATGTATGTTATGAAGTCAACCGTAAGGGCGTAAATTATTACCTTGTATGAGCGAAGGTTTACAACTTCATTCACCTTGGCATAAAACAACGTCATGTTGAAGAAAACATTAGCATTAAATTATATTACAAGTATAAAGTTTTCATATTGACCATTTGGGACAAGCAAAAGATTTGAATATATTTCGACAATTTTTACTCAATTTTACGTCGTTATTTTTGTTATCTACTGTTCTAGCTATATACTGTAAACGAAAATAATTTGATGACATTCGTATTGAAAGTGGGCATGTCTGTATTCGATGTGATCCATTATTTTTATAGCAATTCGAAGGGAATAATGTAGATTAAATTTGGTAAAACGTTTTGTGAGATATAGAAATTCACATAAAATCATAATTGATATTAAATTTAATAGTTTAGAAGTTAATCTTAGAAAGTTATCGCACTTATACGGTGATAATTATATGGCAAACAAACGTCGTTATTATCCATTTTAAATTTGTACTCGACCCATTTATACTAACTTAAACCTTTACAAATAGCGTTTTTTATATTCCCTTTTAGGCGTAGCTATAGTAGTGCTCCGATTTCATTAATTTGTGATAACAACCTTTCAGAATAAGGCAGAATTAACAATTTTCGAAAACTTAGTTCCTTTATGTTCTGTTTAGTATCCGAAATATATACTTTTAGTTCAATCAGACTAACAAATATGAGTATACTCATCATATTATTAGTGAGAAAGTATGAATCGATATTAATTGCTTTTGTTACAGTAACATAATATGATAAGCGAAATATACTTGCATAACTAAGATACCTTGCATGATGACGATATATATAGATTAATGCAGCATCTATTGATTAGTATAATGAGAATTGATATAAATAAACTCCGTCAAGTATCCAGTTTTCCTCTCATACTCTGATGTGCTTCATAAGATACTTTTCTCAGATCAGTGACGAAATGAGTCTTAGCAATTTTTACTAAAGCAAAGAACATAAAAATATAATATTTTAATCGAATACCACGAGCGATCGTGCCAACTAATTATAGTATAATGCAACGCATATGTTGCACTTAGTTGCAACAATTCTCTATTTTCGCCTTCTCCAAAGCAAATTTCTTAACTTTCTCAATGACTAGAGATTTGTAATAACAAAGAAAAAATTAGAAAATGTTTTCACTAGATATGAGCTATTGGCGTCACCTGTTCTGTGCTTCAGACTACGACTAATTCGAAATTGAGTCAAACCTATTTAGTATAAAGCAAATTTCATTCATTTATTGCATTCTAGAATTCGCTCTCTGTGCCCTCAATACATGTTAATGCAAATATTATATACATATATGCAATTATGTATACACGTATACATGTGCTTTTTTATGAATTCGAAGCATCGCGTTCGTACAGCACGGGTGGCATAATTTCATTAAAGCAATTTTGTGGTTTGATGTCACTGTAGCATTGCAATACAAGTACTGTGGATAATTGTATTTTCTTTAACTTTAATACCCACTACACAACTGCTTACAGAGGGTATACGATTTTTTTGATGTACGGTCGATAGCTATCGGGTGGTACGTTGGCGTAATCGCAATTGAGTCCAAAGAACCTTTGCAACAACCTCTAGCTGATAACACACATGATTCATTAAATGGAAAAAGTAACCTCCTAAGGCGATTATTGCTGCTATTTTCCATGGATTGTTCCCAAATCGTTCGCCCAGAATAGAATACTCCGTTGCATTAGGTCCAAGTACTCCCCTACTTGCTATAATTTTTGCTTTCTGTTTTCTCCACGGATTTATTAGAATACGAAAGTGTAAGAAGTTAAAAGTCACACTCACATCAAATGCACACACTCACAAATACACGTTAGCAAGAAAACATGCATTCAGCAAATGTGAATGTTTGAAATAGTGAATATTTAAAAAATTGCATTCGGCATTAAGCATTGAGCGTCCACAAATGTGAATATGTAAGTATGTGGAATGAATGTGTGCATGCATCTCTTTTGCGAGCAACTTCTGCATTTTACTGCATCGAATTTACATAAATAACGCGATGCGAAGCGCAAACGACTTGTGACATTGGTGGCAATTGCTTGCATTCAGTCGCACATATAAGTGTGTGTTCGTATTTGCGAACCCACCATCGTGCGTAAGGTAATTTTTCTCGCATAAATTTATCTCCATTCGGCAACACAGTCACATTATGGACCCATTTGTATGTTTGTATGTGTATATGCAACATGGGAGAGTGCGCCAAAAAGCGAACGTCAACTTGTTGCAACAAGGTGAAAGCGAATAACGCGACACTCATCTGCACATCATCATTTCCAATTGTTGATAAATTACATTCGCCATGCTCCTCCTTGCGTGGCTTGCGACTTTTTCGTTACAATCTTTCTTTTTTGGGTTTCAGCCATTTGCAGCAGAGATATATTGACGTTTCACGGTGCGGTCATAAGTCAACGCATTGCGTGATCCAAAGCAATTGCATATTTGCACAGTGGTCAAAATAACTTATTACTCGTAGCATACATTTTATGGTTGGAAGGCTAAGTTGGTGGCATTTTGCTCAGATACTGAAGTCTATCTCCGGTACGGAGATTATTTCGATCACACTGGAAAGTTGTAGCATTCCTTTATGAAATCAAAAATTTCCTAAATATATATCAAATAAAAATATGCCTCTGTATGAAAGACCCTGTTGTTGTCTGAATGCCTAGAACTGGCGTGTAAGAGAGCTAACGGCTAACGGCTAACACGCAATATAATATGTTTTGTATAACTATGTGGTGTGCTTCTGATTACTGACATAGATGGCTAATATTTTTTCGAAAGTCGAGTTGTTAAATTATGAATGTCAGCTAACTCTTAAGGATGTAAAAGGTGTAATGAGTGTAAACAATTTTATGGATGGGGTATTTTTAAAGGACCGTTGTACAATTTTTAATATGCTCTTAGCTTTTTTAAAAAATTTTTATTCCATTTCTTCTGAACTCTTCAATGTTTTCACATACTTTGTACCACTGTAGAGATGAAAAGATTCTCATTTATTAAAAAGTTATCTCAATATATTTCAGCGGAAAAAGTAAATTTCACAACAACAGTTGAGGCCTTGCCACAGTATGATTATAGCTCCTTGCAGATGTTTTCAGGTCATTCACGCTGCATATATATGTAAACGTACAATTTGGCGAGTCAAAATTTTGTTGAACAATGCCTTAGAGCATATTATTTTACACTTAACTTGTTTCTTTATCGACAAATTTTTCTTTAAACAAAAATTATATAGGATGCCCTTTTCTCTTTGTTTTTATTGTAAAGATTTTTGCTTCTTCATATATCTTGTAACTTTCACTAGCATTACGTGTACCCTTTCACTTCCTGACTACAGCATTGCCTCAAATATATGGCTACAATCCACACACACTTTTGTTGCGTTGGGCATTTAAAGTTCAATAAGAAGCGCCGAAGAAAGAAAATAAGACCTATTCAATTCGCTAGATAGTACTCATATCATAGCTTAAATCTTAATACAAAGTAAAAGTTCACAATAGCAAAGTTCATAATAGCGAAGTCAACTGAATGCACATTTGAGTATTTGGGAAGTGTAAGGTTGAGCTTAGTCTGATTATAGCTGGTTCAAAGAACGGTAACACGCTACAAGCTTTGCGGAAAAGAAAGTTTACATAAGCGTGTCTTCGTTACACTCTCAAAATTTCAATTTCAATTATTTGTTGCACTACCCTAAAACAACACACATTGCAACAGCATTGATTTCAGTTTTCATTGTGTGTGTGTGACTGCAGAAAATTTTTGAATTGCATCTGCGAAGAATTTCTGTCCACTGTCCACTGTCGTCAATACGTAGCACATGCTTCGTCAACAAAATTTTATTTGATTAAAGCACAAACGTTGTAACAGCGCCTTTGTAGTGGTTGTTTTTCCATATTTATGTTTGCCTCTGGAATTGTATCTGCTTTAGTTTTATGCTGATAACATTAAACTGTTCAGTTGCTGTAATAATGATTTTACTTTGTGGATATGTACTTATGTATGTGCATATCTAGTGCAGCAACGGTACAGGGGGGATGTTGTTGATTCAATTCTTACGAGGTGTATAGTATAGGGTGAATGTGTATAACAACCATCCCATTTTGGCTTTTTTACTCCTAAAAAAAATTTAAGCAGTCATTACGCTATACGGCGCAATGAGTTTTTTTTATAATACAATTTGCTTACTTTATTCTAAGATCCGACTTTGACCCCTAAAGACGTCTGTCATATAAGCGTGACCAAAAAATAGTATGCACCATTGAAATAAGTGTAAAACATGAATGGTGGCCACATTTTTACTTCTTTAAAAGGTTAAAAACTATAATTAATAAATGTGTTTACAACAAGCTCAATTTAAAAATTTAAGGGAAATATTTCTATTTAAGAGGCTGACTTCGAAAAACGGAGAAATCGCTTTTTAATTATATCTATATCTCTCAAAAAATATGGTTGGTCGAATACCCAACTAAATATTGCTTTTTGAGCAATAACCGAATGCAACTTACATCTCTCTTATAAATCTGCTTCTAGAGTAAATCTAACATATTTCCTTATAACTTAAAGCGGAACTCTACTTCATGAGGAAGGGATAAGAGTTAGTCGGATTGCTAAGCTCACACATAGAACAAACTCATTTTAATACTTTTAGGCGGTCTTTGTGAACTTTGCAGACAATACGAATTATAGCAGAACTACATCTGAACACAACTCGGACTGTCAAAATATAATACTCCTTATACACACATAGCATACTTTATCAACAACATCTGTGAAGAAAAGAATAAAGGAAATTCTTCAAACTAAGAAATCGATTTTCGAATTTGGCGGACAGGAATTTATATTAAGTATGTATTTTACTTGTCGCTTAAGTTGAAAAAAGCGCTATTTCATAAGGTTCTGTATTCAATAAAATTTCAAGGATAAAAGTATTTATTAATTTTGTTTCTGATGCTATTTATGGATAGTCAAGAAATGTCTAAATCGTTAAATTTATAGCAATACCTTTCTACATTGTGTTTTATTTATTTATTTATTTTAATTAGTGTTTACTGTACGAAGTTGAACTTTGGTTACTTTTTTAATGGTTCAATTTATGCTACGGCTCTTCTGCATCTGTGTAACGGAATCAATATTTAGAAAGTTCGTTACTTTAGTCTTTTGATTGTGCGAATAATACATGTTTAAATTGATTTTTTAATTACTATTAAATTATAATTAAATTGTATTAAAACTACCTTCAATTCAAAGTGTAGAAGTGGGTGTATTCATGGATTTCAGAAAAATGGCAAGGAGCAATACGCTTGGTGAATTCATTCTTGTTTTTGGAAGAGGAATCACGCAGTGAAACTATATAGCGCTTGTAGGGAAACCATCAAAAACTCATTTAATCTGTTTCTGATTTCAAACCGAAAAATAATATCGAGAAATAAATCACAATTTTTAAAATTTTTTACCTTTGACAGAATAAGAACTTAAAGTAATTAGTAAGTTCAAAATCCCTTATAACGAAGGATAGTTCTATTTGCCAATTCCAAGTTTTATCATAGCAACACACCAATACAAACCAAAAAAACAAAAAAAAAGAAATGACAGAAAATACAATAGAACTTGACAGTTTCCAGGAGAGTTTTACCATGAACGACATATAATATTCTCTTAAGAAAAATTAAATTGTGTTATTATGGAAATGGTGATCGAGAATGAGGGAATGAATTACTCAGCACTTGGATAATGACAAATCTGTAAATATACTTTTGCCAGGAGTAACTCTACGAAATATATTCCTTAGGGGTTTGGAAACAGTGTGAAACTCGTCTATCCTTGAATTTTAGAAACTATCAAAGAGGCAAAAACTTGGAGTGTTCGTATTAAGGGAGGTTGGAGGTTGGAAGTAGCGTTTAATATATAAATCAAAATGTTGCTCATATAAAAAGAAAAGAATATTTTTACATTTATATTTAAATTCGATTCTTGTACTATTGTAAAGCATATGAGCTTTATGCGAGTATATGAAACAAATACTCCAATGAAGCTGTCATCATTCAAGTTTTCCAAGTACTTATAAAGTCAAAATTAAACACAATTTATATATAATTATATTATATTATTATTCATTAATCTTATATTATTATTAATTATATAATTATAATTATATATAAAATATATTTTATAATTAGAGCACACTATATTCAAAAATAATATCAAACATCTGTTTTCAAAACCTCAACTAGCACTGCTGAACCAAGGATATAATTAATATGAGAATTAAAGTATTTGCAAAGCTTCCAGCAATTTTATGGTTTCTTATATTGATTATTAAGCAATTTGCTTTTCTTCTTATATAACTTATATAACATTGCTTTTAACATGCACAATATTCATAAAATAGCACCCCGTTGATTTCCTCCACCCAAAAATATATATCCCCATGAGTATCATTAGAACTTTCATTTCATTATTTGGTTGTGTATAACTTTCGATTTCACAGCTGCTGTAATTTAAGGTGGAACCGCTGTCAATGTCTACTTCACTTTCGCACTCTTCGCACAAATGGTAAGCATCCGTTTACGGCGGTGCATGCAATGCGACAGCAATTGATTCCACACAAATTATGCTTACTGCAATTTGGCCGGCCAGAAGACTGCTCATTTTGGCCCGCCTTTTTCGCTGTTGTCATTTAGCCTATCTAATGGATGAAGTATTGTTTAAAAGCGAGTATCTTCCTACCTAGTCGTTATAAGACTTGCTTAAATTAAAAACAATAAAAAAGTAGCCATATCACATAAATATTGTAATTATGTCCATTTTGTTAAAATACAAATTTTTTTTAATAAATAATTTTTTATACTCTCGAAACATGTTGCAAGAGAGTATTTTAGTTTTGTTCACCCAAAACTAATTCAGATATATATAGAGTTATATATATATATACAAATGATCAGGATGACAAGACGAGCTGTATTCCGGTTGATTGTCTGTCTGTCCGTCGAACCGTGCAAGCGATAACTTGTGTAAAAAACTATATATACCTTGATGAAACTTGGAACACGTGCTGTGTATCACCGTAAGAAGATGTAAGGATTTTCAACCTCCCATTAGACTTTATACCGTACATTTCGGTCAATATATGAGTTATCTCTGAAATTCAGAGAGCGATTTAATGATTTGCGACTTTGCAGCCGAGTTTGTATCGTTTATGTGGGTCAATATGTGTGATATTCCAATGAAATTAAATGGAATGAATGAATTCTTAATATGAATGACACTCGTCCAGGGCGTAATCTAAACCCATTATTCCTAATATAATGCTTCCCGTTTCTCTGGTTGACTTTTTCCTCATATATCTAAAATATTCATTAAACCACTTTGGTTGAGTTTATATCGCATATATCACTTTTGAGTTAATTTGGTAGATTTTAATATAAATATCTCTGATATGAAGCAAAATATAGCAATTCACTCGTCGACACAATTTCGTCGAATAATGAATGTTGAATTCTTCCGCAACATTTTTTAATATAAAGTTATGCCAGCACCTGAAAGCGTTTCGCCGCCTTTGAGCCTTGCATATTGTGAGATTATAATAATTTCTGTTACACTTGAACTTGGCCCTTCCCTACTTGGTTATAAAAGCTTTGTTGTAAAGTAAGAAAATTAATATGAACCACCCTATAACTTCGTGATATTTTGAAAGTTCGTCTTCGAAAGCTGAATTTCGCAAATACTCAGTTGTATTTGCCGACATACATATGCTATGTACATATAAGTATGTATGTATGTATGTATATATGCCGCTTCGCTTCTTGTTAATAACTTCATAAGCAGTAAGAGTTGCTCAATGGTCACACGTTCACATAACGTTGCGGTGTCGAATATTTTTCACTTTTACAACAATTTAATTAAATTGATTGCCGAAGCCAATTTCCCTACATTTCTCCGACTGTAATAATTGTTAAATAGCAGATTTCGTATGATGGTGACGAAACACTCTCTATTTACTCACGCCGCCACGCCCTCTTTTCGCCTTCCTTCGCTAATATTGCTACACTTCGAGCACACCACAACTCAAGCCGATTCAGGTATTTCCCTTTTCGCTTTATTCTATTTTTTCTTCAAAACAATAACAAACGTTTAGCATTTTTGAGGGGAAGGGTATTTTAAATGCTTTGGAGGCGCATAATGACACTGAATTCATTCTACAAATATTTCAACGCCTTTTGAAAATTTCAAATCGTAACAAAAATTTTCATTTCGATTATTCAGCTGAATAACGGTAAAATAGATGAATTTGGGAAAAAGAAATTTTTCCATTTGATATGTAAATATCTGCTTTTAATCGGCAGCGTGTGTGTGCATGGTCGCCACCATTAAGAGTCACCGCCCAGGTGTTGGTCAGCTCATTTACATTGTAACTGCATACAACTACAACCAATTTAATACATAGTTACACACTCACAAACAGTTGCATATACATCACATAACATGTGCTTTTGACTGCTGCGTGCGCTGCAACACATAACTGTTCAAGTGTACATACATATGTACGCTTTTGTGTCTCTTAGCGAAAGACCTAAAATGACATGCATAAGCGCCGTGCTCACTCTGATGCTGTTGACAAGCACGTTGACAGCCGTACGCGGCAACAGCAATAAGCATTGAAAATATGTAAAAGATGTCATAAAATGCGACATAAATACCATAAAAGCCGAAAAAAACATAGAAGACTACGCAACGACTTTCCCTTTTTCTTAATTAATTTATTAAAAAGTACAAACTTATCAAAACAACTTAAGCTTGCCGCAACCATGGCTCAGAGTTGGAATTTCAGTGGCCGAATCACTTCTGATCATATAACAATAATTACGTTTTCACATGTTTCGAGTGGCTCGTTTCAATTGCAATTACCACTATAAAATCAAACACTTGTCACCATTTTTTTCTACGTGATGATAGACTAGCTGGAAAGTATGCAGTTTTATGGCTGGGAAAATTGGAACTCTGGTCAAAAATCACTGTTATAAAGTTAGCAGCATGATCTACCTCCTTCAGAGAAGTGAGCATCAACTGCGATATCAGCACGGCAATACTGGTTTCGATTGTTTCAAAGTACATTTTATACTCTCACAGTTTGCAAAGATCAAAGGCGGGGGCATGCTTTCAGGTGTTGACAAATCTTTCTATTGAAAAATTAAGGAATGGCTAAGTTGTAACCAAATGGGTGTAACCGAACATTTTATGCTCTCGCAATTGGCAAGAATCAAAGGCGGAGAAATTTTTCAGGTATTGACAAAACTTTATACTCAATAATATTGCGTAAGAATTGCATTATTAAATTATTTATTATTATATTTAAATACATTATTCGATGAAACTGTGATTGGATTATAATCGTATTTGGTATCTTATTAACTAATATTATAGGTCATAGACTCACTTAGTTTCATTATGATTTTCACATTCAAAATATGATATTTTGCTGACGCCAATGATATCTTGAAATTATATCATGTGAGGAAATTTTAAATAACAGCAAATAAAGTAATTTTCATGGAAGACAAATCGTGCTCTTATCATATATTATACCCAATAAAAAAATTTTCGGGATGCGCGAGAATAGCCACGAACAAACCGTTTTATTGCCAGCCAAAGCATTATAAAGCTAAGATTTGACAAATGTCATTGTACTTTATCTGATAAAAGAAAAAAAATTGCCAATTTCGCATTGCCCACTATGCTCGTCACTTGTCATTCTACCCGTTGGCTTGGATCCAGCGAATTCCATTAAAAATAACAGCGCATCACTCTTTCTACTGCTAACCTCTTAGCTTAATTTTCTGTGTGCCCTGAATGAAAGTTTGTTTATTTTTTATACTCTCGCAACATGTTGCAACAAAGTATGTTAGTGTTATTCACCTAACGGTTGCTTTGTAACGAATTGACTTCTGGATGTCTCTCTGTTCGTCCGTCCATACAAGCGATAAATTTAGTAAAAATTAGATATCTTGATGAAACTTGGTATACGTGTTCCTTGGCAACATTGGAAGGTTGACATTGTATATAGCTGTAATCGGACCTCTACAACGCCCACAAAATGTCGTTAAACGATGCCCCAAAAGGCTATAACTAAGCAACAAATTAAGATAAAAACCTGTTATTTGACCCGCCCATAATCGGTTTATATCCCACAAACCAGAAAAATAAAATCAACCAAATTTCTTCAGAACTACTCTTTCTAACACCTTCTCATATACAGGGGAAATAAGGGAAATCGGATAATTGCCACGCCCACCTCCCATACAAAGGTTATGTTGAAAACTACTAAAAGTGCGATAACTCGCTGAAGAAATACGTCAGAAACATTAAATCAGAAAAGATACTACGGAAAGGACACATAGCAATCCGTGATAAATTGGACAATGGGTGTGACCCACTTTTCGGTTAAATCCCATGTCTCAGGAACGATTAAACCAATTTCGACCAAATTTGGTACAAAGCATTATTTGGCATGTAATGTTTTATATTTTATAGGGCGAAAGTGGGTGAAATCGGATTATGACCACGTCTAGTTTTAATACAAAGCAATTCTAAGCAACAATTCAATCTGTTTCTTTCACTTTACACCATATAACTCAGGTACTAATTCAGACATCAGGAATAAAATTTTGTGCAAATATTACCCTCATCATATACTATTTCCTGCCACAAAATGGTGGAAATGGGATATATCTTTTCAACCCGCCAGACACCGAAAATGTGGGCCTCGGTGGATACTTTTTACCGAAAATATCGGTCAATCTGTGAGACATATTAATGAAATTTATAGTCAAAAATGAATAAATCGACCATACACCTAATACAAAAATTTATCAGCCAGTCTGCAAGATATCTTGTTAGAATTCAGACAACGCCTTTTTTGGTAATAATTTGTCCTGATACAAAAGATTTATGAAACCGTGCAAGTATGTTTATATTTATGTTCATGTTTATTTATGAAACCGCATGTTTACCTTATTTACCTAACATGAGATTTTTAAAAATTCCGGTTGACATTATACTGTGTATATCGATCAATATGTAACATATTTTAGCAAAACTAAATGACCGTGTAATCTTGAATATACCATAGATTGGTGGAAAATGAGTAAAATCGATATACGAATTATCCCAGTCCTCCATATACCGCCAAAAGTGATTATCCTTATTCTAGTGGCCTTCTTGCCGAATATGTCGGTATACTTTTGAGTTATCTTAATAAAATTGACAGAAAATATATTCTCGAGCTCCAATGTACCCGATATAGTGATTATGCGTATTTTTTTTATTCATATGTGTAATATTTCAAAAGAATTAAGTATTTTCTTAATCACAATATGGTTTAGAGCTGAATATGAATGAAATCGGTCTAGACCTTGGTCCCCATACCTCTAATATAATGATTTACGTCCCTCTGGTGGGCTTTTTCCTCATTTACAAAATATAATAATTTTCATTGTTTTAGTTAAGTTTATATCGCAAATATCTCCATAAAAGATGATACAACAAAATGAAATCAGAATATTATATGAATTCCCTTAGTTAGATTGACTTTATGAGTATATGGCCCGAAGTAAAAGTTAATGTGATGCTAAATATGATTGCAATCCATTCAAAATTTCGTCGAATAATAAATGCTGAATTCTTACTCAACATCTTTTAATATAAGGTTTTACCAACCCCTGAGAATATGCCCGGGCTTTGATCTTTGGAAATTGCAAGAGTATAAAATGTTCGGTTACATCCGAACTTAGCCCTTCCTTCCTTGTTCTTAATATATTTCATGACAGGTCGAGTGTTGCGTGCAGTACAATTCACAAATGCTTTATAAACCAATTCAACAATTATTTCCGCTTTGTTAGTCGGGGCAATTATTGGCGATTTTTAGAAACATTTTTAAATAGTCTTCATAAATCTTTGTTGTTGTTGTTACAGGCGATAAATATCATTTCACTTTTCTCTCAGTTTAGCTTTCTTCGTTTCAACATTATGGTGAGGATCGAAAGAACGAGTAAGTCATATCATTCAAAAATGTTTACTTATGAGAAAGCTTTTCGCACAATGGATGCCGTGTTTCTTGATACCTAGGCAACTGTCAGCCTCACTTAGCTTGCGATACGTCTGATGAGTTGAAGGAATTACTCAATGAACTAATTTTCCACCCACCGTACTCCCACCTACCAGATTTCATATACCGTATTCCCACCTACCAGCGACTATTCCCCCTTTTTCGGACTCAAAAAATGGCTGGCTGGACGAAGATTTCTCTCAAATCAGGAAGTAAAGATGAAACCCTTAGTTTTAAGCCTCAAAGCTTCACACTAACCAGCACGTTGAACCGGTATTGGAATATTGGAGGACCGTTGCAACGATTTTGTCGAAGAAGATTAACATATGTGGTTAACACTTTTACCTCTGCTAGGTACTTGGCCAAGTTTTTCCATCTATTGTGATTCCATGTTAGTATCTTCGATGCCTTCATAATCCCATAATTCCCATAATTATGGGAATTAATATTAATTAATAATTATTATTATTATAATTATAATTATATTTATTATTATAATAATTAATTAATATCCCATAATTTGGGAATGAAAGTACAATGATGTTATTCATATATGTAAGTATGTAATTAAATGTATGAAATTAAATAATAGCATATTTAACTGTTTAGTTATATCTTTAAGGCTTCAAATGTGGCGAATTTATCACCAGAAGAGAAATGGTAAAGCCAACTCAATATATTAATTATAGAAAATGTTTGGAAATTAAGTTATTGTTCATGGATCAAGGGCCATTCAAAAGAGTCAGCATCAGCGTTGCATGCATCGCTGTCGCCACACAGCCTATACACAAGCTAATGAAAATTTCAAATGGCGACCACAAAAGCTTAAAACCACAGGAAAAAGCTTTTTATTTGTTGAACTAACTGACCGTGGCGGCAAGCCGGCAAAGTGCCAAGCGAACGGACATGAAATCGCTTGCTAAGCATATGGGCGGATATTGCAAATACACGGGTGAGCCAAGCATACTACTACTACCGTGTGTAAGATGCTATCCACAGCGTTGACGTATGTAAATTCACTGAAACTGAATGAAAAATATCTTTGGAAAAGTGTTAGGAAAATAAATGAAACAAATAGTGAAACATGTCACTGGTGCTCACAGGCTCTTACACGCCACGCTCTGACTTTGGTAGAAAACCAAAAGGCAAACACAAATATGGGTTCACCATAAAAGTAGCAATAACAACAAACAGCTTCAAAACAACTCTGATAAGCTCAGGTACGCCGATAATAAATCCGTAGCTTGTGTTTTATATGTAGGTAAATTTATAAATGCATAAGTGTCACTGCAAGTTGACAATGTTACATGAACTTGTTGAATATTGCACATTGGCTGCGGCTGGTGGCTTGTGGTTTACGTCTTATAGCCATCAGCTCCGGAAAGCAGCTACAAAACAATTTGCAAACATATTTGCTCGCACCCGTTCGAGTTAACCACAAATGGAAAGAGTTGCAGTTACCGCTCATAGCTCAACACAGCGAAAGAATAGCGCGCGTGCGCTTACATATTCACCTATACTTACCACATCCCCAATAAGCAAAAATAACCTACTTTGTTCGAGCTCCAACGTTGTATTTTGGATTCTACCATGAATATTTCAAATAGATGAATGATTAATACACAGCGAAATGTACCCTTATTTGTGAAAGGAAATACATTTAAGCGATATCTTTGATGATATGGGGAAGTATTACATATATAGTATATAGAATAATAGAAATGAAAATATAATACAATGTACTAATAATAAGTACTATGAAAATTAAAGCATCTGAATAATTTAAATAATTTTGACAAAATCTTCCAAATGTCGACCAAGGAAATTTTAAAATAACTTTTTTGGCGGTGTGAGAGGATCACTGCAGGGTAAAACAACTGTGGTTTAAAAAATTTGGGTACCGCCCTCTAATAGATCCAATTTACATACCTCAAAAACTAGTAAAGCTATATAAACTAAATTTAATGAAAAGTTCTCTTTAGCTTTTCGTAATATGGAATGCAATCGGATAATAACTACTTCCATGCCCCATATAACTGTTCTGTTTAAAGTTAGTAAAAATGCGATAATTATCTAACGAAAACGTCAGAAGCATTTAATGCAACCAAGTTTGGTGAAATTAAAATTGAATGAAATTTTGGTGAATAAAATTGTCTTGATATCTTTTTTCACGGTTAAGAATAAGCGGAATCGCACTTCCACTACATCTACTTCTCATTTAGCAGAATATTGAATTCCATCAGACCCTTTCAGCTTAAAGTACATAGATTAATATATGCCATAATAGCGCCTTCAGGGTGTAACACCTTTCATCTAGTAATGGTCGGAATTGGAATACAGCTTTTCAAGCATCGAGATACCGATCGTGAGGATCTCTGTACCTATGCCGAAAATATCGCTAACTTTAGGAGAAGTTCTAATGAAATGCATGTAGGCATCTTTTTGGGATAATAATATGGCCTAAAAATATATAAATTCGATTCTTGCTTCATCTAGTCCCATATAAATGTAATAGTGTAAGATATTTTAACCAAATTAAGTGAACATATTATCACAGATATATTGTAGATTTATGAAAATTGGAGAAATTGGCCCATGAGTTATCCCAGCCCATATATATATAATTTAATGATTTCCACCACTCTAATTGACTTCATGCGAAATATATCTGTTAATATGTGAGATATTTTATTGGAATTTAGTGAACCAGTTATTTTGGACAAAATGTCGTTTGGTGGTAAATATTTGAGAAATCAGTCTATACATTCTCTTAACTCACATATAATACACCCAATATAATTATTTCCGTCCTTCTGGTTGTATCCATGTGAACATTTCAGATGTAAATTACATTCAGTTATGAATTTTTTCTTTAAATTTTAAGTGTCAAATAAATTTATTTAATGACACCATAATAAAATATTTCGAAAAGTCTGCATTTTTGCCATTTCGAACCCGCCAGCTGCATGCTTTCGACGCTTGGCCACTCTTTGTTGCGCCAAGTTGACTCGCTCGCAACAGCGACAGCAACAGAGAAATGTTAATTGCTATTTTGGCTTAAATTTTATGCGCCTTTTAATAATTTTCCAACATAATTTTCTCGCTGCAGCCACTAATGTTTTCTACCGACTTTTTCACACCTAACAACTTTTCATAGTCGCATAAAGTACACATTATTGCTGTTGCCATTGTTGCTGCTGTTTTGTTTGCTGCTATTTTAATTTTTGGCATTGTTTGGCTGATAGCACACACACCTGGGGAATGTACATACCTACATGTGTACATAACTACGTGCGTAGATGTATGTACGAACTGAATTTACTTAAGTTGAACACGAGTCGCATGCAGCAAGCGAAGCTGCGTTTAAGTCGAAAATGAAAGACTGAAGCGCAAAACCTGCAGAACCAGTCTTCATTCGCTTTGGCAATGCCTCCGCACTGTTGTTGTTGCTTTTGACAACGCTGCCACTACCGCTAGCACTTTGACACTGACAAGGCTTGTGTTGGCAGTGAAAAGAGCAACAGCAACACAACATCTGCAACAACAGACGAAGCCGAATGACAACAACAAAACAACAAAAAACCAACGGCAGCAAAAAGAAATGCGAAATGCTATAATGGACAAATACTATTTGGCTGCTGGCAGCTTTGTTATTTTGCTGTTGCCGTATGGCGAGTATGAGCTTACGCGATTGTTTGGCTGTTTGGTTGTTCGGTTGTTCGGCTTGTTTGGTATTGTTGGTATGGGGCTAGCGCTCACTCTTACTGTCTTGCTAACGCTGCCACTGCCGCTGCCGCCGCTGCGTCTGCCATGTGCGACTACAATGGCTTTGCGCGCGCAGTAAGCGTCGCTGAAGAAGAGTGTAGACGCTATATAAATTGTTGAGACTATTGGAAAATTGTATCATTTCATCCTTTCACGTCTAAACGGCAACACAACCCGAACAAAGACATAAGTAGTAGAGCGGTGCGCTTTTTCGTACGATCCCGTTATTGTTGTGTGTGGATTGATTAATTTCGTTTAGTTTATTACGAGCCAAAAAAATATTTGGTTAGAAGATTTGGTTAGAAGAGAAAGTGCATTCAACGAAAAGTGTACAAGTTCAAAGGTTAAGTTCACAGCTTCGAAAAATCGAAAGCCAAAAGTTACACAAAAAGTCAAAAGGGACTTAAAAAACCTAAACAAAAACAGCGACGACAAACTTTAAACGACGAAAACCCAAACAAATAAAACAAAAGTGTTTGCAAAAATGTCATATATTAAAGCGATTTTTGGTGTCTTGTGTTTGATCACAGTTGCTGCCGCACTTCCCGCCGAGGAGACGCGCGGTCATGCGCGCAATGCAGTTAGCGGGGACAATGATATCATGGATAGCATTTACAGCGATTGCTTGCGTAAGGATTCTGTTTCTTGTGTCAAATATAAGCTCTTCAATTTCGTCGACAAAGTGCTCTCCGCCCGCGAACAATTCTCGCTGACAGAAGGTGTGACGGTGGTGCGTTCGTCCGATGCGCCCGCCATCGAAGCTGCACGGTCCATCTCTGGCGATGAATCATTCGAATCGCTGGCAC
Source organism: Bactrocera minax (assembly GCA_021498325.1). Classification (NCBI taxonomy): domain Eukaryota; kingdom Metazoa; phylum Arthropoda; class Insecta; order Diptera; family Tephritidae; genus Bactrocera; species Bactrocera minax. The sequence goes on along the minus strand of JAKEEE010000064.1, from coordinate 967,685 downwards.
TCAACCGCATTTCAAGCTTCTTAAACACCCACACCATTAAGGTCGAATTGAAGGGTGCCGATATTGTGCAAGCGGTCAGCTCAACTGGACGTGCTCTAGAGGATGTCTCCGAATCATTGTTCGGTGGTAATGACGATCCCAATGCACCCGAAGAGAGCCGTGGCAAGAAGAAGAAGGCTGCCAAAATTTTGGGCCCCATTCTTGCTTTGGTCGCATTGAAGGCCGCTGCCCTGCTGCCACTATTGTTGGGCGCAATCGCTTTAATCGCCGGCAAGGCTCTGCTCATCGGTAAAATCGCTTTGGTGTTGTCCGCTGTTATCGGTCTGAAGAAACTGTTGTCACAAGAGAAGCATGTCACCTACGAGGTGGTTGCACATCCACATCACAGCGCATCCCACTCCGTCAGCCACGATTCGTACGGCAGCGGTTACAGCGCCGACGCCGGTGCTTCTGGCTCATACGGTAGCTCCGGTCATGGTGGTTGGGGACGCTCACTCGATGCACAGGACTTGGCTTACGCTGCCCAAAAACCACAAGCATAAGTTTCATGTAGTTAAGGGGAAAAATAATAGACGATATTATGACATTTGGCAGGGGAACAATATTTGGAGCTTAAAAACCCAACGACAAATACAACAACGATCAGCATAAAATTTAGACCAGTGGACTGCCAATATGATTGGCAACAAACATCAAAAAAAAGTAAAAAGCCGCTCCAACTTTCCGCATGTACGCATGTGATCGTTGGAAAAAGCGCAGCTGTCAGTTCGAGCCCAACTAGACACAACGAGAACGAAAGCCACAAGACACAAAATTTAACAAAACAAAATCTTAATTATATTAATTTATTTGGTAATTAATTTATTTAATTTATTACGTACTTTTACTTTCCTTAAAAAGATTACAAAATTAAAACGATTTGTAGCGTTGACCTTTTGGATCAGTGGATACAAAAAGCAAATATCTAAAAAAAAATTATCCAAAAATACGAAAACAACGAATACATAAATACATAAATACGCTGAAGAAGAGCATATATATAAGAGAGCTTATTGGAAATTTGAAAAACTGCGTGTGTGTATTTTATAACTCAAATATTTACATATTTATATATATATTTAATCTACAAAGTAATTTATTTATTTTGTTTTAGTAATTCTTCTTTTAGGCTAACAGAAAAACCACAAACTGTTTAAGATTATGTAAAAATTAGCAGACAAAATGAGAAACGAAGTCGGTACCTTAATATATTTATAAAATTTGTCATCCCTTTTTGCATAGCAGACACATCTAACACTTAGCTGTGCTCAAAGGGAGTTGCTTTTAGCGTTTAGACTGTCTGTGCGGCGGCTCATTGTGCGCTGATCTGTGCTGATTGGCTGGCAAGACGGCGATCTGCAGATCAACTAGCTTAACCACTGCCTCAGCGAAGATTTACTAACTTCACATTAAGACGCAGTTACTACATAATAGTGCACTAAGTGCAACTAACTGTTCACAACTTCATTTTTCTTTCACCTGCAGCTCAAATTCTTCAGATTCGACTACTGCCATCGCTAGTAAACTTGCAAATTAACTTCAAGCTTACTACACTTACTACAAGCACACGTTCTTTAATACTTTAACTTTTAAATTTTTTCATTATCATATCTCATGTCTAACATATTCTCACTTAACGCACTTTCAGCTAAGCTCATTTCACCCACGAATATTGACTACTGCACCTCTTCGCTCATTTCTCCAATGCACACACAACAGACAACTCATAATTGATACTTGCAAATATCACTCAATTCTCACTTGCATATTTTTATATATATCTCTCGCCTCCAAGTCATATTATTCTTTAAAATGCTATCTGAGACTGTTCTTGCCACTCTTAAGATACACTTCAATTCTTCATAATATATCTTTAATTCTCTTGTACAACTCGCTTTACTTTCTTACTTACTTGTACAAATCTGTGTACAATCTCTATATATAACTTTATTAAATATATTACTATATTTTCAGTTAACATTCTAGTCTTACGTATAAACATTCAAACACACATATAAAATGCGTGAGTTTAAAAAGAAAAAAATATGCAATTGATCCAATCTTTTATTTAACTCTATAATACATTTACTTGAAATAAAAATACTCAATATTTTTTAAGTACTACATCTAATTTCATAAGCCTATGCACAAACTCAGCTATAACTCAATACTCAATCACTATGCAATTCATTTCACCGTCCTCTACTAGTTCTTTTACTACTATACTTTCTAAAGGAGTTCATAGTTTCGATCAAAATCGCCATAACTTGCCATAGGTTTCGAACTAAACTGCCCTCCCCTCCACTCACTTCTATACTCCTTTTCTAACACTTAACTTATAATTTCACTCAAAGAATTTTTCGCTATGTGTTCCTTTCATACTAGCAGGAAATTGTACATAATTCTTTAACCATATTCATATTTCCTAGCTACTTTCTACATTTATAAACTCAGATTACTCAGTTTCTTCCTCTCTCTTCTCATCGCAAAATCAAAATCAAAATCTCAAAAATACTCAAACTTCATTTTCCTAAACTTCATAAAACTTATCCTCATATCTTCTCTGCTACTAACCAGCACTCACTACTTAAAAATTACTTTGACTTTGGTACTTTCAACTATAAAATACCCCTTTTGCTCTACTTTATTTCAAACTACTCTCACTATTATATTTTACATTTTCTCACACTTCTCTCGGACACACTTACTGTACTACTATCTCTTTCGCTAGTCATTCATTTGTGTGAGTCACTAATTCTAATTTATGACTACTTCACTATGTGCTCATTTACTCAATGAATGGGCATTAATAAATATCCACAAATTACACAATAAATATAATGATAGTCATTTAAGTATTTATTGATTTGATTCTTATCTATTTAAATGAGTCTAATTTATATTTAAAGTACATCTACGATACCTAAATATATATTAACATATATATATATATATAATGAGATAAATGAAGTAGTCCCTTTCAAGTGAAGTGTAAAACACACTGTAAATGTTAAAATGCTATAAACCAACAAAGAATACCTGATGTATTCGTAAATATGCCGAGATCACACACTAAAATCTAAAAAAAAAAATTAATTAAACGAAATATTATAGAAAGAAAACCGTGTAATTAGTATTTGTTTTTATGTTATTAATGTCACGTTGTCATGCATGCATTTCATTCAAATATGAATAAAAAACCCTAAAAAAAAATTTAAAATAAAAAATGTTGAGAAATTTTTAATCCAAGTTATTTGAAATGTTCACTGAGTTGAAGATAAAGGTACTGCAATACTTTAAGTAAAGTTCTAGCGCTTGATGAATGAACTTTTGCATTACCGCATTTGAGCAGTACATTGTGTTTCCGTATTAAAAATAGCTAAGGTGTTCAATATGATATGCTTCAGAACAGCTAACTAACTGAATTTTGACATAAAGTACTTTCCTTGAGTTACATAGGTTATGAAATCTTTTTTGGCAACTTTTAATTTTATTGAAAAGTTAATCAGCCTATTAATTTGTACCTAATAAGATATGAGTTGAGTAACCTACCTGCCTTACTTTAGTGAGAAGACGTTATTGAACTTTATGCTCTTTTTAGTTTTATTATAAAATCCACTCAATTTCTATCTTTCGAGCTCAGAGATCTCTATACATTCAAAGTGAAAATAAACGAATTGTCGTCATCATTCCCATTCCCAAAGACATCTGGGAATATTGAAGCAAATTCAGCATATATTCAGTAAGGAAACGATTTGAGTAATTATTATATTTTAAACACTTTCACCGACTCTTATTACCAATAGAAACAATTTTCGTGATTATTATATTTCACTTAATACTTTTACAAAAAAATTATGTATGAACAAAACTAGTTTCAACTATTGTTAATTCACCTTTGGTAAAGTGAAATCGTGAAAGTTTATAATTTAAGCACGGAATAATGCTGAAAAAAGCTGGCTATTGGTTGTCTGAAGGGACTTGAGATTTGAATTCTATATTTAGTTATGGAATTATGCAATTTCTCTGCATATATTTAGATATATTTGTCAATGTGAATAAACAACGGCGCAGTAAATATCATACTTTCATCTAATGAAAGTTTGTAATTTCTTGAGCAGCATTGAAAATGTAATTAAAATTCCAAAACTTGTGGTGAAATTTTACTAAACAAACAAACAAGTTTAAGAGTTTATGTAAATATAGTATACACTGCATAGATACAAATCAAAATGAAAGCAAAGCTTTGAAACTAGTACGCGCTTAGCTACATTTAAGCGTCATAATTTCTAGGCTTTGTTTCGAGAAGAAGAGAGAAGAAATCTTTCAAAAGTTTCCCTGTTTATAATATATTATACGAATGCTATTTCACTTCGACAATAACTATTTACTATATCAGTTGACAATGCAACTAATGCTGAAGATGCTATTGTAATGCAAAAATGCCGGAGTAGAAATCCGCGACAACTACTTCACTTGACTCGATTCCATAGCAGATTTCACTTTCCACATTTCCAAGAGATATTTAATTAAAATATTTATGGATAAAAATGTGTAAACTAATGGAAATAAATGCCAATCATGGTCACATATACACACATACGACATGTATGTGATTGCGCGCATTCAAAAAACCAAATCACGTTGACCAACTCTGAAGCACCTGCTGGCCGATGGTTAATGAATAGACCATGAGTAAACATATGTTTTACGCTTATATATGTATGTATGTATAATATATACATAAGTAGTAGTAATACATGCAAGTTTAAGTCTGTAAGATTTCGAATTGGGAGTGAAAGTAAATGGTGAACGATGGAGGTATGAGTATATGTTGATATGTTGATATCAGGTGTTTGCCAATTCTACTATATATTTTCACTAATTCCGCGTTTAGGAGCTCAAAGTAAGTCGTTTATTTGAAAATGAATATGTTTGAAATGAAGAATAATGCGAATAGGTAAACTATTTAGGGAATATTACAAAATTTAAATGTTACTACAATCATAGTATCTGTGTTTATATTTCATTTTCGAATTTAACTAAAATAATTCAAGAGTTACAGAACTACGTAAATATTTATACAATGAGATCGATCCTTAATAATAGTAAATAGTACTTAGGGATCTTTTGGCTTCAAGGAGGGAAGTGTTGCGGCAAATCAATACGTTTTAACCCAATATTTTGTCTCATTTAATCATTAATATTTTGTTTTAAGCTATGATATTTACTTGTATGTTGGTTTATACTAAACGAATGTACCTCTGCTAAATGTTTAAAATATGTCACTTATTTTATTTCTGGTATGCTTCATTATTATCCTTCAAATAGAAACTGTTATACCCATCTGAGAAGCTGATGAAGTTATCATATGTCAGATATTATATCGAGGTTTTAATGTTGACTCCCGAAGATCGATATTTTTTAGCATTTGCTTTCCTATAAGTTCTTAAACATGGTTGCTACGTTAACCGAAAAGATCATCTGATGTAGTAGCAGCTAAACATGGCTATAATAATATATTTCCTGGGTTGCAAATATTACATGGAGAAGGACTTAATCTTATAAAATGTTTCGAATTAACGTCAGATAAGGCACTCGCACAAGGTTAACCAAACAGTTACTGCCAGTTGAGTAGTATAGTTTTGCTCTATATGAACCATATATTGACCTTTTGCCCAACAAAACTAATTCTGTAAGCGGGATTTTTTTCCCAATATTAATGAGTGCTAACATCTTCTCATGAATTCTCCCAATACAATGTTCCCCATATTGAATACTTTTAATTTGCTATATAGTCAGTCAATAATATGGGTCATCAATAAGTGCAGTATAGTCAAAAGAGTACAAGAAAGAATTAATCTCCCATTCCTACCAATATCATAAACACATATAAACAAATAAAAGAATATACATCAAAACAAAATTAACTTTTAAGTGTAAGAAATAAATAACAAAAGCAGTTTGAGAATGAACACAAATTCGAACTCGAAGCAACAACATAAAAAGATCTGACCAACATAACAGAACAAAAATGTCACGCCTATGTAAAACAAGAGATATACTTAGTCGGTGGGTCATTATTTATGTCAGCATATGCAGCACACGCTTTCAATACTAATGCCTTCAGTTCTATCAGCAAATTTCCTTACAGCGGAAGGAAACGTAATTCTTAAGTATGGCCTTATAGCACCTAGTCTACTCTACTCGCTTATCTACTCACTTATGGTATTTATCGGTCAGCTTAATTTATGCTTCTTAATCTTTCTCTCTAATTACTCCTCATACATGTCTACTTCTTACATATACCAAATTCTTTAACCAAATAACTCACTTTGTTTTCACTACTTATTCACTACACCACACTACTTCACTAACATATCTACATATAAACTTGTGCTTCGGTGACATAAAAATCTGCTACTGACAAATAATACCTTTCCTTCTCTTTTGTGGCCTCTTGATTCTTCGCAATTTAAGCATTTATTTTTTACGACTAAATTACATTGCCTTTGAGAAGTGTGTGGCTACTGAATGTACAATAAATCTGTAGTATTGTGAATATTTTTGTTGTTGCCGAATACCTCATTTGAAATTAGTAAAATATCAACACGAACAGGGTATCTCCTTTTGTTTAGCAACAGCTGACCTGTTTGAAGCCAGATTAATTCATCAAAAATGAAATTTGTCCGCTACAAAGATACTTTCGATTTAAATTCAGTTATTGTAAAATTTTAAACATTATTTAAATATATGTTGCAAAAGAACATAAATATATTTTCCTAAAAACTGAAGACACCATACGAGAAGGAACTTAAAAACTGTATAATTTCACTGCTTCATTGGTTTTTTGCTAAAGTTTATCTTTTTATTAAATATTATGGAGTTGTGGAAAACCACAAAAATTTTAGTACAAGTCGACGAAGTTTTAAGCTTAAAACTTAGATAGGTGTAATTACGGCACCTTAGTATAAGGAACAGAGTCGGTGATGAAATTTATTTTGAAACTCAATACAATGCACCAGACTGATATTGATCACAGAACTGAAATACCTTGAACTATATGGTATTACAATGACGGGTCTGTAAAATGTTGTAGAAAAGTTGTAGAAAACAACATCAACCGCCTTTTCTTATCTGATGCATCTGATTATCCTATGCATTACAAAAAGCATCTACAATTGTTTATCATTATTTGAAATAAAGCTTCTCTACATATATTTTTTTAAATACATATGTATGTGTGTAATTATAGTTGATCGTTTGTCGTTTTTCCCACGAAACCGTTTTCGTTTCTTTTTCCACAAACGTTTCTCAGAAATTTTGCTTCAAACGCCGAGCTGCAATAACAGATTCAACGCTTTTATTACTCCTTTTAAATTTCTATCGTATTATTGCACCTTTGAACAGACAACGTTCATAAAATGATTCAAATAAAAGACTCAAGCAGCAAATTTGATTATGCTGTTGCCTCTGTTGGTCTACTTAAGTGCAATTGACAGCGTTTATAACCGCGTAAAGTGCATGTTCTGTTCATGCATTGATGCATGCATGCATTGAAAGGAAAAAACATTTGTTTTAATTGCAACTGCAGGAGAAAAACATTAGTTGCAATTGTGGACTTTTGGATTGGAGCATAATCAAAGCGAGTGTTTATAGAGAATGCGACATGCTCATGACATGCTAAAACAACAAAATAAATTAGAGTAAAAAGGCACGATTACATTGTGGAAAATTGCGTGTATCAACAACCAAATAGGTGCGTCAATGCACCCACATTTGCATACATACTCACACATATGCAGGCAGATGCGGTTAAGGCGTGAGCATCCATGTAAAAGTTAATGATTGTTAAAGCTGCCTGGTTTGGCTAGTTGTTGGTGGCTGGTTTGACTGAGCGCAATTCGCATAATTTCACTGTCATTGCTGCAAAAATGACGACATGCAACTTGCAAGTAGCGAGCAGTCAAAAATACAACAACAAATGCTCAAAAATAAAAGCAAGCTTTGTGTTACCATGTAAACGGCTTTATGCATAAGGCTATGTGAGTAAAAAGTAAGACTGAAAGTGTGTCAGCAGAACGAAATCGTCTGCGGTGCCGTGTATGCCAAACCTCATGTAAAGTAAACCAATGTAGAGTAGAGTGAAGCGCAGTAGCAAGAAAGCAGTGAAGAACAAAATTCGTTGTTGAATTAAGCCAAAACAACAGAACCGCCAGAGCACTCGACTAAAACAACATCTGTTTTAAGTCAAACTTGTACTAAATTGAAAATAAAGCCAAATTCAAAAGCGAAATTCTTAATTGGCTAATATATACAACCTCACTAGTTCCGAAGCTTGCTTGAGGCGCCATTGGTGTTGTTGCTTCGCATTTACTTCGCTATGCGCTAGATAGTGTATAGACCTCAGCACCAACACACCGGTGGCAACAAATTACCAGATTTAGTTTATGTTGTTTGGTGGTAGCCACTTCCACTTGGCAACTTTTGCGTTTATTCACTTTTGATAATTTGTGGTGATGAGTGCCATGAGGTGGTCATGAGTGCATCCAGAGGGTTACACCATAAAATTGCAACTAACTCGATAATAATAAAATATGCTCTCATCCTTATTAAGGGCTTCGAAGCGCTTTTTTCTATTTTGTTCGGTGTTCTTCTTTCGGTTGCAGCTTGAAAAATCTCTAAAAATATATACATATTCTTTTGATATGAGAAACGTAACATATTTATTTAATTTTGTTGATATGTTACAACTAGAAACTAAGCTGCGAGCATATAGATAAAATTACTATGTTTAGGACTAAGCTGAACTCATCTCGCTGAAGTAACAAGCTGCCATTAACTGTACACTGATTTTCATTAAAAAGGCTCTTTTTCTTATTATCAGAATATTCTCTGATTCTTGCAGTTAAACGCGGTCAGAGTCAGATTTGATACAATTCCGTAATGTTTTCCTTCCTTGCTTGTGGTATCATGTCTACCAATGGTTTGATCAGATATGTGGTTTAAAGCTTCGCTAACCCCCTGTATATTGCAATGGCAGGAAAATTTTATTTAATTTTTGAAAAACTTATGCAAAGATAAAATTTAGTTCAAAAGTTTAAAACATAAAAGTTAGTGTTCAATGAATGAACATTCTTTGAAAAGCATTTCATGAATAATTTTGAGTAATTTTGTATTTTTACGTTATTTTTTGGGTAATTGTTTGGGGTGTGGATGATCATCTACCAGTTATGCCACTTTGGCCATTTGGCAACGATATTCTCATAACTGTTATTAATTTTTAACTATTGTACATTAAAGTGCCAATATTAGTGAAAAATTGCTTATTGCCATATTTTATTTATGGTTAAAATATATCCAAGGAATACAAGTATTACAAGTATCAAATCCGATGTAAATCAATGGAGTGACTTCTGGGATACGCAACAATAGAGATGTACATGTAACACAGAAAGCGATTTTTTGCGTTTAATTGGGTACATAATATATATAAACAGATATATATAATATTAATATAGCAAAGAACGCTTCATATCCGAAACCCCTCCATTCCAATTTTACATCCAACAATGAACATGCTTGAAATATTACTACATGTAACAACACCTGTGTGTTCACATCTGACATGCAAAGCTCACTTCGTACAACATCGGAAGAGGTAAGTAACATATTTATTCCCATATAAATGAAATGCAAGCAAAAACAATGAAAGATTGAGGCGAGTAACGCCAATGTGTGTTCAGCGAATTAATGGCGAATACGCAGCGGTGGAAGCCACCAACCACCAGTGAAGCTTTCGAAGCGACGATGCATTGAGGCGGCGAGGTATCACAGTTTCGCGCCAAGACGATGCAATGAAATTCACTTTTTCCGCACGAATCTTTCATTTTGCTTTTCTCGGACGGCGATTTTCTCTTTTTCATTGAGCAGCAGCAGCGGAAGCGCCGGCACTGTAAAGTTTTAGTAACGAATGAAATCAACAGAATTTCTTTGATGTTGTTGTTGTCCGATGCACCAGCCAAAACACTGCTTAATAAATTTCTCCTTCATTAGTCGGCGTGACATTTATGCCGTTATCAAGTGTCAAATTGTGCACTTTAAAGCGCATTACAACTCGAACAGCTGCTAATTCACGACAACTTCACTTAGCGTTAGCAGCGTTTGTCTTTCCATTTACTTATTTTCCACTTTTTTCACTGCCCGCCGCACAATTGGGCCAATAGAATAACACTGCGGTTGGTTGGTTGCGACAGCCGGTGCACCAGCTGTGCTGTCTGAATGAACGTATGAATGCTCTCAGTCGCTTATGCGGCGTCAAGTTCATTAGCCGTTTTCCATATTTAGGTTATTTGCTACAATTTGTTGCCGTTGGCTTGTATTGGTTGTGCGTGATGCACTTGAACACCGCAATTTGCAATTCGCGTTGCCTTAATGGTCTGCTCACTCATACACCAGTCGGGGTGCTTCCCTATAAACGCTTATGACTCGTTGCTTTTGCTTTCTCATTGTATTTAGTTTGCAATAGAGTGGATTGTGGCGCTTATATACTTTCTTTCGAACTTGAAGAAAATTTTGCATTGAATGAACCACAAATTATGATATTAGTTTTAAAGATCCACCTATTGCTTTTTCTTTTACTAAGTGTCTAGTAAAACAATTACCGCTAAGTAATTAATAAAATGTAGCTAGTGTGTTGTTCTCTAGAGTTTTTTTATTATTCTTACAATGCATTAGGTATACTAACAAAAAAATAATAATAAATATCTCAAATATCTTTCTCATATCTTAAAAATATCTCAAAGCACCAACGACAAATAAAATAGGTTTAATTCATTTGCGCCCATATTTGATTATAATTTTAACATACAATGTACCTTTTAAGATACAATTTTACCTTTCTATTACATATTTTCCACTTATTGAATACAAAACTATATCACGATCAATAATGTATTGCAATTAGACAATCAGATTAATATTTTTAATAAAAATTTTAATTACTACACCAACATATCTTCGTACTGTACATGGTAACGTCAGAAAGTGTGTTTTACATGTATTTTTTACGTTCTCTGCCAGCTCCATATTTACGTCCTCCAATATTTATATAACTTAAAATGCCCGAAAGTATGCAAAAGAATGTGACCATATCTTTGATGGATGTTGTTGATTTATATGGCATGCAATTTCATGGCATGAAATCATGCTGCTGGCTGAAAGAAAGAAGCGAAAACGAAGAAGAATAAAATTAATACAATTTAGTAAATACAATATATATGCATGTGTATACGCATGAATGGAAATAGCTAGTCGCTATTATTAGATTAAAATGCATTTAGTACAACCAATATCATGAAACAAAATTACTTCCAATTGCTTCTTCGTACGTCAATGAAAATTTTAGCAAACATGTTTGTGGATTAATGAAAGAAAACACCATCCACGTATCAACACATATTCACATTTAAATACGCTGAAATCCAATTTATTCCCCTTATTGCAGACCATTAGTAAGGGCCAAACCCTTCTCCCGCATAGTGAGTAATACACAAGTCCTTCCTACGCGATGATGCCTTAAACCACCTAAATCAACCACCCTCCGCAAGCCGTTGACATCGCTTCACATGCGTCCATAAGCTTCTTTTTATGATGATGACAAAAATCAGATGTGAGAATAATTTTCTGTTGTTAGTATTAGAAATGAAAAGAGATGAAGAATTGTCCGATTATCAACATTCTTCTGTAAATTGTTTGGTGGCTCTCACATTTCAATGACATTATGATTACGTCATAGCTTTTCGATTTAACTCCTTGTATGTACAGTTGAAACAGTAACCTTACATATAAACTTGGTAAGTGCGTCAACATCATGATGACTCGGTGCTTCTTTTTCAAATTTTTCAACCCACTTATGCCTTTACCTACTGCGGTTCCCTGCACCAAATTCCAGTTTCATATAATATTTGTGCGTTTGATTACAGCATTTTGTTTTCGTTTAACGAAGTGTTGTGGTCGTGGCAGTAGTCCGATTACACCTATCTGCAATACCAACCCCTTCAGGGTGCCAAGGAGCATTTCACGTCTCGTCATCCTGATCTTTTATATATATATATAACTCTATATAAATCTCCATTAGTTTTAGGTTTAACAGACAAGCGTTAAGTGAGCAAAACTTTTATCATCTGATGCAACATGTTGCGAGAGTATGAAAATATTATATCAGAAACTTCAAATTTATTGAAGAAGTTTGTTTGTTAGACTTACATGTGGATTTGTTAATAGCACGACTGTTATTAATGATATCATTGAATTAAAAGAAGAGTGCGAGCCTCAAAGAAGAGCTTTTAGAAAGAGAAATTGTTGGAATTGGTCAATTGATATGCGAATTGTGTTCCATCAGGAAAAAAAAAGCCATACACATCGATAGTGACTCTCCAGAAGCTTCGGGAACTTGGTTGGGAGGTTGTTGTGCATCAACCTTATAGAGTGGAAATGTCATCAAGTGATTACGCCTACTGTGTATGGCGAATGAATTTGTTGGCGAAAAATTCGCCTCAAGAGAAGCTTGTGAAAATCGACTGCCCAGTTTTTTACCAATAGGGACGAATGTTTGTAAAAAAGTGGCATTATGAAATTACCTTCCAAATGGCAACAAGTTATCAATCAAAGCGGTGCATACTTCACCTGAATCGGATTATTCTAACTATGCTAATTACTATACCTAATATAATGCATATATAAGCGAAACTGCATGAATGCACATGATCTTTCACAGAGGTGATGTAACATTAGATCAGCCAACATTAGATCAGCTGATTAAATCATATCCATAATAATGACCTTCAGTAATGGAAAAACTTTCCTTTCCTTTTTCATTTTAAATTTCGAATTTCAGTAGTAACATTTTAAACAAGTAAGGAAGGGTTAAGTTCGGGTGTAACCGAACATTTTATACTCTCGCAATAGGCAAGGATCAGAAACGGGGATATGCTTTCAGGTGCTGGCATAACTTTATATTAAAAAATGTTGCGGAAGAATTCAACATTCATTATCCGACGAAATTGTCAATAGATTTCATTCATATTTGGTATCTTATTAGCTTATATTACAGGCCAATGACTCATGTGCTTTCATTGTTATATTTTGCTACGTGTCACACATATTTATATTAAAATTTACCAAATTAACAAGTAATATATATGATATATGCTCAACCAAATTGGCTTAATTGAAGATATTAGATACATGAGGAAAAAGTCAACCAATGAAAAGGAAATCATTATTAGGAACTTACATTGTGTTTAAGAAAACATATCCACTGAATTTCTTTAAAATATCACACATATTTACCAACATAAACGGTTTAAAGTCAGATGGAAAGGCGGGAATTCTTATATCGGTAATTTTTGGGATAGAGGAAGATCTGCACTGATCATATTAACTCTTTTCGTTATTCGAGTATATTACTTACGTAATATATATATTTCCCCGATATTTTCTATAAAAAGTCAGATAGAGGCACTGAGGTACTAATATTAAGGATCTGGTGGCTTGAAAAGTTATAATGTGATTTCAACTATTTTTGCGCATGAGATGGCATATCTTGAAAGTATTATCCGTGAGAAGCTTTATTCCAATATCTTAATTGATGCTCGATTTATCTACTTCAAAGTGAAATTATGAGATGAACCTTAAAATTGTGTTATATAAGCAGTAGGCGTGGTTTTTACCCGATTTCGTCCTTTTTCACAGCTTGACATAGGAATGTAAATATAATGTCTTATACTAAATTTTGTTGAAATCAGTTAAGGAGTTCTAGAGATATGGGAATTTTTCTAAAAGTGGGCGGTGCCACACCCATCATCAAATTTTACACCCATTCCTATGCAACCCTTCAATACCATATTTTCCGTAAGATTTAATGTTTCTAACGTATTTGTTCAGCGAGTTATCGCACTATTAGTAGTTTTCAACATAACTTTTTTATGGGAGGTTGACGTGGTTATTATCCGATTTCTCTAATTTTCTCAGTATATGAGGAGATGCTCGAAAAACTTAATTGGAGCTACTTTGATTGATATAGCTTTAACGGTTTCCGAGATATATACATTAAACCTATTGGGGGGCGGGGCCAAACCCACTTTAACAAAAAAATTTTCCCACAGATATTCAACCCTACTAGAATCCTCTGTACCAAATAGCGCGTTTATATAATTTACTGTTTAGTTATAGTACTTTATCTGTATTCGATTAATGGCATTTTGTGACCGTGGCAGACGTCAATTACGCCCATCTGCAATACCAACCGTCTTACGGTGACAAAGAACGCGTGTACCAAGTTTCATCAAAATACCTTAATTTTTACTCAAGTTATCGTTTTCACGGAAGGACGGACGGACGGACAGACAGTCACTCGGATTTCAACACGTCTTTTCATCCTGATCATTTATATATATTGGGTTGTTCGGAAAGTCATTTCGTTTTTTTTGGGGAACATGAAAGACAGTTTTCGTATAATGAATAAATATTTTATTAAATTATATATTGGCCATTCTGGTCCAACACCTTTTGCCATCTTTCTGGCAGTAACATAATTCCCCTCTCATAAAAGTTTTGGTCCTTGCTGGCAAAAAACTCGTCCAGGTGGTTTTTGACATCTTCATTTGAGGTAAAGGTTTTGCCATCCAAAAAATTTTGCAGGGACCGGAACAAATAGTAGTCGGAAGGCGCCAGATCTGGAGAATATGGTGGATGTTGCAGTACGTCCCATTCAAGCTGTAAAAGTTTTTGGCGAGTGACCAAACTTGTGTGAGGTCTCGCATTATCCTGGTGGAACACTACACCCTTCCTGTTGATTAATTCGGGCCTCTTCTCTTTAAGTGAATCATTCAATTTGTCCAGCTGATGACAATAGACTTCTGAATTAATCGTTGTATTGTCCGGCAAAAGCTCAAAAAAAACGATTCCTTTGACATCCCACCAAACGGAGAGCATCACCTTTTTTTGGTGAATGTTGGCTTTTGACACGCTTTGAGCCGGTTCATCTTTTCTGCTCCATGACCTCTTGCGTTTAACATTGTTGTATACAACCCATTTTTCGTCCCCAGTAATAATCCGCTTCAAAAATGGATCATTTTCTAGACGTTTGAGGAGCGAATCACACGCGTCAACACGACGACACAAATTTCGCTCGGTAAGGACATGGGGCACCCACACATCGAGCTTCGAGGTTAAGTCCATGCCTTTCAAATGGCCATAAACAGTTGAATTCGACAAATTTAACCTCTCACCGATCTCTCGTGTGGTGATTCGCCGATTTGCATCAACTAATGCCTTTATCGCATCTTTGTCAGCTTCGACCGGCCTTCCAGACCGTGGTGCATCTTCGACATCAAAATTGCCGGATCGAAATTTTGCAAACCAGTTCTGGCACTGGCGTACTGTTAACACGCCTTCTCCATACACATCCGTCAATTTTTTTCTCGCTTGGACAGCATTTTTACCTTTTCTGAAGTTAAAAAGTAAAATATGACGAAAATGCTGCTTATTGCTCTCCATATTTAAAAAGGCACCAACCAAAAACTACTGGGTAGAATTAATAGAACTTTTTCACACACAAGCCTTGCAATATCAGCTCTCATGACATATAATGGTTATGGGGCTTAAGTGTGAAGTTAGTTTCGAAAAAACGTAATTAAGTCCTTTGGCGAGAAAAAACGAAATTACTTTCCGAACAACCCAATATCTAACTCGATTAGTTCTAGGTATTACAAACAACCGTTAGGTGAACAAAACTAATATCCTGTCTAGCAACTAAAAACATGATGCGACAGTATAAAAATTGCGTACGAAGATGCACGGATAGATTGTTATTTCTGTCTAATGTGCCTAAAAGAGTGCATAGGCAGACAGAAAAAGTCATATTCATTATCCTGACCTGCATATAGAACTTGGCTTGATTAAAAACTTTGTTAAAGTCATCGACAAAATATGGGTTTCTTTATCTAAAGATATAGTTTCCTTCCTTATAATATAATAAATATATTTAAAATAGAAGGTTTTTGTTTAGGACAGATGTAAGAAACTTCTCAGTGATCCCAACTAATTATTCTTTAATGAAGTAGAAAAGGATTACTGACTCTCATTTAGAGAGGTGACCACAATTTTACCAAAAATAATAAGATTTCTATATATTTATACATTTATCAGAAAACAGGTTCTAACATGCCTTTAAAAATGGATTTCTTGTATTTTCCGCTGAGCTTTTTGCTGGGAGTATTGAGTGACGAGAATTGTAAACGTTTCCACCAAGATATTACCACATTTGAGTTGCGTTACTGACTTACTATTGTTAGAATATCAGCGGGTAATGAATAAAATCTCTTTATAACACAACACTTCATCAATCTAGAAAAACGTTGCACTGCAGAATAATATTGACGTACTCCGAATGTTCTGTAATTAAGTCGTTTCTTGTTTTGTTACTGACAACTGTTTTATTTTTAGTTCTCAGCAAGTCTCAGGATTAAAGATATATATTTTTTTCTTCTGGGAGACAAGAAAGTTCTTTTTGTCAGCTAGCTTATATTTTTTATAATTACAAATAATCAAACTAAAAGCAAGCAGCTCACATACTACTCATTCAATTCTCATCAGCTCCATCAGGTGATTTACGAAATTACAATTGAATTATGATTGTTTTTTAAAACTATTATTATTATTATTGTTTAAAAAACGATTTTAAAACTAGACTGGGACCCGTAACTAATATGACTTTAATGTACATATATAACTTATATAATTTAATAGGCCTTACTTTCGAGAGCAAAACCAAACCAACAAACAGCCCTGGAATAACTAACTTATTATATTTTATGATATGATCAAGGTCACGGCCTCAAATGCTTTTATTAAGTTTCACTTTGCTTGTAGTTTCTGAGCACAAAGTACTTTCGATCCGTAAAAGGAAAATTATTGCAAAAAAATAATTGAAAATAAAAACCTTAATTATGGCCACATACTTGGCCAATTGTCTGCTCAAAAGCAGGAAAACACAGAAAAGTTATTGAGCAAAACCAAAGCGATTGGAATGCACCATTGAACGAGAGCAGCTGTACACGAGCTGCTACGAGGATGCACTCTGATAAGTATTTGCGGTCTGAATCGCAGCGCTCTACTATGAGCTGCGCCTACAAGCAATCGGTAGATGATTAGTGTATGCATGTACCGTTTGCGTACCTTCAAAGTGAATTTGGCATAATTTTAATATATATTTTTTTTTTTTTCATTCGATATCTACTAAACCGCATACTTTCAGAGTTTATTATTAATTACATGTATGTATTTTACTGTTATATTTGGTTGGCGCGTGCTGCATTTTCTCGCCATTACATACGGACAGACATTAAAGTGCAACAGATTAGAACGTTTACAATTTGCCTCCAGTGGTGAAATACGAACAATCGCAATTAAAAAACACATCACTTTGAGTAATTAGCTATACAAACATGCCATAAAAGCAACAACAGCACATGCTTTGAGCAAAAATGCATAAAAAGCAATGGGTAAAACGTGCGTGAGGACCTGCAGTTTTAAATGTTGCACATATTAGTGGAGGAAGAAGATTATGAAAAGAAATGTGTAGGAGCTGAATACTTCGGGTAGCGAGACGTCTTCTATACAGTTCGCTTGATGCACAGAAAAAAATATAGAATAAATTGTATTTGTATTAATTTAATATTTTGTTGATTCTATTAACATATAGTAATTATACGTAGTAATTATAATAAATAAAATTGGGTATATAAGGTTAGTAGTGAACCTACTTATACAGATTACGTGAGAATAATATTTCTGGCACTTACCTATATTACAACCCTGCAGTTAAACATCAGAATATTCGAAATATACCAATTTACATATACATCAAAATCTATAACCCTGCCTTAGAGTATTCACCTTAATAAGAATGCTATCGAAACCATTCAATCATTGTCCAGTAATTGGTCTCATCCTCTCTTGAAGAGAAAAAATACCGTTGCTTCGGTCTAATACTGGTTTACTGAATTTCGTCGTAATCGTACCAGCAGAAATAATCTTTCCCTGGGAAACATGGTTACTAACACGAAATTTGCTAAACAGAGAATTTTATTTGTCACAGCTTGCAAAAAAATACTACAATAATATAAACTAAGGAAAACCTAATCACACAATAAAAAAAGGACCATTACAGATATTTCTCGATGTTAGAATCAAATTATTGGAAAATAATATTAAACTGAACTATTGTGAATTATTCCTGTTTATTTATTACCATTATTATCGTTATTATCAATTCTTTCTCAAATACTGAAATCAAAAAGATGTGAGAAAAGTTTTTGATGTTTATTTCAAGCACATCATTTTATTTATTTACATGCCAATAAATTTTCTAAATATCTTTCAGAATATCGGAAAAATGATACATTTATTCCAAGAAGCATCTTCATAAAAAAGCTAAGTTCTTCCACACTTGGAGTTTCCTACATAGAGGAGTCCCCTAACCTTTGATTTCCAAACCACCGAGCAAGCATTTCTTGCTTGATATATTTCCGTTTTTCTATTTTGTTTGTTGGTCGCTGTATGCACAAAACTAAAAATTAAATAATTTGTATTTTAATAACTATTTTTCGAGGTGTATTTCTACGCTTCTTAGATTTTTAATTTCAACAACAACTGATACAAATGCTTAGCAATATTTTCAATCTCACAGCTCCAAATTATTGCACGAATTTTCCTTCTTGCCTCAGACATGAAACGATGCAGTTTGATCCATGAAACCTTAAGTGGAGTATAAAACAGTTTCACAATCCGTATAACACAGCAGTAGCATTTCTTATGCCACACCGGAGTGATGGCATTTAAATCATAAAAGTATCAGTAACTATAGCTCACACCAAACAACTACTTCGAGGCAAACACAAGGACACTCTAAACACCCTCCACACCGAAGGATACAACGAGTGAAAGTATTTCAACCGTTTTCCATGTGCATTTCCAAAGTGTTTAAGTAAGCCCACCAAAGAGACACACAACCATGTTAAGCCACTCGTTTTGGCTGCTGACATCACTATTGATCCTTTCATGTACCTTTCGTAATGTGACATCGCGCACAACCACCGGCTCGACGGCGCAACAGCTCACCGCGGGCCAGACTAAAGATGATGAAAGCGCGCACTCGACGGCCAACTCCGGTGCGAGTAGCTCCGTTGCTTTCTGGGGTGACCTCTCACAAGCCTACAGAATATATAAGCAATGCGCACAAGATAATATCTCCGTGTGCCTGCAGGTGAAGCTACTGACGGGGTTGCAGCGTGTGTTGCGCACCTCAAAAGTTCTCAAAATAACAGACGGCGTGCAATTTGTCAAAAGCAATGAAGATGATGGACTGAACGGAGGAGTAGTGAATTCAGTGAGTTTCACAAATGAAAAGGAGCTGGAAGCGGTGTTGCCACGTGGCGCTGCTGCTAAGGAGCAAGTCTTACACAGTATGATTGCGCGAGAATTTTCAAATATGCTACAGAATTTCACCTTGCAGGTACTTAATTATATTTACTCACTTTTTTAAAGAAATCTCATTGAATTCAATTCCGTAAATAGGTGAAATTCCCAAATATCCATGGCTCGAAAGCAGAGAACAATGAAATTGTAACGGAAAGCCGCAAGAAAAAGGATAAAAAAGGCGGCGGGGGAGCTTATATAATGATTCCACTGCTACTTGGCGGGACATTTATACCGATTGCCTATGGTGCTCTGGCCATGCTGGCGGGCAAAGCGTTAATCGTTTCCAAGCTGGCGCTGGTGCTCGCTTCGATTATCGGTATTAAGAAATTACTTAGTGGTAACAGCAAGGAATCACATGAAGTTGTCGTCTCATCCGGTGGCCATTCCGGTTGGGGGCGGGATATGGACCTGGCATACAGTGGGTGGAAACCGGGCAAGGAGCATACAAAGACATTGTAGAATAGTTAGTGAAACGATTAGTTGCCGTTCAATAACCGAATGCAATGACAGCTGGACCAAAGATGTTGATGACGAAAGCTAGTTAAATGTTTTATTTATTTATTTATATATTTACTTAATTATTTTAAATACAGAATTATGACGGTCGAACATGTGTGTTAAGTTTTCGCTTTTAGCTATTTAGTTTAAGTCGATATTTATATTTATAACTAAGTTCATAATGAAAATAAAAACAAAAGTTGTTTCAAAAAGTCCATTATTGATCATTATGGCTTCTTTAACAATATTTATGCAGATAACAATCCCCATTCGAATACAAAGTGATTAGATTGCCTAATCAAACAAATTTTCTTCGGCTGTTAAGTTAAATCACTGTTGAGCTTAAATTGAAGAGGCTTCGATTAAAATAAAGTTTTTTTTTTGATAAAAATACAAAAATTACCTTTTTTTTTATTTTTATTTATATTTAATATTTGAAGGGCAGCTTAATATAGGAGACGATTTAATAAAATTTGGCAGCAAAACGCAATGTGTTCTGAACAAGTAAGGAAAAGATAAGTTGGGATACAGCCGAACGTTTTATACTTTCGCAATATATATTATAAAAAATGTTGGATATGATTTTAAAATTCATTATGCAGTGAAATCGTGAATCGGTTAAAATTTTATTTGGAATCATCGTAATTTATTCTATAAGACATGGACTCACTTAGCCTTTTTACTATATTTTGTATTATATACGAAATATCTATATATTGCAATCATATTCGGTATCTTATTAGCTTATATTACAGGCCATCGACTCATATACTTTTATTGCCATATTTTGCTTCGTGTCAGAGATATTTATATTAAAATCTACCAAATTAATTCAAAAGTGATATATGCGATATAAACTCAACCAAAGTGGTTTAATTGAAAATATTAGATACATGAGAAAAAAGTCAACCAGAGAAAAGGAAATCATTATATTAGGAATAAGCAGCTTGGGCCATGATCTGGATCGATTTCTTTCATACTTAGTGCGATATCACATTGTGTTTAGGAAAACATATCCGATTTTCCCATTTTAGACCCAAGAACACATTATTATCATGGAAAGATAATCCTTCAATTTCATTAAAATATCTTATAGATTTCCCGATATTTTCGGGCACAGACACAGACGCCCCACTCTACTAGCATTCTGTGTACCAAATTACACGTTTATGTCTTAATTCCCTGCTTAGTTATAACACTTTATCTGTTTTCGATTAATGACATTTTGTAGGCGAGGCAGATGTCCAATTACGCCCATCTACAATACCAACCGTCTTACGGTGACAACGAATACGTGTACCAAGTTTCATCAAAATATCTTAATTTTTACTCAAGCTTGTACGGAAGAACGGACGGACGGACAGACAGACACTCGGATTTCAACTCGTCTTTTCATCCTGATCATTTATATATATATATATATATATATATATATATGTCTATATCTAACTCGTTTAGTTCTAGGTGTTACAAACAACCGTTAGGTGAACAAAACTAATATACTCTGTGGAAACAGGTTGCGAGAGTATAAAAAAGTCAAAATTTAATATATTGGGATCGATTTCATTCATATCCAACACCAAATCATATAGTGGTGTAAATAAATATGAAACGTAACTTCATTAAAATATTGAACATTTTCACCAATATAAGCGGTCTCACTCGTAAGTCTGTCTGTAAAAGTCTAAGTCTGTAGAACAAAATTTGGTAACAATAAAGAAAGCGATTATACCACTTAAATGAGCTATGCGCATAATGTCTTGTATCGAATTCAACTAGCTACATAGCTTTGTTTTTGATTCCACATCTAAAATTTTTGTTCAGAGAGCAGCGCACCATAATAGCGAGCAGGTAATGGCTGCTCATGTATCAATTTCAACTCGCTAACTTTGTTGTTGATTATAGTTTCTGACTCAAAATAATGAGCTATGTTTCGTTTTGAAATATTTGTGCTTGATTTATCTATCTTGACTTATTATATGAGCTGATGCGATACCGAAATGTCATCATATGAAAGTAGAAATGGTTTCCCATTTTCAATGTTCCCATGTGTTAAGAGGTTATATGCCAAACTTACTTGAAACTCAAACAATTTTTAACATAATATTAAATTTGAAAAGCAATCAGTTTTATTGCAACTCTGTCTAATTAGGTTAGTAGTACTTATAAAATATTCTAGTGATTCTAAAAGTTTGTTTTACAGATCCTTTCCTGACGCACGCATCAAATAAGAGACTTTTCCTCTCAGTCAAAAAGCAGTTATGAACATACGGGTATATACGAAACGACTTTTAAATCCAATCAGCCCTAAAGCTTTATGTATATCAACCGCCATAGTGTTTATAGCAATGTTTACGGAGAAGTTATAAATAAAAGTTAAATACTGTAGAAATATATTAGGTATTGAATTATTCAAAGTACATTCCGATTAACTTAGAAAAAATCGTACATGATAGTTGTGGCCACTTTAATTTAAGGCAATGAGAGTGAGAGTGGATGAGCAAGTGAAAACTGAATTGAATTAAACATAGCCAGTTCTTCAGCAGTGCATAGGTAATGGGTAATGGTACAATTACTATGAAAATAAATATATTTCGCATTTTATGGTATTTTGTACCATAAGTATAAGGAGCAAAAATTCGTTGTATTAAATGATAACTGAACTTAATATACAAGAAATGTGTTTCTGCAAAGAGCCCTGTTCGAAATTACCCAGCCTTTGATATTTCAATTTTGTAGATAAGAAGGTCAATATACTAAAGCCTATACCATCAAGTTGATAATCAACATTCTAATAAATTATTGTTAATTATACTTGCTTTAGTAATATTGTTCATTAGTCTGGGAGGTAGTGAGCCATTGACAATTACGGAACCAACTCACTAGGCGATAACCTGAATTTCTTACTAATTCAGGGTTAATTTGAAAAAGAAACCTTATGGAATTGATTTATAAGCTTTAGCGATCTGATTTGTTAATTCTAAAAATAGCGCAAAAATTTGCCATAGCTGTCTTCCAGTGCCACTTAGCAACTCGCTATCTTCGGGCGCTGCTCTCTTGTCGAAAAATGTTCATTTGAAAGCAACAAAAAAGTTAAAGAGTTGAATTCGCTCCAAGGAAATATGAGGATACCTCATTAAAGTGTCTTTCTTCAATGCTGTGAAGTTTTGTTTTATATATTTTGGAAAAGTTTTACTACGTTATGGTTGCGTTATGTGCGCTGTTCGAAATCAGGGGATTACTAAAATGTTGTTTTTTATTGGAAAGAAGTTCTTCTTAGCTAAAGAGGGAAGCACGACTTGCGTTAGAGGACAAGTTAACGTAAGATTGCATCGCAAGTGAGGTTAGTCTGTTTGAGCAACTGGTATAGTTTGTTTGATTTGCTACTCCCTAACGCTTAATGAATCGGAGGCACATCATATTAAATTCCCAAAATCTTGAAATGTAGCTTTAGGCAAATCAGCATGCATACATCATTATACATGTACGATTTCCTTAAATAGAAAACGAATCATCAAAGTCAACGAATTAGAGGTGTATCTACTCTTCACCAAGTCGGAGTTTAAAACCTTACAGCAGCAAATACTATATTTCTTATATACATATCTATTGGAAGCCTCAAAGCTTATTTATATTACGAGAAGACGTCTTATAAAAACTTAAACCATTCGGAGGAGTTCATAGTTGACAAAAAAAAAACACGATTGCAATATATTCAAAAGCAATATTTGCTGTACCACTACAGAACCATCTCGTGGAATTAATTTTACAAAAGTAGTTTGAATTTGTGCATCTTTCAATAACTCAAAACTATTCACTTCACTTCATTTTTGTGTGTAATTTCTTTTTGACTCCGAACGTGCTTAGTGGTGGCGCTTGGTGGTAATTTCGTTTTCAATTGCGCACACTCCTACAAAAATACTCAAAATTACCTTAAATACTTTGCAGTCACCGAGGTTCTGTTGGCTGCAACATTTACCTCAACAACAACAAGAATTTATTACATTTTCTCAAATACGTGAGTAATAAAAACGTACAAATGTTCAACAAAATTCACTTTCTATCGAAATGAAATCGAAAAAATGCACATTAAAAAACAAAAAAAAAACAACAACTTAAAATATATCTATAAATTACACAAATGAATTTTGGTAAAAACACAGCAGCTCAGCTTTCGCATGTACATACATATGTCTGTATATATAAGCAGTATGTATTTGCAATATTTACCTAATTAGTCAAAGCATTACGGCACCTGTTGGAGAATGAGCGGGATTATTGATGTTGTAGGTGCCATTGTACTGACAGCGAAAAAGTTTCGTGTAGATGCGTTAAACAGTTACGATTTATTTGCTTTGCCTTTCGGTATTCGGTGTTTTCACTTTTGACTCACTGACGGCAATAATAATGAGGTGCGGCGTTGCCAAATGTTTACCGATTAGCACCAAAGTCAACTACCGGCTATCAGCGAAAATGTATACATTCTGCACATACACACAAGCGTACGTACGTATTAACGTGCATAGATGAAGAAGTGTGAAATTGAACTGTTTGCACACTTAGTGGCTACTCTAGGCATATTACACAAACAAATTAATGTGTGAGAGCATTTTGATTCAATTGTCAGATGAGTATTTTTATATGTATCAGGTGAATTTGTTTTTTATACTCTCGCATCAGCTCATATAATAAGTCAAGATAGATAAATCAAGCACAAATATATCAAAACGAAACATAGCTCATTATTTTGAGTCAGAAACTATAATCAACAACAAAGTTAGCGAGTTGAAATTGATACATGAGCAGCCATTACCCGCTCGCTATTATTGTGCGCTGCTCTCTGAACAAAAATTTTAGATGTGGAATCAAAAACAAAGCTATGTAGCTAGTTGAATTCGATACAAGACATTATGCGCATAGCTCATTTAAGTGGTATAATCGCTTTCTTTATTGTTACCAAATTTTGTTCTACAGACTTAGACTTTTACAGACAGACTTACGAGTGAGACCGCTTATATTGGTGAAAATGTTCAATATTTTAATGAAGTTACGTTTCATATTTATTTACACCACTATATGATTTGGTGTTGGATATGAATGAAATCGATCCCAATATATTAAATTTTGACTTTTTTATACTCTCGCAACATGTTGCTACAGAGTATATTAGTTTTGTTCACCTAACGGTTGTTTGTAACACCTAGAACTAAACGAGTTAGATATAATATATATATATATATATATATATATATATATATATAAATGATCAGGAAGAAAAGACGATTTGAAATCCGAGTGTCTGTCTGTCCGTCTGTCCGTTCTTCCGTACAAGCTTGAGTAAAAATTAAGATATTTTGATGAAACTTGGTACACGTATTCGTTGTCACCGTAAGACGGTTGGTATTGTATATGGGCGTAATTGGACATCTGCCTCGCCTACAAAATGTCATTAATCGAAAACAGATAATGTGCTATAACTAAGCAGCAAATTAAGATATAAACGTGTTATTTGGTATAGAGGATCCTAGTTTGGTGGGGCATCTGTGGGCAAAAAATGTTGTAAAAGTGGGTATGGCCCCGTCCCCGATAGGTTTAATATACTAACTACTAATATTAGGGAACATGTTTTTACCCAATTTTGTGAAGGTAACTCATACAGTGACCGACATATTCGGCATAAAGTCTGCTAGAATAGCGAAAATCATTATATGTAGTATATGGGAGCTGGGATAATTCGTAGACCGATTTCACAGATTTTCGGTAGTAAACTATGGTATATCCGATATTACACGTTCACTTAATTTTGATAAGATATCTTACATATTGATCGAAATATATGATATAAAGTCTACCCGAAGGTTGAAAATTTTTGTGCTAGGTACATGGGGGTAGGGGAAGTACTTACCCGATTTTATCTATTTTAAACACATGGACACACTGTTATCAGAAAGAGACGGTATCTAAACTTCAAAAAGATAACTCGTATATTGACCGTTATATATGGTATAAAATCTACCGGAAGGTTGAAAATCTTTATATTAGGTATATGCAGACTAAGGGAAGTATTCACCTAATTTTCGCCATTTTTGATGCCAAGCACACTATTATCATGGAAAGATAAGCCTTCAATTTCATTACGATATTTCGCATTTTACTCAAATATATGGTATAAAGTCTACAGGAAGATTGAAAATCGTTATTTTAGGTATATGGAGCTATGGGAAGTATTTACCCGATATTCCCCATTTTTGACACAAAGGCACATTATTATCATGGAAAGATAACCCTCGAATTTCATTACAATATTTTACAAATTTACCGTTACATATGGTAAAAAGCCTACGGGAAGGTTGAAAATCTATATATTAGGTATATGGGGATTTGGGGAAATATTCACCTAATTTTCAAAAGAGGTACCAGAGTACACTATTATCATAGAAAAATAATCCTCCAAATTTATTAAAATATATTACAGATTTCTCGATATTTTCGATAAAAAGCCAGATAGGGGCACTGAGATCCTAATATTAGGTCTGCTGGCTTGAAAATTTATAATCCGATTTCGTTTATTTTTACGCATGATATGACATATCTTGAAAGCACTATTTGCATAATGTTTGATTTTCATATCTTAATTGCTGCTCGATTTATCTACTTCAAAGTGAAATTATGAGATGAATATTAAAATTGAGTTATATTAGAAGTAGGCGTGGTTTTTATCCGATTTCGTCCATTTTCACAGCGTGACATAGGAATACAAATATAATCTCACATACCAAATTTGTTGAAATCGATTAAGGGATTATTGAGATATGGAATTTCTCCTAAAAGTGAGCGGTGCCACCCCCATCATCAAAACTTTACGCGGATTCTAATGCAACCCTTCCATATTATATATTCTGCAAGATTTAATGTTTCTTCAACGAGTTATCGCACTTTTAGTAGTTTTCAACATAACTTTTTTATGGGAGGTGGGCGTGGTTATTATCCGATTTCACTCATTTTCTCAGTATATGAAGAAATGCTAGTGAGACTTACTCGGAGCAAGTTTGATTGAAATAGCTTTAACGGCTTCCGAGATATATCTATTAAACCCATTTGGGGCGGGGCCAAACCCACTTTTACAAAAAAATTTTCCCACAAATATTCAACCCTACTAGAATCCTCTGTACCAAATAGCGCGTTTATATCTTAATTTACTGTTTAGTTATAGCACTTTATCTGTATTCGATTAACGGCATTTTGTGAGCGTGGCAGACGTCCAATTACGCCCTTCTGCAACATCAACCGTGTTCCGGTGATAAGGAACGCGTGTACCAAGTTTCATCAAAATATCCTAATTTTTACTCAAGTTATCACTTGCACCCACGGACGGACGGACGAACGGACGGACAGACAGTCACTCGGATTTGAACTCGTCTTTTCATCCTGATAATTTATGTATATAAATTTTGTCTATATCTAACTCGTTTAGTTCTAGGTGTTACAAACAACCGTTGGGTGAACAAAACTAATATACTCTGTAGCAACATGTTGCGAGAGTATAAAAATTACGTTTCAATTTCACAGTAAATTGGACTCCATTTAAGTGAAGAATTTTGAGATACCTGAAGTATATCGAGTTTGCAGCTATATGTGTTTTGCAGTGTTTCTATTTTATTTAATTCAATTGTGAATTAATGCTTTTTCAGCCGAAACAAGGTATACACAACTGACGCTAAACTGAAATTTAATACTATCTATCTCCGGAATTTAAAAAAATTCGGCTAAGAAAATCATTGACAGTTGGATTGATAATAACATCTTCCTGTGGTTTGAATATTAATAGCTCCATTAAAATTTACTTACAAGGCCAAACAATTAGGGTATTTCTGTAGATGA
Source organism: Bactrocera minax (assembly GCA_021498325.1). Taxonomy (NCBI): domain Eukaryota; kingdom Metazoa; phylum Arthropoda; class Insecta; order Diptera; family Tephritidae; genus Bactrocera; species Bactrocera minax. Next base: position 939,722 of record JAKEEE010000064.1, on the reverse strand, counting down.
AGACATATAGTAGACAATATGTTGCAAAGGTCAGTACTCAAACTATGCATTAAGTAACACTAGAAAAGTATAAAATCGAGATAAATATGAGTATAATTAAGTTAAACGAATATCTTCATTGCACTGGGTATTAATATAAATTTTCCGAAAATAGTGTTCTCTTCGTAGATGTTTCCAGTCGCTGTATACATAGGTAGCTACTAAATAACCCCCTTTCCAAAACTGTTCTATATGCTGCTAACAGTATACTAACAAAATAACACTATAAATTAACTTGACGAAAACAATGTATTAAATAAAATCTCATAATATACCAGACAGGCTGAAAAATGCGTATCGTATCTATGAAGGCGACACAAATTTTGACAACACACTATTACTTTCTCTAAAATATTACGAACCTTCCAGCTGATATATATATGAGCTTAATCATAGCCGGCACTTCATATTAATTCTCCAGTTTTACAATTTCATTGAGTTATCATGGCAGTTGACGCAAACAAACGACAAATCCATTACCTTACAAAGTGATCATTTTTTCTAAACTTGCTATATTTTAAGATTTCGATCAGAGGTTTGAAACTGTTAATATCTAACCTAACTAACCTAACCTACCTAACCTAACATTCCCGTTATACATGTTGTAATATCATGCCATTTCCGCTGGAATAAAATTGCCCCTATTTAATTGTCTCCATTAACAACTTTAAGAAAATCTTCATATCACTATTCATTTCGTTATAATTATGTAACAGTAACAACAACAACTACTATGGTTGCAACCGCTTCTTCAACGAAAACATAATTCATTTTTATCACACTTGTTGTTCACGCCAGATTGGCTTAACCACTGACCTTTCACTTTTTAATAACTTAAATGCAAATAACTGCATATGTGCATATCTGTATGAATGTCAGTGCAAATTTTTACACAGATTATCTAATTTGTTGCTGCTTTGTCAACAATTTGCTACATTTAAAAGCAGATGCTGACATTAGAAACGCTAAATTGCAAAGCAACTGCAATTATGCGTACTCGAACGCAAAGCTGAGGCGAAAAAAGCTATTGTACAAAGCTGCAAGTGAGTAAATATTATAGATAAATAGCTGCAATTATGTAAAGAGATGATTCGATATCTGGACATATATGCATGTGTATGTGTATTATTTTCTTTACTATGAAAATGACCTACCTCTAAGTGAGCAAATGTTTAATTGCAAATATTTAGCTAATCAAATGGCATGCAGACACTTTCTTCTAATGACAAAGTTGCAGCCATAACAACAACAGCAGCGACAACAGATGCAATGGTACTGTACGAGTCTAGTTATCGCTTACTTATGTCAACAATTTTATTGTTGGCAGTAAAAGTGCTCGCATGAAAGCAAACTAAATGAAGTAGCGAATAAAATTTACACGCAGCAACGTTAGTTGACAACATTAGCAAATCGCAATCGTTAGAGGCGCTGCCACGCATCGAAGCAGCGACCGGAGGAGACCGGAATAGACCGCTATGCTATGCTATGCTAGCTTGGCAGCCGTTGTCACATTCGATCGCTTCGTTGCCAATGCGGTAGTGCAAAAAATGAAGTGAAACTTTTTCTTTCTATTGCCACACGGTCGCTTCAAACGTGTACATTTTCTACTTTACTCTAATTTCATTGCCACATACACAAACGCCTCCAACCAATTATGTGTTTACCTTGCGGCTGGGTAGTGAGAATAATGTCTACAGTAAAATCTCTTTCAAATAAATAGACCAAGAGGATCATAGATGTATGTTTTCTTTTTTAGTTTCTGGAGGTATAAGAAGCAGTATATAGGCTTTTCAAATAACGGTAGCAGGCATATAATATGAATTATAATAATAAATACATATAAAGCAATTGTTGACCGTTTCTTTTTAAAACTTTAGAATACCAACTAGATGAAACTTCGACAGTTATCGATATTTTACACGTAAGCATTCATATCAGGACTTATATCAATATAATATAGTAGTAGTATAGTATATAGTATAGTACATAGTATATAGTATATGGTGTATATATATATATAATATAGTAACAAATCAATATATCTGCGGCACTTGATAGTTGATGTTGAGGACTCATTTTAGCGTGGATTATTTTTAGAGCACAAGTTTTGCTTTGATAGCCGTTATCTTTTACAAACGATGTGAGACCAAAAGTTAACTTCGAATTGTAAAGAGAAGTGCGTATTTATACTTGAATCACTAAAATAATAACTTTTTACGAAACATGCTTTATCAGTTATAGGGATAACCCCTAAACAATTTTTCTAAAATATGAATATACTACAAATATTTTGTATTATAAAATGCTTTTGCTAACATTAAATAACGTCTGTATATACTGGAGTCCGTATTGTAGAGGTTTTTCTGTATTTATCTAAATATAAGGGTATGGGCTACGGTAGCAGCATCAGTGTAAGCGCTTGTTAGTAGTCAACGCCATTAAATTTACAATTTAATTTTCATCAATTACAGCAATCATTACATTTCTTAAAATATGAAACTGCACATTTACGACCATTCCAGATGCAGACAACGTAGATAGCAACATGCCAACCTCTGACACATACATTCACAGCTGATCCACGTGAAGCTGAAGCTTCGCTTGCTACAATAAATCACTTTTAACATTTTATTAAACTTTGGCGGCTTCCTCACAAATAGACACTGAACAGAAAATACAGTAATGCGTAAATCCATATATATAAATAGTATGAGAACCGATGTACAACTGCTTACAATGAAGTCTCTTTCAACATTTTGTACTCTCTTAAAAGAAATTGCGAATGATATGCAAACGAGTTTCTAAATGAGAAATATTAATCAAAGCGAAAAAGAAGTTCACAATTATTAGCATATTTAGTGGTGCTGAACACAATTTTAAATGTCACTTTTTACTCTTGGCTCCATGTCCATGTATATTGGGCCATAGGAGTATTCTGTCAGTGAGTTGAGGTGAATATACTTCATTTAGCAGACCTATTCTTGGGTGTATACTTCCCAGTGAGGCCGCATATGTGATTCAATAAATTTACATTCCTATTACGTATCTATAATATGTTGAGTATAGTTGGGAGTGTAGTTTCGACGATTGTCGAAAGTCTATCAAAATTTACATAATAAGTGGATATCGACTACCTACTGCAAACAACTGTGTCGGCAGTCGCCATTTTGAGAAAATAGAGAAATTTGCTGATAACCACACTCACCCCTATACAACGGGTATATTCAGAACTATGCTATAAATAATATTACAACGACACTATCTTCCCAGATGACGCTTTTACAAATTCTATTACATTTTCAGCAGATAAATAAAATATCAAGGAAGATATCGGATTAAAACTTTCCACAAATACTTCTTCTAATCAGTGGAAACTTTAAACTAAACATTTTTGAAATCAGACTTCAGCTCTTCTAGTCGCCAAATACTGAACGTGAACCTCTATTGTGTATTGCTGACTTTATACCGAAAATACCGGTTAATATGAGAAGCATCTTGTCGAAATTTAACAAGCTTATTTAACTGACAATGTGACAATAACACTGAAGCAATACTTCCTCTATCTCCACTTTAACCAGTATTTTGACTTCCATCCCTACCGTATGATTCAGATTAGTGTACGCAAATGACTGCCTTACCTTCTTCAAAGTGGCCGATGTTAATGGTAATATGGGCCTCGCAAAAACTGTCGTTGCAGCAAATCAACCTATTTTTATATTAAATTGGAGAGTTTCGACTTTCCTTATTTTTCCGAACTAAGTGCTCATTACAACATTACATTATATTTTCCTTTGAATTTGTAGTTATTGCTAGTGAGATATATGATATTTTCTCAGCAATTGTGCTGCCACATCAACGATGTTGCTTCAGAAACAAATTGATGGTACAAACTCTTTATGATATTTTCCTATAAAAATATATTTGATGATTATGAATATTAAGTGTTTTTGACCTAATCATATTAATATAACATCGGGCAAACCGCACGCAAAAATTATCTATTATCCCGGCCTTCCGGATATTTATCTAAAATGTATTTATTCCGCCCGTAAGTCTCCTTGGTTTATTCTGCCTCGAAAGTATTCAAAGTTGTGAAATTTTAACAATACTTGTATTATTCAACTAAATAATTCAGTACTTGACTTTACTTATTATGAAACAGGCATAAAGTCTAGCTCTTTAAGTTGGCTGCGCGACTTTCTCAGCTCGGTGACAAGAGAACTTACCAACATAAGAGCGGTGAAGTTATTGCAAAATAATTTGCCGACTCTGTGAGAGGTAAAACAAATGCTTAAATAAAGCCTCACTGAAGTTGACAATAACTGAAAACAACTACTGGCTTATAAAATAAACCGAAAATGATACTCTGGTTAGCCGAGAGAGCGCCAAAGACATTAAAAAGTGACCAAAAGAGAATACGAGTAAATATGAGGCTTTAGACAGTGCAATGTCATTGCCAGTGTAAGCGAGATTTGAAGAGCTGCTAAGGTTGTTTCAACAACAACACCGGCAGTAAAAATGTACAACACATTTTACTGTTATTGCAGAAGAGGCCACTTCAAGTGCCGTACTACTGATTTGTATTCTTAGCGCGATTTCTGCTTTGGCAATGCAAACTTTGACGGTACAATATGCAGAGAAGTCGACGGCGGCGAGCCGGTTGGAGGTAGCAATATTGGTCTACTTATACTCGCACAATGCGCATGTATGCCTTTGAATATTGAATAGACGATAGTGTTCAAGTGCCACAACGCAGCCGATGAGCCGCAAAGTAATCGCTATTTTTCAATAAACCACTTTAACAACAAGCTTAACAATATGAACACCAATAAGAACAACAATGACAATAAAAGCAACAAAAGCAAGCACCGCAAAGCAAGTGGCTTTCTCACCGCGATTACGTTTAACTCACTTCAATTGGTTGCAATTCAATTTGAATTACAAGCAAATAGTAGTGAGTACAAAAAAGTATTTGCCCGTGTATGTGTTTGTGTGTCACACAAGTACGTGTGTAAAACAACCGCTGGCATGCCAGTGCGTGCATGTGTGTACGTTTGACTGCGTTTACTGTCACAGTATCGGTTGTACGCCGGGAATAAAACTCGATCCACAAACGCCTCCTGGTCACAGTTTACCGGTTGCCGTCCGACTGATCGATTGATCGCAAAGCCGAGAAAAGTTAAATAACAACTCAAATAACTGTATACAGTTAAAAAGCGGTGCATTACTAAGGATCAACAGCAGGAAAGGTGTTGTGTTGTGTGCCTTTTCGTTGAATTTGAAACGAAAACGCAAAAGTAGTGAAAATGTTCAAGTTTTTGTGTTTATTCGCCCTGATGGCCACCAGTTCCGCCACCAGCGCCAATCAAATCTCCGAGACAGACAGCCTCCTAACCAATGTCCTTAAAATGGTCAAGGAGTGCGGTGATCGTTCAATGGTTTTGTGCATGAAGGTAAGGGGAAACAAGAAGAATAAGCTAATGAAAAATGTTAAAGAAAAACTAAAAGTGTTGAAGTATGCATTTGTATATAACAAAAAATGTTATAATTACAGTTATATGAGTGAGGAACTAATTATACATGTGTCAGTGTTAAAAATGTTGAAAGCAATTCGAGTCTTACTTTGTAATGGATATAACCAAATGTGAAATAGAGCTGGGGAATAGAGCTTGGGAGTGTCGTCAAGAAGCTAATTTTGCATAAAAAATATATTATTAGAAAGTATTTAAATAACTGAACATTTTGAAGTTTAAATATAAGAAAATAGTTCTCTTTAATTTAAAACACCGAACTTAAGTTTCGGTAACCCCTCACTACTCTTGTGATCTTTTATCATTAATTGTATTGTATTTCCTATAGTGCCGATAATTACATGCATACATACTAACAATGTTTCTTGTTTGTTGCAAAATAATCACTAACTTGGGTGTTACTTCAATAAATTACGTTCATTTTATCACACTACGATAACAGTATTAGAATTTTTAACTGATTTAGTTCTCAAACAATGTACATATATTATATGTTTAGAAACCATTAAAAAAATTAATTTTGTGATCCCAATAAATATTCTCACTTTGTTTCTTATGCAGGAACGCGCGTTGCAGTACTTTGACACAGAGAATGGAGATGTCAAATTGACTGAAGGAATTTCGTTGATAAAAACCGATGACATCCCAATGGGGCGTTCTTTAAATGATGCTGCCTTGCCCGAAGAACCAGAAGCGCGTGAAAACGAGGTTGATGCTTTGTTGGTGGAGCGTGTGGCGCGATTCTTTGGCACACATACACTGCAATTCAAAGTGCCCAAGGATTCAATTCAGGATATGCAGCGTGCGCTCGAGGAATGTAAGTAAACACACCAATAATGTAATGTAATGTAAACCGAACTATGTAAAGTCATACACACTCACTCACAAAATGGGGTTCTGAAGTAGAAAAGGCAGTTGCCACTATATTATGTCGCTGTGGATATTGCGCTACCAGCAATCAAATTACAAATCAAACTCTTGGTGCCACCAAGCTGTTATCACTATGTCAACCACCTTTCTGCACACGGATACAATTTACATTTATGTGGGTTATGTATCGCATGGCATAAACTCGTAGTGATGGTGGAAAAAATCATGTTTTCACTGCAAAACATCGCTAATGGAAGACTATTGCTTAAAGTGAATGCGTGTGGTATAGGTGAGTGTGAACGAATTTTGAGGTCGTCAAACTGGTGTCTACAACAATCGGGTTTGTTTTGGTCTTGAAAGTGCAACGGTGCATTGCTTGCTTGGGGTCGCCGATTTATGTTTGTGCATCGATGCCTGGTCTTGTTTACCATAATTGAGTAAATCGCGTGCAACTAACTGTCTTTTATGAAATTAGCGCTCAATTGTGATAGAAGAGACATGTCCGATTTGATTCTTCTAAAAAGATTAAACTACATATATAGAACTTATCTTGGAAGTTAATACTATATTTAAGCTCTCTGAATTTTGTAGCACACTAATGTAAAATCTAATCCTTTCAACCCTCTATCTGCCAATGAAGTTTTAATCGCTTTAAATAAACTTTTTAACCTTTAATTTGCATTTAAATTAAAAACACAGCTTGAACTCAAAAGTTTGACTCTGCTTATGCGGATCATATGTAATAACACATGTATATAGAATACATATTTACAAACGTGAGTTGAATATGAATTATGTTATCTTCTACAAATTCTCAGACAGATAGTATTAGTTATATTTCTCATACGGGAAGTAACGGTAGTTGTTGTAACTTTCTCAAAAAAGTTCTGGTACATGAGAGCAAAAAAATTATGTCAAGATGATATGTTGAAGCTATAGATTTTCATTTTCTATTCTATAGAATCCTGTTAACAGAGCTCTGTTGATGTGACTAGCTACCTTCAACAAGTGGAATCGTTCCTAATATTTATAAGCTTAGGTTATATTTATAAACAAATAACGAAGGTCAGAAGGTAGGTCGGAAGTTGTCTGAAGAACTTTCCATTGTCCATATAAATTATAAAATTAAGTAAATCTTTAAAAGGGGATATGTAGTCAAGTATCTTGTGGAAAACCATCTTAGGTGAAACAGGTAATCGGAGATGGGAATGGTCTTCAAAACTCCTTGAGCTAAAGGGAAACAAGGAATTATACTAAAGACAATGAAAGAACAAGTTCTTAAATAAAATTTCAGCAAATCAGCAAAAACGGATAAAATCTACAAGGACAAAAAACAATGCCGATTTTTAAAATACGAGACTTAGATTAGCAGAGTCTCGTTATTTTCAGACTTTAGTATCATTTGGTCTTCAACTTTTCTTTTTGGTGTAGTAATAAATTTAACCTGATGTAATATTTTATTGATGCTAAGGGAAGTCCTTCGAAATATTAAGCGAAACTTTCTAAGTTTCTTGCCTAAAATCTGAAATCAAATTCTCGAAAAAATTTGTAGTTTCTGTCTTTCCTAAAAGTTGTGGTTTCTAACCAAACTCTTGAAAGGAGTTGGAAAAGCATCTAAAACACGGATCCTAGAGGCGAAATGTTGCTATTTTCAAAATTAATTCTAAAATTATTTTTCCCAGCAACTTATATTCCAAGAATTTTCGGTAGTCACATAGCTCAGCTAGCCACCTGACTAGTTTCTTCCATGGCTGCTCAATCAACTACAGATTATAACAAATTAAGGATGCTTAGTTGCTAAATGCAAGCTGTACCCGTTCGACTGCAAGCCATTAATGGTCACATCTACGCAGACGGGTTCGAGTCGGAGCACTTTCTCGTGCACGTTTTGGCCCACAGCCAGACACAATGTACTTTTGTGCATATGTATTAATTATGACTTTTATGAATCCAACGTTTTCGTTGCCTCTATTGTTGTAGTATATTGTTGTCTACCTACTTAAGCAATATTTATGTTTAGGCGCGCGTTAAAGTTGTAGTTGCTTCAACATATTATATTAGCGAATACATATGGAATAAATACATGTATGTGACTACGTAAATGGGTAGGTTGGGCTGCAAATCAATGGGGAATAGTTTGCATTCATTGCGCATACAAACCAGTTAAAGTTGTGCATATTTGTGGGCGTAAGTGTACGGGTGTGTGTGTGAATGGGTGAGCATGCGAAAAAGGAAAAGTAAAATATCTAGACAAACAAACAACTGCAAATAGAGAAATTAAATGCTTGTGAAATGCGCATACTGAGCGGGCGGTGAGTTGATTAACGAACAAGGAAAATAACTGTTGTGGTGCGTAGATGTCCAATCGGCATACAAAACAGCCTTGGAGAAATCAATTGTGGTGATAGCCAACTATGTAAATACAAAACAAATACATATGAACACCTTACGTTGTTTGTGGCTTTGACAAACATCGACAATTAGAAATGCTTAATGTAGTGTGGTGTTGTTATTAGAGGCCGAAAATATAAAAAGTTTAAACATCAAGACAACTTCTTAAATCTCCATCGATTCCACATTTGCGCACTCAGTCAATTCGATACCGTTAATGAGTCCAAGTGTGTCAGCAATTGTTGATTCGTGTTTAATGTTGGCTGCCACTGTTGCTAGTTTCCTGATAATTATGTTGCACGTACAAGTATGTAATTTATTCTACATTGGGAACTGGTCTTCCAGTGAGAATTTTCTTTATTTGTGAAAAAATTACAGCAGTGCCTTGTTTATTATAAATGGCGATATAGACAGTTTTTTCAATTATTTACTAAATACTAGAAATCGGTTGGAAATTTTTGGTTTGCTTTATATTTCTTCATATAGATATGGTTTTTATTATGTGAAAAACGACAATGCAGCTGTGATTAGTACTCTTCTTCCTTCTCTATGCAGTTAAACGTGTTTTTCGATATGAAGTAAAAAAAACATGATTTCGATCACTAGACCCTTTCTTTGATAACCGGTTTTGCCAGATCCTTGAGCACCGCGTTTGTAAGAGATCAAAGACAAATCTACTAGAACGAGGTCACTTTTACTAGATCTGGAATTAGATATCTCTGCTCCTTATCTTAAAAACCTCTTTTAGCTGTTTAGAAAGTCCGCCTTTATTTAGCGCTATAATTAAACAAAATCACTTTAAACTAAATATTAGTATCTGCAAACAGTGAGGAATACCCCTCATCGATAGCGATCTATTTAATAATAATAACAAATATCAACCTTGCAACCTTGCAACAGCACTTGCAACTTGTTGCCATTCAACTCACACTTTCAAAGTTTGCGTCTAACTTTAATAAACAATTTTTTTTGTGAGCTAATCTCTGTGCTTACATTATATATACCCTCGTATATAGGTATGTATGTTTGTACATTAACATATCCATATTTTCCTCTTCATTGCCTTTGATGTTTGTAAACTTTGGAAAGCTGTTTTCTCCTGCAGCTAAAGGCAACACGTTGTCTAGTTATATTTATGGAAAATGTTGTTGTTGTTACTGTTTTCGCAGCTGCTTCTGTTGCAATTTATCTGATTTCTATTCATTCTCAGGAATGCTGTGGTAGCATTTGTTTTTGTTATTGGGGTTTCTTTTAATTTCTTGTTTTTAATTTATTGTCCACAATTTCGAATGACTTTTCTAAACCATTTTATGGAAAGCTTGTTGATCCTGTCGTGGCTGGCGCACAGATGTAGACACTTCAATATGTATATGTGCCTAAGACTGCATACTCGATTTCCTATCGACACTAGCGAGCTGTACATACTAGTACGAATAGAAGCAAAGTGCATATGAACATTTTGCAAATTAGCTATACACACATACACACACATCCACATACATACACACACATGCATATATACAAACACACACGTGGACACATACATATTTATATATGCAGGCCAAGTAAGTTATGTGCGGAAATATGCGTCAAAGTTGTTAAGTTCCTCTATTGAATTATTGCCATCTTCCGACAAGTTAAAAGCACCAACAACTACTACAATGAGTTGGAAAGTGTTGCTGAAGAGCATTTTAAATACAAAAATTATTAACTAGATGGTTTTGTTAGTTTGTCTAGTTTGTCCTTGCTGTCGTTTCAATGGAATTCATCTAAAAACTAATCAAACTATTAAATAGGTTTTGAATTAAGTAAATCCACCAGGAATGCAATACAAATGCTTGTGAACAGAAAGCCTGAAACCTAAGAGATGAAAAGTTAAATTAGAGAACTAAGACAAAGTGATATTCATTTAATATATCACAAAAAAAAAACTCAGTTTACAAAAGCTCTCACTCACGATATTCAAAATACCATTCCATCATTTCTTTAATATAGCGCGCGGCAAGAAGAAGGAAAAGAAGAAGTACCTCCTGCCTCTGTTGATGCTCTTCAAATTGAAGATGGCCGCACTCCTGCCCCTCGCCATCGGTTTCCTGGCTCTGATCTCCTTCAAGGCGCTCGTCATCGGCAAGATCGCATTGCTGTTGAGCGGCATCATTGGCCTGAAGAAGCTGCTTGAATCGAAAAAAGAGAACTACGAAGTCGTGGCACACCCACACTACTCGCACGAGGAACACGGCTACGCACGCTCGTTGAACGAAGCGCAAAATCTGGCCTACTCAGCGTATCAGCAATAGGAGAGGGAGACGAATGTGGCTAAACGGGAGTGCAATATGTGTATCCTGAAAAACAAAAAACTAACAACAACAAACCTAATATAATTTTCTAATTTATTTATTTATTTAATTTATAACAATAATTGAGTTTAATCTAGAACAATTTTTTTTTGTTTTAAAAGAACAAACAATGAAAACCAGCTTTTTTAAACTTTTATCAGGGCAGAGGGGGTGAACAAAGTTTTTAAAAGAGGATTTATTTAGGATAACGAAAACCGTAGTACAAATACATATTCTGGCTAGTGTGGAAGGTTAAATAGGAATTAGTTTTCGAGATCGGAAAAATATGCGAGAATTAAATTACGAAAGCTTTGCTAAGCGAAATCAAGTATTATGGGTGTCATTAATGGCTGCTTCCCGCCATTAAATTGTATTAACATTTTCAAAATCATACATACATACTTTGAAATAAGCATATTCACACACAGATAAGGATTACGTTCATAACACGACGCGAACAATGCCAGCTCGTTAAGTCGTCAGTTCACCTGCCCGCCTGCTCGTCTACTATGTAGCCCGATTATGAGCTCGCCTAATTGTTTAGAACTAAAACGTATCTACACCCGACTAGTTCATGTTTTATTATAACTTGATTAACATTATTGTACTGGTTATGTACTCATATTCACCGCTTATTGTGTTCTATTAGACTAGTACTAACTGCATTAGCGTACTTTCGTAACGCTCAACTGAGCACTTTAATATTAACATTTTATGATGCTTAACTTACCTACTCTATTCTTACTCAGATTAAAGGCTGGTTAATACATCTATGGTTCCACAAGCACCCTGACTTAATGCCTTAGCATTTGCTGAAACTGAGGCCACTTAAGCTATGACTAACGCATTTAACGCTTAATTTAATTACTTTACCAAAAACAATTTACAAGTTGTAGCTGAAAGTTTTCAAACTTCCAAACATTGCTCGTTCTTCATTACAACGCCTTACACACTTTTGATATCTGCGCAAAGTACAAAACTAACAAACACCCTAATTTTATTACGCTCCATTTGCAACGCATTTAACACAATTTCCATAATATTTAGACAATTCAATTATCTATCCATCAACAAAGTAATGCATTCAAAGCTCATCGAAATTAAGAATTATTATAGAAACATTAATTATTGTAATCACATAACGGTTTCACCTCCAGCAACTGAGTGCCTGCTGTACTGCCCTTTTGGCATCCGGCATTCAGTGCAGCAATAAAAGGAAATTTTGCATTTAAAATATTAAATATTTTATCAAATAAGAACGCTTAAAGAAAACGTGGCATAAAATTCACTTTCGTGTTTCAGTTTTTAAGATTCTCAACAAAATGAAAATAAATGTTTGCAAAAAATAGAAAGCTGGTTGTTATTGATTAGTTAGAGTATTATACATATGTTCATGGCTTACAGCTACTTCAAAATTTATTTAATAGAAACTTATATGTCCAATTTATGTATAAAGTGTTTAAAGAATAGTGATTGTGTAAATATTTTGAATCAAAAAAACTTTATCACTTTATGTTCTTAAACTGGTTCGTTTTAAACAGCAAACAAAACGTTGATCGATTTCTATGTTTTGGAAAAATATGCAGGAATTTATATAAATATAGTATTTTGACAATAGCGATCTCGTTTCAGGCCCACCTCAAGGTAACCCCAACAGAGTTTTAAAAACCTCTGTTTATTTTACAAGTTAGTGAAATTTTTCAGAAGTAAGCAACCGAACAGACCCTTATAAAAATAAACATTGAAAACTTGGTCTTATTGTAAAGACTCTTTTGAATAAAGACCTTACTGTTTTTATTGCCCACTTGATGGTCACAATAGACCACTAAAACACGAATTTAATTTAATAACAAACTTGTTTTAAATGCAAAAGGACGGAAAGGTTGCTAAAGAAACGATGGCTGTATGATTTAATAAATTCCCCAGGTTTAAGTTATTTTGAAATTTCTTTTGTGAAATAGTCTCCAATGCTTTGGTAGTACCCGTTTCATTGACCATATTGACTTCATATTAACGCAGCGTATCTTACAAATCAAAGAATGCATAACTTATATGTAATGACTTATATTGAGATTAGCATATTCGAGTGAATTATTTTAGTCATGGCCTTCCAAATTATAGAACCCGCTTGTAAAAAGCAAGCGTAGTTCTTTAAACTATTTGAAGTAGTTAATAAATGGATTTCACAATTTCAAATATTAATATTTTATTAGTATAATACGTTAATATGTAGTAATGTTACACCGCGGTATATAAGTGAAAGTGAACTGATCTTAGTCTATAACTGATATAGATTTGTACGTTTATATTGAACTAGTGTGAGACTGGTATATTTCTGAAAATCAACTGTCTAGTTGGGCTTCCAGTTCATATAGACAGTGGTCTATAATTATTTGATTTGACCACAAGATAGATACTAACTGTATGTAGTAACGTATATGAAAGCATACATATATGTGTCTTTTTGTAATTATTTAGATATTTTTCTTTCTCGCTCTTCATTTTTGTAATCAAATCATCCAACATTTGGTGCACTGAACTACGACGTTGTAGCAGCAGCAAATGCAATCAAGAATTGTTTAGATTTACTTGCAACAATGTGGAGTGTGGGCACTCACCTGTGGCGGTGACATACAAACACTTTCATGCTCATATGTATCCAAACATGTAAAATGCTTAATATTCCAACATATGCAAATATATAGTATGCATGAAAGTATGTTTGTTAGATGATCTGCAAATAATTGAAAAGCAATGTATCAAATTCTAATACAAATGCAACAAAATCGGATATCACCTTGGAAATAGAAAGCAAATTTAACCGCATGCATGTATGAAAGCATGAATATCTACATATGTTGAAAGTAAATCAGCCGAGTTTCATTGGTTCTTATATTTTGACTCATATATATGAGCATAGCCACATAACATCCACATTTAAATATCTATCCATTTGTATCATATTTTAACATAACTACAATATGCCAGCAGGTTGTGTGTTTTGTAATATACAATACATAAGGTCTTTTCGTGTTTTTATAGCGTTTTCTTTTCTCGCAAAAATTTTGTATTTATTCCGCTCTATGCTTGGGCTGTCCAAATTGTCCGTTCTTTTCTTAACAATTTTCCAGGTTCCGTGTTTTATGGCAACATTTGCTACACTTCTCAAAATGTAAGAGTGAGAATTGCCCTCCGGATGTTTATTCATGGTTTTTATACTCTCGCAACATGTTGCAACAGAGTATATCAGTTTTGTTCACCTAAAGGTTATTTGTAATACTTAAAACTAATCGAGTTAGATATGGACATATACATATATAAATGATCAGGATGAAAATACGAGTTAAAGTCCGAGTGACTGTCTGTCCGTCCGCCCGTCCGTTTGTGTAAGCGATAACTTGAGTAAAAATTTAGATATTTGGATGAAACTTGGTATACGTGTTCTTTGTGACATGGTTTATCTGATTCTTTCACTTTAAGTAGATAAATCAAGCATCAATTAAAATATTGAATTGGAGTAAAGCTTTTCACGAATAATACGTTCAAGCTATGCCATCTCGTGCGTAAAAATAGTCGAAATCGGATTATAACTCTTCAAGCCCCAAATACACAATATATGGACCTCAGTGCCCCTATCCGACTTTTTGCCGAAAAAATCGGTAAATCTGTAAGACATTGTGATGAAATTGGAGAATTATCTTTCCATGATAATAGTGTACTCTGGTCTAAAAAATGGTGAAAATCGGGTAAATACGACCCCTAGCCCTATATACCTAATATACGGATTTTGAACCTCCCGGTAGCCTTTTTAACATGTATTTTGGTTAACTTATAAAATATCTTCGGAATTAGGTGAACGTATAATATTCGATAAACCAAAGTTTAATGTCGAAAATGTGTTAAATCGGTCAACGAATTATCCCAGCTCCCATATACTACATATAATGATTTTCGTTATTCTAGCATACTTTATGCCGAATATTCGGTCACTGTGTCAGCTACCTTCACAAAATTGCGTGAAAACATGTTCCCAATATACTTGAATAATGAGAAGAGTTAATGTGATCGGTGCAGATCTTCCTCTATCCTGAAAATGCTCGATACAAGAATTCCCGACTTTCCATCTGACTTTGAACCGTTTATGTTGGTCAATATGTGTGATATTTTAATGAAATTATGTAGATATGTTTTCTTAAACATGATTTGATTTCGCGCTGAATATGAAAGAAATTGGTCTAAACCATGGTCTAAGCCGCTTATTCTTATTATAATGATTTCTTTTTCTCTGGTTGATTTCTTCTTCATGTATCTAATATATTTATTAAACTATGTTGGTTGAGTTTATGTCGCATATATCACTTTTGAGTTAATTTGGTAGATTTTAATGTAAATATCTCTGACACCAAGCAAAATATAACAATGAAGTACATGAGTCTATGGCCTGTAATATAAGTTAATAAGATACCAAATATGACTGCAATCAATTTAAAATTTCTTCGAATAATGAATGTTGAATTCTTCCCCAACATTTTTTAATATAAAGTCACACCAGCACCTGAAAACGTTTTCCCGCCTCTGATCCTTGCACATTCCGGGAGTATAAAATGTTCGGTTACACCCAAACTTAGCCCTTTCTTACTTTTTTAATTTCTTTTGAATAGTAATCATCTGTTCGTCTTTTCTATTCAGATATCGTATACATATAATGGAGCATTTATATAATGTTGCCATATAATTAAGCAACATTTAAATCGAGGAAAGGAAACGATATTAGGTATTATTGAAACAGCACTGGTGCCCGAGCTATTGTTTGTTCATTTGTTTCTGATTAAACCTAAAAAAAATTTTTTTAAATATGAAAAATCATTCTCTTACATATGATTCAAATTTTTCAGTATTTTTTACGGAGTCGATGCCGATGATATAATATCCAGACTGGTATTTCTCGAGTGTTGCATACTAGTTTACATATATACATAAGTATATGAAAGCGTTTGCAATACACCGACGCTTCTATGAACGCTTAAGCGCAAGCTCGGGCGTTGTTTATCAAGGTGAAAGTTTGTATGTGCATATATATGCCTTTGATTTTCTCATTTGTAAGCATATTTTCGGATATTGCCATCGAATGTGAGTTTAGAGTTTAAATTAGGCGTGGAAATTGTATTTTGACGCAAAATCCAAAGCAAATAAGTTCATTTTCATTTACTTGAATATAATTTTACCGTGCTCTACTTATCTGTATGATTTGTGGTATTTGAGATCATGAAAGAAACTATATTTCGGTATAGAATACGAATACTAAAATTAAATTGATATGAAAATTTGGAATTATAACTAAAAGCCACAACAAATTTGCCCTCGCATCTACATTTCGAATTTATAACAGAGCCCCATCGGTAGTTTTGTTCACCTAACGGCTGTCTGCAGCACCTATATAGCTTATATACACATACATATATCAAAATGATCTGGATGACGGGACGAATTGAACGAACGAACGGGACGACTTTCGGAAGGCCGCCCATGCAACGGATAACTTGAATAAAAATTGAGACATCTAGATAAACCTTAGTGTCTTGGAGCTAAGAAAAGATAGGTATTGCAGATGCTGATAAGCGAAAAATTATAAAGGGCAATAATCTGGACGCATCCTAATTTGCCGCAAAACCGTAAATTGGTACGAGGAATTGCATTAGGGAGGGGCATCTGCGGATCCAAAATGTTTAAACATGGGAGTGGCCCCTATTAGGATTAATGTGCCTATCCGACAAACCACTACAGCTAAATCAACCAAATTTTCTAAGAACGTAATTTGAAAATTAAATCGAATAATTACCTCGCTCACTCTCCATACGAAAGTTATGTTGAAAATTACGAAAACTGCGTTAATTCTGCGTTTAAGGGTGGGTACGGAAGTACTTCATAAGGATCGGTATAATAACTGGAAAATGAACCAGTTCCAACAAAATTTCGTGCAAGGTATGCCGTCTCTCGTCTAAAGATAATCAAAATTGGAAAATAACTTTCAGCAAGGTACCTCAAAGAACTTAAGGCAGCATCTTTTCCGGATAATGAAGAGTCCTTGAGCCAAAAATTAATAAAATCGGATTAATATTTCCCTTAGTCCCCATATAAGTGATATAATTATTTTCAAACTTCCAGTTGTTTTTATGCTGTATATTATCAATCAATATGTAAGATGAACGTATAATCCTGTATAGACTATGGTTTGGAGGCGAAAATGGGAGAAATCGGTCCACGGATTTCCCCAGCCCTCATGTTCTACATATAATGGTTATCGTTATTCTAGCGTGCTCTATATCTACATATATTATAAAATGTATCATTAAAATTTTGAACTATCTTCATAAAATCCATGAACCATGTTCTCAAGCATACTCAATTTTAATTTAAAATTTATAGTAAAATCAATCAGTCCATACCTTCCCCCCCTGACACACGCTCAGAAATTGGTTGTAAAGTAATGATAAAGAGCTGATATACACTTACATATCACTTAATCCCAAGTATCAATTTATGAATAAAGATATACATATAGAATCTAATAAAGAAATGCTCAATCAGTCGAAATAGAAACAAGTTAGGAAGGCCTAAACTCCTCAATATTTTTAGGAGTTAGCAATATATGGTAAGGAGACTAGACCAAGGTCTGGATTGACTTCATGTATATTTAAAGCTAAACCACGTTATGGTTAAGAAAACATACCCACTTAATTTCATTAAAATATCACGCATATTGATTAACATAAACGGTTTAAAGTCAGCATCATTATATCTGGCATATTTGGGATAAAGGAAGGTCTGGGCTGATTTCATTATTTTTCATTACTCAAATCAACAGTAGAGAACTTGTTTCCACGTAATTTTATGAAGAAAACTGACACACTGACCGATATATTCGGAACAGAGTCTGCTGGGATAATTCGTAGACCGATTTCACATATTTTCAGTATTCAACTCAGGTATATCTAATAGCATACGTTCACTTAATTTTGCTAAGATATTTTACATATTGACCGATATATACGATATATACGATATATACCGCATAAAACCAACAGGAAGTTTGAAATACTTATATTTGGTATATGGGGACACGGTTATCAGAAAAAGATGTTTTCTATATTTCACTGACGTAACTCACAGATTGAGCAATATATATGGTATAAAGTTTAACGAGAGATTGAAATTCTTTTTATTAGGTATATGAGGGCTAGGGGAAGTTTTTACTTACTTTTCCCCATTTTTGACACAAGGGAGCATATTCATGAAAGTATACTCCTAGAATTTTAATACGATATCTCACAGATTTACCGGTATGTTGGGATAAGAGCCTCGAAAAAATGAGCCGATTTCGACTGCTTTTACGCATAAGATGGAATATTTTGAAGGTCTTAATTGTAAAAAGTTGTATTCCAATTTCTGAAATGGAGCTGGATTTATATAATTTAACGTAAAAGAATATGATGAAATTTAAAATTGTGTTACATGAGAAGTAGGTGTGGTTGTTATCCGATTTCTCCCATTTTCAGAATGTGTCATAAAGATGCAAATATGATGTCATATACAAACTTTGGTTGAAATCGATAAAGCCGTTCGTGAGATATGGAAGTTCAACTACAAGTGGGCGGTGCTAAGCCCATTGTCCAAATTTTACACGAATTCCTATGCAGCCGTATTATCGTTACTGTGAGATCTAATATTTCTAACGTGTTTCTTCAGCGAGTTAACACACTTCTACTACTTTTCTACATAACCTTTGTATGGGAGGTGAGTGTGGTTGTTATCCGGTTTCAACTATTTTCCCAGTGTATGAATACATGGCAGAAGTACCTGTCCTGAGCAACTTTCGTTTAAGATTTAACGGTCTGTGAGATATGTACATTAAACCTATTGGTGTGGGGCCATGCCCACTTTTTAGAAATTTTCAGCGCTTAGATGTATCTCCATTCTATGATTCCATGTACCAAATTCAAGTTTCATATCTTAGACTGTTACTTAGTTACAGCACTTTATAAGTTTTCACTAAAGGGCATTTTGTGGTTGTGTTAATGTAATGATCCGTTTCTACAATACCAAACTTTTCGGAGTGCCAAGGAACATGCACACTATGTTTAAAGAAGATATCTCAATTTTTACTCACTCAAACAGTCACTCGGAAATCCACTCGCTTCGACATCCTGATCATTTATATATATATATATATATATATATAACTATATATCTATGATATAACCAAAAGGGCTGAATTCAACATATTGAATATATTCGGGAAAAGATCAATCAGATAGTCGCAAATCATTATTTTAGGGACAACATAAACGGTTTGGTCAGGTGAAAAGTCGGAAATCATTATAGCGGGCTTGAAGTTGGAAATATCTATATCGGTAATATTGGAGCTAAGGGAATGTCTGAACACATAATATTTACTATTTCCATTGCACAAGTATGCTCGGAAATATGATTTCACGCAATCTTATGAAGATAACTCACACATTGACCGAAATAAGGTAATTCATTGAACAATTTTATTAATTTTCATCATTAAACTTAGTATATCCAATATTATGCGTTCTCTTAATTTTACTAGATATCTTACATATTGATAGTATAAAACTAACCCGGAGTTTGAAATTCTTGTATTAGTTATATGTAGCTAAGGGAAGTATTTTCTCAATTTAATCAGTTTTGTGCACATGGACGCAATGCTATCAGAAAGAGACGCTTTATAAATTTCAGTGATGTAACTCACAAATTGAGCAAGATATATGGTATAGAGGCTACTGTAAGTTTAAAATCCCTTCTATAAGGTATATGGATGCTGGAAGTATTTGCTCCATTTTTTTTCCAATTTTCTCCATTTTTGACACAAGGGCACACTATTTTCAAGAAAAGATACTCCTTGAATTTCATTAAAATAGCTCACAGATTGACCGATAGTTTCGGAAAAAAGTCAGATACAGGCAACTAGGTCCACATATTCGGTGCCTGGGGGGGCTTGAAAAGGGTTTTCCGATTTCCACTATTTTTGAGCAGGAAATAACATACCTTGAGGCCACGATTTGTGCAAAATTTTATTCCGATGGCTTTATTGGTAATTTAAAATTGTTATATTTGGGAAATAGATGTAGTTGTAATCCTATTTCACCCGCCCATTTCCACACTGTTATATAAGGAAGTAAATATAGAATATAGGATAATAAGAGAGAAATAATAAGAGAAGTATAGAATTTCACCTAAAGGTGGGCAGGACAACCCAAATGGTCCCACTTTTTCATCGATTCCTTTGAAGTCTTTAAGTACCACATTAGCTGTGATGTTTAATGCTTTTGACGTGTTTCTTCAATGAGTAAACGCACTTCAGGCAGTTTTCAACATAACCTTTTTATGGGAGGTGGGCCTGGTTATTATCCGATTTGACATATTTTCCTAGTGTATGAGGACGTAGCATAAGGACCTGTCCTGAGCAACTTTGGTTGATATAGCTTTAACGGTCAGTAAGATATGTACATTAAACCTAATGGGGGGCCCGGCCATACACACTTCCTAAAAATTCTTTGACCACAAACGCACCTACCTATTGCGATTCCTTGTGCCAATCACACGTTTGTATCTTAATTGGTTGCTTAAGCATGGCACTTCATAGGTTTTCATAGGCCCATCTGCAATACCATCCGTCTTACAGTGACAAAGAACACGTGCACCAAATTTCATCAAGATATCTTAATTTCTACTTAAGTTATCGTTTTCACAGACGACGGACGGACAGACAGTCACCCAGAATCCAACTCGTCTCGTTATTCTGATCACTTATATATATGTATATATATATATGCATATATATATAACTTTGAAGCTATCTCGATTAGTTTTAGGCGTTACAAACAACCGTTAGGTAAACAGAACTAAGATACTCTGCTGCAACATGTTGCAAGGGAATAAAATATAACAAAAAGTCCGATGACAAAAAGTTTTCCAATTAATTTCAATTCCTTTTCGGGCTTTCCTGTAAAGTTCTGAAAATCCATATGTTTAAGTGTCCTATAATCATATACATATGTACTGAAGGATATAGTTGCAATATTTATATATATTTATAAAAGGAAAAATATAAGAGGTGTTATTGTACCAATAGCTATGAAAAGAAACCTATCTTCTTCCTATCTTCCTATCCCTATCCCATCTTATCCTCTCCTATCCTACCTATCTTCTCTCCATCTGTTTCACCAATTTCAATAATGCTTATCTTCCACACTATTAGTTTAAGCACTAACGCGAAAGGAAAGGAAAATAAACACAAAAGGTCCTTGATGAATACTCAAAGAGATTATTAGTAAGTTTTCTATATAACAATGCAAAGATTCGCTCAATTAGGTATCCGAAATAAACATTTTTAGTAAAATATATTCAAAAAAAAGTAAACGGTTTCTGGAAGAGAACTCATGCAAAAAAGAGTCTAAGTTTGGGTTTGCAGTTTGAGAAATACGCGAAACTAATTCAAAAGAACAAATTTCTAGAAAAAGTTTAAGTAATAGATATTTGTATTCGTCATAAAAAGAAATCGTTCTATTATTACTTTTTCTTTTAATTGTATCAACTAAATCCATCTCTAAGTAATACGTTGAAGAGGTGCTTAAAGTTATTGTTGCATTGTCATTACCGTCTGCAATTTTACGTCTTTGGAGTGTGGCTTTTGGTATCATAATTCATTAGCGCCGTAAGATTTTGCGTGAGCTTAAATATATTGCCTAAAAGCATGCAACATTTTCACTGCTTTTAACATTCGCACCCCATTGCAAAGTGGAGCTTACATTTTCAGTTGCAATTTATAGAAAATCTAGAGCAATTGGTAAAATTTTTTCTGTTCTCAGGATAAGCGAAAAAATATTCTCAGCAGCCACTTAAAAGTATATAAGAGCACATGTATACACAGGTGCAGTACGAGCCAATTTCTTCTAACCTTTATGCAGCTAATCTTCCGACTACTTCTAACTTAATTTAATATTAATTTTGAGTGGGGCTAGCAAAACTTTATATTAAACAAGTAAGAAAATGCTAAGTTCGGGTGTAACCGAACATTTTATACTCTCGCAATGTGGAAGGATCAGAGGCGGGGAAATGTTTTCAGGTGCTGGCATAACTTTATATTAAAAAATGTTGCAAAAGAATTCAACATTCATTATTCGAAGAAATTGTCAGTGGATTGCAGTCATATTTGTTATCTTATTTATTTATATTACGGGAGATATTCATATTAAAATCTTCCAAATTAGCTCAAAAGTGATATATGCTATATATATATGATAATTGAAAATATTAGATACATGAGGAAAAAGTAAACCAGAGAAAAGGACATCATTATATTAGGAATATGGTGTTTAGGCCACGGTCTAGACCGCTTCCATTCATATTTAGCGCGAAATCACATTGTGTTTAAGAAAACATATCCACTAAATTTCATTAAAATATCACACATATTAACCAACATAAACGGTTCAAAGTCAAATGGAAAGTCGGGAATTTTTGTATCGGGCATTTTCAGGATAGAGGAAGATCTGCACTGATCACATTAACTCTTCTCATTATTCAAGTATATTGGGAACATGTTTTCACGCAATTTTGTGAAGGTAACTCACACAGTGACTGACATATTCGGCATAAAGTCTGCTAGAAAAGCGAAAATCATTATATCTAGTATGTGGGAACTAGGATAGTTCGCAGGCCGATTTCACACGTTTCCGACAGTAAACTATGGTATATCGAATAAATTACATATTGACTGTTATATATGGTATAAAGTCTACCGGAAGGTTGAAAATCCTTATATTGAGTATATAGGGACTAGGGGAATTATTCACCTAATTTTCCCCATTTTAGACACAAGAACACATTATTATCATGGAAAGATTGGCCTCCATTTCATTACGATATTTTACAGATTTACCGAAATATATGGTATAAAATCTGCCGGAGGGTTGAAAGTCCGGATATTAGGTATATATGGCTAGGGGTAGTAGTTACCCGATATTCACCATTTTTGAGACTAGAGTACACTAGTAGACTAGAGTTATCATGGAAAGATAATCCTCCAATTTCATTACAATATCTTACAAATTTCCCAATATTTTCGATAAAAAGTCAGATAGAGGCACAGAGGTCCTAATATTTAGTATCTGGTGGCTTGAAAAGTTATAATCCGATTTCGTCTATTTTTACGCATGAGTTGGCATATCTTGAAATCACTATTTGTACGAAATTTGATTTACATATCTTAATTGCTGTTCGATTTATCTACTTTAAAGTAGAAGGAGCAGATGGAACTTAAAACTGTGTTATATGAGAAGTAGGGGTGGCTTTTATCTGATTTCGTCCATTTTCACAATGTGATACAAGAATGCAAATATAATGTCATGTACCAAATGTGGTTAAAATGGGTTGGGGCGGGATTTCTCCTACAAGTGGGCGGCCAGTGGGATGCCACGCCCATCATCAAAACTTTACTTATTATAAATATGATTTGTATCATATATGATAAAATCATACAAATATGATATAGAATCATATTTGGTGCTAGATTTAATATTTCTATGATGTTCCTTCAGCGAATTATCGCACCCTTAGAAGTTTTCAACGCAACTTTTGTATGGGAGGTGGGCGTGGTTACTATCCGATGTCACTCATTTTCTCAGCGGATAAAGAGATGCTAGAGAAACTTATTCGGAGCAAGTTTGATTGATATAGCTTTAACAGTTTCCGAGATAAATATATTAAACCTATTGGGGACGGAGCCATGCCCACTTTTACAAAAACGTTTGCCACAAATACCCACCCTGCTAGGATCCTCTATACCATCTAACACGTTTATATCTTAATTTTCTGCTTAGTTATAGCTTAGTTATAGATTGCCTGTTCTCGAATAATGCCGTTTTGTGGGTGTGGCAGATGTCCAATTACGCCCATCTGCAATACCAACCGTCTTACGGTTACGAAGAACACGTTTACCAAGTGTCATCAAAATATTCAAAATTTTTCTCAAGTTATCGCTTGCAAGGACGGACGGACGAACAGACAGCCACTCGGATTTCAACTCGTCATTTCATCCTTATCATTTCATATGTCTATGTCTAATTCGCTTAGTTCTACCACCAACCGTTCGGTGAACAAAACTAATATACTGTACAGCAACATGTTGCGAGAGTATAAAAATATTGCGTAAGAATTAAATATTCGTTACTCGAATAAATTGTGATTGCATTACAATCATATTTGTTATCTTATTAACTTATCCTACAAGTCATAGACTCACGTAGTTTCATTACTATATTTTGCCTTGTCTCCAAGATAGTTATATAAAAATCAACCATATTTACACAAATGAGATATATGCGATATAAACTCAACCAAAGTGGCTTAGACCACAGTTTGGACCGGTTCATTATCAGCTGGGAAGTTGCAAATCATTATATCTAATATATTTGGGCTAGTTGAAGGTCTGGACTGATTGCATTAACTTCTGTCATTAGTCAAGCACAGTAGAGAAATTTTTTCCACGCAATTTTATGAAGATAAAATTACGTACTCCTTGAATATCTCATAGATTGAGTTGGAATCTCATAATCTCATAGATTGCAATATTTTCGGTATAAAATCAGCCACTCAGGTGCTTATTTTGTTAAAATCTTTGTTTTCTAAGAGAAGTTTTAGCTCAGGTTTAGAATTAGACTTGTTGTAGAAACCGGTTGTAAGTATATGTGTGCTAAATGGACTACTGTAATATTACAATCAATAAAATTTGAAAGTACTGCAAAGTTTTCCTAAATAGATAATTTTTGTGACCCATAGAGTTGCTAGAATTCGCTTTCCATAGTATAAGCTTATGGAAAAAGCTTCTTTAAATGACCTTAAACCACTACTAAGATTTATACTACGAGGCTATTGCGGAAAAATCCACTGAAAAGAATTTCTCCATTTAATTTTTTCGTTTTCTGATAAAGAATATAACGAATCCTATGTTTTAAACAGATAGTCAATAGGGCTCATTTATACCTTATCATTTGCTACTAAACTGCTAAAGCTTAAAATTGCGGAGAACCAACATAACTAACAGACAACATAACAGACAACTATCAGTTTTATTTACTTTAAGGTGCGGAGCCTTAGCTTATTAGATTATAAACCCCCGTTAATTACTTTGCCTTTATGGAAAACTTAACAAACTCAAAGGTAAGTAATGATGAATTTTACTATATTTACTATACTTACTTACTTTACTGTAGACAATGATTGATATTGATATCAGTCTTCTTTTCGGTTGTGTAAAGTTTACTTAAATTCCAGTTTACATTACTTTAATAATATCTAGTCACATATTGCACCTTTCAATTATGTTTCATATCATTGATCAAATATATTCGTAATCAGCTTCATTGAATACTTCCCATTTTCTTCACAATCAATTCTTTACGCTACGGTCTTTCTCATTGGAAGAATATCATCATAAATACCTCTCACATCCATTTTCAGCACACCATAAGGGCTTCTACGGCTTGATTAGTATCTTATATACAACATAAGGCAGAAAAAAAAGCAATTACTTCGTAATTTAAAGCATAAAATAACAAAGGCGCCATTCATGATGGTTATCAAAACCATATTAAACAACATACGTATGGACCCGATTTCCCCTAAACAAGGAAGAATTTTGATTACTTTTGGATTACAATGTAATATGCACACATATAGATATATGTACATATTATTTACCTCAACCAATAATCTGCAAAGCAGCCAAATAAACGCTGCTATAAAAGATGCAAGGTGAAAACATCATGACCCAATTATGTAAAATGTAGCAACATTTTTAGGTCACATGCTAATGTTCTCGATATCGGCGAGGGAAGATTGGAAGGCGAATTCGAAATTATTGGTTTGCTTGCGTTCGTGGATACAAACGTTTAATGGTAGCGTTCGGATGCGGCCCACACACACGAGTTTACATACAATGATTATTACAATTACAACCACAAAGAAGCTGGCAGATTTGGTTTGGGAAATTACCCAAAGCATTTTGGAAGGTACAAGGTCAAATTACAAGCTAAATATTTAATCAAATTACCCTAAGGTTAGTTTTTGTAATTAAGCTACTACTTAGTGATGTAGTGATCATTAATGTAATGAGCAGTGGTGAATTTAGAAAAATAGTAAATGGAATACGAAGGTAAAAACCATTATGGAAGTGGAACATTAACCTAGTGAGTTTTGTTTTAATTAGTCAATAATTTTTTGAACAAACATGTGTGTATTTAAGACTTCAAATTTACAGAGTAGTAACAGAGTTGACATTTAAATAAATTATAAATTTATTCTAAATAAATTTACAGTAGATTTGAAAATATACTTTTTTTCCGAACACACGGTTGGCTTTTGCTTAAACTAAAATGGTTTACTGAGTCCATTTGTGTTAGGGACTGAACACATTTCAAATCACTGCAGTTCGAAAACGTTGCTATTGAATTAAAAATGTCGGTGCAATAATGTAAATACTTTAATATAGTTCATAATAGTCCAAACAGATTAAGAGCGAAACAAATATGTGAAAATACGCGCGAAGGCATGAGGAAGTATAAGACAACGAAATTTCCTTCCTTCCTTTCACATCACACTGAATCGAATTTTCTACGGTAAATGGAAATTTTAAGTTAACGATGCCGATCCATTTATAAGTTATGCTTCTTATATGAAAGGTTTTGAACAAAACCTAGTTTTTCATTTATTGGTAGTGTAATAATAAATGGAAAAATTTTAAATAAAAGCTTCAAACCTGTAACTTAATTTCCAAATTCTGATTTCGTCTGAGAATATTTTTGCCTAATTTTATATCTTTCATATTGTTAGAGCTTTCAAGGGAATCCAATTCCTGAATCGTATTAAAAATTCTGTAAGGTGGACTAATTGAACTAAAGCTTATATAATATATCCATTATATAAGTATATTTCTTTTATGTTCAATAATATTCGTATAGTTCACCGTAATAGTACATTTCATTACTAAATAGTGATTTCTAAGTGTTAAGACCTCACTTCTCTTGGTAATACTGCGAATCACATGTAAATTAACATCACCAATATTGCTCAACGTGAACTGGTTTTAAGAAATCCTGGAAAACCTTTGGTTCATACATATAAAGTTTTTTCTCTTCCAAAATCAAACTGAAAAAGACGAAGGAGATATATATAAGAAGTAGTAGAAATGTAGTTAAATAAGTGCAACGACCCGCAGCGTTCTTTTACAACTGTCGCTCAGTGTTATTATTTGTGATACAAAAGTTCGACATAAACATTTTATTTGGATTTGTAAATTTCTGTAATAAAAGTGGTATTATAAACAAAAACAAAAGGAACATTTTTTATATTAAGAGCACCGCTGTCATAACGAATCAACATGATATTATTTCAGCACCCTTGTATTTATATAAGATGTACTCGCGTCTGTGCACATAAGTCAGTTTGTACTATATAAATATGTCAACAAATTCACAAGCATTAGGTAAAGAAGGCAAATACAATGTAAACTAAGCAAACACAATTTCTAGGTCCCAAATATCATCGCGGTGAACCCACAACTCTTCACCAAATACTTGTTAGTAAATGTGTGGGTACAATGTGTGGGTACAATGTGTGCGTCCAGACAATCACTTTTGCCTCTTTTGAAGTCATACATCGCTAACAGATGGACAAATTTCATAACTCCGGCCATTTTCATTTATCATTAGCTTAAAATCTGCGCTGAACGCATAACAGATCGGCCGGCGAAACAAAATAACACAGAAACACATATGTGTCTAATAAAATGCACTTACATAATGGAGCGGAGGCGAGCGTAATCTGCGAAAATCCGAAAATCCACCAACAAAATCGAATGTGGGCTTGTTTAGACCCCAACGGCGTGCACTGACCATGGCAATGAGTGCAGCAAGCAGCGTTTTGACTCCAACAAAGACACGGCATACTAGCGCGAACATAAAGGCATATGAAAAGCAAATGTAAATAAGCCGGTCACAAGCGATTTCGAGGCACACACTCACTGGCAGTTTCCGCAGCTGACTTTTGGCATCGTTTGTTTTCTTCATTTTCTTTCATTTTCCTAAAATTCAACTTTGATGCTATTACGTCTTTAATGTGCGAAATTTCAAAGCTCTAATCTTTTTTTTGCGTATATGCGTAGGTGTGTATATGTGCACGACCCTAGCGAATTAGGTACTTCGCTGATTTTTCGGCCAAAATACTCATGCTCAACAAAGCTCCATACATATATACGGATTTATGTTTGTGTTGTCTATGTATTAGTGAGTCTACCTGAAAGTTAGAGTATATAGCAATATCATTTTAAAACGATAATGCTGTAATCCACCTTGGGTATACTATAAATCTGTGTAACAAACAAGTTGGTCATTTCAGTTGAACGCCAATTCTTCCAACGCTTACATCTGGGGGAATCAAGAGTGTGAAAAACGTGAAACGTTAATAATTCAAAATCGTAAAATGCCATCCTCAA
Organism: Bactrocera minax; assembly: GCA_021498325.1. Lineage (NCBI taxonomy): Eukaryota > Metazoa > Arthropoda > Insecta > Diptera > Tephritidae > Bactrocera > Bactrocera minax. The sequence continues at coordinate 910,977 of JAKEEE010000064.1, read as the reverse complement.
GCCGGTTTTTTGAAATACTTACTTTGATAGTGTGCATAACTTTCGCCAAGGCTGTCACTAATGTGGACCCTTCATCAGGCGAACTCGATCAATTCCGTTATTGCATGCGTCAGACACAGCATCCGAGTCTGCGCAAATGCATCGGTCGAACAGCCCTCAATTTCTTACAACGCTTCGATGAGCAGGATAATTATACACTTTTTAATGATTTTGTTTCTACAAAGGATGATAAAATTTCGGCGCGCTCTTTAGTAAATTTTTTGGACACTGACCCTGTGGATTTCAGGTAAATAAAAACTTTAATAAGATTATATATATTATATTCGTGAGATCCGTTGTACCAAAAAAATCCTAGAAGCCAGATTAGTGGATAATAAAAAAAGTACCGTAATACAAGAAGTAAAGGATATAATTTAATCAACAGAAAATTAAGGATATTAACATTTCTATAATAGCAAATTTATCTTTGGATTATTTTTAAATCAGATTATAGTTCGTTAGACTTTTCTGTGATTGTGAATATAATTATTGCCGTGTTATATGTTAAATTGGGTTTATTGTATTCATATAATATTCGAATTTATATAATACATATGAGTGTAGGTATACAGTATATACCTGGTCTAGTAAAAAGAAATTCATTATTTTTCTTATAGATGGCCTTAGTAATCTGTATCTCGCGTTGTATAAGTGTGATCTCTATATGTCGTTAGAAAGATAAAATTTCGTACGAAAAACAAAAAACTTCTCAGGAAGTTCTGTGATTTCTTTACTCGATTTTATTTGAGCATGCATCAAAAATGGACACCAGCAATGAAAAAATTCACCATACTTTACAGTTTTTCTTCGATAAAGGTGAAAATGTAAATAGTGTTTATGGTCCTGTCCATCATGCGCAACTATGGTTATGTCTATTCCGCTCCGGTAATTTTGATGTCAAAGATGGATTTTGTTCTGGAAGGCCAATTGTCCAAACAATCGATAAAGTAATGAAAATCGTCGAGTCCTACCGCCATATAAGCAAGCCAAACAGTGCACAAGAAACCGTTTAGCACCATTGGTGAACGGTTGGTTACTGGTGATAAAAAATGGGTCACTCACAATAATGTCAAGAGAAAAGGTCGTTGTCGAATCTCGATGAACTAGCGCAAACGGTGGCCAAGCCAAGACTGAGAGTCAGGAAAGTTTTTCTATATGGCAAGAAATTATTTACTATGAGCTGCTCTCCTACTGCTTAAACTCTTAATTCAGATATGTACTATTAACAAATGGACCGCCTGAAGGAAGCAATCGCCCCGAAGCGACCACGTGTGGCCAATAGGAGAGGAATTGGCCACACATCGATGGTGACTCGCCAGGAGCTTCGAGAACTTGGTTGGGAGGTTCTTATGCATACATAAGAAAATCCAGTTGAAAAATTCGACTCGAATAGCAAATGATATTCATTAGTAATGCTAGTTTTATTTTTGGAACATTTAGCGCCTCTGTTAGAGATCTGCTCTATGAGGTTTCATTTACATTCACCGCTTTTTTGTAGGTTGTCAATTGCTTTTCATTCTTATCCAATCGAATAGAAAACACCAGTTAGTTGCTTAATATCCTAAACTTTCGATTGATTGGTCTTTTTTCCCCGACGCTAAGGAATTACAATTATTAGAAGAAGAATACTTGGGTTATAAAAAGTACAAAGCCGAAGCTTGCTAGAAATCAAAATTTCTCCTGCAAATATTAACATACAAGAATGTGAAGCATTTAATAAAATGTCATCTAATAGAATTTAAAAACAATTACTAAGAATACTTGATATTGTATTGTATTTCATCTATGGAATTTTATTGTAGAGGAATTTTGGAAAATGCCGGAGCCATAATGGGCCAACGTGGACTTGAGTGGCATATGGATGCCATATATCCAGGATTAATGTTCAAGATTGGGCCCATTGCCGATACAAATAGTGTGGCACAGTTTATACTCGATCCGTCTACCGTTGAGCGAAACTTTGGCTATGAGGAACCATCAACAGGTAAGTTGAGCTTTCAAATGCGCTTTAAATCATTGACCAGCGTTTTTTCTTAATACTCACTCCAATTGCGAACAAAAAGCTCGCCTCTTAACAAAACAATACTTACTGCCATTTCTACTCGGCTTTAAATTCAACTTGGTCGCACTGGTGCCAATTGTGTTCGCTGGTATCTGCTTGCTGCTGAAGAAGTCGCTTTTTTTGGCTAAGTTCGCCATTTATTTAAGCAGCTTTTTAGGCGTCGGTGGAGCTTTAACCGCGCTCAGTGCTGGTACCGGAGCAGGCGGTTTTGGTGGCTTTGGACTTTTCGGCGGAGGCGGCGGTGGTCTTCCGCTGGGACCCCCACCTTTCAATCCTCACGCACATGCATTTGGTGGTGGCGATGGGTACATACCCGGTAAGGCGGTTGTTTTCAACCATCAGTACGAAAGCGATGAACTTCATCATCATCCACCTTACAAACGTAACGATCGTAAAATAAACTTCGAGAAACCGCGTGAGTATACAACACGCGCAACACTAACAGCAACAACATCGGCTCCTGACCGATTTTATGACTATGAGAAGCAAGTGGCTACGATACATAACAGAAGTGGAAAATTGCGATCAACAAACGGTAAACTCGGTCCCACCGCTTATGATGACGACGAGGGTGAGGTGAAAATTATTGATTTCAAGACAACGAATCACGAACACAATGGCTGGAAAGTCGTTGATTTGAGGGTGTGAGAGAATATAACGCCTTTTCAATTACTTCTCATCTCTATTACTGACGACACAAGACATTCATATAGAAGTGATTAGAAATGTTAGAGCGTATAAGTATTTATCTAGTGCGTAGTAAATAAATTATTTGATATGTACATATGTAGGTACAGTAGGTATATTTTTAAGTAATTAGAAAGTAAAAATTGTAATCGGAACGTTTCCAAAAAATGAAATTCGAATGTTCGGGGTAATCTGCGATATGTTACCAGCTCGAGAAATTGGCGCACATCTCGAGCGTCCTCATTATCCTCGCGAACTAACAGATATGTTATAAGTGGCTTCAGTTTCCGGTGAAAACTTAATTTTCCCTGGCCAGTTGAAAATCTCAGGCACATATATTTTCTTTGAATGACATTAATTTAATAAAAAAGAATAATAAAATAGTCAACTACATGTCGAAGTATATCCAATCGGAAATTCAGAAAATCAATATAACATATTTTGCTGTCAGAAAATAAAGCTACAGACTGTACCGATAAGTTTTATACTAGGAGGCTATCCGCTATGTACCCATCCTAAAAAAAAAATTTGAAAATGTTGGAAGAATTATGATTTATTCCTTTGCAAAGTCGACCTCCGTGGCGGCGCTAACCTCCACTGGCGAGTTACTTTTTCATGTTTGGAAACAAAAAGAAGTTGCTCTGGGTAAAATTCGATGAATATAATGGATTCGCAGATTCGTCAAATTTGGATGTATGTCGGTGGAGAAAACGGCTGATGCCTTGTTATGGTGGAAGAGTTTTTTTTTCTTCGTCAAATGGAGCCATTTTTTTCTGCAATTATGTCGAATCGGCCTAATAATTGTGACCATCATCTTTCGTGTCTTTTTCATAGCGGATTCTTTGACTGATATCCACGGTTTTGACTGTTCATTGTTCTCTGCGCTTGAACATGGTCAAACACTGCTGTGATGTGATCTCACGTCAGGAGTAACCAATCGTGGTACCCATCGTGTTGACAGCATTCTCATGCCGGATATTATTTCATGCAGAATATGAACCACGCCGTCTTTTGAAATTCATACTATGTCAGATGATTCTACTAAATTTGACAGTACGATAATATGCTACACGTTAGAAAAATGTTATTTCTAAATACTTATGGGATCGACCTCATAATAACACGAGCTTAACAATTTTTTAAGTTTTCTCTCGGTTTGAAACATAATTGCAGCCAGTAATAACCGATTTGGACACTGATGAATCAGTTTTTCAGTGTAGCTTCATTTTGTTCCATTTGTCAGCTTTTTCGTAAGCCATTGGTCGCCTTATTAATTATAATACTTTTGCTATTTACGAAATGTAAAGTATTTTACTTAAACTTTGAGAGATTTTTTAACACAATATAAAGATTGCTTTAAGGAACAATTATAACATTTTTAAATAATGGGACCAGGACCTGAAACGCCGGAATATCATACCTCTCCTGAATAAAAAGGGTTTTGATTTTTAAAATGAAAACAAAATTTTTTTACGTATTTTTTCTTTGAATTAAAAAAAAAAAAAATAAAATTTAAAAAATTAAAAAATTAAAATTTATCTTAGCCGTAGCCTGATGACTTAGTTCTTAATTTAATAATATAATATACTAAAAAAACGTTGAGAAAGATAGATGTGATTTCAATTAAAGTAAAAATTGAATTGAAAACTGAATGAATTGTTATTTATAAAACTCTATCATGCTCTAGCGTATTTACTCTCGTTTATATTATTTATATTAATTCTCGTTTATGTGAGTTCTATGTATGTAACAGTATCACCTAACAGTACCATTTGCATAGCGCTACAAACCAGTCAATGTCAAAGCCACAAAGCTACATTTTTTCATCACTGATTAGATGGCAATCAATTTATAATTTCGTTTTAAATTTTACCGCTTTGATAAACACACTAATTATAGTGCTTCGAAACAGGGAGTCTTTCACTGACTGTAATGGTATTAACCCAAGTCAATCGTTTTTACCTTTCGTGGCTATGCTGTCTGTTCTAAAAATATCACTTTTTGCTGAAAGTCAATTTCATCCAGGTGTTTTTTTTCCTTAATTTATCATTTTCATATTTGTGGTACGAATTTTTTCCTTTGCGTTTTGGATTTTCTTTTTCATTAACCTATGTAGTTTTTACTAACGGCTGCCATGAGACCGACGGGAAAAGTTGTGTGTACCCATCCATAGAACTCTTATAAATGCAAACAAATTAAGAGAAAATATTTTAGTATTTGAATGAAAGTGTCTGTTGTGGTCGTGTCTTTCTGCTGAGGTAAAAAATATATGAAAACGTCATAGTACCTGCAACGAAAAACCGAATTAATTTCTTTAAAGTGCAAGAAAGAAATTAGTTTTGCGAAATAAAATTTGGCAATTGACGAAAATGTCTGCGATAACCCGTGGCCGTCAGTTTTTGTGCGTGGCCGGACTTGTTTTACAAATTGTGATCCTTCTCAAATGCTGCGCAATTACGGCGACCATAACGACCATAACGACCATAACAACAAGAAGGCCATCCAACAATGTGAGTGCAACAGCCGAGTTGATGACACTGCGTGCTATTGGCCGCTCGGTCACACAGTGTTTGGCTGCAGTGGAGCAATGGCAATGCCTGGAAGATCAATTGTTACGATTCGTCGACGCTGTGGCACAGGATAAAAATACATGGCAACTAGGGGATTACATTTTCGTCGAGAAGTTAAAAAGCAATACTAGTGATGGACATGCAGAAGAGCAGCGAACTTTTTGGAAAAACCAAGTACTGCAACAACGCTCGCTCCAAGGCGAGCATTACAGCCAACATGAAGAGAGCGGGATTGCAGCGAGTTTGTTGCAACTAGCCAAAACGCGTTCAATTCGCTTGCAGTTGCCTATCTCCGCCGGAACACTGAAAAAGATCGGCGTTGGAATCTCGGATGCAATCGATGCGTTGGCGTCGCAAAATACTGTGCCGACCGAAACATTGTTCGAAACGGAGGAAGCGCAAGTGGACGAAGGTACGCATCGCATTTTCAAGGGTCTGGTAGATGATAAATTATATACATTCATTACTAAGTTCAGTGTTAGCAGTAGTGAAGACACAATACAATTGCAAAATGACAAGGACAAAATCGAACTTGACAAGGACAGAGACAAAAAGAAAATGAAAAAAAACAAAAAATAAGAATAAAAATAAAAATTAATATGAAACGGACAAATGGAAAGATAAAGAGAAAAAGCAAAAAGAAGAGGATAAATACAAAGATAAGGAAAAAAATAATAAAAAAAGAACAAATACAAAGCCAAAGATAAGGATAAACAAAGAGACAAACACAAGCATAAGAAAAAGCTAGTAATTAAAGAAGGGCTTTTACATAATTACAATTCACTTAAAGGACGCAAAAAGAAGGGCAAAGACAAAAATATGGCTATGATGGGTGGCATGGTGATGATGGCAATGGTCGCGCAAATGTTCCTCGCCAAAGTGATCCTGATCGCAGGCGCCGCCTTCGTGATGGCGAAAATAGCACTGCTCGTTTCCGTACTCGTGAGTAAACATTCAAATATTATATGCACTAAAGTTAGTCTATGTAAACGCTATTCCGACGGATTTTACAAGTTGGCAGTACGTTATTTGTCTTCTAGTTCAATAGTTCTCTCAAAATTTTCAAAATTCATACACGAAAAATTCATGCATTAAAAAAAAAAATTTTTTTAATTCAGTTTTACAGTTTAGCTATTTAACAAGTCCGAAATTTAAGTTCAACTAGAATAACAACAATAAAGCCTGAGGTACTGTATGATAAGCTTTTAATCCTCTGCACGATCTCAAAATAATTGAAGAAATTTGTTGCTATATATAGCTATCTTAATTTTGTAGCTATTAAGAACTGAAATGTAATTCAAAAGCAAAATATTCGCACTTTATTATTATATAATTTTATTAGCATTCAATATGAAAGTCAATTATTATACAATTAGAGTTTTGTTGCTGTAGAAATAAAATCAAACAAACGCACTTTTGTAGTTAAGTACTTGGTTATAAATTTAATAGTTATAGATTTTCCATTTTCTTAAATAATAATATTATATTTGAAATCGATTTTAATATAGTCTCGCAACATGTTGCAACAGGGTATATTAGTTTTGTTCACCTAACGATTGTTTGTAACACCTAAAACTAATCTGAACAGATATAGAGTTATATATATAAATGATCGGGATAACGAGACAAGTTGAATTCCGGATGACTATCGATCCGACTTCCCCTTCGTGCAAGCGTTAACTTGAGTAAAAAGTGAAATCGGATAATAACCACGCCCACCACCCATACAAGGTTATGTTGAAAACTACTAAGACTAACTACTAGACGTTAACTCGCTGAAGTTAGATACATTAATTCTTACAGTAAAGATGGTACGGAGGAGATGCATTGGAATCCGTGAAAATTGGACATTGGGTGTGGCACCGTCCAATTTTAGGTGAAATCCCATAACTCAAGAACGCTTTAACCAAATTCAAACAAATTGACAAACAGAATTATATTTGCATCTTTATATTACATTATGAAAATGGGCGAAATCAGATAACATCCGTACTTACTTTTCATATATACAATTTTAGATTTCATATGATTCTTTCAATTTAAAGTACATAAATCAAGCAACAATTAAAGCATTGGAAGGAAAATTTGTACAAACAGCGCCTTCAAAATATGCCATATCACGCGTAAAAGTGGCAGAAATCGACAGAAAGCTTTTCAAAGCCCAAGACACCCAATGTAAGGACCTCAGCGCATATGGCGTATGATATGATACCGTACTAAAATTCGAGGAGTATACTATCTTTATATTAGTGTGCCCTCGTGTAAAAAATTATGAAAATCGGGTAAATACTTCGTCCAGCCCCCATATACTTAATAAACGGATTTTCAACATCTCGGACATTATACCATATATTTCGGTCAATATATGAGTTATTCCTGTGAAGTCACCATACACCTAATATAAGAATCTCAAACTTCTGGTTGGCTATATACTGTATATATCGTATATATCGGTCAATATGTGAGGTATCTTAATGTAAGACAGCATCTTTTCTAAGTAATAATATTTCGTGATCCAAAAAATTAATAAAATGGAATCAATACCTCCCATAGCCCCTTAATATAAGAATTTCAAACATCCGTTTGACTGTATGATTATCAATATGTCAATATGTCAGATATCTTAGCAAGATTAATTGAACGTATAATATTGGATATGCCTTAGTTCAATGTCAAAAATGTGTGAAATCGGTCAACAAATTACCCTAGCTCTCACATACTACATATAATGTAGTATGTAATGTATACAAATAATAATTTTCGTTGTTCTAGCAGACTCCAAAGTGTACTCCAAGTGACTCCATGATTTACGACTTTCCAGTTGACTTTAAGTTGACTTTTAGTTGTCGGTCAATACGAGTATGTGTGATATTTTAATGTAATTAAGTGTATATGTTTTCTTAAACATAAGGTGGTTTAGCATCAAATATGAATAAAATCGGTTCAGACCGTGGTCTAAACCTTTTATTCTTAATATAATAACGCTTAATAACGAAACGGGCATTACTTCAGCACTGGCAAGAATAACAATGTGAATATTATAACAGTTAAAGATAAGAACAGTTACTTTCTGAAATTCATGTAAAGGCAAGATTGCAGGAATGAAACAGTTCCCTTCCCGAAAAATTTATATCCACACAAATTGCAACGATCAATGCCGGGGCAAAATTTTTTGTTAAAAAATATAGCGTAAGAATTCAATATTTATTATTCGACGACATATTAAAAGGATTACAATTATATTTAAATCATATCAATTTTTACTTTTTGTGATATAATCGTAAAATCAATCTAACTAAGACAAATCGATCAAATCTATCAACAAATCTATATTCATGATATTAGTTCTATGGGAAGAAACAGCCATAATTGTTAATACCCATTGACATAATATAATACTAATCTAAATATTCTCATTTAGTTTTCTAAAATTTAAGTCTGAAGTCGACCATTTTAGGAAGTGAGATGACATAACTTAAAAGTTACTTCTGCAAAGATTTATTTCGATATCCTCATTGGTGCCCCCCTGCGAGTCGGGGGATAAGAATAACCCGCGGTAAGGCATGCCTGCCGTAAAAGGGGATTAAAATCCATAAAATTCACTGCATTTGAAATAGACTTTGCTCTAAAAATAGGCTTACCCATGTCAAAAATAGTGCTATATTATTACTTAGCTTGAACTGAGTTTATAACACTTTAAATGCATTATGCACACACTTAAAGAGGCATTTGAGTTCAAGCAACAAATGCCACCAGTCTGAGTTGAATGGGTAGCTTAACTGGAAGTAGCCTCGGCTACGAGGTCTGACCGGAGACTTTAATCTGGTACCACGGGGAGCAGGAACCCTGTGGAGTTGCTTGTCGCTCCAACCTGCTCATTGCGGTAGGCCCTTTGGGGAGTATCGTGGTGGGTGTGGTTTAATACTTGTCTGCGGGTAAAGCTGTTGGGCGGTACAGTTCAGTATGGAGTTGCATTGCAACTGGATGTTGGACCCAAAGTACGGCAGAGGTTTTAGATAGGCCTCGAGCCCTACCAAGGTGGTTATTGTGTCCATTTCCACAATGCCGATCGGTACCGTTGGTTTTAGCAAAAAGCTATTACTGACGGTGCCCTGATCAACACATCATATTGATTCGTTGTGTTTTAGAGCACCGTGAAGTTAGGCTGTACAAAGCACATCATTCAATCCTCATTGGTGTTTAATTTATATAGTGAAAAGGTAAATAATCAGATATAATTTTAAATTGTCTTATATGTGAAATAGGCGTGGTTTGTAATTGGATTTCGCCCATTTTCACACTGTAATATAAGGATGCGAATATAATGCTTTTAACGAAACTTGGTTGAAATTGGTACAGCAGCTTCACCCATTTTCATACAGTATGGGGGGGTGCTTGAAAGACTTGCCCTCAACAAGTTTAATTGATATGACTTTAGTGGTATGTGAGATTGAACTTATTGTTCTCCGCCCTCTACTCCCAGTTTTTAAAAAATTTAAACCCCGTGATATGCCTCCTTACTTCGATGCCCTGTGCCCAATTTCAGTTTTATATCTCAATTAGGAGCTTATTTATTGAACTATATAGATTTTCAGTTAACGATATATTATGGATGGGGCAATAATCCGATTTTTCTGCAATACCAACCTTCTCAGAGTTCCGGGGAACACGTGTACCAATATACACGTGTATATATTGTATATTAATCAAAATATATTTGGATCAACTGGACATAAGGATGGACGGTCACCCAGAATTCAAGTTTTTTCGTTATCCTGATCATTTTAATCGTTTTGATATACCTAACTCAATATCTATCTCAGTTACTACAATATTACACTCTGTTGCAACATGTTGCAAGAGTATAGAAATCGATATAAACGCAAACGAATCCTCCGAAACGAATTGCTCCGGTAATCTATGCAAGGTGTCTGAAAATTGTGGGAACACAATTAAGAAGATCGTGCATTCCACATACACAGTATCAGCTCCAACTGTTAAAAAAAATTTTGTTGAGAAAAAAAAGAGTCATGTCCTATCATAATATATCTATCTATCAAACCTAGCTATTACATTTGAGTTCATACAACATTACACATACAGTAATGGAATTTAGTTCCTTTACGCATCATATTTTATCAATCTAAAAAAGTCTGTCCCCACAAAACACTCGAAGCAATAAAAGTCGACAACTCGAAAGCTAATAAATCACATTATCTAAATTAACAAAAACTGTTTAAATTTAATTAACTCAGCACTTAAACTTGCTGTATATGCATTTAATTACATACCTATTATTACAAAGGCTTCTTTCACATAAAATTCCACTACCTACAATTAATCCACCAACAGTAATTGACATTCGATAAACTAAATTATTCCAGTTTGTATTTGAATTAATCCTATAATTTAACAGTCATTTGCATTACCAATATTGACACTTGTTATTTTTAGGGCAGTTTCAAAAAGGGGTCGACTGGAAGTAGCATTAACACGGAGCGTATTGTTGTAACGGGTCAAGGACATGGCGGCGGAGATGGTCATAGCGGATATGGCCACGAGGAAGGGTGGCTTCGTCGCATGCGTCATATTTATCCCGGGCAGGAAATAATTAGCGAAGAGTCACAGCCTGTCGAAGATTACCGTCACTCGCGAACGCCACCTCCTCCACCAAAACCGTACGCTAGTCATCAAAATCACGGCAATCGCGTCAACGAAATCAACGAAGCAGTTAATGAAGACGCAGATGATGGTTATAGACGTCGACAGACGCAAGCTGGATTTCTTTAAAGTTAATTAAGGTTATCAAGTGAAAATATTTATCAAGACACATTGAATTAAGTATGTAGCAAAATAGGAAATGAAAAATCCATAAATATGGGAAGCGAATATTTTCTTTATTACGCCGATAAGCTTACAGACTAGAGCTTACTTAGCTAAAAATACATACAACATAACTAGATATATTAAGCATTAGGTTTAACAAAGATATAAATACATATATATATATAAATAAAAATGTAAAAACACCACTGGCCCTAAGTGGCCATGATTTGTTTACCTAAGTTAAAATTTCCATTATCATTTTCAATATTCCATATACTTTCCTACTTTTTTGGGAATCAGCTTTGGTTTGACGTAAGGTCGCTTAGCTGCGACAACGACGACTTTCTCTAACAACGCCGCCTCTGAACACTCTAATATTTACCAGCACTATATACCTTAACAAATTTTAGCGCTCTTATGAATGCACACGGGCCGGCACCCAAGCGTTGTAAGCCTTATCCTGCATCATCATCTCGTCATCGATGCTACGATGGTATGAGCCACCTTCATGCCCAGCCTCGTACTCGCCAGCATGACTCGATGAATAGGTTTGGCTGTGTTGCACTTGCGGATGTTTTACAATCTCGTAAGTGGTCTTTTCACCACTTTCCGCCGACACCAACTTCTTGAGTCCAATTATGGCACTAATTATGAGTGCAATTTTGCCCACGATTAGTGCTTTGCCAGCGACGATTGCAATGGAGTGATAGGCCATCTTCAGTATCGCCGTTTTTAGCATTACAGCCGCAATAAATGGACCCAAGTACTTCTTGTCGTCGCCCTTCTTCTTTCGTCCCTCATCTACAGCATTATCAGCATCCACGTCACCCGAAGCAAATTTTTGAATGTAAGCCATTGCCGTACCAAAGAGGTCTTGTCCATTACGCTGACCGAAATTAAGAAGGCGCGGCAAATTAACTTGTAGTTGTCGGCTATCAACGAAGCGCAAAAAACGCTCCAGTAAGAGGGCATCCAAACTTTTCACTGACAGATTATCTAGATCCCGATTACTCAACATTAAATCGGCGTTTGCACTCGCCCGACCTGTTCGTGTCTCATTGTCCTCCTTCTTGACAATCGCGACTCCCTCCAAAATATTTATGTTCTGCACTTTCAAGGCGCGCCCTAACATTCGTGTTGCCTGCACTTTAAAGCACCAAAACAGATCATCGCGATCACCACAGATGCCATAAATATGTTTTAATGTACGCGTGAGCCCATTATCTAGCAGTATACTGCGAGCTGCATTGTGCTTGCTGCTGTTGCCATTGCTGTTCTGACCGGGCAAATCCAGCAAAGTCGCTTCCTGGCAGAGTGCAATCAGTATGACTGCGGTCAATAGCCTAAAACTCGCGTCCATGGCAATGAGGTCCTCTCTGAATCTTTCCTGTCGAGCGGCAGGATGCAAATTAATCCAATTATTACTGGCGTGTCGTGGGGATCGCTTCTACCACATATCCTTGCCCCAGCTGTTGCAATGAAAGGAGAAACGTCGAAACTATACGCTTAGTTGTTGTACTATGGACCTATTGGATGTGCTACTTATTTAAAATGTAGCAAAGAATATCTAATTCGTTAGCAGCCTCTCCAAACTTTCAGCGAAATGCAACTGATCAGCGCCGCCTGTGTGCCAATCAAATTTATACACTTTACCTTGCCACAATTAGTGCAGCGGCGCGATTGACTGCCACTGTTATTACCTCTGCAATCACTGGACCCACTTGCCAAGTCTGCCAGAGCCGTAGAAACCATTTAGCATTTTCCTTTGCAGCCGATCTACACACATGCGTCCGTTTGCCACGCTTTTGTTTTTTCTTCGCATGCGCCCGATATTTAGAGCGTGTTGGATAGCTGCTTACTTTTCCATTTCAGCCCGTTGGCTTAGAGTGATTACATTACAAGCATCGCTGCTGATTTGGTGCAATATGTTGCCGTTACTGACTGCTATTGGCTACCAATTGGAAGTGATCACCTAATTATATATATAAATGTAATTTTTTATTGTTATTGCAATCGCAAGTAGCTAACGGTGTTTTGCTTCAAATATGGTCTCGTTTGAATCTCTGACACTAAATGTGTGCAACACTTTCATAGGCAAACTTTTTCCACCCACTTTCTTCTGTAGATTGATTGTTTGCATTCGTTAAATGTACCGTATTGTATGTTAGCACCGAAATTTCAAAGAAAACATTCATTTATCTACTTGTCTTTGGTGACGTTCGTGCTTCTGCTAAAGTGTTTATCGGCACGCAATATACATTGTTGAGATACTTCAATACATATAGACACATAGTGATTAAGGGAGAGAAATTTACCGATTACCGTCGTCATGTACACATATAAATGTTTATACATCCGTGCAGGGTTAATAGAACCAACTACCTGTCTTCATTAATCATCAGTTCTGTTATCTATCATTGATGGCAATTAAGAAACAATGAGAAAGGGTTAAGGTTGATCGTCACCGGAAATTTTCAACTCCTGGAAACGGTTAGTATTAAAAACGTGTGAAGCGGACATACTTGTCTTAAAAATTGTATTATAAAAAGTGTATATGTATTAAACGTTAGTTACTTAGCGAAATTTTTAACCGATTGAATTGGTTATGGTAGCAAATTAACTGGCGTATAGAGAAATTGCTGACTTAGTCTCAATACGGTACCTCGCCGTACAATCGAAGCTATTTGGAACTCAACTTCGTTAACATAAATTAATATATGCGTCATATTAGTAGCGTGGGAAGGAAATATTCCCGCTTAATTGTATTTAACATCTTGCACGGAATAAAGTCAGCCAGTGTTTCGAATATGTCTATACTGACTATATGTGGAACGCTTTAACCGATTTCATTAACTTTTGGCAACCAAGATCATTAAAATATCTCACATATTGATATTTACGGTATGAAGTCAACAGAAGGGCAGAGTTCTTCTTATTCGGTATATCGGTCACAACAAATCAGTAGTACAAGCAATTGTAAGTTTTGTTGTGATACCTTTGTTAATGTTTGACTTATCTATTGTGAAGTAATAAAACTTGGAGTTGGAAATGGTGGTCAATGTTAAGTGAGCGTAGTAGTACTCAATTTCCGCCATTTTAAAAACCATGTCAATGTTCCAATGTTTGGTTTAAATTACACCATCTGGATGCTAAAGGACATGTGTTCCAAATTTAATCAATATATCTTAATTTTTACTTAAGTCATCGCACTATATCTACTCCTATTAGTTTAAATACTTGAAACAACGGTTAAGAGAACATAATTATTGCACTCTAGGCAACATATTGCGAAAGTATAAAAATCTCAATTTTGCGCTTAGTTCGTAAGAAGGCTTTTCTAAAAATTCGCATCCAAATGGCTACGAAAATAAGTACATAATTCTTGAAACAGAAACTGCAGCGAGAAATATATTTAGAATTATTGATTCTCTTACTTATCTCTAAACAAAAAAAAATTTTAATTATACTTGTTGAGGTTATTGGAATGTATAAATCTTTGAGTATACATACTATAGAAACCGAACGAGTTATGAATGTTTTAAGAAGTCATTATGGAATGTTTCACCGCTTTTCCATTTATATGTTAAATACCAAACTAAAGTTAATGCTTAATGATGACTTAATTGTGACCACTTAAACTCAGACATACTTTCGACCTCCTTTTTCAACCAATCCTATATGCACATATTGTTTTAAATATTCTACATAATCAACTTGCTCCTACTTCATCAATTGATTCTGATAAAAATATTCATAGTAAAAAAGAGTATTCTTGGAAACTGAATAAATGGAAAACATTTTTAACAAAACTTTTTAACAAAAGACCAAATCCTCAAGGGCTTTTAAATACTTCCAAACACATCGACTCATAATAGATTATTATTTATTTTGCTACTCACATTTACTCTGTGACGATAGCGATCAACATGAAAGAGCAATAAATATTGTTAGCATAGTATATATTTATTAACAAATACAGAGAACGATGTGTTTTGCGTGGGTACCTGCCGTTGATCAGCTCGACTCCATGGTGTTCAAAAACACAACGAATCAATACAATGCGTCGATCAGCGCCCCGTTAATAATAGCTTTTTGCTAAAACCAACGGTACCGATCGGCATTGTGGAATGGCACAGTAAACCACCTTGGTGGGGTTCGAGGCCTATCTAAAACCTCTGCCTTTCTATGGGTCTGGGCACCCGGTTGCAATGCAACTCCACATTTGAACTGTACCGCTCCGGACAGTCCTACCCGCATTCAGGTTTTAAACCACAGTCACCACGATACTCCCCGAAGGGCCAACCGCAATGAGCAGGATGGAGCCGCAAGTACAACCCGCAACTCAATCGGGCTCCTGCTCCCCGTGGCACCAGGTTAAAGTCTTTGGTAAGACCTTGTAGCCCGAAGGCTACTTCCAGTTGAGTTACCCATTCATCTCGACTGGTGGCATTTGTAGCTTGAACTACAATGCCTCGCTTTAAGTGCGTGTATATACATTTAAAGTGATATAAACTTAGTTCAAGCTAAGTAATATAGCACTGTTTCCGAGATGGCTGAGCCTATAGATTGAGCAAAGTCTATTTCAAATACAGTGCACTTTTTGGATTTTAGTCGCCTCGTACGACAGGCATGCCTACCGCGGGTTATTCTTATCCCCCGACCCGCAGGGGGATTAACAAATACAATAGTATTTAAGTAAATATATTACTCCCTTGAAAAAATATACTTTTAAGTACAAATTAATTTTAATGAGTCAATGAGTCATTAACTCTTCTTAGCCATAGGTTGCACAAAAAGCATTAATGTTTAATTTTCATTTTCCGAGAGAAGGGTGGCTCATCATTATCTTCATCGCAATAATAACTTCGAATAAGATAATTTTTTAGAGCAGTAACAGTAAAAACATGTGTTTGATTTTTACAAATTGCACCGGAAAAACGTTGAAAAATCATGGATATTTATTACCAACATTGAGTTTAAATTTAAATTTACATTTTATCTTTAAATCCGAGAGAGGTCCCTTTTATAACTTTTTTCCACATTCTTTTTTACTCAGCGTTACCGTCAGTAGTGAACTCCCCAGAAAATTAATCGCGACTTTATGGTTTTTGGTCATTTTAATATGTATCATCTAAGTGCTAATTGGACTTTTGGTATCCGAATTAAGGATCCCTTAAAAGAAGCACCCTTTATTAAGTAAGCAGTCGTTTAATAGCTGCTTGAGAGTAGGGCGAAGACAATGCTTATATTATTGCTTTGAGTCAACAGCATTGATAGCCAAATCAAATAAAGACGTGTACTGTGTACTGAGAAAGAACTACCATAATAAACAATCATTTAAGCACAAGCAAGCTACGACTAGCGGCGCATCGTTACCGGCAGAATTCGTTCAGAGAGTAAGCAATACGAATAGTCATTGCATTCGCCATGAAGACTTCGCTTCATACATCTTTTGTTGCTATATGTGGGAGCTAACAATACAATAGCTGATGATTTTTGTTTACCCTAGGTCAGTCAGTATAATTTTCAAAATCCAATGCGCATGCACAGTCTACTATAAAAAGTTAAAAGTGATATTGCAGAAGGGGCATGTAACAAAGCTTAAAACATCCGTCGGCAAACACACCTGCTGTTCACGATTTATAACTACAAAACTAACAATGCCACTTTCACTAGTTAATGATGTTTACCGAATTAGGCTAAATATTTTTCCTGACAGCTAATCTTGGCAGCCAGAAACAATATCAACCAAACGTGTAAGAGAGTTCAAAGTTCAGGAGGAACCGAACATTATATGCCCATGCAAGTTTATACAATTTTTATACTCTCGCAACATGTTACTACAGAGTATATTAGTTTTGTTCACTTAACGGTTGTTTGTTACACCTAAACCTAAACGAGTTAGATATAGACATACATATATAAATGATCAGAATGAAAATACGAGTTGAAACCCGAGTGACAGTCTGTCCGTCCGTCCGTGCAAGCGATAGCTTGAGTAAAAATTAAGATATTTTGATGAAACTTGGTACACGTGTTCTTTGTCACGGTAAGACGGTTGGTATTGCAGATGCTCATAATTGAACACCTGCCACGCCCACAAAATGCCATTAATCGAAAACAGATAAATTGCTAGATCTAAGCAGCAAATTAAGATATTAACGTGTTATTTGGTATAGCGGATCCTAGTAGGGTGCTTGCTTCGAGTAAGTTCTCGCATCCCCTCATATACGGAGAAATTTAGTAAAATCGGATAATAACCGCGCTCACCTCCCATACAAAAGTCATGTTGAAAACTACTAAAAGTGCGATAACCCGCTGAAGGAACACGCTAGAAACGTTAAATTTTGCAAAAGATATAACACGGAAGGGTTACATAGGATCCGTGTAAAGTTCAGATTATGGGAGTGGGTCCCATCTCTCAAGAAATCCCTAAATCGATTTAAACAAAATTTGGTACGTAACATTATATTTGCACTCTTATGTCATGCTGTGAAAATGGATTAAATCGGGTAAAAAGCACGTCTACTGCTTATATAACACCATTTTAAGTTTCATCTGATAATTTCACTTTAAGGTAGATAAATCAAACATCAATTAAGATATTGGAGTAGGTAAATACTACCCCTAGCCCCATATACTTAATGCAGGGACTTTCAACTTTCCTGTAGACTTTATACCATATATAACGGTCAATATATGAGTTATTTCTTTGAAAATAAGCGAACGTCTCCTTCTAATAACAGTATATCCATGTGCTCAAAATTGATCAATTCGGGTAAGCACTTCCCCTAGCCACCATGTACCTAATATACGGATTTTCAAACTCTGGGTACACTTAATACCATATATTTCGGTCAATATAGTATGATATCTTAGCAAAATTAAGTGAACGTGTAACGTGTAATATCGGATATACTATGGATTACTGCCGAAAATGTGTGAAATCGGTCTAGGAATTATCCCACTTCCCATATAATACATATAATGATTTTCGCTATTCTAGCAGACTTTATGCCGAATATGTCGATCACCGTGTGTGTTACCTTCACAAAATTGCGTGAAAACATGTTCTCTAACTTGAATCTCGACTTGAATAATGAAAAGATTTAATGTGACCATGCAGATCTTCCTCTATCCCAAAAATGCCCGATATAAGAATTCCCGACATTCCATCTGACATTAAACCATGATATTTTAATGAAATTAAGTGGATATGTTTGTTTAAACACAATGTGATTTCGCGCTAAATATGAAAGAAATTGGTCTAGATCATGGTCTAAGCCACTTGCGCAACTCTGGTTGACTTTTTCTCCATGTATCTAATATATTTATTAAACCACTTTGATTGAGTTTATGTCTCATATGTCACTTTTGAGTTAATTTGGTAAATTTTAATATAAATATCTCTGACACGAAGCAAAATATTGCAGCGAAAGTACATGAGTCTATCACCTGTAATATAAGTTAATAAGATACCAAATATGATTGCAATCCATTGAAAACTTCTTCGAATAATGAATGTTGAATTCTTCCGAAACATGTTACATACATACATATTAATATAAAGTTATGCCAGCACCTGAAAACATTTCCCCGCCTCTGATCCTTGCACATTCCGAGAGTATAAAATGTTCGGTTACACCCGAACTTAGCCTTTTCTTACTTGTTTTTTTTTATCATTCCTTTTCACGTTTGCTTAAAAAGTGAGTGAAGGTGTAAGTGTCAACTACTTGTTTAAATTAACATTTCAGGAATAAAATTTTCGTGAAATTCCCTATCATTTGTAAGAGACGTTCCCGTTTTTCATACGTTATTAACGCTTTCCCTTTTATCATAAAATTCGTTCCAAAGTTACTATAAAGTAAACAAATTTTTCTACACAAATGTGAACTGTAAACAAAGTATTACCTCTTCACATAACTGTAATATTCACAGAACTGTAATGTCAAGGGTGAGGTTGAGCATAAAACGGTATTAATTGTTGTCTTGTTTCTCTTCTTAAAGGTTTAAGGCCTAATGAGGAAACTGCTTAAGAAATATAATTCCGGTGTTTACAATATAACGCTAATTCGAAGGTCATGACGATAGTCAACATTAAGGAATAAATAGCGCAGAAGGGTGCTCAACTGACCATAATAACGATTTACTTTCTTCGCTATTTATTAGACTCTGTGCCCTTTTCGCCAAGAATGAGATATGAATTGGTTTCAATAGACATATCTTTGTCCCCAGACAACCTCCAAAGATGTACAAATACAATCTGATACCTGAAGGTATATTAAGATTTATAACACTTATAGTTCGATTTAAAAACTAACTCTTACTATATTATTTCTCGGTATTTGGCCCCAAATGTTTATTTCAGATCTATATATATTGGGTCTAGGGCTATATTCGTGCGGTTTGCCAAGAAAGGGCGTAACTTGATTATTATTCCATTGTTCCAATATTCCGAATATGCGTTGGAAAGACACTGTCCTTGTGCGTCTTTTATATGAAGAAAACCTCACGCGAAACTCATGGTATTTTGGTGGAAGTTTATGGTGAACATCCTCCAGCTAAGAGAACGTGCCAAAAGTGGTTGGTGGTTTGCACGATTTTAAAGTGCTGATTTTGACTTGGAAGACAAATAACGCCCGGGGCGGCCGCCAACGGTTGAATATAAGGAACTGGAAACACTACTCTATGAAGATTATTGCCATACATAAGAATAGCTTGCAGAATCTTTGGGAGTCGCCCAAGCAGCCATTTCAAAACGTTTAAAAACAGCCGGATACATTCAAAAGCAAGGAAATTGAGTACCATATGAATTGAGGCCAAGAGACGTTGAGAAACGATTTTCGGATCGCATTGGATTGTGACTGATGATGAAAATGGATCCATTATGACAAATTTTTCATTACATAATTATTCATAATTATCCATTAAGACCCTAAACTCAAAAATTCATATTTGAAACCCGGCTAGCCAGCCAAATCAAAGGCAAAGCAGAACATCCGTCAATGGGATGGATGGGAATACCTAGGCAATGCTCTTTATATGATGGGATCAGAAGGGCTTGCTATATTATGAGCTTCTAAACCGGGTGAAACTATTAATGCGGAATACTACCGACAACAACTCATCAAATTAAAGTGAGCGATTACCGAAAAACACCCGGAATTTGATACTTTTTGATTAGACACGAGGCAATAATTTTCCATCATGACAACGCTCGGCCTTATGTTGCAAGATCGGTTAAAAACTATTTGGAAAATAACGGCTGGGAAGTTTTGCCTCACCCTTATAACCCAGACCTTGCCTCTTCTGACTACAATTTGTTCCCGTCGATGCAGAACGCCCTCACTGGAATGCGATTCACATCAGAAGAGGGTATTAAAAATTGGGATGATTCATTCTTGGCCGCCAAGCCGGCGCAGTTCTTTTGAAATGAATCCATTCCGTTATGGCTTCAAATGGGCTTTTCATATGCTTTTCTTAAATAAACGTCAAATTTTGAAAAAATTGCAAACATTGTTATAAATACAATCGTCGCTAGAGTCACTTCGGCGGGCTTTATTGAACAGTCTTCTACTTGAAGATCCGATCTGCGGTAGTTCCAAAGACCACCAAAGGGGTTTCCCTTTGCCTTTCTGAGCTGAGTTGAGCTTTCAGAGGACAGGAGCTTTCAACAGAAGTTATGCACATAGAGCTAAAGACTTCGGCATAATCATCAATAGCGCTGACGGTGAACAGAAGACAGAAGAGCAGATCGAAGCTTCCTGCAGTACATGTCCAATTCACTCTAAAGTTACATATCAGAGAAAGCACCACTCAAGGGTTCACCAACGGTTCGAAAACAGCAGACAGCATTACAGAACCATGGAAAGAAATGAACTGGCAGACAACCTGGTTCGTTCAGCAGCCTTCAGTTAGAGTCAGAGCTTTTCTTTGCAGTTGGTTTCCATATCATTAAGAGGAAGTTGCGTAAAAAAGGAACTGCGAAAGGAAAAACAACGGCATGGAACTACTGGCCTACCACATGCTAAACTATTACTGGATGAATTGTTATTCAAAACCTCCATCAGATTACTGTTATATCTATGACACGACGGCAGAAACAACGATTGCCTCTTGGTTATGTTACGCACTCTATAAAGAGAAATAAAATTCTCGGATCCATAAATCTGAATAGCGAGCAGGTCAAGTGCCCTAAACACAAGCCTTGAATTTATTGCAGTGTTGGGTTTTGGTGAAGCACTGGGAAAAGCGGAAGGCACAACATATTCATTCTACTCAATTATACATATTTTATTGCTGTGCATACTTTTAGGGGTATTTAATTACCAAAACGAATTGTTGCAAAGTTGGCTTTGGCTTTAATAAATACTTCTTGTTATTACGCCATACATGGAATTTAAAGATCTCATTTTGTAATTCAAATTTTCACATTCGTCAACTTCAAATAGTCTGCCATTATTAATTGCACAGCCACAACCGTTAAAATGACGAACTTTCACCGCAGCCACAGCTTGCTTTCGAATCCTTTTAATTATTTTTGTGTATGTAAGTGGGTCCCACATGCACCATGCTGTAAGCACTAACCTAGCGCCTAGCGTACATCGTGCACCAACAAATTATTGTAGTGAGGGAATTCAAGTTGAAATTGAAAGACGCATGCCACAGCGATGCCGCGGCAAGCAGGCCATTCAACCAAAATGCAACCCAACAAGCGTTCAAAATTCAAGACGGAATGAAAAAAACATGCGGTATTTTCCCAACGAATGCCGCGCAAAGCGGGAGGAATGTAAAATTATACTGCTGCCGCAGCAAAGCCAGCTGCAAGGCCAAGACGAGAGTTGTGCGTAAAAACAGGCATACATACCTAACCTCTCTCATGTATATATTAAGGCACAGACTGTGCTGAGACCTCGTTGGTTGCTTTGCATCTGACAAATTAGTTTTCCCATTTACGTGACCAAAAATAGCAGACTTGCCACTGCAGCAGTGACAATAATAACGATAACCTTAGAGCACACACAAATTAAGCTGTAAAACCATATGGGAAAATACAAAATTATGATAATCGGACACCTACGTGCATACAACCATTAAATTAAAACACCTGCATGTCAAGCTCGTCGCCTTCACACACGTTCGCATGGTCGGTACGTAATTTTAACTTTGTAGTTTCACAGTTGTGGGCGCTTGTCAAATTGATGTTGCATGTCAAGCAGGTCCACTTTGATGTCTACCTGTCGAGACACAGCTAGATACTTCTGCGCCTAGCTGACAATGCCAGTGAATCAAAAATGTCAAAACATAAAATATAGTACTCACATGTGTAATGGGCACAAGATATTCAATTTCACTTTCGTATTCTTAAAATTTTTTACTATTTTATGCTTTCAAATAGTGATCATTATTTTTTTTTGCAATTTCTTCACATCTCGGACTAACGACTTCACGTCACAATTTTATAGAGAGGCTCATACGACCTAGTGACACAGTGTCATACACACTATCTTTCTACTATTGATAAGCGGTCATCAATCTTCATAAACATAATGTTCGGTCATCAAGTTAATATCAATGAAAGCAATGATCATATAAAACATTTGCATGAGAATTAAAATTATTTTATACCCAGAGCAGATTGCTACACAGATACAAATTTATACATCTTTAATATACTTCACACCTACATTTAATTTACTCTGAGGTTTTGTATTGATAATGATAGATATAATGGGAATTAAAGGAATAAAACGATACATTTCAGATCTTCGCATGTTGTTATCCATTAAAAATATATCAAAATCTTTTTCGCATTTCGTTAATTGTTACGGCACATACATATATTTCGCGAAAGTGAAAGTGTAGTTCTTCCTTCGCACTTTCATATCCTCGCAATATGTTGAACAAAGTGTAATAGTTTTGTTCACCTAACAGTTGGTTGTATCGCCTAAAAAAAAAATGGGACAGATTGAGGTTTATATATATCAAAAAGATCAGGATACAGACACGAATCGATTTCGAGATAGCTAGACCGACAGAGTTTCAAGTTAGTCTAGAAAACTGGAAACAACCATAGCTGTATAAACTAAAACTAGTAGAAGCTAGCTAGTACTAGCTTTGGATCGGTTCAAAAGTTTATTCGAGCTAGTATACTGCTTTTAAATCTTCCGGTTAGCTTCATACCGTGTATATCTAACAATACGTAAATTTTTTGAACAAAGTTAAGCGAAAGCGTAATCATGGACAGAAAGTATTTTGCTGGCGAAAATAGGTGAAATTGGTCCTCGAATTACACCAGCCGCCATATACCTATTATTATAATTTTCGTTATTTTAGTGGACCTGATACCGAATAAATCAATCAATGTGTGATTTATCTTAATAAAATATGTTTAAAATGTTTGGAAATAGAAAATATTAAATAGAGCATGCTGTAGTTTAAGTCAAAAGTAAATAAAATCAGTCTACACTTGCTAGTCGACCGCAAATGTTTTCAGTATAGCAGCTTTCGAAATTTCATTTGATTTTGTTCGAAATATATAGGTCATATATATTTCGGTATATATAGGTATGTGGTATTAAAAAAATTTATTAAATGTAAGGTTTAGCTTCAAAAGAGAGTGAACTTCATTTTTTTTTTTAATTTCCCTATTTTCTATTATATTGCAAAATATATCAATTGGTATATAAGACATAATGCGGTTTAAACTTAAAGAAATCTGTCTATATATTGCCCTCACACCCATGCAACGAATATAATTATTTCCGTCCTCAGCCCGTTGATTCGTTCCACATTCCCTCGTATATCTTATAATATCTCAATAAAGTTCGGGAAGAATATTTCGATTAGCTATTTGTCATTGGGTTGTAAAAATTAAAGATATTTGTATGTATTCTTCCACATCACTAATATGGGTTATTGGGTTAATTTTAATACACATATATAGGATACAAATGAAATCTAGTGAAGAGGCTATCACCTATAGTATAAGCTAATAAATTCAAAATATAATTTCAAACGACTCAATATTTTGACTAATAGCATCTATAGAATTCATTTGCAAAATTTTTATGCTCTTGCAACATGTTGCACACGGTATAAAAGTGTTGTTCATCTAACGATTGTTTGTAATACCTAAAAGCAATCTAGATAGAAAAAGTTTTAATAAATCATAGTTCACTCCGAAGACTCTTTAGAAACCAGCTTATTTGAATTTTTTACCGTGGATAAAGCAATCACATTAAATTCTTGCGTTATACAAAATAGCTGCTATTGTTCGAATAAGGAGGACTAAATTATTGCCAACTTTCTTCTTCTTAGCTGAAAACATTAAATGTTCAAACAAAAGATCGTGACAGTTAACATAAAACAGAAAGTGCAAATTTGTATTAGCACGCTTTTTACGAAAAACAAAAAGATTATAATCTTAATAAGGTGTTTGTAAGTACCTGAAATAGAAAATGTAGATCCATCAGATTTACCATCAGGTACCGTTGTACCGATCTGGAAGGTAGGCTAAGTACGTGTACATCTAACTTTGCTAAAATTAAGCTTGTAATTTATTAATATAAAGATATATTGAACAGTTTAATTATGTTATACAAGAAAATAACTCGAAAACTAATTATTAATAACAACCGAAAGACGAACGGAATGCTAAGGTTGGTGCAACTATCCAAAACGCGAATTCCAAAAAGGGGATGTATGTACAACAACAAGAGTATTATATAGGTATAGACGTATAAAAATTAAGTTGTATCTCTCCCAAAACACTTTTGGTTTTACTTCATATATACCTATACTTTAGCAATAGATTGAAGGTTTCGTTTATTGTGTTTTAGCAACTGAGTACTTACTTGCAATTTCATTTCGTTACTCTTTATCAAACAAACTATATACCAACGAATTTCAATAATTTCAATAATTCCATCAACAAAATGGTGAAATTTCTATGCTTATGAATTTTCATAAATTTTTGAGTCTTCACAATCTTAATAAAAAGCCCGATGAACTGGCTGTTATGCAGCAAACAAATTCAAGTACCAGATCACCAAAAACGAAATATTCCCTTTTCGGAGCACCGCAAGACACGGCTTGATTATAGCAAAGACTTACCTGGTAACTTAACCAGTAAAATGTAAAATATACTTACATGCGAGAATTTCCAAAAGTCGGGATCCGCATATTGAATAAATTTGCCACATGCGACCAAGAGTCTGCCACATGTTGCTGTAGATACCAGCTCAGACCTACTGTGGTAGCCAATGAAAATTCCTATCTCTGTCGCCTCGTTTTGCACGTTCAATTCAAATTGCAAATAACAGTCGCCACATAAAATAATACTTGTGGCAACAACTGCTGGTGACTTAGTGAGGCATCCGAAAAAACGTGACTTGTCATGGAAAAGTAAAAGTATCCTTATGCACTCCGAAGTCTTCTACATATCTGCAACAATTATAGCGCATCCAAAACACAGAAACATGCAAAGCAAAACAAAAAGTCAACAAATAAACAAAAGAAAATAACAACAAAGTGCGAGAGTATATAGTGTTAGACTGAAAATGCAGAATGTGTAATGTAGAAAATGATGCTTGTAAGGAAACGTTGCGATGTTGCACGTTGTTTTATTTATAAGAAAGAAGAAGAAATGTTTACCTTCGCACTACCAAAATAAAGATGAAAACAAACAAATAAATTAGCATTTTGATGCCGCTATGTGCCTTTATTGCGACAAGCTTAAAGGACATTAATGGGTAGCGGAGATTCCAAAACATTTTTTTGTGCACCTTGTGCAATTGACACGCATTTGTTGCATGCGACTGTCCCTGCAAGATTATATTAATGTGCCATCTTCAAGAAGTTGAAAATATTCACTCATTATCATAAAAAACCTCACGCTCTCCTATCTGCTTTAATTCCCCACTTAGATGTTTTCTACTAGTTAACCAGAAGACATATACGTATACAAAGATATTTGTTCAGTAAATCTGGCAGAGAAAATCCAAGAAGTCTATTTGTATTTCCTTTCGTGGTACTATAATTTTCTTCACAATTTAAATAAAATAAATTTACAATTTAAACGATGAGGTTAATTTAATCGGTACTATAGAAATATCTGCGATAAAATCTTTGACTTCCATTTTCTCAAATTTGTTATATTTATTTCTATGGCCCTTAATTTCTTCTCTTTCATATAACTGCCTAACAGATTTTAACAGAGCCAACAAAAGTACACCATACCAATGAAGTACGTTACTTCTTTCGTTATATGACGTCATTCAGAATTACGAAGTACCAGTTGGTGCCGCATCGCATTCTTTTTTCTTCAATTTCCTATATAGTGAGTCAATATCAGCACTTGTTCTCTAAAGTTAGTAACAAAGCTGGAATTATTTTCGACGCTTATTCCGCTTCAAATATAATTTTATAAAACTGCATAAGTTTTGCCGCATATTCAGACATAACGGCATACAGCCAACTTATTTTCGTGCTTACAGAAGCTTTAAAGTAAATAGAGAGTCGCGCTGAAAGCACCTCATCGTGAACATACGCTGCCCATTTCGACGTCCTGCCAATTTGATTGCTCTAAAGCCCGAGGCTTTAAGAGGATAGTTAGCATATCTTGTTCGAGAGGTGCCTGAGATTTTGAATTCATTTTTGCAAATATAGCGGGAAGCCCAGAAGAAGAAATATTTCCCATTGCAACTTATGATCCCTTCACATTCTTATTTAATTTTCTAAATAGGACATTTTTCTTACTATAATACATTAAAGTAAACTTTCACAATTTCCATTTAGAAAATTTTCAAACAATTCTTAATATTGATCGCCTTATTTTCAACTATAACGGATATTTTCACACTGTTCTGATATATTCCAAGAGGTATTGTTTAAAGATACTACAAACCATTAGTGCTTCCTTAAGAGTATATATCCAATATTCCCAATATACCCAAAAATTCAATATCTATATTGAATTTTTTCAAACAATATTTTGACAAGATTTTCAAGAACATTAATATTCGCTGATAAAGTAAACATTTCAATAGAAGAAAAGCTTTTCATGATATCAGACCTAACAGACTTGATATAAAGTTAATATAATGTCTCTGAGTCTTAAAAAAACACGCAAATACTATGCTGTTTGTTACCTATATACTGCTTTTTGTATTGAAAACCATAAACAATGGTGGAAAATGAAATACATATGACATTATAACATCAACACGTTTGTAGGCCACTTTGCTCTGATCACCACAGTGACATGGGTACACATACGAATACAAATATACCCATATAAATATGTACATAAAGCCGACAATATTATGTGTGCAATATAAGTTTAAATGTAATAGCAGCAAATGCAATAGCAGAATTTCGAAGTAGACCTATGCATTTTCCAAGCCGATCAAAACAAAGCTGTGGTTACCAAATAAAATAGAAATCACACTATTCAACATAATTCACATTTTACCATCTGTTCATAATATATATGTGTATCAGAGAATTAGGTAAATAATGATCAGCATGTTTTCAGATACCTTCGCAACATATTCCTCAAAAAAAAATCGCCTAGCGGTATATGTCGGTATATGAGATATCTTACTGAAAGTATGTTTGTATGTTACACTTTGTGCATGAAGTCAACAATATTTACACCGAGCCTCCAAAAAATAATGTTCACATACATTATAAAAGAGATTAAAAATGGAGCATTAAAATGTAAAAATTAGCACTTTTTAAAATATTATTCTCCACTTGCTCTTAATTTGTTTGCAAAATTCTTTCCATCCCGTTTTTTCTATCGGTTTTGATCTAAACTAGCTACAAAGTTATTTAATATAATAAGGAATGTTCACATACTTGATTGAGCATCCGTATGTTTTATTCGAAATATTTTCAACCACTAACTACAAATGTCTATCATTTTTAAGTTTTCTGAACCGACATCATCTATGACTTATTTGTGATTAATATTTGATGTTAAATAGTGTGCGGAGTAAATGCGAACTTCAATTAGATTTGTCTACAAATTTTTTATCCATCGCAACATATGGATGAAAATAATTTTAACATTGTTAACTGAAAGGTCATTATAACATGAACACTTAAAAATGTATGCATAATATTATGATATATTATGATTATATATGGGACAATATACTCGTATTCGTATACAACTGTGTTCTCATTTTATATTTTCCAATTCTTTCCAAACATTTTCTACTTCAACAGAAGAGGCTAAATAGTTCCTTTCGTTTCAAAGAAAAAATAATTTGTTTGAGAAATTCATTCTTGTTATTCAACATCCATACATATTTTTATACCATTTTTGTAGTAAAAGACATATTTGCTTAAAAATATTGTAGTAGGATATGCCTTAGTATTTGCGATTACGGTTCCCGCAAAATTTTTATCCAGCGCGCATTTCTTGAAGTTTGAGAACAGGAAAAAGACACTGGGCGGCAACTATACACAAAGATTCCCAAATATTCACAAACGAATCCAATATCTACAGAGTGTTAGCTATTTCAATCAACTTCATTTGACGGCCATTAAAAATATTTTGTACACTTTTCATGTTTTCGTCCGTAACAGCCTATTTTGGGCATACACCGGATTTATCACCTTCAGTTCATAGAAATTATTTAATCTTTAGCCTGAATGGCAGGTTTCCACTGCAAGTTGGGCGATAGTATTTCAGTAAATGTAAAAAAGTTGAGTTAAATTTCATAATAAGTTTATATTTTAATGTAACACATGGATACCACCCTCGAGAGTAAATTGCGTCCGTACTTATACTATACATCCCTCTTTGGTTCTTTTTTTTTCAACACAACTTTTGGGTTAACAGCGTTGTTAAGTAAAACAGGTTCATCCATATAAACATCGTTTCCTAATAAATTAAACTTATATATATATTTTTTTATACACAAACAAAAAATACTTTTATTACATAAAGTCACCGAGTACACAATATATTCACTTGCACCCGAACTTAGATCTCCTTATTTCTATTTCTCTGAACAAAAGTGAAGACGAGGCAATTGCCGTGGTGAAGACGAAGCGAATTTCCGCTGTAAGAGATGACTGTGATATCAATGTCAGTCGTCAAGTTTGTGGTAAACATGCGTGCGGTGGCATAGCGACATAAAACGTGAGAAATTTACTTGGAAAGAATTTTTACTTTCCTTTGTTTTTTTCTTCCACATTTTATTGGACCATTAGCAGTTGTAATTTATTTGTTTTTCTCTGCTTTTTTTGTTCGATGTACTTTTAAATGTTGAGTGACGCTGAAAAACATCAGCATTTTCAAACATCTTCTCTCACTAGCTACGCATGTACAGTGTGAGCCTACATGTGTGCACCTAATTGTTTTTAGTCGCGCGCATTTCTTTTCTTCTTACACGAAAATTCAATTTAATTAACAACAAATTATGTTCACAGTAGCTATGGGCTTGTACACCTAAGACTGAACAATGGGCCACAATGGCAATGACAATTATCATGGAGGTCAGTGCAAAAAGGGCGTCCAAAACGAAATTTCATAAAAAGCTTGAAGTTACAATGATGTACCGATAAGTGTGGAGAAACTGCATATTGGACATATGAATATTTTGATGCCATTGAGAAATTTTAAAGTTAAGATTAGACTTTATGTTTTTCACAGCCAAGACTATATAATGAAATACATAATGAGCCATAGTGAGTGTTGCAATAATATAGTAAAAGCAGGTCGTAAAGCAGAAATTTCTTGATGTTACTAGTAAACTCATATTGACCACAGACCTCGATAAGTAGTACCTCGCACCTCTAACCTACCTTAATTAATTGCAATTTGATTTTAGAGCATATTTGTATGTTTCTTGATATCTTAACACTATATACAAAGTAGAATAAGTAAGTTTCTTCTGCAACAATAAAATTTTAGAAATAGTTCCAGGAACTAAAAAATTTATATTGTATTGGATATGATCAACTTTGGAATTATTAATTTGACCACTTGATCCTTTAATGTATTGTAAAAATATATAAGAGCAACTTTGTCACAAAATAATTGGGAATATATAACAAAAATAAAATAGTATAAACATATGTCTATGACGTAGAACATAGGCATTACAAGTCCATGAACACCGCACCGGATAATGTGAAGAAAGTTTTTAAAGAAAACAGAAAACCTAAATTTGAAAGGAAAACAAGCAAGGAAGGGCTTAGTTCCTATCCGAAATATTATATTTATATTAAAATCAACTAAATTAACTCAAATGATATGTGTGACTCATCCAAAATTACTAAACTTAATATAATGGGTATATAAGGAAAAGGTTAAGCATAGAATCGAAAATCATTATATTATGGATATGGGGCTTAGACCAAGGTCTACACCGATTTCATTCATATTCAGCGCTAAACCACAATATGCTTAAGAAAACATATCCAGTTAATTTCATTAAAATATCACACATATTGTTCAACATAAATGGTTGAAAGTCAGGTGGAAAGTCGGAAATCACTACATGGGATTTAAAGTCTGCTTTAAAATTGGAAATGCCTATATCGGATATGTTGAATTTAGGTGAAGTCTGCACTGATTGCAGCAATTTTTGGCATAACACAAGTAGACTCGAGAATATGTTTCCACGCAATTTTTTGAAGACGCACATTGACCAACATATACGGCATAAAGTCTGCTATAATAACGAAAATCATTATATGTAGTATATGGTAGCTGGTGTAATTGGTAGACCAATTTCACACATTTTCGGAGTTACACTATAACTATAACATATAACTATAACTATAACGTATAAAGCCAGCCGAATGTTTGAAATTCTTATATTAGGTTTATGGAGGCAAGTGGTGATATTGATCCAATTTTATTCTAATATCAATTTTAATTCTAACTTTATTTCTAATACTTTCTTCTAACTTCTAACTTTCTAATTTTATATCTAACAAATTGACAAATTATATACAGTATAAAATTAGATCTGAGTTCGAAAATCTTTATAAGGAATATATAGCCGCTAGAGAAAGTACTTACCTGAGTTTACCCTCTTTGGACATAAGGGCACAATATTTTCAGGCAAATATTTTTTCTGAATTTCAATAATATATTTCATAGAATTTCCAATATTTTCTGTAAAAAATCAGCCATGGGCATTGTATTCACTCATTCGATATGGGGGGCTTCAAAAGCTATTTTCAGATTTCGGCAATTTTTAGACGTGGTATGGCATACTCTTAAGGCACCATTTGTACGAAACTTTATTCCGATATCTTAATTGATAAATCATTTATATACAGTAAAATAAAAGAATCAAATTAAATCTAAAATTGTGATATATGAGAAGTATACGTGGTTGGATCACGATTGCGCCCATTTGCACACTGTAATATAAATATGCAAATATAATGATATGCACCAAATTTGAAACCAGTTGAATTTAACCAGTTGAAATTGAAGTGGTTCCCGATATACAGAATTTCACCTAAAAATGAGCGGTGTCATTCCCACTGTATAATTTTTACACCGGTTTCTTTGAAGCATTTAAGCACCACCCTGGCTCTGAAATCCAATGTTTCTGGCATGTTTCTTTAGCGAGATAACGCTCTTTCAGTAGTTTTCAATATAACCGTTATATGGGAAGTGCGCGTGGTTTTAATCCAATTTCATTCATTTACATATCACCTAAGTAGGTGTGGAGAGATTTTTTTCTCAGCAAGTTTGGTTGATATAGCTCCAGCGTCTTGGGAATCCCTCCCTCTTTGGATGCCTTGTACTAAGTAATAGATTTGTATCTTAATTTGTGGCTTAGTTATAACCTCTTGTAATATTTCGATTAATGCCATTTAGAGCCTGTGAAAAAGGTCCGATTTCACCCATCTGCAATACCTACCTTCTCATAGTCCCTGTTAACACATGTACGAAGTTTCATTAAGATATTTAATTTTTGCTCAAGTTATCGCTTGAATGGACGGTCGAATGGACGGTTGAACGGACAGACAGGCACCCGGGAGTCTCGTCAACTCTTTGTCCTGATCTTTATGATATAAATAACTTTATAGCTATACTGTTAGATGAACAAAAATATTATATACTCCGCAACATATTGCGAAAGTATAATAATGCAAAGGCACCAAAAGGTAACTTGTGAAGACAATGCTTTTCCGTCTACTGCAGAAAGCTATAAACTCAGATCGATTTTCACGCTATTCATGTTGAGGCACATGCGCGTGCGCTTTAAGCACTTACAGCTCACTAACTCACAAAAAAGGAACGGGAAAAACATGGACTGAAGCAGAAGTGTGGTATGTAAATACATCGGTGTTTACGATCAACAGCAAGCAAATAAAGGTAAACAACAACAACCGAAATGGGTGGCTTGAAGCTTGTTGCTGCCGCTGTTAGCAGTGGCAGTGAAAGAGTCGCCCACAATGGCAATAACAACTAATATGTTGACCACGGACGGCACAAACAACGCAACAACCTCAAATAACAGTTTTGAAGTGGTATATTTTATGGAATTCGCCACAAAAACGCCCATTCCCGTTACGGTGGCAAACAATTAACTTCACAGCAGTGACGATTTAAACTTCACTAAACTTAACTACTTAAGGCATTTCGGAAGAATCCACAATTTGTGTTGCAGGCACGTGAATTTACTATAAACTACTGTTCTGAGCTGCTGACAGCTCGCGAAATGTTTGACACATTCAGAAGCTCTAGAAATTAGTCATGGAAAACACTTTAGCTTTTTTTTCGCATGTATGTGTGTATGTGTGAAGAATGGTCGAAAAGAAAAATTTATTTCAGCCCCTAAATAACTTGAAAATAGATTAATTAATCAAGCTTTATCATAACCTGAAGACAGTTATCTTTTTATAGGCCTTTTGTATTTTGATTTCGACTTTCTTGAACTGGAGTTATGTCTATCGTCTGCAACGTGAAATTACTGGTGAAATAATTCATTTTATTATTCGTGGAATTTCAGACTCTTCCCCTCGATTAAGCCCTTTTTGAAAGGTCAGCCGGTACCATCAATGGGCCGATAAAAGTGCCAACTTCTTCCTTGGACGACGGTACGTAGAAATGTTAAAACATAGATAACTTTAGTCCCACTGTTACTACTCAAAGACGTATGAAGGTACGGCAATGATATTATCGCAAGTTTGGGGTTCTAATTCTAATCTTAATGATTTTAATGACATGTAATAGAAAGAAGAATTTTTGTGGAAGCATTATAACTTCTACTACTAGACGCAGTAAATTGTCATATCGCGATCAAAACTTACTTGTATGAAATTTGTTAAATACCAAAGTTCGTAAAAAAAAGCGATCATTTAGCTCCATTTTCAAACAATATACTTTAATGTCATTACTTTCATTTGAATTGTAAAGAAATGTAAATTCACTAGTTACTACAACATTTCACTTAAAATATTCATCTTCCCATTTAAACTTTTATCTAAACTTTTCTCTAAACCATTTCATAATTCCAACATACCGAAGGCAGTCACAACATTTTGTAAGCAGTGGAATTCTTCCAACAATATTTTTTGTATATTTATATATACATATATCTGCAGAAAAATAGGTACGCCCGCAGTTGCATGAAGAAATGTCATCTCATTATATGTCTCATAGTGATTTGTGTTCATGCATACCTCAGCGCAAAATATTTCGAATTTATCTGCTTATTCATTTTCTCATCACTCTCTCAAACAATTCAAAAGCACTTTTCCTACGTTTATCAAAATTTTAAATCTCTTGAATTTCATTCGCTGCGGTTTTTCGCTAATTTGTGGATACGCAGCTTGTTGGTCTATTGTTTTGTTGTTGATTGCGCTTTCTGTTTTGTTTGCGTCTTCCAGTAACATCTGTGACATCTATATTTGAACATTTCCCTAATGACGTTTCTACTCCGCAGATCAACCAATTATTGACGTGATTGGTCATTTTCAAGTTTGCAACGGTTTTACAAGAACGTCAAAAAAGCGAAAATAACTCAAATACATTACTTACAGATTGTGCATTACCATCTGCGAATCGCTGCTGAATCGCAACAAAATCGATCCATTTCGGAAGCGAACGTCAAGCGAAAACGGTCATGGTTGAATCGCGGTGATCCGGCGCAAACCGTGGCTCAGTTAGCATTGACGGTCAGGAAGGTTTTGCAATGTGTTCGGTGCTTTTGGCAGGGAATTATCTAGTATGATCTGCTCCCTCTATAACCAAACCCTTAATTCGTTCATGTACTGTTAACAATTGGACGGAATGAAGGCACTAATCGCCCAGAAGCGCCCAGTTTTGGCCAATAGAAGTGGAATTGTGTTCCATCAGGAAAACGCGAGGCCATACACATCCATAGTGACTCTCCCGAAGTTTCGGGAGCTTGGTTGGAGGTATTTATGCATCCACCTTATAGTCCGGAAGTGGCACCAAGTAATTACTACCTGTTCCTGTGATTTTGTGGTTGAATGATTTTGTTGGTGAAAATTTCCCCTCAAATGAAATGCTTGTGAAAATCGACTGTCTCAGGTTTTTGCCAATAGGGACGACGGTTTCTATGATAGTGCTATTATTAAATTACCTTCAAAATGGCAACAAGTTATCGAACAAAACTATGAATATAGTATTAAATCGCTTCATCCTAACTATGCTAAATAAAAGCTTCAATTTTATATAAAAATAAGGGATCTTTTTACCAGACATAATATACATATATATGTACGTGTATTATATAGATTACTTCAAATCTGGGAAACAATATTAGTGGAACATACGCATATTATACCTACATTTTCTCTCTCATGCATATGATACATATATACACATTATATAAACGGTTATAATATATTAGATGACTGCAATGACAAAGAGCAAACAACGTAAAAACAAGGGAGGGGAAACAAAAAGTATTCCTCCTGTGAACCTACAAAGTATTAGTAAATATAACGAGATGTTCGCCTATGTTTATTATTATATGGACTTGAAAAGCTGAAGGTGAACAAAAGAAGGTAGCATAAATTGTGGGACTCTAAGCAGTGCGCTATAAGAAACATCAAAGCACATTTATATATTACATATGAAAAGAAAAATAAGGCTGAGGAACTCGACATATTACTCACTTCGGTGTTAATCAAAAGTTTAACCCACTTTCATAAAGCTCCTTTTATTACGTACAGCGACATACATATAATATTATATATGTATATGTAAATATGTGAGAAAATTTTAAAAAGTCTGCTTTCCGAAATCTTTGAATATATATATTTTAAATGACTTAATTTTAAGCAAATGAGGCCTCGTTGGGAATCACATCTAGAAAGTAATGATGCTGGTAGATCAGTTGGCATTGTAATCATTGCAATTAAACCTGTGTTTAGTCCATTATAATTCTGACTCTTTCAGCAGAAAAATTCAAACCATCGAGGTATCTGCAGCGTAATGCATTGATGGATGATATCTGAGAGCGATACCTTCTTGGCGAAGTGAGGCATTTAACCATCCTTTGTATCATCACTATATCGCGAGTCGATTTTATTTGTATCCGTTTTGAATTCATAATAAATAGGCATTAAGAAATAAAGCACTGTATTAACGTGTTTTGAAATAAGTATATATACGTATGTACATATATGTATATATAATGAAATTCTTCCCCGAGAATTTGACAAATATATATAAATCAAATACGATTTCAGGTATTTGTATCAATCATCGCGTTCTTTTAATGTTTGTTATTTTCTTATAAATTGTCAAACAAATATAAACCTATTTGCATAGTATAGTACCGTAAAAAATCTTTACTAAGCTTCATTTAAAAACCCAGGCTTGTTAAAAATGTAAAATGTTTTCCTTTTTTATTGAAAACTTAGTATTTGTTCACCAATAAATTTCATTAATGATGTATATTTCAATGCATTTTCTCACATGCCAATGTTTCTATCTATCACCAAAGAACTCCGGATAAATACTTTTTGGTTAGATTTATTCAGTCGTAACACTTTTATGCTTTTCATTGCGAAGAGTTTAATTTCGACTTCATAAGCATAGTTCATAGCAAATATCATTAACGATAGCGGTAGTCACCCGATGGTTCTTCATTGATCTGCATCATTAGTAACTTCTC
Organism: Bactrocera minax; assembly: GCA_021498325.1. Classification (NCBI taxonomy): domain Eukaryota; kingdom Metazoa; phylum Arthropoda; class Insecta; order Diptera; family Tephritidae; genus Bactrocera; species Bactrocera minax. The sequence goes on along the minus strand of JAKEEE010000064.1, from coordinate 874,654 downwards.
TAATTATGCTTCGACGATTTCCCAATATTATTTTATTTACAGCTTTTGTCTACACCTGCAAATGTTGTCATCAGCGCCCACTTATGACAGATTTCTCTATCTGAGCTAAAAAAAAAAGAGTTTTCCGAGATATCGGTTGCACACTTAATTTAACCTATGAAGATCCGTATATTAGATAAATATAAGCGGAGGTAGGTGTAATAATGATGAAATTAGGAAGATATTCTTCATAAGCTAAAATTACCATGGACATATTCCTAAATGGTTAAAACGGAGAGTTGACACTAATAGCTGAGTTAATTTTAAATAGGTTATATCGAGAACAAACAAATCTGTGTGCGGCCCGTTTTTATACGAAAGGGGAAAGTTGGTTTTGAATACTTCAGTCAAAAACTCTATTTATTATTAACCTGCTTTCGTTATTCTCGGAATAATCTGCAGTTTTCATCAATCAACATGTAAGTTCGAAAGGTTCTTTTTCTTAAATTGGAGGAATCCAAAGAAATATTTGAATTTACTTTGTACTTTTTAATTTATATAGCGGGCCCGGAAATTGCCCATTCGACGTATACATTCAAACTTGGCACATGTCTTTATATCAATGTTCGTTGTACGAACTCAAACCCATCACTTCAAATATTTTGCACCACCGCTAGTAATAAATATAAGCGTTTAAACAATACATTCGGGTCCATTTCACCAATGTTATATCAAGATTTTTGTATTACTGAAGCTCAGTGAAAAAAAGAGGTAAAGTAAAAGTTAGTCTTTTCGAAACCGTTAGATTAAGTACGTCATTGTACGTGGAATTTAAATAAATAATTCTCAAATATTGCACAATATGTCCGATTAGCGTCAATGTGGGTCTATAATACGAGTATTAATTTCTAAGGCTTTTGCTGAAAGACCGAGATTTTTTAGTTAAAATGAGATTATAGCACACTATAATATAGCACCAAAATATCCCGAAAACCAAATTTACCTTTTTCGGTGATACAAGTGAGTTTATTATGAGTATATAAACACAAACATCTTCCTGAAGAGTTCGCTGCCGAACATGTAATAAGAATTTGTGGGTTTCATATTATATATTTGGTAGTTCTCAGTGATGTGAATTACATACTTCCTAGGATATACGTGGTGTGTTCAAAAAATAACGGGAATGTTCCTAGACTATAGTTTTCTTTAATGGCATAATGCATCATGAATTCTAGCCTCAAGGTCAAACGGTCAATAAGGTCAAACTACCTACAAGTTCAACACCGCTTGCGTGAAGCAGTGAAAAAACGCCCGGATTCGGTTCACACTTCGTTGCTTGTTCCTGAATTCTTGGCCAAAAACAATGCACGTACTGTAAAGATGGCTTTGTGTGAGCAAAACTATAATACCTGATGCACCTGGTCTCACGACGGTTCTAATATATTCACTACTTTACAGCATAGTTAGAAACAAATGACCTCAATATTGTTGAAGAAGCCTTCATACCATATGAAAAGAACGCATATAATTGAGTCTAAAGTATGGGATATGTGCCTTCTTATTCTCGAATTCTCGAATTATTTCTATAGCAATATTTGTCTAGATTTAAGAAATTAGCTATATTTATACTTATACCTATCTTTTCTTGTGTGTGTTCTTACTTTGGACTATTATGTAGAGTTTAAACAAGGTTTAATGTTTAGTCTGTGTTTTCGGGTATTTGTTTATGGCGCAGCAGAGAAAACTGCTTCTACTACAAGTAATATTACTTCTATTATTAAAATATATAAAAGTTCTTCGAAGAGTCTATTTTATTTGAGCAACGTTAAAGATTCAGTGAAGATCGTGAAAGCTTGCATCGTTCTGGTGGATCCGTTCTGTTAACGAAGATAGCTCTTAAAACTGGGAGAAATCATATTCGAAAATCCATTGAATCACATATTGATTGATATTTTGGGTTCGAATGACCCGGTTTTAAGAAGAGTACTTTCACACACTCATTAACAACGTCTTTTAGTTACAAAAACTCAAGTACCTAATCGGGGAAAGCATCATGAGTCTGTTAAAGTCAAAAACGGGATTAATTACTGATGTGTTTGTATTTTCTCTAAAGGGTCATATTTTGATGCCTTAAAATAAAAGATAGGCAAAGGATCTCAACATTTTTGGGGTGCAAATTAGTTCAGCATTTAGGGGTCTTTATCTTTTTATCTATAGAGAAATTATGAAAGGGTGAGGAAATCTGCAATAAAAGCTTACTTTATTTCCGAATTTTCTAAATCTTGAAAAATCAACACATTTTTTTATATCATGGACGCTATAAGATTGAAAATTTCATTAATATTGTGCCTTAGTAAATCGCATTTGAAACTCCAAGTGTGTTCAGTTTATGTATACCATTTTACATTTTATTTACTTTATATATTTTTCTTGTTGCCCTACAATATTTTCATTGGTGCGAGAAAAAAAATGTTTAATCATTTTTGGACACTTTCCTCAATATATAAAGTAAGTTAACAGGGAAAGTAAAATGAAAACATTTCGCTTCGGCAATCGTAAGGGTCCATTCCATAATCTTTATTACCCTTCGTAGTACGAAACTTAATTTGTGTTTGTGTTTTTATGGGCACATTCTTAGCAACTCCAACTATCATAAAAAGTAATAAAAAACTCTTGAAATTACCAGACTTTCCGAATTCCCCGCCATTTCAATTATTAAGTCTCACAATGCCGCCAAACTTTGCTCCAGAATAAGACAATTATTCAAGTATGCTTTTGTTAACATTTCTACTTGTACAACTAATGGCGCTCATCACATGTGTATGTGTGTACATTTGTGAATAAATGTGCGTGCATATGCAAAATGAGCACATTTAAGTATACTTCTCAGTTGAAAATATACGTAGGGCTGCGCATATTCTTCGCACATTGAGGCTACTTTCTTTTGTTGTTAACATGCTCACGATTCTTAGTCCGTACGTTTTTTATTTGCTTTTATTAGAGTTTTTCTTTTTTGAATTTTCACACTAGTTTTAACCATGACTATATGACAAGTCAGTAGAGAACAACGATGATTGTATACAATATATTTGCTTTATTATCACTTTACTTTTGTTACTACAGAAATGCAGTGAACAGTTAATCTTTAAGAAAATATAAAGAATTATGGTAGATTGGGATTGGGATATCTCCCCTTTTTGGAAAGAAGAGAGACTAATGATTTTTGATGAGACATATATATATGGGATTTCCAAACAAAATTAGAAGAAGACTTCTGAGAATCTGATCTTCACAATACTAAAATTATGTATTGCTGCGAATGGTATGAAAATTACCTTGAAAAACCATTAAAACTTAATTTAATATACTGACAGTGTAAATATTTATACTTCTAGTAATAAACCGATATTCAAATATAGTAAGGAATAAAATTAAAACAATGTAAAAATCATGAGTTGTTATTTTTTTTTTTTAATGTAAACTCCAACTATCTTTAATTTGTATTAAAATAAACAGGCTCGACGAGAGCGGAGTTAGCTGTATAATTGCTCAGAAACCGCCTTGGTCAGGGGCCCGTCATCAGGAAGTTTTTCTTTTCAAAAATTTATGAGTTAAGAAAAATTGAGAAAGATAACGTAAACGATTGATTTGAATGAATGAGTACTGAAAACTATCTTAATATTTAAATATATGTGTCTTGGATGGATTGATTATCGAATATTTGTCCAGAATTATTTGCCCAGTTTTAGAGTTGGTATAGCTGAGGAAATATAATTTAAAACCATCCACCTAAATCTCGAATAACTCACTCTGTTTGAGTGTATACATTTACATGTATATCTGCGACCAATATTGAGGGACGGAAACACCTCTAAGTGCTGTACAGATTTACTATTATCTGTCCAAGCATTATTATAAAGATCAATAATTTTTTTACTTGTCCATAACACCTGTTAAGAAAAAATAGGAATATTATTTATATATATATATTTTAAAACTGGATTTGTTTATAAACGGATGAAGTATTAGTTTGTGGAAATATTAATGCAAGAATAATGTTCGTGGTTACTATATTTATTCACAAATTCAGGGCATTATTTTAAATTTTGGTATGGTAAATAATTATTTTATAATTCCGTAAACAATATGTTGGCGTTCTAGTACATGCAATCTAATTACACAATCTCCATTTACATAACCAAGCCTGTACTTTTACATATGAATAAAATTAATGAGTATGAAGGTGGTTATTGGGATGTAGTGGTAGGGCCATCGATCTAAGTAAAGGTTTTCAATAGGCTGAAGTTTTGTTTCTGTTTTTGAAGTTCAGGATGTATGATCTATAAATGGGCGAGGGGAGCAGAGTTGTACGAATTATAGTACAGTAAACCGATATGTTTGTTGTAAAGGATTCAGTAAAATCTAATTACGGATTACTCTTATGAAACAAAACATATCTATATCATCGTTTAAGTATAGCTTGCCAAGTAGTATTAACTAAAAATCGAATTTGTAAATGAAAACAATTAAATCCAGTTGATATGTACATATGTGCATGTACTAGAGCAAATGCGTATATTGATAAGCAAAGCCTAGGCTTTAGTAAGTGCAAAACACGCTCAGGTTATTGTCAGTGTTATGAGTGCAAAACTCTTTCCACTTCAGTGAGCAATCAACTTAACGTAAATCTTATTACGCTCGCCTCTATGTATGTAACTATATAAGTATAATATATAAGTATATAATCTATGATAACAATAATTTATAAAAATAAATATAAAATTTTTATAAAATATAAAAATTTTCTTTATAAAATAAAAGACATTATGAGAAAAAAACATTATAAAGTAGCAAAGGATCACGACGAAAAGTGAAAATGAAAAACTAAAAATAAAGCAACCCGTTGCAAAAATCTGCTAAGGCAGCACAAACACTTGTCATACTTTAAAGCACAGTTAACCGTAGCTAGCGCTTAGCTAACCATAAGGGGAAAGTACCGGTAATCATTGTTCCACCAGTTTCTGGCTTGTACATTGTTGGATTTGCTACGTTGTTGAATGTTTGACCTTTGTCGTGCACTAATGGAGGCCACCGTACAATTGAAAGCCACGGAAAAAGGCTGTGAAAGTGAAAATAGTTTTGAAACCATTCTGGACATACAGATATTTATGTATGTGCATATATTAACCCTAGATACATATGTATATGACAATATAATATATGTAAATATGTTTACTGTATATTGTATATTGAATATATTTAACTAAATAATATATTTTCGAAGTCGTACGAATTTGCATTTTATTGACCGCTTTAGAGCTGTTGAAACGTTCATATTAGCCTTTTGGGACACTTGACTCTAACTCTCTAACTCTCTGAAATAGTCATAAGATAAATAGTAAATAAGATTCGTTGCGTTCTTAGCATTATTTTATTTTTTCATTTTTTTTTTTTGATATACTATTGACGATCGGCTGAATTGGTAAGATAAGGAGTAAGATGACATTATACGGAAGGTCTCTCATATCAAGGTGTTATAAATGGCATTTATATATATATCTTGGTTACCACAACGCGAAAACAATACAGCGTTACACTCTCGCAACATATTGCAGAGATTATATGCTACGGCTTTGGTCTAACAATGAAATTCTTTTTTCTTTTTGAAGGAAAATATAGCTTTATTCTTTGACTTAATCTCCACCTAGAGTAATACATTTGTTACAACTGTCATCGAACATTTCGATACCGGCTCGATATTATGACTCTTCAATTCCTCCAAAAGAAACGTTTAAATCTTGATCTGATCATCTAAGTGAAACCTTTTTCCACCGAGCCCATTTTTGAGTCTGGGAAAGATACTAAGAGTCTGGGAGAGAGAAATTAGTCATTGGGGCCAAATCTGGCGAAAAAATTCGTAAATGATATGTCCTACGCGTTCCGTTGAGATGCTAATGCTGTTAACTAACACAGTCGATTTCATTATACAATCACGTAACAAAAGTTCATGAATTTTAGCAATGCCTTCTTACCTTCCTGAAAAAATGCGTCTTTTGAGCTAGTACGGTTACGACGAAATTCAGAAAACCGGTACTTAACCCTTGAATATATTGAACAAATTTGCTATTGCTTTATATCATTGGTGTTGTTTTCCATCAGGAAACAATGTTTCGCCAAAGCACGACTTAAATTTCTTTCCAATGTAACAAAAATAGCAGAGGTAGCGTCACTTTGAGATCAATATTTGAGAACGATTGAAAGAAATATCTAGAAATTTTGACGGTACTTCAATTAAGGTTAGTACTCTAAGACAATAATACATATTTTTTATTTATGGCAATCTCACGGTCAGGTCAAATACGTTTCCATTCTTGTAGAAAGTTTGTTTCACCTAACGTTTGTTTTAACACCTGAAACTAATCGAAAGGTATAATGTTAGAGTGACGAAACGAATTGATTTCCCGATATCTGTCAGTCCGTCGGTTTGACCGTACAGGTGATAACTTATATACAAATTGAAATACCTTAATGAAACTTAGCGTTTGCTATTGTTCAATATATGTGATAATACGATTAACAAGACCGCGAAAATTTTTTTAGTGAATTCAACGTTCGAGATTAGATGAAAATGTGAATCGATTACTATCAACCAACAGGATGGTAATCAACATTTTAAGTATATGAGGCTTAAGGAAACGTTTGAATCGAGTACTTTTTTAGCCCCAAACTGATTGTATATACATAATATGTTCACCTAACATATTTTATTCCGATATATTCAATGATATCCAATGATCCATCTATTCACTCAAGTAAAATAATCTGAAGATATTTAAAATCCTAACATGCAAAATGTAGAAGAGGTTCATATATTAGCAATGTTTAAAACTATTTAAAGTGTTGTAGCTATTTAAGGAATAAAAATTAAATTCGACTACGGAAATGATAATGGCAAATATTTCACCATGAGCGTAGCAGCCCACTTTTATTTCAAATCACATAACTCAGTCTCTACTCCATCGATTTTCATCAAAATTGGTTTATGATATTTTAATTACATCTTTTTCTCACATTTTCCATAGAACAACATTCTTAATGTCGTCGGTTTATCTACCTTTACAATAGATGTTGTAAAGTTGTTGTACACTTTGTTTAATTTAGTGCAATATACCAATTATATCGACTGAAATTTTTTGGGCTAACGTTGCATGCTACTTACCGATCCAAATAGGATTAGATCGCAAAAAGGACACCCCTTGGCCTGAAAAAGTCCGGCTCAATTCCGGTACCATATAAGAGTAATTTCACTTAAAATTCTGAAGCTTGATAATGAAAGTGGGTGAAATCAGTTCACACTTTTCTTTAGACACCATTAAGCGAATATGTTAATTTCTACCAATCATATCAATTTTAAATATTTCGGAAAATTTAATGAGACTTAGAGAGCACCTTTACTTCAAAAAAAAAATTTAATTGGAACATTTTTTATAATGAAATATTGTAGACACTCGAAATATATCACATGCGTTCAATTCAAAGAAATTGCAAGAGTGTGAAGTGTTAGGAAACTGCAATTTTGAGAAAATAAGTTAAATTTTGCACAAGTACTTGCACTTTTCATCAATGTCACCTCAATGGCTGTCAACAAGCAGACAAAGTCAATACTGATCAAATCAGGCTGCTGTATATTTGCCTTAAATGTCAAAAAGAAAACTGGCGTAGACAGCGAAACTAAAAAGGAAAACAAACAAATAACCAAATAATGTAAACAAAGCAGCGACCACAATCTAAAATGGATTTTGTGGAGTACCAGCAACATTGTTATCGTCTGTATATGCTGACAACTACACATCAATGTCAGCGGTGGCCAACTAAGCTGAACCCAGTCCAACCATTTGTTGGGCAGGGTTGTGGGAGTATATATACATAGTAGGGAAAAATGGAAATAAGTTTTGAAAATTATGGCATGAAAAATTCAAACTTAGAAAATTGCTTGCACAAGTGGAACAGAATAGATAGAGGCGGAAAAAAACAACGAAAAGAATAGGAAAAGAAATTTACTCAGTAAGCAAACAAACGAAAATATTTGCACAAAGCCAAGCAGATCTCAGTTAATTTGCACAATTTGTGTTTTAACAGTTTCTTAGCAACATTGTTGTTTGCAACTTGTTTGGTTGCAACAATGTTGCTGCCGACTAAGAAGTAGCTTTGCAACAGAAACAGCAACTCGAGCAACTAACCAGCAAGCCAGTGGTGGCAGTGGTGGCAGTGGCCGCAATGAAAATGCAAAGAAATGTGAAAATCAAAAGAAAAGCAGTCGGTAATTTCTTTGCTGGCTTTTAATGCGAATAAAAGAGGTGTCTATAAAAGAATAAAGTACGCCTTATGGTGGCATCAGTGTGTTTCGAAGTTTGTCAGAAGCCGCTTCAGCCGGTTAATCAGTTAAAAAGATAAAAACAAAATTAACTAGCGTTACCTGAAGTGTAGTCAAACGCGACCAAAAGTCAATAGCCGTTCTGGTTGAATTGCTCTCGGTGCGATTGTGTGTGTGTGTGCATGTTAAGCAAGGATACTAAGGAAAAGTGCAATAAAGAGTGCCGAAAATATACAAAATAGTGACGAGAAACTGAAATCAGTGTAAAAAATAAAATAAGAAATTAGATAAAAAATTAAATAAATAATTTAGCAACACATAAGAACAGTGCCCAAAATGTTATTCGAAAAGACATTTATGCATGCGAAATTAAAAAATCGCGCCATCTGCTGGAATTACGTGTTCACACTATGTCTCTGTCTGTTTTGGCAAACCTGCAATGCCGGCACGGAAAATCTAACCAACTTTCCTTACACAAAGCAAGAAGCAGCAGCATCATTATCCGTCGTCTCCGCAGGTAAATCTCCTGCAGTAGCATCCTCATCATCCTTATCAGAAAATTCTGCCTCGCCCCTGAGCTCCACAAATGCCGGCACACGCACCGTTCTACGCATCTACGATGAGTGCAGTCACTCGATTGGCGGTTTTTTGCCATGTCTGAAAAAGAAGGCGATCTCCTTTATCGATCGCATATCGCACATTGACGCGATCACCGTGGCGGATGGCATTAAATTGGTGCGTTTGCCGAATAGTGCTGTTGCCACATCTCCGCTGTCGCTTCAACCGCTCTATAGTGAGAACGAGTTGGAGCCGTCTTTATCGCGCTCCAGCAATGATCGGGATACAAAGTTGACAAATATGCTTATTCAACGATTGAGCTATTTCTTTAACGGGCATACACTGCAAGTGAATTTTCCCAAACTGACAGCTGAAGAAATAGGGCGTGGTCTTGAAGAAGGTAAGTCCACCAGCCACAGATTTGAACGCCTTTTCTAGTGAAATGTGTGTGCCTGATACAAAATACTACATTTTTCCCAATTTCAAATATTAGTTTGTCTGAGATCGTATTATTGGAGACTTTTCAGCCCGTTTTTTTTTTTTTTCTAAATATAGAATGCATTAAAATCGAAAAATTTTTACCTTCCACTTCGCAATATGTGATAAGCACATTCTTAACCTGATATGGCATAGATAAATCTAGAATAAGGTAATTCGATCAATGATATTGAATAGCAAAAATGTATCCATGTTTAAAATTTATTCACACCAGGAAGAGAAAATAATGGAAGTGTTACATAAAAAACATTCATGCAGGTATTCTGAATGTTTATGTCATAATTTTATTTTATGTAGGAAGCAGGGGGTCAAAGCCTTTGCCCTACTCGGCACTATTATGAAACATCGGTGCAGAAAACCATCTAGTCTTAAAACTTTATTCATATGGTCTATTCAGCGATTTTAAGTAAAAAAAAACAACAAATTTCGGCGTGAAACGTTTTAACAGTTTAGGTCCCCAAATGGATTCTTTTCTATATATTTTAAGAAAGGTACAATAATATAACAGTTTATACTGCTGCGTAAAAATTTACCTTAAAACAAGAAGGTATATATTTAAAAATATTCTGCCAAATTGATTTCCAGAAACATTATAAATAAGTTTAACTCATACATTGTCATACATACTATCCCGATCTACCAAAACTTGTATATTGTTTGGGAACACTTTTATAAATGCTTTTATTAGTCAATTTTACCATACCCCTTGGTCAAAACTAATATTAATTTCACACTAAGTACCAATCCACAGTCCTATGCTCCTACGAGTATTTAACATTTCATTTGGGTAGTAGTAATAAATATTGACCCTCACATATCAGCATAAATATGTTATAATATATTCTACCCATATAACGTAGATGAATCTTCTATGTACATGAGTACTTATGCATACCAAATGAATTACTCATTAGTGAACACAAAATTTCCACACTTCAGCGGTTTATGTTCCCTCTTCCAACAGCGGCGAACAGAATTGGCCCTAGAACAGTGAATTTTCGAATAAGTAACAAATGTGTGCATTTGGATTTTACATACACACGTAACATATTTAAAGCGTTCCACAACTAACATAATAATACATCACAAGTGAATATATGTATATATTCAATTAAACTCCATCAGCCACAAAACCAACTCGTGCGCACAAACTTTATATCATTAAGAAAATAGGTAACAATGTCTGCACAATTTTCACAAGCTTTTCTTTGCCTACACTTAAAATAATGTGTTGCATATTTGTGTATTTAAATTTGTATATTTCCTTTCTTGAAACAATTTTATACATCTCGTGGATTCATTAAGCCATGTATTAAGGATTTATTGTATACACACTATAGTTAAAAAATTAAATATATCGTTTAGAAAAAGGTTAGTGAGATATTTGTATAATTTTATTCATTTCCTTTTGCTATATCTTCGACTGATTTAAAGGGAGCGAATCTCAGAATTTTGTTGAGTAACATTTTTAATAATTTCTTGCCATTTTAGGGATAGCTCGTTTTCGTAATAGTGCAGTGCATTGAGTGGGATAATTCTTTATCGCGGCAAAAATGAAAGAAAAAAATTATATTTATGGAAACCTCCAAGTGCATCTTGACTAGAAAAGACCTCTCTAACCCTTCAGCTGTTCAAAGACGGCGTTAACATCGTAGAATACTCTTTTTGTGAAGTAACATAGGAGGTAAAACTCAGCCCAACATCTTTCAATCCATCATTGGAGATGATTGTTTATAAATGTTTCAACTTCTCGAAGCCAATGCCGTTTAATTCATTATCAAAGAGCATGGAGTATTTAATACATAGTCAAAATAGTTTGGTTTTTGATGAGGTGAAATCCAGCACCAAGCAATTAGTTATTTTGGGCGAAGAGAGTGAATTTACTTAATGATCTTTTTTAGGTGCTCGTATGTGCTCGTACAAACGTCGCAAACTGCTCTAATAATTTCTCTCATCGTAAAATATATGAAATACATTATAATATATGCCCTCATAATGCTTGAGTTAACACTTTGAAATTCAGCTGAAATAATATTTATTGGAGTTCTATTTCAAAGCAAATGTGCCAATGATAATTTGTTATTTTTACCGTGCATCGCCCGAATACTTAACATTTTTACTCTGCGAGAATGTGCCATTTTCACACTGAGCTATAAAAAATCAACTCTGTTCGTATTATGAGATAATTAGATTCATGCATACTTCCACATAATTATCGAATCGCGCAGATGGGTCAGCAACAATGTAAAAATTACGCGACTCAGCTCCATTACCCCTTTTTTATTCTAACAAACTTACATACATATGTACATTTATAAATATGTACAATAACTTCAAACAATGGCAGGTAAAAATTAGCTTTTCGTGGTGTATATATATGTTGAAGTTATGTGGAGTATATGTGCAGTTATGCTTTGTTCCAATTTTAAGGTCAACAGAAATAATTTGCGAATAACTTTCACATTAAGTGAGGGTGAAATCTACAAATTTTACAAATGCTCGGTTTTTTTTTAATAAACTTTAGGTGACATAGAGTTTTCCTTCTAACCCGAATAAGCTTCTTTTCGTTTTGTATGGAGAAATAACAAAATCCATTGAATAGAATCCTAAAAACATGTGACTCAAATAAGTACATACATATATATCTGTCGCCAAAAGAAATAACGACTTAAGATTTCGACCCGCGCACTTAACGTGTTGATTTTAGAGCCTTAAAACGCATTATCGCCTTTAATTTCTTAAATTTGATAATAATAATAATATTCTGCTACAACCATAATAATATGGCACAATGTATTTCCATTTCAAATTGTAGATTAGATGGAAAAAGTATTTGAGGTATGCCTATTAGTGTTTCACATTTGCTCTTCATTAGCCATATATCATATTGAAAGAAGATCAAAATCTCATCAATTAATCTGTTTATGCCGAAAATATTAAAAAAACATTGTTTCAGCAATTAAAAAGATATAACGGAAAGCACGGGTGACTCTTTTGAAAACGAAATCACTCCATTTTTCATTTTATGTGCAAACAAAGGACTATCATGAGGATTAGCTTTGTTCTGGACCTGATATGATAACGTTCCGTTAAAAGTTTGAAACTAAATATTATTAAAACATCGAAAAGACTCTCAGATAATTCCTTTCTTCATCTGCTTCGCATTTTGTGTCACGAATAATGTTGTAAAGTGTTTGGTACTTGGTATAATGGCAACTAAATTAGATATCATCTTGAGAGGTTATCTCTGTATTGGATAAATGTCCTTAATGTTAAAGTTCATATGTACACTTATTATTATATATTGTTAGTTTCTGACAGTAGTTTTATTGTTATAGTAATAATTTTTATCACTTTGGTTTCTATACCAGCACCAAATCGCCATAACCATTGAAGCAGTTGTATACTATTTAGTTAAGTATCCGTTGACATTCGTATAATTAATAATAATATACTAATTTATGAAACAAGCTGGTTTTGAATGTTTCACGCCAATTAAAAACTAAAAAATTTTCGTACACCCTTTATGTATGAATTGGATAGGTGACTCCAATCGACATTCCTGGAGATCATTTTGGATGGTGGAGATGAACTAAATTTCAACTTTAGTTTAGTTAGACATATAAAAATACATACACAATAAATACATAGTTAGACTACCAATAGTTTTGTACGAATATCAAAAGTGCAACGACATAGAGATTAAGTTACATCTTAATTTATATATGTACACCGATAACATCAGCCGAATGGAAGTTGCGTGAGAGTTATTAAAGGAGGATAGTAGACACACTCAAATATACTGCAACGATTACATTTATTTATACATTCAATATTTTCAGTACCTACTAAATTAAGATCAATCTGTTTCGATACATTGTACTTTTTTACACATTTTTTTTTTAATAAATGTTGTATACAGTTTAGGCATGTCGGCATAAAAAAATCGTGTCTCGCAAAAACCAGAACTATGTCAATTTGGCTCTAGATTACAAATTGTGATTAAGCAAAAGCAGGGACAGACATTTTACTTGTCACTTTTTATTTAGCTGTGAAGAGGCTCATTCATGGTAAAACTTGTTTTAATGGCCTTAATTTCCATATTATTCCATTGTTAGCATTTTTTAGTGTACTGCAAACTAGAAGTGGTCATCAAAGTATGTTGAGCTAAGGAAAAATAATATTCAATTCCATGTTTGTTTGATGCCAAATATCAGAAAATATTGTACACTTTATAGCCACTGACAAATTATGATAAATGCAAGTGAAATCCTGTGCAGTCATGGTATGCCGGCAAATGAATCCCATTCAGAGTCACATCTCCTAGTTATAAAAGTGGCCAGTGGCGGCAAGTGAATTAAAAAATGGTCATAAAGATGAATTGATGCTTTAAAACAACCATTTAAATGTTATGATAACCCGTTACTTTTTTTTTATATTTTCTCAAAAATAGTTAGTTGTTCGCAGTTCCTGCCGAGGTGTGTAAATGCCCCGGGGGTATGACAAGCTGGCTACTAGTAGTAGTTTATGTCAAAAGCAATTAATTAATGAAATCAAGTAGTATTTCACTGAGAAGTCAGAGACAAGCTAGTAAATGGTTGGCTGAAAATTTTTTTCTTGTAATTGTTTTGCAATTTTAGGAAGTCATAGCCAAGTGACACTTGATAATTGGACAGCGACTGCCAAATTTAGACACACTTTCACTTTTTGAATTCAATAATTTCCTTAGCATAATAATTTTGTAAACTTTTTCGTTTTTTTTTTCCTTTTCTCTTGCAGGTCGTGGTAAAATGAAGAAAATGATGAGCATGATGATGATGGGCGTGGCCATGAAAATGATCGGCATGCTGCCGGTTGCAATGGGTATGCTTTACATGATGGCCGGCAAGGCGCTGATTGTCTCCAAGATTGCCCTATTGCTGGCGGGCATGATGGGTCTGAAGAAGCTGATGTCCGGTCGGGGCGGCGGATCGGGTGGCAGTGCGGGTTGGTCATCGGGTGGCGGCGGTGGTGGCGGCTGGTCTTCAGGCGGTGGCGGTGGCGGTGGTTATGACAGACGTTCACTAAATGAGGCCCATGAATTGGCTTATCGAGGTTATACTAATAGGCAGCCAAATGATGTGTATTCGAAACAGAAGCAAGTACAACAACAAAACTTTCAACAGCAACCACAACAACAAGAGCAACAGCAGCATCAACAGAAACAGCAGCAACAACCGTTATCGCTGCAACAGCAGCAACAGCAAGTGCAAAAGTCATAAACAGTAGCCAGCAGCATAGTAGTGATGGTGTTGATGGTAGAGGGGAGCTTAGCGGCACCAACAAGAACAACCAATAACTGTAATACAATCGAAGTGCAATACTTTAATACAAGTATATACATACACATATGTATATCATGTTTATATAGATGATGTGTAATTTCTAAAAACAAGTCGACAGCGCCAACAGAAGAAACGCCGAATTGGCAACAAAGGCTGCTACACATTCGTTGTGCAGCATTTTGTAATTAGAATACCTCCTTCACACTCGCCTTCGTATCTTCTTCTGTGTCGATATTTCTACTTTTTAGTCCCCTTCCAAATTCCCCCTTTAGCCGCTTAAGTAACGCATTGGCGCCTTTCCACATTTCACACCAGTTTTATAAGTTCGCCAACATACATAGTTAATTCTGTAAATTTTTCTTCTGTTTTTTTTTTACTTCTTCCTGTAATATAAACTGCAGCTATTAGTATGAATTCTATGCCACGACGTGCTATCAAGTCAGCGCTTTTCTTAAACTATTCTTCTTAAACTTTTCTTTTAAACTATTTTCTTCTTTTTCTTCTACTTTTATTCTGTTAGCCGTGAACTATGGTGTACTCGCTATTTTACTTTTCCATATTCTTCAACGCTCTTTACAACCCATGAACCTATGGAACCTTACCCTATGGAGCTCTTTGTTACAGTTATTTTTCAATTATCGGTAGTGTTTCAATTATCTATTATTCTAGGATTATTTCCGTATTCGCGAACACATAGAAATACAAACATGCGGAGACATACGCATGTATGGCAGTGTGTATTGAATTTCTTCATTTCCTAGTACTTTGACATGCCATCAATTTCATTAATTTCATATGCGTTAAGGGACACAACATAAATCAAGTTCTTAAATAAAAATTCAGTGCAAATCAAATTAAATATTATTACTTATTTTATATTTTAATTATGCTTAACAAATTTTCTTTACTAACTTATTTATTTATTAATATTTTGTAGATTGTAGACCTAAATATTTGTTTAAGTTTTCTAGTGCTATGCATTTAGAAAATTAAATTACAAAAAACCATTATTAAATGAAGTATATCTTATTTATAATATTGTATGTAAAAACGAATTGTTTACTGCATTTCTTATATATAGATGTATTAAATAAATTGCAACCTAAAATAAAATACCTAAGCGTATTCTTCACATCATTGATTTCAGCAATTGCTGATAACAATCCATGCCTATGTGTTGCGGCCTTTGTTCTGTGCCTTCAGTAGCCCAATGACTTATTCAGTTATTTTTTCCGCAGGTTTTGAGAGGAAACCCGCCTTGTTCGGTTAGACGATTCTTCCTCACGACTTTTTGTGCAGAGGGCCTTCCATCCTTCGAGTCTCGCAATTACCTCGGACAACCTTGATGGAGTCTCCTTATCCTTACGGTCTTTACAGGTCTGATCTAAAATATACCCAACTAGAAAACAAAAGACGGGACCGCCCTTTAAAACCAATGTACATGAGTGCACTCTGCAGGAAGCTAAACTCTCTCAGCCGACGAAGAAAAGTTTATGCATTGAAAAGTTTTAAAAAGTGGGTATGATCCCGTCCTCTAACGCGTTTAACGTACATATCTCCTAACCCGCTAAAACTATATCAACGAAACTTTCTCAGAAGAAATCGTTTCAGCACCTCCATAAACAGTGTGAAAACAAGTCAAATCGGATAATAACCATGCCAACTCCCCATATAACGGTTATGTTGAAGACTACTAAAAGTGCGATAACTCATTAACTTATACGTCAGAAGCACTAAATTTCACAAACAGGATGATACTTAAGGGTTTCAAAGATATCGGTGTAAAAACTGGTAAATCAGTGTTGGACCGCCCACCTTTAGGTGAACACCTTTATATCAGGAACTACTACACCAATTTCCTCCAAATTTGGTATATAGCATTGTCCTCCTATCTTAATACTACAGTGTGAAAATGGAGAAATCAGAATCCAGGCACGCCTACTTTCCATATATCACAATTTTTAATTCCATATAATTCTTTCAATTTACAGTGTATAAATTAATTACCAATGAAGATATCGGAACCCAGATACCGAATATGTGTACCCAGTGCCTAAGGCTGACTTTTTACTGAAAATATCGGCCAGTCTGAGTCATATATTATTGAAATTCGATATATATCTCCCCCTGATAACATAGGGGTCTTGTGTAAAAAATTGATAAAATCGGGTAAATAATTTCCCTAGCGCCAATAGACCTCAATAAAAATTTTCGAACTTCCGGTTCACTTTATTTTGTATATATCAGTCTATCTGTTAGGTATCTTAATGAAAGTCAGCATCTTTTCTGGTGATAATATGTCGTGATGCCCCACAGATTTATATAAGAATTTCGAACTTCCGCTTGGCTTTATGCCATATAATCCGGTCAATATATACGGCATACCGATCTTAGCAAAATCAAGTGAACCTTCAATATCGGCCATGCTATAATTTAATGCCGAAAATCTGTGAATCCAGTTCAGCGAATTACGCCAGCCTCTATACACTATATATAATGATTTTTGTTATCATAGAAGACTTTGTGTAGAAGATGTCGGCCAATGTGTGATTTATCTTCATAAAATTGCGTTGAAACATATTCTCTAGTATGCTTGTGTAATGCCAATAGTTGCAGCAATTAGTCCAGATCTTTCCCATATCCCAATATACCCAATAAATGGACTTCCCACTTTAAACATATATAATGATTTCTGACTTCCTGACTTTCCACCTGACTTTAAATCGTTTCTGTGGGGCAATATGTTTGATATTTTAATTAAATTAAGTTACATACTTTCTTAAACATGATGTGGTTTAGTGCTGAATATGAATGAAATAAGTATAGATCTTGGTCTTATCCCCATATCCCCCAAAAATGATGTCCGATTCTATGGTTGACCTTTTCTAATACACCCAATATATGAAGCTTAGCCTTTTTGGTTGAGTTCATTTCGCATATACTATTTAAGTTAATTGGGTTGATTTTAATATAAATATCTTAGACACGAAGCAGAAAGTATTATTGGTTTTAAGTGAGTATATGGCCTATAATATAGATAAGTAAGTTACCAGATATCATTACAATACAATCATAATTTCGTCAGATAATAAATACTGAATTCTTACGCAATATATTTTAACATAAAGTTTTGTTACAACCTGAAAGTATATCCCCGCATTTGACCTTTACGAATTTTGAGAGTACAAAATGTTCCACCCGAACTTAGCCCTTAATTACAGCTTTTTCCAATTTGTTCGTACGACTATTGGCTCGGTTATACGAATGCCGCTGTCTAAATTCCAAGAAGCGTAACGAGATAAGCCCACAACTGCTTCCCACGGGGACCTGTATTAGGAAGTCTACTATATACTTGAGCTGCAAATCTTCCAGTGGGCACGGTGGTCATAACTCTCTGGATTAGGAGGTAGCAGCTCTTGTTCATCAATCTCATGTAATCTCTAACCCTCAAGCAGGTCGGCAGCTCAGTCCTATCTAAACCACTACGATTAACCTTGAGATACTCATATCAGTGATTAGCTAAGCAATAATAACATTTCCAGTAATCGTTACAAATAATTGTAACTTTGGCAACATGCCTTATTTTTAAAGGTGTGAGTAGCTCCACTCGCACTATTTGTACAACGTTTGCTTTTCATATCTTAATTGCTGCTAGATTTATCTATATGTGTTATATGAGAAGTGGGTGTTCGTCCATTTTCACAGCTTGACATAAGAATGCAAATATATTGTCATATACCAAATTTTGTTTAAAACGATTAAAGCGTTCTTGAGATATGGGATTTCTCCTAAAAGTGCCACGCCCGTCACCAAAACTTTAGACGAATTCCTATGCAACCATTCCGTATCATATATGCTGAAAGATTTAATGTTTCTAACGTATTCCTTTAGTGAGTTATCGCACTTTTAGTACTTTTCAACATAACTTTTGTATGGGAGGTGGGCGTGGTTATTATCCGATTTCACTCATTTTCTCAGTGTATAAAGAGATGCTACAAAAACTTATTCGGAGCGAGTTTGATTGATATAGCTTTAACGGTTTCCGAGATATATTGGGGGGAACCTATTGGGGGGCGGGGCCATACCCACTTTTACAATAATTTTTGCCCACGAATGCCCCACCCTACTAAGATCTTCTATACCAAATAACGCGTTTAGAGCTTCATTTTCTGTTTAGTTATAGCACATTATCTGTTTTCCATTAATTGCATTTTGTGGGCGTCGCAGTGGTTCAATCGCCCATCTGCAATACCAAACGTCTTACGGTGACAAAGAACACGAGTACCAAGTTTCATCAAAATAACTTAATTTGTATTCAAGTTATCGCTTGCGCGGACGGACGGACGGACGGAAGGACAGACATTCACTCGGATTTCAACTCGTCTTTTCATCCTGATAATTTATGTATATATATATGTCTATATCTAACTCGTTTAGTTCTAGGTGTTACAAACCACCGTTAAGTGAACAAAACTAATATACTCCGTAGCAACATGTTGCGAGAGTATAAAAATTACGGATATTTTTGTAATTAAGAAGTGCCTGAATGTATATTATTTTAAATTGGGTACTTTCGAATTTTTATCACTTTTGATTGTGGGTGGACACAAGCGCCTGTAACTAGGCAATACTAAGAAAGGAAAATTTGTGGACCGTAAGTTTTGTTAAATTATGACCAACATTTAAATTAAAATTCCTTGAGTTCCTTTTATTGAAAATATATTGACTTGAAACAAATATTTATGTGGTTAAATAAAATCAAAAAAGGCATGAATAATATAAAAGTTAAATTTTCTTAAGCCTTCGTAAATATTTTCCCAATATTGCAAATTTTTTGCGCTAAAAAACCGTAGGAGGACGTTTGAAATTTGTGAACAATTTATGCTACTGAATTTTGTTGATTTTGGCAGTTATTGTTGCTTCATTGAAAATATTTGCCTTATATTTCACCTCTTTCAATATCAAACTAGTAAGTAACACTTTTTATTAAATTAAATAAAATCTCTCCTATTGAATTTGAATTTGTATAAATGGATCTAAATCCAAATTGTTCCAGCTTAAGAGCATCTTCTTTCATCATCACTATTGTGAATCGGTGCTCACTTTTGAGAATTTTAATTAAAACACCTATTTTGTCCTTTTTATTTTATTTCAAAGTTGCTTATTATTTTTATTTCATATTGTGTACTAAAAACATCCTAAACTGAAGAAAAATTAGACATTTTCGGTACATAAAATGAACTACTTCTTAACCTTTCTCTGCACATTTCTAACTCAGCGGCTTTTAGCATCAACTGCACTCGTAAATTTAAGTTTCGATAATCTCTCTTAAAACTTCTCCATGAGTTAGGCCACAATATGTTTTACGATCATATCTAATTTAACTAATTATATACGCCCCTAAAAATTTAAGTGCCTCCATGATTTCGGTTCAACCTTAATTTTCAAATAGCAACCCATAATTGGCCACAGTAAAATAAACTATTTTTCTGCATTTTTCATTCAGCCTCAACGGTCCTGGTTTCCTTCCTTGGCTTACAAATAATTCCACATAAATAAGACAAGGGTAGTCACATATAAAGATATATCAATGCAATAATTTTTCAATCATAATGGCAAATCATCAAAATTCCTATTCTTCAAATATGAAAATTTTGCTTTGCAAATTTTAAAATTTCATTTTTCGGTGTAAAGCATGCATTGTTGGAATTTTACTGCATTCAGATTTCTAATATATATAATCATCTAAATCGAATGGT
Source organism: Bactrocera minax (assembly GCA_021498325.1). Classification (NCBI taxonomy): domain Eukaryota; kingdom Metazoa; phylum Arthropoda; class Insecta; order Diptera; family Tephritidae; genus Bactrocera; species Bactrocera minax. Next base: position 854,162 of record JAKEEE010000064.1, on the reverse strand, counting down.
AAATATCAAAATTTTTTGTTGTTTACATACCGAGATAATAAATGACACACCCTGTACATGTATTGAAATTTTTAGTTTCTTTTTAATGTTTTCTATATTTACATTTACGTTTGCCTATTGGTTAAAAATACCTTTCAAGTAATATAATATTCTGAAGATTAAGATTTGGGTTCCATTTGTAAAGCCTACCCGATGCAGTTAACTGTCAAATTGGCGCTGGTGGTTTAAGCTCTCAAATTTCAGTAGCGCAAGAGTTGTACGAGTATCTTTTATCTTTTCATCCTTCATATCTAATTACTCTGAAATATTTAAACTTTTGCCTTAACGCCAGTTCTGTTTCTGTCTCTTAGGCAATGCTTCTTGAGATAATTTTGCTGGAATATTCGATAGTTTCAAATTCATTTTCGATCCCCTTTTCGAACCAATTAACAAAAATTTTTCCTCATCAATGTTTATACATTCGTTTTTTTGGTATGTGTTTTTTTTTTTGATGTGTTGCACAATTTGGCAACTCTTGGGTCTCCCTAATCCCTAGTCAACTGGTTTAGTTAATGAAAATTATTTCAATTAGAAAACTTTACAGCCTCTCAAACCAGTCATTTATTTTACAACACACCAGCACACTTACTTACACCTTAACAATAATATTGCATAACTCCAACAAACGGTTAATTTTATTCAACGATGAAATTGAACAGCTAATTGTAATAAGCATTAAATGTCTTGAATCGACCCAATTCGTCAAACTTCTTGAACTGACAGTACGAACCGGAAATCTGTATGTGTATGTATGTATGCAAATATATAAGCAAGTATAAATTAAGTATGAATGTGCGTACATCTTTTGGTGTTGCGGCAGGGCAATCGCTTCTATAAGTGAGAAAGTGAGAAAGTGAGAAAGTGGAAATAGGAGCGTAAAAGTGAAAAATGCAAGTAAGTCAAATACCGTTAGCACGTACCAATCGTGAATGGTGTAAAATATCAGAGAACCGATTGAGATTTATCATGGTTACTCTGCGCTTTAGGTGTGTGTTTGATATTTATAGAATCGTATTGCAAACTATTTATGCAAACCACTTCCCATTTCATCATTTAAATATTTCAAAATAGGGTAGTCACTGTTGGGATAATCATACGTACCTGGAAAATTGTTTTTCACACTTTGTTGACTAAATCGGTTCAGGCAATAAGAAATTTGCGCAATTTTTCACAAAATTGTGGCGATTTGAGGATGAAAACGTTCAAAGGGTGCGTTCCAAAGCGGAGCGCCACAGCAGTACAAGAGTAGTGATGGGGAAATCGCATAGTGATTAAAATAGTTGTTTAAATTTAAACTTCTTATAATTTACTTTAAAACAATCAATTTGATTTGTTGATGGTTGATGATTGATGTTGTTGATTGATTGAGGATCAATCAAATCAAATCAAATCAAAGTACTCAAATGAGGACTTTAGGTCCCGTAAAGAGTGCCTGCATGGAAAAAAGAAAACCATAGACAAGGAAAATTGGTTTGAAATGAGCACTATTAAAAGCGGAGAAGTTCTCCAATTGAAATTATTGGTACTAACGGTCGAAAACCCTACTAACCGGTCGAAACAACTCGTTTCCTAGATTTACCTTTGAATGACTTCGTTCGGTTCGGTTCGTTCGGTTTAAAATCTAAACTTTAGATAATCGCTGTAATAACAACAACATTTCTACCAATAAGACTCGGCATATAACCACACTGTAGTTCTATCAGACTTTAAGCCCTCCGCTGAAATGGCAAACTATTCCCGCTGATCCAACCCCCTTTGGAACTTAACTTCTATTCGTTCGTAGAAATAACCAAATCGCAATTTGCATAGATAACAAAACGCCACTTGCTTTCATTCGAGCGCACTGGGCAGCCAATTATTTGTGTAAATAAATAGTCGACACTTGCTGTGCTCCATGCTAAACAAGCTCTTAGCAGCAGCAATCTCGCGGTCCAACCTTGCGCCTTTGCATTTTGTTCAGCTTAATTATGCCAAATTATTCCATAAAACAACTGTATACCTACCTGCCTACAAGCATATACTTTTTTCACATTTTTCCACGCTTTTACTTTCATCTGAAAAATTACACTTCCAGATATAAAATGCAACAAATTATTCAAGTTCAAGTTAGTTGGGTATTAGACGTCGCAAGGCAGTTGTGAGCTTAAGCTACACCTAGTGAAATCCGATGTTCTTAATGGAAACAAGTATTAAAACAGATTTACTGAATTTCGAAATCATAATAGTATTTGAGTAACATTATTTGAGTAATGTAGAAAATTGTGTAGTGAATTATGAATTATTTGTTATAATATTTTTTAATGTTAAAAACTACGCTAAAAGCAACCTTGAAGGCAAACGGCAAATCAATCTCAATTTTTTTACACATGATTGAATTCATTGATTCCTTTTTTTTTTTTTGGAAAAGTATTCGCAATATTATAAACAGAAAGTGAAAACAATCAAATTGACTTTCAGAAGGTCTAAAGTCGGGGAAATTTGATGTACATGTGAATGTGTTAAAGTGTAATGCAAATTAAAAGAACAGACTAAAACTTATACCGCTTAAGAAAAAGTTTTTATTGTGCTATCAACCTAAAATATTTGATGACCACGTTACACTGAGTTTTCATTTGATTTTTCACCAAATGCAAAATTCAAAAAGCCAGTATAACATTTCATAAATTTTGCAATCGCTCGTATCCTAATGGTTTGGGTACATATTTACTACTCAGTGGGGACGATTGACGGAAAAATTTAACTATTGGAATTAAATAGAGTACCACACTTCTTTTAATCACAGGAACAATTAATATTCATGTCGTGGACAAATTACAACAAACAAGTAAGGAAGAGTACCCAATTGTAAAAACTATTTTAATAATCTCGCAATTTGTAAGAACTAAATTCGTATGAAATATTATATTTCTAAATGATGCCATGCTCAACAAAAAAGGTGTTCACTTCATTGCATTAAGATACCTCACATATTGACTAATATTATAAATACAAAAGTAAAATGTCAAACGGAATAAAAATCATTATTACATAATATATATTGTAGTATAGAGTGGCTATGGTAATCCATGTACCGATTTCAGTTTTAATTTTTGGGACGAAACTACATTATATTATATATAAAGTCACTTATTGTTATCAAAATATCTTCGTTATAAACCCATACAAAATCAACCAGAGATTCGAAAATAATTATAAGATATATCAGTGGGAGAGAAATGATTGTACAGATTTCACTGATTTTATCAAACGTTTATCTAAAAGCACCCATTTAATTTAGCGAAAATATGTTGGCGAAGGAATAACGAAAACAGTTATATTGTATATAAAAAGGAAAGAATATTTAGGGCCAAACTAAATTGTTATCAGGAAAAGATAATTTTATTAAAATATCTCACAAACAAATTCAAGACTCATATTCTATACATGGAGGCTAGAAAAGGAAGATCGAAAAAGAAAGACCTTTTCGACCACATTTCACATGCACTTTTTGTGCTAAGGTTTATGATATCCTTGATATCTTTATTCACATTTTTTTAAATTTCACGATTGTTGTTTCATATGAGATAAACAAAACTTAATGTGTTTGTTCAATTTCGTTTTTGATTGTTCAAAATCCTTAGGTTTTCACTATTTATGCCCGTAAGTATTGTGATGATCATTGAATCCCAGTTCGGGTGCCACAATGTTTGTGTAAACCGATTCAAACTTCTTTGATTTGGTACCGTAAAATCGCGATAAAACACGAAACAAATACATATATAAAGTGTATTAGCATTTAGTTCCTTATGTTGAAGCAGCCAACCTTATCAAATATTAATTTAATATTTTTGTTTCTGAATTTTATCTTTTTTTTGAGTTTCAAAAATCGACTTACTTTACTAAGACGCCGCAGATGCTGATTCTAACTATAATATGCCTATATTATACTGCTATACATAGTAGTACTAGTAGTACTATAAAAGTAAGTGAGTAAAGTAAGGTATTTTTAAACGAACCTTATCAAATTTGTTAGTGATTGGTAATTGATATGCTTTAAATAGTGAAGCGTAAAGAAACATAAAGCTTAATTATTTATGTACGTATTTGTATTAAAATAATTTTTAATATACAAAACATATATTTCTTTCGCGCATATTCGTAGCTCTGTCAGACATGCTATTTCTAGCAAACTGATTCGTTGAAATATTACACCCTTAAATTTTTTTCTAGACACATTTCCCAATTTTATTTTGTTAAAATTTGCCACAGGCATCATGCATTTTTTTTGTCCACTAAATTCCGAATTTTGTTTTAATTTTTACAAACCACGATATCTCTAATGAACTTCGAAATACGGAGAAAGAAAGAAGTACTAATGCAATAATAACTAAAATTATCTTCAATTCACTACAACCAATTCATAAGCAACAATTTTTTTTACATATATGTATATATTATAACCACCGCAATAGAAAATTAGTGCGGTTAACTTGAAATACACCCAGCAACAACGCCAGGTAAAATCATTATCAATTCGTGTTTAATTATCAAATAACCCATGAGGCAATGAACCGTGCCCAAGTAGAAGTTTAAGGTATTAGTAGTAAAAACAAAAACAAGTAACTTGCTATTGGGGTCAGACGCGGGAAACAAACTAATACACATTAAAGCATCAAAATGAGAACAGTTATAATAAAAGTAATGAAGTAGAACCAAAAAGGAAATAATAAAAAACAGGTTCATTCACATATGCTGTATTACCTCTACCCTTCAATTAATAAAGTGTATTATTGCTATATTCAATTAAGTCTGCTGTGTACAAAAATTGTAATCCGCTGATTTTTCATACATAATATAATAACATAAATAAAGATAACAAGTAAGAAAGTGCTAAGTTCGGGTGTAATCGAATATTTTATACTCTCGCAATGTGCAAAGATCAGAGGCGGGATATGCTTTCAGGTGCTGACATAACTTTATATTAAAGAATGTTGGGTAAGAATTCAACATTTATTTTCCGAAGAAATTGTCAATAGATTGCAATCATATTTGGTATCTTATTAACTTATATTATAGGTGATAGACTCATGTACTTCATTGTAATATCTTGCTTCGTGTCAGAGATATTTATATTAAAATCTGCCAAATTAACTCAAAGGTGATATGTGCGAAGTAAACTCAACCAAAGTGGCTTAATTGGATATATTAGATACATGAGGAAAAAGTTAACCAGAAAAAAGGAAATCATTATATTAAGCGGCTTAGACAATGGTCTAGAGCGATTAATTTCATATTTAGCGTGAAATCACATTGTGTTTAAGAAAACACCTCCACTTAATTTCATTAAAATATCACGCATATTGACCAACATAAACGATTTAGAATCAGGTGGAAAGTCGGGAATTCTTATATCGGGCATTTTTAGAATAGAGGAAGATCTCCACTGATCACATTAACTCTTTTCATTATTCAAGTATATTAGGGAACATGTTTTTACGCAATTTTGTGAAGGTAACTCACACAGTGACCGACATACTCGGCATAAAGTCTGCTCGAATAGCGAAAATCATTATATGTAGTATATGGGAAGTGGGATAATTCGTAGACCGATTTCACACATATTCGGCAGTAATCTATAGTATATCCGATATTACATGTTCACTTAATTTTGCTGAGATATCTTACATATTGACCGAAATATATGGTATAAAGTTTACCCGGAGGTTGAAAATCCGTATATTAGGTATATGTGGGCTAGGGGAAGTAATTACCCGATTTGCTCCATTTTTGACGAAAAAGCACATTATTATCATGGAAAGATAATCCTTCAATTTCATTATGATATCTTACAAATTTACCGAAATATATGGAAATATATATTTACTAATTTCATTACAATATCTAACAGATTTCCCGATTTTTTCGATGAAACGTCCGAAAGAGGCACTGAGCTCCTAATACTTGGTATCTGGTGACTTGAAAAGTTACCATCCGATTTCGTCTATTTTTACGCATGAGATGGGATGTCGTGAAGGCACTATTTGCACAAAGTTTGATTTTCATATCTTAAATGCTGCTCGATTTATCTACTCTAAAGCGAAAAGATCAGATGAAACTTAAAATTTTGTTATGTGAGAAGTAGGCGTGGTTTTTATCCGATTACGTCCATTTTCCCAATATGATATAAGAATACAAAAACAATGTCATAACCAAATTTTGTTGAAATGAGATATGAGATTGCTCCTAAATCGCACGCCCATCACCAAAACTTTACACGGATTCCTATGCAATCCCTCCGTATCATATTTGCTGCACAATTTAATGATTCGAACGTGTTCCTTCACCAAGTTATCGCAATTTTAGTAGTTTTCAACGTAACTTTTGTATGGGAGGTGGGCGTGGTTATTATCCGATCACTGTTATCTCGATTCAGTCATTTCTCAGTATATGAAGAGATGCTAGAAGGACTTATTCGGAGGAAGTGTGATTCATATAGCTTCAACGGCGTCCGAGATATATATATTAAACCAATTGGAGGGCGGGGCCATACCCACTTTTACAAAAATGTTTGCCCACAGATGCCCCACCCTTCCAAGATCTTCTATACCAAATAACGCGTTTAGACCTTGATTTACTGCTTAGCTATAACACTTATTATAATACAAAGCGAGCAAGTGACGTAAAGTTTAGTCTGTGCCCTGAATTCTATACTGAAACGGTGAACGAAAGAAAACATAGAGTATACCTTAATTATAACGCAATTTACTTCGGGCTTTGGAAAGTAAATTGCGAATCAATAATTACACCAAAGTTAGATATAGCGCTTTAGTAAGAGCCTGAGAACGGCTTATGGTGTATGAGACAGGGTTAAGGGTATGAGATTTGCTGAATAAGATGTTTTTATATTTAAAAGCGATTGGTGAGGTTTTTGAAAAAAGCTGGATTCACATATTTATAAAAATAGTGAAAAGCATAGGGCCTAAAAGAATTCTCAGAGTAGTCTCAAAAATAATGGTAAAGGTAAACTGAGTGGGAACCCATACATTCCTACTAAGATATTAAGATCCTTTTACTACCATTATCCAAAGCATAACTATTTTATAAAGTCATGCTTAGTTGTTTTAAAGCGAATTGAAAGTGAAGCATACTGACATTTCGACTCCAGAAAATGCGGAGTCCCAATCTATCGATCCCCAATAAATTTCCAAATTAAAAGAATCGGAATTTCAGCATCTAAAATCAAAAATTTTTATCTGGGAGGAAGCCATGATCCGATCAAGATATCCTCGTTGCGAAAAGTCCATATTATCAATAAAGATCCAAATAGATCCTATAGGATCCAAAATTCTGGTAAGTTTGTTGAAAATTTATTAATCTGGATGAGATTACTTAATAGATTACTAACTAAATAACATTTGTAAAATATACATATCTACGTATTTAACAGAGTCTGATATTTGGTAGCCTGGTTGGCAAACGGCCTTTTCTGACCCCCCAATATCCTTCTGCATTATAACCAAGCTTGTAAGTAAATAAAAATTACATAAATGCCTTTATGCATATATCACAATTGTAGCGTCGTATTTAAACTGAATATTACCACCTGTAAATTTTGTTGATATTCTTTCAATCCAACATCGTGAATACCCCAATTCAAATTGTAGAAAAAAAATTATTCAAAATGTTCAACATCTGAATTGTATCTATCCCAATTAATGCCTAATCTATCAGAATAGAGTGGCCCATATAGTACCTAACTGAACGAAATTATAACAATGATTGCGTGAGCGCGGCAAAGCACAAGAAGTAAATAAAATGGTGACAACTGATCGCTTGATAATATGAATATTCTGAGACGTGGAGATTGTCTATCATTTGCTTCTTTTTCTCTATCGATTTTTATACTCTGATAACATGTTGCTACAGAGTATATTAGTTTTGTTCACCTAACGGTTGTTGTAACACCTAGAACTAAACGAGTTAGATATAGACATATATATATACATAAATGATCAGGACGAAAAGACGAGATGAAATCCGAGTGACTGTCTGTCCTTCCGTCCGTCCGTCCGTCCGCGCAAGCGATAACTTGAATACAAATTAAGATATTTTGACGAAACTTGGTACACGTGTTCTTTGTCACCGCAAGACGGTTGGTATAGCAGATGGGCGATTGAACCACTGCGACGCCCACAAAATGCAATTAATCGAAAGCCGATAATGTGCTATAACTAAACAGAAAATCAAGATCCAAACGCGTTATTTGGTATAGAAGATCTTAGTAGGGTGGGGCTTTGTGGGCAAAAATTATTGTAAAAGTGGGTATGGCCGCGCCCTCAAATAGCTTTAATATATATATCTGAAACCGTTAAAGCTATATCAATCAAACTCCCTCCGAATAAGTTCTTGTGGCATCTCTTTATACACTGAGAAAATGGGTGAAATCGGATAAAAACCACGCCCACCTCCCATACAAAAGTTATGTTGAAAACTACTAAAAGTGCGATAACTCACTAAAGGAATACGTCAGAAACATTAAATCTTGCTGCATATATGATGCGGAAAGGTTGCTTAGGAATTCGTGTAAAGTTTTGGTGATGTGTGTATCATCCCACTGGCCGTCCACTTTTAGGAGATATCCCATATCTCAAGAACCCCTTAAACGACAACAAATTTTGGTATGTGACATTATATTTCCATTCTTATGCCAAGTTACAAAATTGGACCAAATCGGATAAAAACCACGCCTACTTCTCATATAACACAGTTTTAAGTTTCATTTGATCCTTTCACTTTAAAGTAGATATATCGAGCAGCTATTAAGATATGAAAATCAAAGTTTGTACAAATAGTGCTTTCAGAATATGTCTTCTTATGCGTAGAAATAGAGGAAATTGGATTATAACTTTCAAGCCACCAGATACCTAATATTAGAACCTCAGTGCCTCTACTTTTCTCTTCTCTGCCTTTTAATCGAAAATATCGAGAAATCTGTAAGATATTGTAATGATATTGGACGTTTATCTTCCCATGATAACAGTGTACCCTGGTGTCAAAAATGGTGAAAATCGGATAAATACTAACCCTAGCCCGCATATACATAATATACGGATTTTCAACCTCCGGGTAGACTTTATATCATATATTTCGGTCAATATGTGAGATATCTTAGCAAAATTAAGTGAACATGTAATATCGGATATACTATAGATTACTGCCGAATATGTGTGAAATCGGTCTACGAATTATCCCACTTCCCATATACTACATATAGTGATTTTCGTTATTCTAGCAGACTTTATGCGTAATAAGTCGATCGCTGTGTGAGTTACATTCACAAAATTTGGTGAAAACATGTTCCCTAATATACTTAAATAATGAAAAGAGTTAATGTGATCAGTGATATAATATATACATATAAGAATTCCCGACTTTCCACCTGATTCTAAATCGTTTATGTTGGTCAATATGCGTGATATTTTAATGAAATTAAGTGGAGGTGTTTTCTTAAACACAACGTGATTTCGCGCTAGATATGAAGGAAATCAGTCTCGACCATGGTCTAACCCCCTTATTCCCAATGTAATTATTTCCTTTTCTCTGGTTTACTTTTTCCCCATGTATCTAATATTTTCTATTAAGCCACTTTGGTTGAAATTTTATCGCATATATCACTTTTGAATTAATTTGGTAGATTTTAATATAAATACTTCTGACACGAAGCAAAATATAACAATGAAAGTACATGAGTCTATTACCTATAATATAAGTTAATAAGATACGAAATATGATTGCAATCCATTGACAATTTCTTCGAATAATGAATGTTGAATTCTTCCGCAACATTTTTTTTAATATAAGGTTATGCCAACACCTGAAAGCATTTTCCCGCCTCTAATCTTTGCACATTGTGAGAGTATAAAATGTTCGGTTACACCCGAACTTAGCCCTTTCTTACTTGTTTAGTTGTTTGTTTATGAGCAGCGATGCATTGCATGTGGAGGCTATATGTACTTCGATACCGATTTGAAGTGCGCCCGATGCTGAGGGCCTTTCTCTTCGACAAGCCAGAGTGTTGATGTTATAACTTCAGAAATTTTGAATTAAAAGTGAATTTCCTTTCTTTAAACTGTAATTTTCTGCTTTTCTAATTTTGTTTTCATTTCTCATTTTAACACACAGACGGTGATGACCAAGTGCTTGAATCAACAAATGAATAGAAATCAACGCCGCCGCACAAACAATAACACAATGTAATTATAAGTGTAATAAAAATAATAGAATCTTCGGGGCAGGCAAGTTGATAAAATATCGAACAAGCTGCCAGTTAAGGTTATTTGTCAGTCAACTTTGAACGGATGATGAACTGCGTCGGCGGACGGCTGCCAAAACACTGTGACGGCTAGTGAAAACCCCGTTTTGTAAAAAACAATAAAGCGAATTAAAATCGGGAAGAGTGCCTGCTGCAAACAGTGAATATTTTCAAATCACGGAAAAATAGTGAAAAATGCTGCTGCTTATATTAGTCTCGTTTGCACCATCTTTCACACTGCAAACTGAATTGCTTTTAAACTACAACAAGTTCAATCCAATCGCCACCGTGCCATCTCCATCAGCAGCTTACACCACTGCCTCCTCCGGTTTACCCACAACAACAACCACAACGTACGCACAGCAACAGGTGCAATGGCCACCCACGGCAGTGCACAACGATTGGTTTGTCATACAAGCAGCCGCCAACGCTGCGTTTGCCGCGGCTGCTTCCACTCAAGTAGATGCCACACGCGCTAATAAGCTGCAAAAGCGACATAAAGCAATGATGCAGGATAAGCAACCGCACAGCACTCCGCCCAACAGCTATGGTGCACCACATGCGACACAGCAACGGCAGCAACAACAAAATCTGGCAAATTATTACACATACAACAGCAGCAACAGCGGAAATTACCGTTCGCCGGCACCGGATATGCGCCTTATTGCGCCATATGTATTGACGATAAGTAATCAACGACGACTCTCGGTGCCTTCGAGCGAAAGGAGCAGGCGGCGAGCGCACAGCAACTACACCACTCAAGGAGCTGTCAATAACCTCAATAACCGAGGTTGTGTCAACAGTTATAACAATAGTCATATCAACAAAAGTGTGAGTCAACACAATAAGTATTCCAACAATGAGCCAACTGTAGCAAATAAAGTGAACAATACGGACATCATTCCTGCTCAACCACAGCATCCAGTTGCGTTTGGCTGGCAGGATACCAAAAGCAAAACCGTCCGAGCGGTCAACGTCATTCCTAATGGCGCCAGGAATGATTCAGACGTTGATGAGAGCACGGAGGTCGGAAGTCTGGGAAAAGATATAAATAGCCTTGAGGAAGCACAGTTCAATGAAGTTCTTGTGCCATTGGAAAACACCTTGAAGAAAGTGCGAAATTTTTGTGAGATTTTCAGACGTATCATCAGCGATGATGAAGCAGGTAAGAGAAAATTTCAGAAGTTTTTTTAATATACGAAATGGAGTTTCTGAATTATTTCACATTTCAAATAATTAAATTACAATTTAAATTACAATTTAAAATTCACGACTTCTAGAATTTATCGCATGTGCGCATTCGAAAAACGTTTGTTTTGAAATCGCTCATATCTGACGGTCAAAACCACAGTTAGTAGTTTACATAATTTATGGATGAGGTTATGTATAGAATCATGGAAAGATCAAATTAATTTGCTAAGTAGGCAGAGAAGTTTTACAATAAGGAGGGTGTATACTCCAATGGCGTTAGGAGGGGGTACAGATAATAAAAACAAATGCGAGGTGTGTTCAGAAAGTAACGGGAATGTTCTTCGACTGTATTTTTCGACTTTAATGACATAGTGCATCACGAATTCTTTCCTCAAGGTCAAACGGTCAAAAAGAAGTACTACCTACAAGTTCAAGTTTGCGTGACGCAATCCGAAAAAACGTCCGGATTTGTGGAAAAACAATTCATGGTTTTTACTCATTTATGCTTACGTTCGTTTATGCTTCATTTCGTTTTTTGTTCGTGAATTCTTGGCCAAAAGCAATGCACTTGCTGTAACGATGCCTCAATCTCCATATTCGCCAGACTTAGCTCCGTATGACTTTTTCCTATTTCCAAAAATTAAGAGAACTTAAAGGGCCCTCGTTTTACAAATATAGATGTCATTAAAAGCGCATCGCTGAAAGAGCTAAAGGCTATCCTAAAAAGTGAGTTTGAGAAGTGTTTCGACGATTGGAAGAAATGCTGGCATAAGTGCATAATATCGAATGGAGACTATTTTGAAGACGACAACATTAATGTAGACGAATGAACAAATATTTTTGTCAAAAAAAGAAAATTCCCATTATTTTTTGAATGCAAATCGTACGTCTATCGAGATTTTTTAGTTACACTGGTCAACAACAAATTTGGGGCAGTGGAGCTGCAATTACTTTCCAATACCTTGTTATTTTTATATATGTGAATGAAATAAATATTTTTATACTATCGAAAAAATTTGTTCACCTAACGGTTGTTTGTAATACCTAAAACTAGTCGCGACAGGTGAATCCCGAAATTTTATCTATCCGTCCACCTATCCGAGCACGCGATAACTTGAGCAAAAATTAGGATATCTTGATGAAACTTGGTACACGTGTTCATTTGCATTGAAGAAGAATCAAACTGCCACTTCCTAGATAATTACTATTGCCACTTCCAGATAATATCGTTAAACAAGATAATATAAAACACCATAACTAAGCACATAATTAAAATATTAAATTAAAGATTGGCGCAGGGAATCATAATAGGGAGGGGCATATGTGGGCTGAAAACTTTTATAAAGTGAATGTGGTCCCGCCCCTAATAGGTTTAATGTACGTATCTCCTAAACCACTAAATCTTTCTATGCTGCAAAAATGAGTGAAGTTGGATGATAACCACGCCTACCGCCCATAAAAATATTATGTTGAAAACTACCAAAAGTGCATTAACTCGCCGAAGAAACTCGTCACAAGCATTAAATTTCACAGCTTATATGGCAGTTAGGAGCTTCAAAGGAATCGATATAAAAATTGAAAATCGATATAAAGATGTCAGTGCACCGTCAAATTTTAGGTGAAATCCTATATATCAGGAACCGCTATACCGATTTCACGCAAATACTCAACCACGCCTGCAGTATGAACCACAAACATGTATCACAATGTAAAATTCCATATGATTCTTTCACTCTACAGTATATAAGTCAATCACCAGTAAAAATTTCGGAGCTGAACTTTCTACAAGGCGGTTCAGGATCACCTCACGTCGAAAAATAGTCGAAATCAAATAATAACTTTACGAGACCTCAGATAACGATTGTGTGGATCCAGTATCTGTGGTTCGAAGTTCCGGTTAACTTTATATGGTGTATATCGGTAAATACACCTATAATATAATATACTAGCACAATTAAATTAAAGTATAATATTGGATATGCGATAGCTTATTTCCGAAAATGTGTCAAATCGGTAAACGAAATACACCAGCTCCCCTATACTACATATAATTATTTTCGTTATTGTAGAAGACCGAATATGTCAGTCAATGCGTGAGCTATCTTCACAAAATTGTGAGGAAATAAAAGTTACTGCAATCAGTCCAGACCTTCCCCCAACCCTAATATGCCCGATATAGGGGTTTCTGACTTTAAAGCTGACTTTAAACTTTTTATGTTAGTCAATATGTGTGATATTTTAATGAAATTATGTGGACATTCTTTCTTAAACATTATGTGATTTAGCGCTGAATATGAATGAAATCGGTGTTGACTTTAGTCTATACCCCATATCAGTAATATATTGATTGCGATTCTCTGATTCAGCTTTTCCTATTATACCCCATATATTAATTTTAGCTCTTTTCGTTAAGTTTATTTCACATATCAAACATTATGTGATTTAGCGCTGAATATGAATGAAATCGGTGTTGACTTTAGTCTATACCCCATATCAGTAATATAATGATTTGCGATTCTCTGATTCAGCTTTTCCTATTATACCCCATATATTAATTTTAGCTCTTTTCGTTAAGTTTATTTCACATATCATTTGACTTAATTGGGTTGTATTATTGTATAAATATTTTAGACTCGAAACAAAATGTATTAATGGAATTAAGTAAGTTCACCTATAACATGAATTAGTAAGATGATAAATATGATTATAATCTAACCAATATGTCGTCGAATAATGAAGAATTTTTTAATAAAATGTTTGGCCATCACCCGAAAGTATTTCAACGCCCTTGTTCTTACAAATTGCGAGAGTATAAAATTTGCGGTTACCTGAACGGATTACCTGAACTAGCCTTCTTTGCTTGTTCAGTTATTTTTTGACTTTTCCGAATTCTTTAAAAATGATACATAAAGATATACTTAAAAAACATTTATACAAAATTTCAAGTAATTCGGCTGATTAAGACTTGAGATTTTTTGACGAACACTTCGTACGAAGTTGTTTTGAGAAACATTAGTTTAAAGTTTTAAGTAAAGACTAAACCGGTCGAGTTGCCACAACACTAAAATGGCTGAAACTTTTAAGATAATTCGAACTTTGAAGAAGAATTTTTTTTTTCTTTAAATAAAAAACAAAAAAATGTATAGTATTGAATACGCCCTTAATGCCAAAAGTAAGTGGAATCAGTCCAGACCTTCCCCTAACCCTAATATACCCAATATACTGATATTTGACTTTCCGGATGACTTTATATCATTTGTATCGGCCAATGTACAAATGCCAATGCCAAGTGTACAAATTTTCTTAGCCACGGTATGATTTAGCGTTAAGCGTGAATGAAATCGTAAATCGTAAGTCCAATAGTGAAAGATATAGGGTTTTTTATAGCAGAATTATTAGGATGATGAGATTAATTGTTTTTCGGATACCCATACCTCCGTTAAGCGATAACTTGGGTTCCAATTGAGAGTTAGCACTCTGAGGAGGTTGGATTTGTGCACTCAACTCTCTTGTAAAGGTTGTATTCAAAACTACTAAAAGTGCGATAATTGCTTAACTGAAAAATAAGAAACATGAAATTTAATCATGGTGATGTGTGGTGGGGTTGCGTGTTAACCGGTACAAAAATTATACAGTCGGTGTAGCGCCGCCCACTTTTAGGTGAAATCTCATATCTCGGCAACTTCACCTCGACAATAACTTTTTAAGATCCCGTGATACGGCATAATAGACCTCAGTGCCTATGATAGATTTTCGAATCTTCAACATACTATAATTTGGTGTTTGGTGCCAAAAATAGCTAGAATCCATCTAGGAATTACTTCATGCTCCATTTTCTACTACATAGAATATAAAGTTTTGTCAACATCTGAAAATATTTCCACCCCTTACATTCATACACTGATGTTCGGTTAGCTAATACTATTTACAATCCAATCTTTCTATACTTATCAGTTATACAAGAACTCAGGCTCAACCAGACGTCACTCACAGAGAACTCTATACAAGAATACGAACTACATTCATATTCATTTAATCCAAGTTGCATACATTTTATTTACAATGATTAACCAAATTATCAAATTAACTTCTGAACAGATAACGTCTACTATACATTATTCATGAATGTATTTTCGCACAATCCTACGCCATGAAAATGCATTACTAATTTAAAACTTTTTTCGCATATTTCAACTTTATTTGTAGAGTTTGCAAGCAGCGACCTCGTTACATTGGGAAAAATCGCAAACAAAGCAACCGCCGTGGTAGCACAGTCAGCAACTCTAGACACAGTCATTCCTGATGGTGACAACACACAACTGCCGCTTGAAGTTCAAGGTCAACGAAGCCCTCCCATTGCCACCTCAACCACCGCCGCACATTTATTCACGAAACAGTCCCAACCGATTGCTACGGCGGCATTGGTGTGGCCAACAGTGACGGTACCGGCTATGTCACGGTCAACTTCGGTTACAGCATCAGCACGGGCAACAACACTAACAAACATAAGTGCAAACGCAACAAACTCAGCTAAATCATTCACATCCACTGCCTTGGCCATTGGTCGAGGGAAAAAGTTGAAAAAGAAATTGAAAAAACTGATGTTTCCATTGTTGTTGGCATACAAATTGAAATTCATAGCATTAGTGCCTCTGCTAATTGGTGGCCTAACGCTGCTGGTCGGCAGCACCGGGCTGGCCGGCTTCTTCTTTGCGCTCTTCTTAACGGTGATAAGCCTGAAGGGTGGCGGCAGTGTGAACAAATCGATTGTAATTAAGAAAGTTTGGTAAATGCTGAACTGCCAGAGCAATTTGCGGCAACATCATCCGAGCAGGGGCGCTGCGCAAGCTATTAGCTAATCTTTTTTATCGGTCACCTCGAATTGTCATGAATTATCGTTGCTCATTGCACCTTGCAAGTAACATAGAAATGGACGAAGTGAATTGCACAATCCCTCACTTGAAGTCGCGGAGCATAATTTGGGCGGTGTTGTAGTTCAACAAAAGCAAAATCAAAGCCATTTAAGTTATAAAACAATAGGCACGCTGTTTAGCTGCTTCAATAATTTTAGTTTTTTATAAAACTCTCGTGTGCACATGTTTACATATAGTTTTCCTCAAATCCCGGTCGTGTTGCTGTTTATGCATGCAGTTGTTGCAGCCCTTTGCACGCAAAGCCGGATACAATAACCACTCACTTTAGTGAAGCTAATTTATGTCAATTACTTAAAAACAATGGCTGAACTCTTGAATAATGTCTGCAGTGAATAAATACGAGTATATAACCGACGATATGTTATTCAAGCGCTTATATGAATCTATATTCAGCTAGGTGGAATTCACACTACGCTAAAAAGTGGCGAACATTTTAGAGGTTGTAGTAACGGTTCAACTTTTTAATTCACAACAACTAATTTATTTCGCAAATTTGTGCGCTTTTCTAAACATCTTTAATTTAATATTTTATTTAGTTATATTACTAAATTTTTTATATTAAAAATATATTGATAATACATTTTTTTTATATTTATGGTAATAAATCTGTAATAAATAACTGAATCTTTATTCAAACACTTATGTCAGAATGAAGAGTTCTAAATGTATATTCATGTTTATCCACTTCTACTTTAAAGTCTACTGTCTTGTCTACTTGTCTGCTTCTACTTACACTTTAAAGCTAATCGAACTATAATTAATACAAGAATATTTTAAAATATAAATTTGAGAAAACAGTTACAGACCGGCTATATTTTGCTATCTTATGGTAATGGTAACACGTTAACTCTATTTTATAAAGATATTTCACAGATGTACTATGTGCTGAAAGGTTTTTGGCCTGACGAGAGATTGTGCAACATGGCACTAATCTTAGCTAGAATACAGTCACAGTTTCATGAAATTACAGTCAAGCCTTCATAAGGCTTATTGGCCTCAAAGTGACGCTACACCGTAAAGTTTTACAATTGGAAAAGTTTACAATGTAAAACGTGAATTTCGTGTTTTAATAAAACGTTGTTTCCTGATTGGAAGAAACACTGTTGTTGCAAAGCAATGGTTTGATAAATGTTACTGCAAATTTGGTCCAGCTTTTTCAATGGTAAAATTCTGGTTTGTTGAATTTCGTCGCAACTGTACCAACACAAATTATTTACCCAGTTCAGGAAGGACACATGAGGCAGTAACGCCGAAAACCATTGCGAAAATTCGAGAAATTAGTTAACATCATTGACATCTCAAAGGAATGTGTCAGTTATGTCATTTACAAATTTTTACAAATATCAGATAACGATCCGGCTCATTCGTTTTATGACCGTAAAAAAATATGTTTTGAAGGATTGATTTTATGAAATTTGCAGTTTAACGCTGGTAGCACTTCCTGAAGTCTCCCAGTTTCTCTAATAATATTCTGCTTTCATCACTTTGTATTTCTGTGTAATTTCATATTGATTTCAGAACGACAGCGATCGCAAGCTATCCTCTATGCTTTTCAAGACGTTTATTCCGACAAATACCGTTTGTAGCGCAACATATAAGTTATTGTAATAATTAACCATTTCCTCACTATTTCGCCCCCAGTAAGTTATAAACAGAGTAAATACATATTGTGTCCATAACTATATTAAATTTTTTTATTTTAAATTTCAACGTTTCGTATTATTGAAAGCATTGCTCATCCGAAGCTATATCCAATCTGCTGGTGGTTTCCATCCTAAAAGAAATGCGTCAGCTTGGCGGTCAAGAATGGATCAAGCCAATGTTTACACCTTGTTCTGGTGTGAAACGTATCCAGTGAGGGCACGCCCTTCTGATCCCACCAAATGCAGAGAAAATTATTTTGGCTTATTTGATATTCGGCTTTGTCGTTGATATGGCTGGCCAGGTTTCACATATGATTTTTTGCGTTTATGGTTGTCGAAATTCTTCCATTTTTTCATCACGAGTCACAATCTGAGGCAAGAACGACTTCTTTTTGTTGCGTTCAAGCAGCATTTCCGATATGTAAAATCGTCTCTCAACGTCTCTTGGCTTCAATTCATATGACACCCAATTGTTTGCTTTTGAATATATCCGGGTGCTTTTAAACGTTTGGAAATGCTCCATTTGGGCACATGTTTTCCAGCATCTTATCTGGCCACTAATGCGTTAAATCTTGGTTTCCAACTGTTAAGTGCTGCTGCTGTATGAATATAGACCATTGAATTGACGCAATCCGACTCCAATCGTCTAATGGAGTCAAATCACATTGGCCTAGGTTGCCAATTGACAGATATATTTTAAAATGATTCGGTCACTCTATTTTCACCCCAGTAAAGTAAAGTTCTGTATGGCCTTTATATGAATTTATTATAACATTTAGCTTTTATGTAAATTATATATATATATACACTATGTAATAACATTAATGGTAACAAGCAAATGCCCTCAATGTTGTTTCCATCCAATATTCAAAATAAAGTTACAGTTCTGTGCGCCAAAACTACTAAACATTGTTGACATGATTTTGAGAAACGTCATTTACAAACGATCAAACGATTTGATCAAACGATGATCTGAGTTAAACGAACGCACAAGTATTCAAAAAAGATATGTAAATGTTGTCACTACAAAATATAAAAAAATACCATCGAAGGGTATGTGCCCTCGAAGTACGAGGGCGGGTCAATAAGTCCATGATTTTTTGAATTTCTGACCTCTTTACTGAAAAAACAACACTACTCCCGTCAACAGGCATCTGTCAGTTGACTCCTGTCAAAATTTGAACTTGCTGCGTCAGTTAGTTTGTGTTTGACAGCTATCTTTATCAGACTACTCACTAATTTGAGGAGAAAATGGAAAAAAGTGAATTTCGTGTGCTTATTAAGCATTATTGTTTGCGAAAAAAAAACCATTACCTAGACCAATGATAATCTTGATAAATACTATGGTGACTCTGAACCATCGATATCTATGGTAAAAGAGTGGTTTACTGAATTTCGTTTACTGAATACAAGCACTGAAGATGCCGAACGTCCTGGACGCCCAGTTGAGGTCTCTACAACCGAAAAAATCGAAAAAATTCACGATATGGTGTTGGCCGACCGAAGATTGAAAGTGCGAGAGATTGTGGAAGCCGTAGGGATCTCGCATGGCTCAGTGGTTTCAATTTTGAATGATCACTTGGGCATGAGAAAGCTTTCCGCAAGATGGGTGCCGCGTTTGCTCACAGTCGACCACAAACGCAATCGTGTAACAACTTCACAGGAAGGTTTGACGTTGTTTAATCGCAATATGGAGGAGTTTTTGCACCGTTTTGTAACCGTGGACGAAACATGGATCCATCACAACACACCAGAGACCAAACAACAGTCAAAACAGTGGGTTTTTAAGGGTTAATCGGCGCCAAAGAAGGCCAAGGTGGGTTTGTCAGCCAATAAAGTTATGGCGACTGTTTTTTTGGATGCACACGGGATAATCCACATTGACTACCTTCAAAAGAGAAGAACAATCAATGGAGAATATTATGCCAACTTATTGGACCGATTTAATGACGATTTGAAGAAAAACCGACCTCATTTGGCCAAGAAAAAAGTTCTTTTCCACCAAGACAATGCAAGGGTGCACACATGTGCAGTTGCCATGGCAAAAATCCATGAATTGGGCTATGAATTGCTCCCTCATCCGCCCTATTCTCCAGATTTGGCTCCGAGTGACTACTTCTTGTTCCCAAACCTGAAGAAATGGCTTGGTGGAAAAAGATTTGTCTCCAATTATTAAGTCATCTCGCAAACGAAGGCCTATTTTGAGGACCTCGACAAAACATATTTTTTGGAAGGGATAAAAAAATTGGAGAAGCGTTGGAAAAAGTGTATAGAGATCACTTGAGACTATGTTGAAAAATAAAATAATTTATTTATCAAAAAATCTGCGTTTTATTCCAAAAGTCACTTACTTATTGACCCGCCCTCGTAATTAGCCAGTCTTAACTTTGAATTAGAGTAAGGTTACGTCTACTTTTCGTATTAAACTCATGTACGCTCTAAAAAATATTTCCGCCCAATTTTATTAAGATTGGCAACAAGATTTACGAAAATCATTATATTATATTTAGTAAAAGGATCTCGTGTAATTCAATTACCGAGTTTACCCATTACCTGCACCAAACTATTGTATGTCAAATATGTTGTTAATACATTCCCAAAATTTTGTTAAGATATCTTATATATTGTCGGATATGATGATATAAAGTCAACAGGAAGTTTGAAAATCATTAATAAATCAATTAAGTTAGATATGCGGCGACTAGGGGAACTACTGAACCGTCTTTATTAATTTTAACACTTCCGATATCATTTTCCTTCTGCACCAATAAATGACAGAGGGAAATATTTTTACTAAATTGGTTGATATAGCTTTAAAAGTTTGTGAGATATATCCATTAATAAAAAAAATTTTTAATTCAGAAGTCTATATTTTTCATTCGAAAAACATAAGTTCATGTTAAAAAATATTTTATGCATAAAGTAAACCAGAACGAAACGCAGAAATACCTTCATATTCTTAACTTTTAGTGTCATATCACATTATCTAAATATAACATGTACATTCAATGTCAATAAACTACTGTCGGGTATACACGGAGTAGCTACCTATATGACAAAGTATCATTCATTGCCCTTACTCATTTTTAAACATGCTAATCCAGTAGTATTCCTTAAATTACGGATTCTGGAATCAAGGCCAAATACTAATTTGTGCAAAATGTCATATTAAATAAAAGTAGATATATATCTATTTAGTGTCCAGATTAACTTTCCCTTCAAAGTAACACTGGTATAGCAATGACTAAGGATTTGCTTACATTTTTCATAGCAATTTCTGATTAAAATGCGGGCCAATCAATGTCATTTCATTCACTCAACATTTCGAACATAAATTTAACAACTACCGCTGTACAGATGTGTAAGTACTTCAGATTTTACAAACACACGCACACTCAAGAAAATCATTTCGTATCTATGTCGATAAGAGTGCCGAGGTTCTGACATTAAACGCTTTTGAAAAGCAATTTTCATTCAAGCAAATTTTCTAACTGCCTAACTTGACGAATGGCTTAACTGATTGAGTAAGTAGTTGATTGAGTGAGTGAGTGCCATTAATGTCATTCTTAAGTGTGCAAGTGAAGATGCGCAGGAGTGTGACGCATTGCAGCCAAGTGTAAAGCGACTGAATTCAATTTCACTTGACTTTCTAACTTCATCATGGACAGTCAAAAATGCTTTACTACAGAATTGGTTTGGATACTAGACGTCTTGGAACTGTCTGGGTTGATGAAATACTGCCAACAATAACTCAATTGTGGCGTAAGTCTTAGTTCTTTTTAAAGAATTCAAATGTTTTATTTTTCGTTTGCTAAAGTGGTTATTGAAGGAAATCAACGCAGAAGTAAAGATAGAAGCGCCTTAATAAATGACTTTATAATTCCAGCGACCGCTTTCCTGCACCAACAAAAAATACTATCTTCTGTTTTTGTTTGAAGGCGTTTGCCTTTGAAGGCGTTTTAAGGCGATTTCTCACCCATATTTTTTTGTTCGTTGTTACATTTATCCAAGAATGTAAGAATATATAAAACCAAGTTTAGGTATAAGTATAAATATGTACACAGGGTGTTTCTTTCGCTTCATCTGCATTTTCTTTTGCGGTTGGAACCAAACTGGTATGTTTAATTAAACACTAAACTAGTTTGTGAGACAGTAATTTAGTAATCAATGTGAAATCACTCAAAACCATTACTTAGTTTTCGTTAGAACTGGCGGTCGGCGGTTCAAGCTGAGGTAGAATTCAGTGAATTTTTTATAAATTTACCTATAATTCGTTATTATATCAATGACATTTTTCTATATTCTTAGATTTTCTATAATAGTTTCTGTATTAGAGATGATTATCTCAATTTTAGTTCGAAGTGTTCATCGGACGAAATGATGGACTCTGAATGAAGATCTGTATACTAACTAGGTTATGTTTAGTTAGATTATGTCACACGAATAAGTACGATTTCTTCAGCTCGAAAAATGATCGATGTAGAAGCAATATAACTTTACTTAAACAGGAAACAGATTAGAGAAATCACCCTGTATAGGGTACAATACTCCCTATAACATTCTTATCCATATTTTCACGGCTATCTTAACAGCAACAAAAAAGGCAACGAAGTTAATTTAATGGAAGCAAAATAGATTTTCCACTTTAGAACCAGCAACAGCTGCGGTGCAAATAAGCCAACAACATGCTCTAGACCAAGTAACCACTTCAACTGAACTAACTGCTATAGCTGCTATAGCTGCCACATGCTGACAACCAGGCTGAAAACTGAATTTTCAACGATTTGCGGTACTTATATTGCACGCAACCAAGCGTTTCCTCGTACAAAAGCGCATTGATTGCTCGCACCCTCCGAATCGGTGACCGCAGAAAATTGAAGTGCAATTGTAACTGCTATTTCGCGCTGCAGCTACCACACTGGAGGCGCAACACCTACGGCCGATGCTGTTCCATATTCAGTTAGAATTGTGCCGATGTCCGCAACGGTTTGCAAATTTTAGTTTGAATATTTCGCAGAGGTTTCTATACGCCTACAATTTTTATTTCAAAACAAAGGTTCTAAATTGATTTTGTTGCAATGCGCAGTTTCGTATTATTCGTTTACGGTTTATCCTTCGGCTACGGCTTATTGCGACCCACAGCCACCGCAACTATCAAATCGCCAGACACACAGTTAGGTAGTTCGGTTACAGATGTGTTGTTAGCGGCGGGAAGAGCACTGACAGCGAAGGAGTTGAATCATCTGAGAAACGATTCAACGCTGCAGGTGAATATGCTAACATACCAACGGGAAATTGAAAAACGCGGAGTTATTCAAAAGGAAACGGATATTGATGAATTGAAGAATTTCGCAAATGAACTAAATGAAGGTGAATTTATATGAAAAACTTTGAGAGTAGTATGTATGTACATATGTAGTTATGTGATTCGCAGTGGATTATGCATAGTTGTCATAGTATGTATGTATATTGGTGTCACAGATCCCTCACTTCCTTAAAAATTCCAGTTCTTATAAATACAAAACTAATATTGCACCTGTGTAAATCAGTATCTTTCTCTGAATTCACTACATACGCAGAGACAAGAACATTTTATACTCCTGAAATTCGCAACGATTGAAGATGTGGAAATATTTCATATAAATTCACATCTTACAGCGTTTTATTATATAGCGCATTATTTTATAGCGCAATACCGACCTCCTCAGGCTGCCAAGGATAATTTACCATTACCAAATATGCCAAGCAAAATATTCTTACTTAATTTTATTGCTATATCTTTGTTTGTACAATTTAGTACGGTACAAGTATAATTGAGATTGAGATTACCACAATTACGTCACATTGCTTTATTTTTGTAAAACTTAAAACGTAAAATGTAGGAAATTTGAGAAATTTGAGAAATTTGAGAATATAAGAAATCCAATAATATCCTTTATATTATTATAATTGGTCATGTGAATTTTGAAAAAGTCAGGTACAGTTCCAGAACTTAAAAGAGTTAATTGAAAAATTAATGAAAATATATTCTTAAATCGAAATACAAAGTGTATTATATTTATTATGTATTATTAAAATAATACACATTAATGGCTCCTTTTTGGTGCTGTTCTGCTCGCTCCAAGAAAAGGCGCATTTATCATCATCAAAGGGTATAATTTATGAATAATTTTTTGAGTTAAATATGTAATTCTAATAATTGTTGAAGAAAGAATATTCTACCGAAGTCCAAATATTTCTTGGAAACAACAAACTCGTGGTCTTACTCCTAAATATATACATAATATGACTTTAATTCATAATATTGAAAGATGCTGTTCAAAAATCTTAGATGCTGTACCCTTAGAACCTCTAAATCGTTAATAAATTTAATAACAACGTTTTTCTCTTTTTCCAGCATGTAAAAAAGTAAACAAGCATCGCTTACATGTGCCTTGACCATATCAGCTATTTAGCCGACTATAATATATTCTACTTTTGTTTTCCACTCCTCAAATGTCTGCCAATTCGAAACACCAAAGAAGCAAGGTCCTCCTCTCTTCCTCAGTTATCACCGGGATCGCCTTCAGAACATATGTATCTGCATCCAAAACTCGAATGCGAAGCCTGGCTATGACTTAATGCTATGCATTTATTGACTATTTGTTTCTAACATTCAAAACCAAATGTTTTGATCTCTATTCTGATGAAGCTTTTGCTTTTACCGACATCATTTTACATAACCTTATAAATCATATACAATAAGATATATGGTGTTGAATTTTTGTTCAAAGCCAATGAATGGGTGAAAGGGTAATTGCTCCACTGAACGTCAATTACGAGGTATTTCTCTTTCTGTCTTCGAAAACCCCAATTTTTTTTATGGTATAACTGCTATGATTGTCGTCGCAGTGTCCAACAGGCCCTTTGTCAAGCCGTGCCCATCACATCTCTTCAGTGGTGATATCTGCAGGCATATCCTCAAATATCCGTCGTTAAAAAATGATTTCAAGTTAACACAATTGGCAGGTGTCACATTGGTTTTACAATTTTTATTGAAATTTTTTTAATGGCCGTTTTCGTAAAGTATTTCGTTTTGTTCTCGTTCAGATATATTATATATATGTAGCAGATCCATATCAGATGTCGGGTATTGGACCAAATTAGCGTTTTTATAAATATGCTTTTCAGAGAAGTTTTTCTTCAATATTATGGAATAAATTGTTTTATTAATTTCATTTTAAAAAAAAAAATTACAAGTAAGAAAGATCCAAGTTCGGATTTAACCGAACATGTCATGCTCTCACAATTTCAAAGATCAAATCCGGATATCAAAATCGTATGCCATAATAGCAATTGAATATTCTCGCTAAGTTTTGTTGAGACATCTTCTATTGAGATAAACTCGAGATAAACTATGCCAAAATGTTGAATTTTAATATATTGAGTTTAAGATAAAAACGTCACCTGGAGGCGCGGATATTATATTATGGTTAGTAAAACATGTCCACTTAATTTCATTAAAATATCCCAGATACTGCCGTAAAAGAATGGTTTTCAGTTAACTGGAAAGTTGGCAATCACAATATCAGGTATATTAGGGCCAGGGGAAGGTCTGAGCTGGTTGCCGTTTACTTATCGCATTAAACTAAAATGAGCTCAAGAACAAGTTTCCACACAATTTTAATGAGATAACTAACGATTCGGCATAATGATATGAAGTCAACTGCAAGTTTGAAAATCCTTATATTACGGATATGGGGCCTAAGGGAAGTTTTGACCCCCTTTTATCCATTTTTGGCATGAAAAGTTGTAGCCTCATTTTGACCATTTCTAGATGAGAAAAGTCATACTTGAATACAAAGGCCGTTGGTTTTACAAATGTATATTCCGATACGTTAATTGGAGCTTGATTTTTAAATTGTGAAATTATATTTTATATTACTGAAAAATCTGATGGAATTTCAAATTGTGTTATATGGAAAGTACATGTATTTGTTATCCGATTTCAACCATTTTCACAGCGTGGTAAGAGTTGCTAGAAAGATTTGTTCCGTATATACAAACAACCGTTAGGTGAACAAACTACTCTCAGCAACATATCCCTTTAGTGCATTTTACTTAATTGAACTCAATTTCATATTCAGTTTTTTTTTATTTATCCCGTAAATGTAAGCGTTGTTGAAATGTCCTCTTCATTCCCCTCACATACCAACGGGATAATTCTCCTTAAGTTTCTCTCGTAAAATTATTCATGAATCCACACGGTCAAATTTTCATACTGTCATTTACGGTTAAGCGAGAAAATATTCAACAACCGGAAGTAATTTGAATTTTAATGTCCGTGTATGGTATTTCGTAATTGTTCAATATTGATACTTCATGCAATTTATAATTTAACTATTTAATCAAACAAACGCTTACTCACGCTAAGCTCCTCTCCATCTGTATCAATCCAGAGCGTGGCAGGCGTAAACGCAGGAAAATGCTCAAGTACCTACAGCCGCTACTGATTGGTTTTTTAATCTTGAAGTTCATAATTTTTCCGCTCGCTTTAAAAACGCTAACAGCCCTTTCGACATCCTCATTTGTAATGAGTAAAATTGCGTTGGCAATCGCTGGATTGCTTGTGCTTAAATGGCTGCTTTCGGGTTCCGGTGATGGCGGTGGTTACGATGGCGGCGCCAAAGAGCGTACACATTTGGAAATCGTCCATTTACCGTTCCCATTAACAAAAGCATATCATAGGGACACCGTAATTGGAGGTGGTGGTGCCATGGGAGGATGGGATGATTTATCTTCAAGTGGCAGCAACAGTGTATTCGCTATAAAACATGGGAACAAACCACACAAGTATATACCAGTGGGCAATCTGAAGCAAATGGCGCAAGTCGTGGCAGCAGCAGCAGCAGTGGCAGATACAACGGATAATGGCTACAGAAATGGCTACAGAAACACGCATCCAGGCTCTGAAGCCAAGCCGTTCTTGTAAAAGAACGAAGAAAAATGCGGCACTGCAGCAATTTCCCAACGATTAAACTGGTCTACGCACAACTTACAAACATAAAAACTTAATGCTACTGCACACACAATTTATATTTGCTTATTGATAATTATTTGTAAAACCATTTTATTTACTTATTTATTGTAAGGCTGAAATGGAAATGTTCTTACACTTAAAAATTAATTATTAGTGATAAAGGGGATTTTTTATGTGGATAATTAAAATACTTAATCATAAAGAAATAAATCAACCAAAGTTAATTTATGTAAGAAAATATTTATTTATTCAAAATCGGAAAATGCATCACGATTTTAAATTTTTTTAGAGCTGTATGCAATAAATAATACAATAAAACGAAAACATGCCTGACTTTAGAATTTCGAAAATGATGAATAGTTATTGACAATAATTTAATCAAGTATGTCTGTCTGTTTGAATAAATGACGTTTTTAACGTTTTTCGTAACCTTTTATAATTGATATATTATATGAAATTTTCTGAGAGTGGAGACTGAATTGCACAGTTTTGCAAAAAATTCTGAACCACTTTTATTTTTTTATGGCACGCATAAAAATAGTATAGGGCAACTTTTCATTAACAATGGATATAAAAGTTAAACTGAATATAATTGTTTTATTGCCTTAGTGTATCTGCATATAAATTTATACGAATGTCATAAAAATGTACTTATTGCTATCTTATGTTTGTTCATTTGCTTCCTTACTGCGGAACTTATTCCTCTACATAACCTCATTTGGATCTGAAACCGCACCATTATTATTATTGAACCGAACCTGGTTTAAATGAGTAGTTTTTACGATTTTTACTATAAAGCATACCCTCTTGATCTACTTGGTCAAAATGGTCAAATACTTGGTCTACTTGGACTCTGGCGTAACCTAACTACCCTTTGTATTATGTGTGCTTTTTGAATATGAATACAGTAAATATATTTTCTGTAATAACTTGACTAGTTGGCATAAACTTCAAAGGAACACTATTCACAGCTTCACTTACACTCTCCAGGTTTTCGTAATACTATCTAGAAAAATTCGGCAAAATCGGTTCAGTGTGTTCAGTCGGGGTATTAATTCATAAGCGTGCACACATATACATACCTCCTTCAATATATTTGTAAAGAAAGATAACCGTTATGAGACTCGCAAATCTCGATATCGTAGCAGTAAGGAAAGCTCTGAACCCATACTTCTTTAAACTTAAACGATATTCACGTGAAGAGAGAACTCGCAAGAACATAATGAGAAATTCAAATCACACTCACTGAATGAAGCAGATGACTATTACATGATTATTATTACAAAAAAATTAGTATTATAAGTATTAGTAAAACTTATGGGTTAAGAACTGTTCAGTGTCCACCGACAACCTAAAACGGCACAATAACATCAAATTAGTGAATGAATCAGAAATATTTTTGAAAAGAAAAAAATTAATAAACGAAAAAAAAAAAGATTGATGAATAATTAGTGAATAAAATTTCACCAGCGGAGAATGTTGCAGTGCTGCGACAAACCTAAACGGTTCACTTGTGCGGTAATAATATCCCTTCAGGTGTGTGTCTAAATATACACCGATGGGAATCGCTTAGCATTGTGTATAAAGTTCTTGGGTGATTACCGTACATAACGCGACGAATGGAGTCTCAAATTGATGAGTCTGCATTATTATGCTGATGCTGCCCCAAAACCAATACACCATCATCAAATAATCAAATAATTGCAAATCACGCATCGGCCTGTATATAAATAAAGGTGTGAAAGAATCAAAGTTTTTCATTGAGAGTGAGTGAGTTTAGGCTCCAATGTAATAATTGAACGCATGAAGGGCGATCCCATTATAAACTAAAGTAGTAAATGTACAATACTACAAGTCCAATAAAAACACGCGTAATCAGTTTGGATCTATGGAAGGCATGGACTAATATGAACCCTTCTTAATAACCGATTTCATCCATTTCTGGTGCCAAATCTGATTATGTTAAATGTTAGAACGTTACCTTATTTCATTAAGATACCTCAAATACTGGTCGATATTGTCTGATCGGGTTCCACTATAGAAGGTATATCAGTACTAGCATAAACTATGAATCGATTTCACACAATTTTTCCATCAAATCACAATGTGCCACAAATTGCCGGCACTATGTAACCACTTAGCTTACTTTAGATATCTCACATAAGGACGAACCTACCGAATTTGAATCAAAGCGATAGAATAATTTTTTACATATGAAGTGTTACACAAAAGTTAACGGCGCAAGGTGCAAATTTAGACAAATTTCTATTAATACCTCATATTTTCATTCCTAAAAATGCTGATGTTAATTAGATCGAAATAGTTGTTACCTAGTTGTGACGATTTTCACATTAGAGCAAAGGGCGGTAAAAGGAAATTTTCCCATAAAAAGTTTTTGGTAGACCCAAACTTTTACACTCTACGACTATAATAAATCTAAAATTTTGTTGCGATTACTTTCCCTGTCTAGTTGGGCCTAAGGCTCCAATCATGAACAATCAATACAAGCTTAAAAAGTTTAATCCTATTCTGCCAGATGGTTCTAGAAGTGGTTAGAAAATTTATTTAAAAGCAAATTAAATATTTCATTGCGATGTCTCAAAAGAACCCCACCTATTCCTAAATCCCCTTTAAATTGGTTGGAGAAGGGAATCCCCCAAATCCTTTTAAAATTAGTGTACTTTTTCTTAGAAGGTAACCGACCATATGTAATTAGGTCCTTGACGATTTCTATATAAAGAACTTTTGACAATAAAATAGGTCTTGTATCAACCCATATGCCCTGCTTTGTATATGTTAAAAAGATTGCTAAAAATGTGCCTAATCTCGGAGAATATATAAAGCTATCAGGGAACGAAATTGAACGAAAGCATACATATTTTTTAAAAAGTCGACATTCTTATTTTATATTTGCTTTTATAGCAAATCCTTGTCCTTTTATTTTAAATTTTTTCCAGTTATTTGTTAATGGTAGTACATTCAAGTGTCCCTCCTTTCTCCTGGAGTACCAAACTTTTTAGCAATTAAGTAAACAGGTTCACAAGCACAACAAAAGCAAAGCGCATACATAAAATTACATATAAATGAGTATGAATGGCTAATAAAAGGTATGGAACTGAAATTGGCGTTCGAAGAATGGCTTGGCGGCAGAGGCGCACCAGATCGAGATAAGGAGTAGTGATTAGCGAACAACAGCAGCAACGACAATAAGTAGCCCTATCAATGTTGGCAATTAACAATGCCGCCGTTGCGAATCGCTTCCCGAACTTTAGAGTTTTTCATTGCCAGTGAAAGTTGCCGGCCAGTCGACGACCATTATAAGTGTACGGACATTACACATTATTGATGCGTGGCAGAAGCGCGTAAATGTGTCCCAATTGCTCAGCGCATGCGCATATATATATGTATACGTTACAGCAATGCTTTACGTTAAGCCCTGCTTACTTTTGTATTCGCATGCATATCTTAAGGTGGCTCGTCCAGTAAACAAGAAATACTTTTCGTTGTCTGTTTATTGTTCTTGGCAACGGACACCGCCACCTGATTTGTTGGCTTTGAAATGCGTAAGTGAAATATTTTGTTGCGCGTTATTTAGTTTTGTTTTTTCTATTGCTTGGCTGTGGCTGACGGAATCGAAATTGTCATGCATTAGCAATTAACATGTAGCCAGACAAGCGCATGATTGTTACAGCAGAAGTGCATAAAAGAGCAACTACCGCCCGTTGACCATCGCACCCGTTCACAATTTTCTGCTGTCTGCTGTCTCTTCCCTATCTCCTTTTGCGATTTTTTATCTGGGACTGCGTGGCAGATTACCTAACTTTGTACAATCGCTTTTGCTGGCATTCATTGCTGGTACAGCGGAGTGCGCGGCAGTTACTCTCGTTATTTGGTCGACTTCGAAATTTACTTTTCATATTACTTCACTGCGATACGATTTGCGTCATCTTCCTCTTCTGTTGACTTTTCCTTGCCTTTTTGTGTCCTCAATTTCACTTTCAACCAAAGTAACACAGCAAATACGAATATGAGGCCTCGGCAGGTCGGTGTGTTTAACGGTGTGCTTTGAAACGTTGCCGCCGTGCAGGCGTGTCGCACTTGTTGAAATTGGCCAACCAACCGCTCCGTACAAAAGATGCTATTCAAAGACAACAAAAATAATAATAATAACGGGTAGAAAAGTTTTCAGGCTTACCAACCGATAAATTGGCATTCTTTCGGTTGGTTTTTCTCTTCATTCTGTGTTATACGCATGTAGAGACACACATGCGCCTTATTGTTTTCTTTCTTTCACTGTCATAATTGTTCAATCTTTTTCTTTATTGTGTATTTTTGTTGTTGTGATTACTCAACCTTTAAATACATAGTATGCAGTTATGCTGCCGCTGCAGCGTGAGAGTTTCCAGCATTGTCAAATCTCAGTAATTGCCAAGTTGGCTAAGGGAAAGTGATTTCAGGCTTACATTTCCACACATACCATTCGTACTTATATGTATATGGCTGTCGAAGTGTAATTGAATCTGAAATTCCTAAGCGTTTAATAAACTCATAAATGTAAAACGATGTAATAAATAAAACCATAGAAGCATAGCTGAAGCGATTCTTGAAAACAATGAGACGCATTGTTCCGCTTTTTACACAACCAAGTATATGAAATAATTAAAAAATTTAGTTTGGAGTTTTATATATACATTTAACTGACGGAGGGCGGAGGCAGGTGAGTCCAGCATTGTGGCTGTTATTACATTGGTCTTAAGAAACACTCTTCAATTAAAAAAGTCAAATTATTATATGCGTATAAATCCATAGGTAACACTTCAAATGATTTTGGAATAATATAAAAAAAATTTTTTGTACCATAAGCCCAATTGCAATCTTGGAAGGCCTATGCATATTTCGATTTCGAGCCAATATCGAAAAACGAAGAAAATTCTTATGGCTCAATATCTAAAAAGAATTAATTTGATCCATTACGCAGTAAAAATGTTGATTTGACGCTTTGACGTTTGATCAATAAAAAGTTTAAAATGTCACTAAATTCAAGCCAAAATATTTGAAGGAGCCCTCTAAAATCTCTAAAATATTGACTGAAATGGACATTCTAATTAACATTTATTCTTGAAACCAAAGCACCCCGATGACATTATAAGACCAAGGAAGCATCAGAGCTAATTGGGGCGTAATTAAACGAACAAAATTTGTGTGTTGAAATAGCTAGCATTTTCCAAATATGATTGCAGTAATGCATTGACAATATTATGTCTAAACAAAAGGAATTAAACTAAACTTAGACCCTGTATGGTGAGGGCAGTGATTATTCACAGAATCTTCGAAAATTTGATACTGTAACAACGGTTCTTCGATTTCTGATATTTTTTAAGTGAATCCAAGTGAATGGTCTATAAAAATTAGACCCACGTGGTTAGGTTAAATGACCTTAAAGTAGTTCAAACCAGAAAAACATCAAATTTGATTCAGTTGAAGGATCCATTATTATGCCTCATATGCACACGGGACTTCTGGCGAGTCCCTACCGATGTATCTAGGCTGACGTTGTCCTAATGAAACATAATACGTCTCCTATTTGCCAAAGCTGGGCGATTGCTGCTTTCAGATGGTCCGAATTAAGAGTTTGGCAGTAGGGGAGCGACTCACAGTAGATGATTCCTTGCCAATGGCGCCAAACACATAGTAACTTTCCTGACTTGGTCACCGTTTGCACCGGGTCACCGCTATTCGACCACCACAGTTTTTGATTCATGCTGTTGTAAGTGACCAACTTTTCACTACCAGGAACCATTTACTTCATAATTCCGTCCATGAGGTTTTTTTGTGTTAACTCGTGTGGCACCCTTACATCGAGCTTCTTTTCGTATTCAGCCTTATTTAAATTTCTCCAAGCGGTTTTTCGTGCAATGTTTAGCTGCTGGCCAGTCGAAACAGTACTGGTCGACAATTGATATTTTCGACAATTACCCTTCCAGAACGTGATCAATCTTTGACATCGAAATTACCGGAATGGAATAGACGAAACAAAATTGCGCATAAATGGCTGTTACAGTAAGAGCCATAAACACTACTCACATTTTCAGACGCCTGGCTTCTGTTTTCGCCTTTATCGAAGAAAAATTATAAAATATAACATATTTTCTCATTACTGTTGTCCATATTTAAGCCGTACTCAAACAATATTGAGCCAAGCAATCAGAAAACTGTCCGAGTAGTCTTTTCAGTACGAAATCTTATCTTTCTCCGGCTTTTAGCGTAACACGATCGCACTTATACAACGCGAATACAGAATTCGCTTTTACTCTTATCATTCACGTGCAAGTCTTCTACAAAAATATTTGCTATTATGATAAATATAACCTTTTGTATATCCTTTAGTAATTTAATTCCCAAATATTTTAAAATTTTAAAACATGAATTTGGGCAAAGAATATACGTGGTTGCTAGCCAAATTAAGTAATTGAGTTAACCATTGTTTGAATACTTTAAGCTGAACTTACTTGGGCGTCTCATAGTTATGTGTACCTATACATAGCATAAAAAACTTAACCGATTTAGCAACGCAGTGAGACAACAAACCAACAGTCGTACAAAAATAAAACCAACAGAAACGGTTTAGCCTTACGCATTTAAGTTGAATGCTAAAATTCCGACAAGTGAAGTGAAATTGATTTCCTTTTCATTTGTGCAAATATAAAATGTCAATATTGACAGACTGAGAAAGTGCCAAGCGATGGGGAAATGACAACGGCTAGGAATGCATGAATGAGTAAATGAGTATGTTGCCGTGCGTTCCAAAGCGGGGCATAATGTGACAACTTAACAATCGCTTGAAATTTTGAACAGCTTAGATACGCCCAGTTGACGACGGCAAAACAAAACAGTTAACCAAGCGTCTTTTCGAATCAACAAATTGTAAAAAATAAAAATAAAATAAACCTAAGTAAATATTTTGACGTAAATGACATCTATTTATGACTCTTCCACCATTAATGAGACTAATGGTTGCGAATAGCTTTATCGTTCACAATCTGCATTGGGAAATGTATAAGCCAGGACTTGGTTAAAATAGTTACTCGGGGTGTAGAAATAAGATATTACGAAATTTTTACAGTTTATTCATTGAAAAAATAAATCGACTTTTCCGTTAGATAAATTAATATAACAATGGTGGATGAAAACTGTGTTACTTTCTCTTAAGTTGGTCGTTCATTTTAACCAACTAACCAATTAATTTTGAACTAAGTCCGATCGAAAGAATGAAATGAACATTCCGATTGGAATTGTCAGACGGCGCTTAACAACACCAGAAGTCTCAAATGTCAAAAAAACTTCATGCTTTCAAACCTTCGAATAAAACAAGAGAAACAAAGGAAAGCTGCTGTAAATATATTGACAAGAAAAATTTCATATTAAAAATATTTGGTTAATTTTTTGGTGAATATAATAAATATGATAAATATGATCTACATGATTTTTCCATAATAGCATACATTCAACGCCATCTAGCCGGCTTAAACTTCAAACTAAGGATATCCATAGTTTCGCCTTGGAAATTTAAACAAACTCGATTCACAAGTCTCAGGGTCTATAAGGCTTACACTTTCTGTATATTCTAATATAGGCATGTATGTAATTTTATACACTTTTGCAAACTATTATTAACTAATTTCTTCACTAGTTTTTTGGAATTAGTCTCACTTTTGCGATTCAGATTTGCTATGGCTTAAGTTATTTTAACAAATTTCCCGTTAAGGCGAATAAAAAGAAAATTATTTAAAATATATTTAATAATATTTTAATTATATTTAAATAGAGCATAAATCTTCTCCAGGTAATACTTTGAAATTCATATCTAATCAATATTTTTATAGTAATTTCTCTAACAGACGCTAAGTATTCAATCTTCGGTTCTGCTCCAAGTTAACTGACCTTATTGGATACCTTTATTTGCAGAGTACATCATTTATGAATCAATCGCAGCGTAAACTATTTGCCAAATTAACCCTCTTAAACCGTCAAAATTGAACTAAATACACAAAATATATATATGTACATACGAAAAGAGAAATTATGCGCCATACATAAATACCATTCGTAGGTTGACCCACAAAAGACTCAAGGCGCAAACGGGCGAGGAAGAGAGAAAGCAGAGTTGACGAGCGATAGCACTCCAAAAATGACAAACACCAATGTATGTATACACGCATACATACGTATACGTATACATACATATATAAGGGGCAGTGAATGAAAAATGTTGACAAAATAAAAACACCACCTGAAAATTAAAATCATATACGGCAGCCGCGTATTTAAGCAGTGTAAAAATGTAATGAAAACTTCGCCAATTTCTTGGTATTTATTTATGCTGCTAAGGGTAATAACGACAAAGTATTTGACAACAAGTACGGAAGAGCTATTGTTCGGGTGTAACCGAATATTCTATACTCTCGCAATGTGCAAGGATCAGAGGCGGGGAAATTCTTTCAGGTGCTAGCACTAACTTTATATTAAAAATTGTTTCCAACCACATTTAGCATCTTATTAACTTATGTTACAGGTCATGAACTCAGGTATTTTCATATAATCCATATAATTCATATTATCATTTTATTCATATAATTCTTTCACTTAATAGTATATAAAGCAATTACCAATAAAGATATCGGAGCAACACTTTGGTCAGAGAGAACCTTTACGGAATGCCCTCTCACGTCTAAAAATTGTCGAAATCGGATTCTGACTTTTGAGGCCCCCAAATAAGCAATTTGTGGACTCAGTGCCTTCGGTTAACCCTTTACCGAAAATTCGGTTAATCTGCGATATATATTATCGGATAAATACTACCCCTAACCCCAATATATCTAATATACGGATTTTCAACCTTCAAGTAGCCTTTATACCACTTCTTTCGGTCAATATGTAAGATATCTTAGCAAAATTAAGAGAACGTGTAATATTGGATATATCATAGTTTAATGCCGAAAAATGTGTAAAATCGGTGTACGAATTATCCCAACTTTCATGTTCTATATATAATGGTTTTCGTTATTCTAGCAGACCGAATATGTCAGTCAGTGTGTGAGTTATCTTTACAAAATTGCATGAAAGCATGTTCTCTAGTATAGTTGAGTTATGCCAAAAGTTAATTCAGTCAGTCCAGACCTTATCGTAGGCGAAATATACCAGATATAATGATTCGTAACTTTCCATCTGACTTTAAATCGTTTATGTTGGTCAATATGTGTGATATTTTAATGAAATTAAGTGGATATGTTTTCTTAAACACAATGTGCTTTCGCGCTAAATATGACTGACACCGATCCAGACTGTTGATCCTTCCACGTTGCGAGAGTATGAAATATTCGGTTACACCAATCTTATCCCTTCCTTACTTGTTTTAATTATCAATTTATAAATAAAAGGTAGATTATTATCATTAAAGAAATCAGTAAAAGATAATTAAAAAAGACATTTATTTTAAATAAGTATTTGCACCGGAAAACGATGAATTAGATTTATTTTGAAAAACTTATAATTTTCGTTCCTAACCCGTTAGCTTAAAGATAATATATATAGGTAGGAATATAGTTATGTATATCCAAGAAATCTACATGAAGTTATAATTGTAATACAAATGTTTATTTGGTGTTGTGCTGAAAAACCATGCATAATGCCTAGTAATCCTCTTAGTTCGCATAACAGTGTTGAATAGTTTATTTTTAGATAGGTTACATGTACTCAACTTGGCTAACACCACTCTTCCAAACTCTTTAAATGCACACATGGTTTCAGTCATCAACATCGCTGAACGCGTTACAAATAATAAACGAACACGCTATATTACTGGTGCGGCCATTGGCCATTCATTCCTCACTGATGCCGCTACCATCGAAGAAACTGCATAGAAAAAAATGCATAAAAATCCCAAAACAAAAACTAGAAAAAGGTTTCAAAAAATACAACAATACGCACGCTACACACAGACCTGAAGTATTTACTATTATTCATTGCTCTCCAATTTTGCATAAATACCATATGTAAATACACCTATACCCATGAACCCAAGCAACACGCTGGCCAATGTATTATAATATTATTCAACGAGTGTGACGTTAATATAACATGTAATAAAATGAAGCCACTAGTAACATTTTTGTGTGTCTGCGTATATCATAAATTCGGTAAGTATTCAGATAATTCTCAAATTAATAAAAACCAATATTTGGATTTTTTTGTGGTTTTAGAATGAAAATCTACACAATAACGGTATTTTCAAAAATTATAAAAATTTCAAGATATAACACGTTTGTAATACCATAATAGAGTGTGCATCTGCCTGAAGCGATCTTCCTTAAGATTCGCAATCGGCTCGGCGAAATTCCGTTCCAGGAAAGGTTGGAGAATATAGTCAGCAAAGAAAATCTCTATTGTATTTGACCTAATAAGTCCAAATTGGATAACGTATTAGTGATTTCTAGCGGACAATATGGTTAATGGCCAAACCAATTTATATCCTGGCTACAGCCAAAGGATCTCGGAAGAATTCGTAGCCTCGTGACAAGATACATATAACAAATTAGCGTTTACGCACATGAAATATGTTAACTACTAAACATAATATTCGCAAGTGCGATTGACCTAAATATATCGAATACTTTGAAATATGCTATTAAATATATTAAAATCATGTAGGAATTCTTATCTTCAGTGTGTCGGTAGAATTATAGAAATAGCTTTCTCAAACAATTCCGTCCATTTTACTTCACATCGATTATCTCTGAAAATGAGGCATCATAGGGAATCTTATGAAATGTGTTGAATTTAATATTATATAAAGCACGTAAAGTTATCTTTGTAACTTAGTTTTCTACTGAACTTTGCCCGCCTTAATTATTTGCTATGGTTTATTTTGTGACCACACAAACCCCCTTTAAAATGGATTTTAGTGGTTTAGTGCCTTTAAAAACGCAAATATGTTAAGTCAAAAAAGAAGAGGAAGTACAAGGCAATTAGTAGTGGCGTTGACAGTGGTGGAAATAACAATGAAACTGGAAATGTTGTAGCTACGATGAACCGTTAAAGTTAGCCGTCGATCAAGTTGTAGATGCTCTTACCAAGTCTCTGGAATTAGCTGGCCCGCATAAATTTATGTGGCGAACACGTTTGACTTTTGCTGTCACTGACTTCTTAGAAGCTGCCGCTGAGTCAGTGATACCAATTTCCGAGTGCAAACAGAAGTGACAATGTACTTAGACTATATGCAAACAAACACATTCACATCAATGTGCACATCTGCTTCTACTTAAATATGCGCTGGTATGTACATATAATATGTATGTGGGAAAGCATAATTACTTATTTTGTAATTGTGTTTGAGAAAGTTCAGACGCAATTGCTATGAAATCGAAAGTGAAAACTGAGTTAAATTATTCAAAGAATAAACAAAAGAGAATGAAAATAAATAAAAAAAAAAACGAAAAGGTATAACTTTCGAAAATATCGCTTTACCCTGAAAATTTACTGATAAGTAAAGAACGGCTAAGTTGGGGTATAACCGGACAATTTTTACTCTCGCTATGTTCAAGGATCAAAAGCGGGCAAATACTTTCAAGTGCTGACAAAACTTTATACGTTGTGTAAGAATTGAAAATTCATTATATGGCCAAACCCGTGAATGCATTACAATTACAGTATTTGGTATCTTATTAACAAAGACTTACGTAATTATTTCATTATTATACTTTGCTTCGTGTTCGAGATATTTCTATTAAAGTCTACCAAATTAACTCAATTGAGATACATGCGAAATAAAATATACCAAAGTTGCTTAATTAAGTACATACGGTATAAGAGGGAAAAATCAACCAGGGAAATTATTATATAAGAAATAAGGGGATTAGACCACGATCTGAACCGGTTTCATTCATATTTAGCTCTAAACCACATTATGTTTAAGAAAACATACCCACTTAATTTCATTAAAATATCACACATATTAACCAACATAAACGGTTTAAAGTCAGCTGGAAAGTCGGGAATCATTACATTGGGTTTATTTGGCCTAGTGGAAAGTGTGTACTGATTGCATTAACTTTGGTCATTACTCAAGTACACTGGAGGATATGCTTCCACGCAATTTTATGAAGATAACTCACACACTGACCGATATATTCGGCATAAAGTCTACTAGAATAACGAAAATCTTACATATGGACCGATATATACTGTATAAAACAAACCACATGTTTGAAATTCTTATGTTAGGTATGTGGTGGCTAGGGGTCATATTTATCCGATTTTATTAATTTTTGGAATAACGGCATATTTACTATTACCAGGAAAAGATACTGTCCGACTTTGATTAAAATGCCTCACGGATTGACCGATATATAAGATATGAAGCTAATTGAAAGTGTGAAATTCTTATATTGGGTATATGGGTACCAGGGGAAGCGTTTGTCCAAGTTTATCAATTTTATGCACACGGATATACTGTAAGCATAGAGAGATGCTCTCTAAATTTCATAGGAATAACTAATATATTAACCGAGATATATGGTTTAAAGTCTAACAGAACGTTGAAAATTCTTCCCTTAGGTATATGGAGGCTAGGGGAAGCATTTATCCAAAACTCCCTATTTTTGACACCAGATCACATTACTATCATGAAAAGGTACTTCATGAATTTCATTGAGACATCTTACAGACTGGCAGATAGTTTCGGTGTCTGAACTAAAAACTATCGTCATGGGTCCATAACTTTTCGAAACTCCCAGATATCGAATTTGAGGACTACAATGCCCATGTCCCTTCATACCAAAAATAGGGGGTCAATCTGTAATATATGTTAATGAAAACAAAAGGGCATTTTCCAATAAAAATGTAACCTGATACTAAAAATGGAAAAAATAGGCTTAGTACTTTCCCGAACCACATACGATAATGATCCAATAATGAATAGCCACATCCGAGCACGATAATGATTTTAGAAATTCCAGTTGAATTTATACTGCATATATCGGTCATTATGCAAGATAGCTTAACAGACTTCAGTGAAAATATTTCTTGAGCAAACTTTAGTTTAATGACAAAAATAAATTAAATCAGTCCATATGTTCCCCTAAAACTAATATGCCCAATATACGGATTTTCGTTAACATGAATTTAGTTGGTCCAAACTTTGGTTTAGCCTGATATCCCTAATAAAATTATTTCCATATGCTTAATATTATTATTTCTGTCATATACCCAATACATTGAATTTCTTTCCTCTTGGTTTTGTTTATATATGTACTATACGTTCCCACAACATGTATAATGAATATGCTGATATGTTTTACGTGATTGATTTTGATGTCGC
The DNA here is from genome assembly GCA_021498325.1 of Bactrocera minax. Classification (NCBI taxonomy): domain Eukaryota; kingdom Metazoa; phylum Arthropoda; class Insecta; order Diptera; family Tephritidae; genus Bactrocera; species Bactrocera minax. Next base: position 813,670 of record JAKEEE010000064.1, on the reverse strand, counting down.
TTCTTTTTGATTAGAAGCTCTTAAATGCACAAGCAATGTTGTATTTCATCGAAGTATTGAGTTTTAAATAGCCGCAACATTTATGAAACATCTAATTGGCTGATGTCACACATTTCTTATTTGTACAAATATTTCATATTTCACTTTGCAAATGCCTGATTAATCAATTTGCTTATGAATCTAGGTCAACTTTTAACATCAAAATGGGTAGGTTCCACTGAGCAACGCATATTAAGCAAAAATACTCAGAAAATAACAACAAACAATTACGTAAAATCAATTGAAATTTAAGTTAGTTGAGAAATTTCACACCCAACGTAATATATTTGCCAAGCAATGGATATCACCAGTAACAATACAGCTTATCTTCAAATGAGCCGTAATAGCAACGACACACTACAAACAACAACACATAAACCCACAGCTAAATTTGCTTAAGCTTGCTCGAAATTCATTTGCTTTTTCCTTACGCATTACAGACGATCGAAATATTTATAACAAAAACAGAGGAAGTTTTCAGAAACTGAGCAGAAGCAGAGGGGAAGCTGCTACGCGCAAGCAGCAGTTGACTATGTGTACATGTGACAGATGCTGCGCCCTGTGCGGCTGCCAACTGTCGTTGCCGAGGCGGCTCGTTGAGGGCGTAAAAGCGAAATTTATACTCATTCGCGCTGATGCCAATTGGCGCGCAACCATATACGCACACAATTGCTTGCATATACATGTATGTATATACAGCAATGCGTGCAGTTACAGTTCATGTGCGACGCATGCGCTTCAACTCTTTCGAATATTGTGTGCCATTGAAGTGACCAACATTGAAGTTTTTACTTTTGATGAGAAACGCATGATGGCGTCAGCCAAAGCAACAAGGAAAACAAGTAGCGTTGGCTACCATCATAATTGCCTCAAAATGTTTTTGCTTAACTCGGTCGTCGCTGACAGCAATCGCTTTATGACAACTGCGACTGCGCTTCGTTGGCTCTTTTTGCTTTTATGAGCCATATTTTCCATGTTTCGCTTTTCTAGCTGTTTTTGGCCTTTTCATTGTTATAGACGCGTTATGGAGTTTTTATGTCCCTTCAGTTTATTTATTTTTCGCATATTTTAAACTTTTTTTTTGTATGATTTGTGTTTTGTTTTCGCGCCAGTTTATGACTGTGTACTTTATGCGTATGCTGTATGTATACAACTGTATGTGCGCTCAACACTTTTCAGCGTTACTGTGCCAGCGTCAGCGTGCGTCTTGGACGCTTCTCTCATTACATTTTTCTTGCGCGTTGCTACACAGTTTCTGTTGCTGCTGCAGCGGCTGCTGTTACTTTTATTTAATTATTCGGTAAAAATGTTTTGTAACTGCTTTTTCGGCACTGCACCGTCGCAGAGCTGTAGCGTTAAAAGCGGCAGCGACAAAAACACTACCTCAGTACTTCTTAGGAACCAGTATAAAAGGGTGTCTATCTGGAGACAAGTACATCAAATTCATCTTAACGCTCTCAAGCATTGCACGTATGCGCAACCGCAACGAAATATTCAACTGAAAGTGACTCGTTAACGAATTCGGAAAAAAATTTTTCGGTGTGTTATCTAAATAAGCAATTTTCGTGAAAATGAAAGTGTTCGCCATATTCGCCACCACTTCCTTGCTCTTTGTCAACTCCGTTTCTGCCGCGCCAAGTGTACAAGATAATCGTGTCGAAGGTGAAAATGGCAGCTCTTTAGCGCTTGCCGCACGCTACCTCGGCAGCTGCTTCGACGCTGAGGATATGAGCACTTGTTTCGCCGTTAAGGGTATTACGACATTAAATCGCGCGGCTAGAAGTAATAACATCGAGCTCGTCAATGGCATATCGTTCAAAAGGTGTGTGAGTGCGTGTGATGTAAGGCAGCAAAAATATGAACTAAAACATAAGTCAAAGTCATGCAAAGGAATATATAATATTATGTATTTGTACATTCGAATTATATAAGTTGAAAGACAGTTCATTAATTGTGATTACATGACCTATAAAGGATGTGATAACCATTGAGTAAAAATTGCAAGTAAACTGAATATACCGCCAATATGAAAATCTCTAAAGCGAATTAGTGAGCAAAAAACACAATGTTACTGAAAAAGTTTTACAAATTAAGAGCATATTTTCTACTATTGACATCACTGAAGTAATCCAGAAGTAAACTCAAATTGCTTACTACGAGATAACCTAAGTTTAGTAGCAAAGCACAATTGATTCTTCTCTTTTCATGAAAAATTCATAAGTGCCGAAACCAAAGCTTCATTAGCGAAGCCGAAAGTTTTGATCTTGAAAGTTTTCATTTTATAACTTATGTTCGAGAGTATAACAAAGAGTTTCAAAGATGTTAATTTAGGAGAATAGAGCCTACTATTCATATAACATCAGATTAATCTTTAATTGAGCTGATTTCACCAATAAGTCTGCTGATTTCTATAGGACGTCTCGGTAATAATAATTTTCGAAATCACTCATTTAAAAGCATTGAGTGAAGAGTCTTTATCTATAAACAGTTTCTGTGTCATAACCAACCTATCAGCGAAAAAATTAGAATAAACTTAGTTAAATGAATTGATTGAATTGAATTAGAATAAAATATTCAGGCTCAGATATAATTATGGTTGAAGAAAATATTCAAAAGTATTAATTTCTTTGATTTTGAAGCTAAACTAAATCTTTACTACTTTTGTTTGCAACCTGGTTTCTGGTAAGAGAATTTGTATGTGAAAGCAGCAACGCAGCCAATAGTCGAAGTCAATAGAGGGCATGTCAATATCGCATAAAAAAGAATAAGCCCTATAAGCCTAATAAGCTACCCTTTCCATATTTGATTATACCAATCAATTATATTTATAACTATCCGTTGTTCAATTCACTACTCTTTAATGTCTGTCGAATCGAAGAGAGCTCACAAAGGACTGAATTAAATATTTCTCCTAATTAGTAAAATAGAAGCATCTGAAATTTTGCAATCATATTAAGTAAAAGTGATTAATATCTTATAAAGATCTTCGCACTACTTAGTCGCTTTAATATGGAAGGTCACCATGGTTTCAGTCGGAAATCCAGTAATTTTTCTTCATCCACTGTTTAGAAAATTTTCACTTAGCTTCATTGACTTTTGCATTAATTTTAATTTGAGCTCAATATTAATTATATTCTTTCAGAGACTCCGCTTCTTCCGGGCCGCGCAGCGCTAAAGCTTTGAGTGAAAACGAAATATACGCGCAATTACCCGAAAATTCTGACGAACGCAGCGGCCGCTTGGTCGATATCGCTATGCAAAACGCTGCTGATTTCTTGAGCTCCCACAGTTTGGAAGTGAAAATTCCCGCTGAAGCCACACAAGAAGTGGCACGCGCTCTCGATGAAGGTGAGCCTCAGAACTTAATACCTAAGTAATGGAAGAAAAAAAACGGGAAGGCTTCTTTCACACAAACTAAACGGGTTCTTTCACAAAATAATTCACCGCCTTAAAAATATTTCTTTGAAATAATATTTTCCTCCCATTTTTATAGGTCGTGGTAAATTGAAAAAGATGATGGGTCCTATTGCTATCGCTATTGGCGCGAAATTATTTGCTATCGTACCCATTGTGCTCGGCGCTTTGGCCCTGCTCACCACCAAAGCTGTGATTGTTGCTAAGATCGCTTTGTTGTTGGCTCTCATTGTCAGTGGCTCGCGTTTCTTCGGTGGTTTAGGCAATAAGTTCGGTGGTGCTTTTGGTAGTGGCTATAATGCGGCCGGTTGGTCAGGTGGCAACTCAGCAGGTTGGTCTTCCGGCGGTGCTTCATCATATCCATATGCCCGCAGCTTAGACGCCCAACAGTTGGCTTACAATAAACAAGCGCCCTCAGTTAATGACGAAGAAGCAAAAGAGGAACAGTTCTAAACGCAAGGGCTGTTCATCATCGCATGAGAAATGCCAAAAATGTGCCTTCATTAAAATTTACATTATTCTAAATATTTTAATGTATACTTTGTAGTTCGTAGTAATTTATTAAAAGAAGAAAATATGTATTTATAGAATTTGCTTAAACGACTTGAAAGCAGTTTGCTAATGAGTACAAGTGCGAAATACGGAAGGCTTACAAGCCCCCAATTCATAAGCATTTAAAAATGTGTTCTTCTTAGACCTAAAATATAAATATGTATTGTTGTTCAAAATGTACAAAGATTAGCGAATAAAGTTCGATATTATAAATCATAGCAAATTTGATAATAAGAAACCGGTATTCGCCGGCGGTGGTGCCAGATATACTATACTCTCACTAACTTAAATTACAGATCAGTTTTAATTTGTGTCCAAATTAAGCATGACCTAAATAAATTTGCTTTGTTAAAATCTGTCAATAAATTAAGTTGATATACTTAGTTTATCACATTAAATCACTCTCGACTGATAGTTTTGTGGATAATAATTGAAAATATGCCCCAAATATTAGCGCCACCTACCTGTCGTCTGCATAACACAAGTATCAGGCAGCCACCTGACAATTTTATAAACGCATTTTCCTACTTTGTGTTAGAAATTTATTTTAGGTATTTTTATTTTTACACCAAACTTATTTTATAGTTTCTTCCAAGTTTTCAAAGAACATAACACCCGTACCAAACGAGATTTTTCTATTACGCCAAATACGTATAGTACGATCTGTATTTGTAAATAATTTTAAATAAAACAGAATTTAGTAATCTCAATTAATGACTAACATATAATTTCGTAAGCTTGCCTCTATTCAACAACACGTATTCTTAAGAAGTCGTCAATGTTGGAAATAAAAATAGTAAACCAACTTCAGTATAGCGGTTCAAAAGCGTACTTAACTTAGCATAACTCGATAGTGAAACATACTTCTCATAGAGCTGTCGTAATAAATTAATAATTATAACCTCATTTAATAACATATTTTATACTAAATTAAGTACTTTATGTTGTATGCAAGTTGCGATCTACATTCATTTAGATATATGTCTTAGAGTAACTCTCTATTGAAGTTTTATTTAAAATTCATTACTTAAATGTATGATCTTTAAGTTTTTCTCACAAATTGTAATATTTGTAATTTCACCTAATTTATTTCGCTGATAAATTGGAAGTCCTGCAGATCGGACACACAAAACAATAACATCTGCAACAATAACACAAATAACTTCTCAATACATTCCGTAAACATATGGATGCCACATTTTCTGATTCATAACATGGAATTCGAAATGCAATTCCAGCTCTTCCCTTTTTTTTCCCAAGTTTCAAGTCAAAGGTATACTTTATTTCGTGCATGTGTAGCATGTACCTGTATTTACGGGTACACCCGGCTGTACATCTCGCTAGTTCAAAACTGGCGCAATATATCTCTTTACGTGGGAGTATTGTTTCGAAATACATTCAACTGCCTCTCTAAAGAAAGCAGTGCTCTAGGAAATTCCGATTTTATTCTTCTGCAGAACGCTGACTTTATGTGGAACAAAAAATTTTGCATAATGTGAGTGTCAACTTTATTCCACTTCCACTATATCAACTCTATATCCTTTACACCAGTTCGGAGACAGTCACGAAAACTGCAGTGCGATTTTTCTGCTTTGCCCCTCCTTTTTACTGCATGACGTTGTGTATAGTATATTCTGACAAAAGCAAAATGAGTGCATACAATAAGTGCAACATATGTACATACTAAATTTGTACTTATACGCATATAAATACATATCCGCGCAAATAATTCCTTGTATGTGTACAAATATATACGTGCTTGTACGCCACATAACTCTGTATATGCATTGCAGAAAAGAAAGTACTTGTTGTTGGTAGAGTTAATGGAAAACCACCCGAATGAGCAAACGAGTCTAAAGTACCTTCTTCTACCGTAAAACTAGCGAAGCTTCAGAACGAGAACTGTGTGAATCGCAAATTACTCGAAATTATGGTTTTCTAGGTACGTTGCGGATCTTACATAGTTGCTTAAGACTGTTATAGTATTTGCGGTTTGTATTACAATTCATTTTCCAATTCCGTTTACTCAGTGATACCTGAATCTGAATTCAAATTCCCTACCAATTTTTTATGGATTTATGAACCCTTTAATATTTTTAGGTGTGTAATCTATATTTGCTAAAGTCGAACATTTCTTAATGCGACGAGAAACCTAGAAAATGCCGGACTTTATAACATTTATAATAGTAAATATATGAGATATCCCTGTGAAGCTCGAGGGTTATCTGTCCATAATAATTATGTGCCATTGTGTCAAAAATAGAGAAAATCGGGTAAATACTTCTCCTAGCCCCATATACCTAATATAAGGATGTTCAACCTCCCGTTAGACCTCCTGGTCAATATATGAGTTATCCCTGCTAAATTCAGAAGTGTCTCTTTCTGTGCCCCTGTGCTCAAAATACATAAAATCGAGTAAGCTTTATACGCCATATACCTAATTTAAAAATTTCTATAAGATTGCTAATATAAGACTTCCCGTTGGCCTTATGCCATATATATCATATATTGTATATTGATCAATCTGACAAATCTAGATATTTCGGACATGGAGCAAAATCGACAATGAGTAACGTATGATTCAATCAGCGTTTTATAGACAACTTTCTTTAACTTCCAGGATGTAAATTTCCAAGAACTTTTCAGGATATCACGATGCATTGTTATTAGATCTAAAAACCCGAAATAACAAACTGTTTCTTATATAGCTCTTTCTTCCCATGAGACATTACCATAGATATATATAAAGTTATACTTATCAAAATGATTAGCATGAGTAGAGTCGAATTCCGAATGACTGTCCATCCGTCCGTCCGTGCAAGCTATAACTTGAGAAAAAATTAAGATATTTCGATGATCTTGGTACACGTGCTCCTGAGCACTATAAGAAGGTTGGTATTGCAAATGGGCGGAATCGGACCTTTGCCACGCCCACAAAATGCCATTAATCAAAAAACTATAAAGTGCTTCAACTAAGCCACAAATTAAGATACAAAAATATAAAATGGTTTCATTGGGCATAGAAGTTTCTAAAAAAAGGCATGACCCCCATATATCTGACAAACCCTTAAAGCTATGCGAACTGAACTCGGAGAACAACTCTCTCCAGCAACTCCTTATACAGTGTGAACAAGGATGAAGTCGTTGAAAACTACTAAAAGTACAATAACTCACTAAATAAATACGCCCACTTTTCTGTGAAAGCTCATATCTCAGGAACTACTCAACCGATTTCAACCAAATTACATAGCATTATTCTGATATCTTTATCTTATGGGCGAAATCGAACTACAACTACACGTACTTCCCATATATCGCAAATTTAAATTCCATCTGATTCCTTCACTTTACAATATACAAAAATCAAGCACCTATGAAGATATTGAATAAAACTTTGCCCAAATAATGCCATCTAGGTATGGCAACTCTCATAAGAAAATTATCGAAATGGTACGATATCCTTTCAGGGCCCCATATACCGAATATGAGGACCTCAGTACCGATGGCTTTACGACTTTATGTCGAAAATATAGATGAATATACGAGATATCTTAAAGACATTCAAAGAGAATATTTATTAATCAGGAAGCATCAAGGAGAATACAAATTAAACTATCATACACATACTACATATAAAATAATGATTTTGTTTATTCTAGTGGAATTTTACCTAATGTTAAATATAGCAAAAGGAAATACATTATTTTTTCATTAAATTGAAGTAATTTCATAATCTCACTCTCATAGAAATGATTGTTCGTATTGGCAGAAATCCGGGACAATCGATTTTCACAAGCTTCTCTTGAAACGAATGTTTTACCAGTAAAAGCATTCACTATAAAGAGGAATAGGCAATAAACACTTGGTGACAGTTCAGGGCCATAAGCTGGATGCATAAAAACCTGCCAAACAAGCTCCCGGAGCGAGTCAATATCGATATGTTTGGCCTAGAGTTATCCTGATGGAACACAATTCCCCTCTCACTGGCCATACCTTCTGGGCGACTACTTATTTCAGACGGTCTAATTGTTGACAGTACAGATCCCAATTAAGAGTTTGGCCGCAACGGAGCAGCTTATAGTAAATGATTCCCTGCCAAACCCACCAAACACATAGCAAAGCCTTCTGGCCGTCAATCCTGGCCTTGCCACCATTTGCGCCGGCTCACCGCTATTCGACAACTACTGTTTTCACTTGACGTTGTTGTAACTCACGTAAGTCACGTAAGTGGCGTATTTCTTGCTTTTCTCATTGCGTGTGCTCAAACAATACTGACTTAAACAATCACAAGGAGGAGTCTGAGGAATTTTTCTAGTATGAAATCTTAAGTTTCTAACGTCGTATGGCATAAGCCGATTACACTTGTACAACGTGGAATACAAAAAATAAATGTAACAAGTAAGAAAGGGTTAAGTTCGGGTGTAACCGAACATTTTATATTCTCGCATTATGCAAGGATCAAAGAAGGAAAATACTTTCAGGTGCTGGTAAAACTTTATATTAAAACATGTTGCATAACGTACTTCCATTACTATATTTTGCTCTGTGTCCGAGATATTTATATTAAAATCCACCAAATTAACTCGAATGAGATATATGCGATATAAACTCAACCAAAGTGGCTTAATTAAATACATTAGTTATATGAAGAAAGAGTCAACCAGAGAAAAGGAAATCATTATATTAGGAATAAGCGGCTTAGATCATGGTCTAGACCGATTTCTTTCATATTTAGCGCGAAATCACATTGTGTTTAAGAAAATATAAATATGAATATATGAATAAATATATGATGAAATATAAATATGAAGAAAAATATATACTTAAGTTCATTAAAATATCACGCATATTGGTCAATATAAACGGTTTAAAGTCAGATGGAAAGTCGGGAATTCTTATATCTCATTTTTGAGATAGAGAAAGATATACACTGATCACATTAACTCTTTTCATTACTCAAGTATATTAGGGAACATGTTTTCACCCAATTTTGTGAAGGTAACTCACACAATGACCGACATATTCGGCATAAAGTCTGCTAGAAAAAGTGAAAATCATGATATGAATGTTATGGGAGCTGGGATAATTCGTAGACTGATTTCACAGATTTGAGGCAGTAAACTATGGTATATCCAATATTTCACCTTCACTTAATTTTGCTAAGATATCTTACATATTGACTGTAATATACGGTATGAAGTCTACCCAGAGGTTGAAAATCCGTGTATTAGGTATATCGTGGCTAGGGGAAGTGCTTACCCGATTTTATCACTTTTAAGCGCATGGGCACACTGTTATCAGAAAGAGACGATCTCTGAACTCCAAAGAGATAACTCATATATTGCCCCTTATATATGGCATAAAGTCTACAGGAAGGTTGAAAATCCTTATATTAGGTGTATGGGGGCTACGTGAAGGGCTTTGAATTTGAACTTTGAACAAGGGGTGCCTTTAGTGGAAGCCATCTCAAGTCTAACAATTGTCGGAAGAGCATTATTCTCAAACCCCGGAACCGATAATATGGGCTTAACGTCTATGGCTAACTTCTATGAGATATATTATTGAAATGCAGGGTAAATCTTTGCCTAATAATATTGTGGCCTTTTGTCAAAAGTGGGTAAAAGCGGGTAAATACTTCCCCTAGTGCCCATTTACTTTATATAAAGATTTTCGAAATTCCGATTAACTTTCTTTCGTACAGATTGTATATGTTTATAATGTTTATATATGTTTATAATATGATATATGTTTATAATAATAATAATATGTAATATATATATATATAATATATACGATATAAGGTTAATAGGATTCCAAAATCCTTGTTCGGTGCTGAATATTAATGAAATCGGTCTACACCGTGGTCTGCACACTATATCTCTAATGTAATGATTTCCGATTCTCTATTTGAAGTTTTGTACTAATAATATATAAATATCCCCAATATACTAAGTTTAACCCTTTTGGTTGAGTTTATGTCACATATATCGTTTTCGAACACGGAGCAAAATGTAGCAATGAAATTAAAAGAGCCTATTACCTATAATATAAGTTAGTAAGACACCAAATTTGATTATAATCAAATCACAATTTCGTCGAGTAATGAATGTTAAATGTTACGCAACATCTGTTTATATAAAGTTTTGTTAACACCTGAAAACGCCCCCTTAGCTTTGATCTTTGAAAATTGCGTGAGTATAGAACGTTCGGTTACAGTCGAACTTTGCATTTCCTTAACTGTTAAATATAAAGTTTTGTCAACACCTGAAAATACGTCCATGGGTTCAACCTTTGAAAATTGAGAAAAGAGAAGAAAATAATCAGTTAGAACCGAACTTAAACATTCCTTTCTTGTTTTCTTTTAGGCATTTCAGTAGCATGTTCCTTATAACTGTATCTATTATCTTTCCTTGCTTGGAAGTGTATTTATTATCCCGTAATGCCGCCGAGACCTTACCACAAAATCACAGCTTAACTGAGGAGTTAAAAGTGGACAGTGTACGGACATTTACATCCGGACAGCATATGTAACGTAGCCTTGGCACAGAATAACCGGCACAAGCACTCAAGTACACTTCATTTATAACTGCGTGTGTCAACAATGATTTGACCAAAAACTTGCAAGAAGAAGAAACGAACCAAAACGAATCGTAGTAAGTAATTTTATTGAAATCGAAAGCAATCGAATGTGAGGAAAGGAAAAAAATCTGACCCATAGAAACACTATAAACGGGCATAAAATCACATAAAGCCAATTGCAGTAGAATGTCAATTACCCAAAACGGCGAGTGGATGCGGTTTGGGTAAGTAGCGAACTGGCGAACTGGCTTAACAGAAGAGTGGTAAAAGACGAACTTTTATTATTTATTTATGGTAGACGAAGTGGTTCGCAAGTACTGTTTAACAACGACTAATAGAATAATTTGTGAATAACTACACATGCCCACACACACACACACACACATATATTTGCCCTTGTATTTACAATTGCCATTAAGGGACACTGGCAAAATATTAATAAACTGCTGACTTTCATAGAAACGAATAATGAAATTAATTCAGTTAATTGTGTGCCTGTGTGTGCCTGTGTCTGCTTGGTAGCTGCATGTTGGTGTGTGTACGCTTGTGGCTGATAGGCGACGCATGAGTTTATGAACAAGAATTTGGAACAGATAATCCACAGCGACCGAGTTCATATTTGTGGCTAGAGTCCAGTGGCCAGCAGTTATAACTGAATAAAATCACGTACATGCGCTTGCAGCGGAATATGTGCCTGAGCGTGTGTGTGTGCGTATGACACATATACGCCCAGGCATGCATGACGCATATTAATGATAATAGATATGCAACAACAATTTCACTCAAATGGGACAATTGCTACCGAAATATAGTTTTACAAAATATTTTCGTTTTTATTTTGTTGTTGTTACTTTGTACACATTTATTTTCTAACTTTTTGATGTTAACTTAATATTGTCACGGTTAAGTGCTGTGCATTGCCGACTTCCCTTTCGTTTGGATGGCAAGTGTAGCAACAATAAACCGCCAGAAGCGTGACAAATGGCTGAAAGAAGTAGCCGAGGTGGCCAAGGAAAGGAAAATACGGCAACCCAGACACCGAATTTGACGCTGGAGGGCAACAAGACTAACACTCAAAGTGCTGATGTTGCTGTTGTTTTACTGGCAGCCATGCTCTTATGGACAAGAAATTTTTTCGCTATGGAAATGTGTGTCGAAAAAATCAGAGGCAAGCAACGGACAGTGCGTCCAAAAATCAAAATCAAACGATTGGTAAGTTGTCAATAGAGTGCTAGCAACAACGACATGTAGCACTAATAGCAATTTGTATTTTGCTTATTTTAAATGCAGCGACGCGTACCTGACGCTTGACGGTGGGTCCCCACCACATTCGCCTGCTTGCCATACATGCTTCCTCTAATTCACTTGGCTTGCACTAATATGCGTGTGTTCGTACGTATGAACGTGCTGTTGTTGGTTGCGTATTTTGGTGTTTGCATATTTTCTTTCTTTCCGATTTCTAGTCGACAAAATAGGAATTGGAAAAAGTTGGAACTTTTTCGGCTATGAATTGCCTAAGCGTGTAGAGCTGCGACACTTCATTACGCGACAACTCAATACGCCGCAACACGATTAGCTGCATTTCGATTTTATAGATTCACCTCGTATAAATACTCGTGCTTGGCACTTAATCAATCACATAACAATTTCAACCTTCAAACTGTGTGTGCTGTGTGATCAATCCACAATAAAAACGGATTAATTAGTTACATTAACTAACAAAAATATAAGAATTAAAGTAAAATGTGTTCGAAATTCGTTTGTGTCGTTCTTATCGCGTCCTTCGTCTGCAGCGCTGCCGCTTTACCCTCACTACAGCAACTGGATAACAGCGAAAAGGATGTCATTGGTTTGATCAATAGAGTCGACAGTTCCGACTCGCTCCCACTCTTCGGTGGTCTGCGTGTAGAACGCTCTGAAACTGGTCGCTCATTCGGTGCCTCCGCCAAGGGTGTTGAATCGGTTGATGAACGCGTCGAACGTTATCTAGCTACACACGAATTGAACATCGGTCTACCCGGCGATGATGATGAGGAAACCGAGAACGAATATGCCGGCCGTGCAATGGAGGGTAAGAAGAATAAAAACAAAAAAAAATGTTTAAATTAACAAGTTGTGGGGTGGAAATTCGAACAAAATGTGAAATTGCATATCTTGAAACAGTTAAAAAGCTCAGCTGTTAATTAGTGATTTATTTGGATGAACAAAGAAATAAGTTTATCGCTCATTAGAAGATATTAGTTCATAAAAATAATTAACCAGAAACCTAAACACGATCAAATAAGAAAGACAATGCCCGAAAACTTATTTTTGCAATATTATTCATTTTCGATACTTAATTAAAATATTTAATATGAAATAAAATATGTGAAAATGTGTGAGAATCCCATTTAAATTCAATTTACTAATTTAACAATTTATTTAAATATTTATTGCTTTTTTAAATTTTAATTATTTCATATCTGATTATTGTGCACTTACAAAACTCAGCAATTATTCTAGTATTTATTATAATAATTTTGTACTTTATTGCACCCACATCTTCGACATCAATTTTATTCCGCTGCCAACATTGTTACTCAATCTTCCATCCCATTAATAAATACGCTCATTCACGTGGCCGAAACAAATGGCAACATAAATATAAATATATATGGTCGCAAAAACTCGGTTGCACGTTGCCACTGCAGTGACATAAATCAGTGGCAGTAAAAAGCAATTCGCTAACCGCTACAAATGTCGCCTACTAGCCGCGGCACTACAGTTTCAATATTAACAGGTTAATTCACCACTGTGGCACCATTTCCAATGCAAAACTTTTCATGATGACTTATACGCTGAACTTCGACACCACCTTAATTGAGTAATAATCGTAACGGTAATTACAGCCGACATGTACGGTTTGACGTTACTGCAGTCCCGAATGCCATACACTCATTTGCTGTTCTATATGCACGGCGACAGGCAGCTAGAAAATGGAGCGAATGCAATACCTGAACCAACAACGACAACAACATAATAGTTGCTGATCGAAGACTCTTCTGCCTGCACTTGGCAGTTGAAGTTAGTGTGATCAAAATGCAATTTATTGTTGCACAAATGGCATTAACCGCACACACACAGACATACGCTTGCTACATATTACATATTTGCTTTTTTACATATTTGTATTCACATATACGCATGTGTGTGTGTGTGTGGTTAGTATTGAAAATTTAAATGAGCACGAATGCCTTTGTAATCTTCGAGCTAAGCAAATAATGATAAATTGAAATACCGTTACGCAGCGCATATTGTTCATTTAGTATTATCTCCCTACTATTACAAGACAGCAGCTCTTAACAAATCAATTTCTGCACAAAAGCATACATTCTTCTCTACTTTTATGTGCTGACTTTTTGAGCATAGTTTCTCGCCTAAGAATTAGCTGGGTATTTCGACATTTATTTAATACAACACGCATTATAAGGCTTATATAAGCCTATCTTAAGTTAGAACCCAGCACTACTATAAAACCCAACATATATGAGGCCTATTTAAAGGCTATATTATTAATTAAATTATTATTTAAAGCCTTTAAATATTGCTGCGAAGCTGTCAAACTTTCACATGTACTTATTAATACTCTCGAAGCTTTCGTCTGTACGCCTTTGTAGCATACCAAAATAGCTTCGTAAATTTATTTAATCTGCTCGTAAGCCAATCCTGCTTTCAACTCTTCAACAGCGAATTCTTTGACAGTCGGTTTACAGTTGGATAAAAACCACGTTTTCCATATGAGGCGATTGTTAACTCAATCCTTTATTTAAACCAAATAACTAGTTGGCCCCAAGGGAGTTGACGACTTTCAACTACGACTTTGGCGTAAAATGCAGAAATTTGTTTTTTTGTAGTTTGCCAACCTTTATGTTTGATTTGCTAATGTCACCGAAGTGTAGTGTGCTCGAACTTCAATTGGCTTGTGTATATTTATTCGTTCTTCAAACCATCAACGCGAAATCCTTAAAGAAAATCTTTAGTTTATTAGGTAGAATTAATGTAAACAGTTTTAGCTGTGGCACGTGTACATATGTATATGTGTAATACATTGAGTTTACAGTATCAGTTACCACATCCATAGTAGACGAAATGTATCTCCTAATATTTAATATTAATAATTTATGCAACATTTTAAACACAAATTCCTCCAAATTATGGACAAATTTAAATTTGCAAGTAAAAATTCCCTCTCGTTCTGCAACAAAACTCTGACCATAAATAGCAATTTCCAGCTAAAAGCACGATATCAAGTTGTATAAAGTTTTGGCATTATGAATAGAGCAAAGGAAAGGAGCAAAGAAGCTAAAGTCATAAAGCATACAAAAAAAAAGCAACAACAACATTTTACCTGCTTTCTAGAAAATCTTGCAACATTTTGTGGCAGCAAAATAGCACATTAGAAACGCGCCTCGAGAGCGATAAAGTCATTCAAAATATAGTTTTCGAGAATTAGCGAAGGGTATATACCGTTACAATGGCAGCAACACGCAACTCAAACAAACGTATTCCAAACTTCGCCATAATTAGTTGAAAGCAGAATGACGTTGTTATAATTATATACAGGCAATTCCGTTTAACTTAAAGTTTCCGCTAATTGTATCGACCTTCAACCAACTTATTTCCAGAGCGAAATAACAAAGTAAGCTGAACGAGAGCTTTAAATTCGGGCTTAAGCAACTTTAGCAATTGCAAATTTCGAAAACTCTTTACTTTTTACTATATTCTTGCATGCTCTTCATGCTCGCGCTTTACGGCACTTCAGCCAACCTCCGCACCAACCCAAAACAGTGGGTTAGGCAACAACAAGTTGCTTCGGAATTAGGTCCTAATAAAGTAGAGAGTCATTGTCGCTTTTTACATCGCGTACATACAGCCAGCACTGTAGTTGCCATGTTTAAACACTTTCCCAAGTTTCTTTATGCCAAAGTTGAATGGTTCGCGGTTGTGAGTTCTCTGGTACTTTAGCAGTTTGCATACTTTTAGGATACTTTTGCGAACAACATTTTCCTGCAAATACCCACTTATTTCCGCTCACGGCTGTTGCAGGCATGTTTGTTACATTTTTCGCTAGTTTTCTTCGCAGAATAACTTTGCGTTTACGGGTGATGCAATTCTTGTTACCCAAATTCCACTTTAATAATATCACGTGACTGTCTTGTGAGCATAGGAATCTTTGAATTTGGTTTTTTATTTCACTTCTCACCTTTATCGGCATTCAATAAAATGCATGTGCCATTGCAGTAAGTATGAATGGGCAACTCTGCTAACGGCACATCATTAACGCTCAACATTTGGAATAACTGTTTAAAAATTTAGCACAGCTTCAGGCGCCCCCAAATTGACACTTTTAAATTGTTTCTGGTTTGCCGCAATGAGTTTTTGTTGCAGCCGTATTACCACTTCATTGACTTAAATGAGTGTGAATAAGTTTACACTCGCCGCAACATTCGCTAACCGAAACTTTTCATTGCAGAATCCCGCAGCAAGAAAATGAAGAAGATGCTCCTGCCTCTGCTACTGATCTTGAAGCTGAAGAAGGCTGTGCTCTGCAAGATTGCTTTCAGCATCGTTAAATTCATATCCCTTAAGAGCTTGGCCATCTCCATTTTGGCTCTGATCCTTGCTGGTGTGTAGCATTTTGAAAATCGAGTTCCTCAGCTTGTCGTTCTCTAATAAACCTTTACAATTTTCGTCACAATTTAGGCGCCACTTTCTTCAAGGACTTGTTAGGCAAGAAGAAGGAACACATCACTACCGCTTACATTACCGGCAGCCCATTGAACGCCGAAATCGTGCACTCCGACTGGAACCGCAACGGTCAGGCTGCTGCCTCTGACTTGGCTTACAACCAATATGGCTTGGCTCAACCCTTCTAAATGTCTACAACAGCTCAGGCGAATCGACAACGGCACAACCCGCCGCTAGACTACTTTTAGCTAGCTAGTTTTACATCCCCTCTACCTTAGCCTACCCCCTTCCTATGCTATTGAATCCTATGAAAGTTGATCATTTTTCATATTTCCATAATTTTCTATTGATCAACATAAGAATGACTAAATTTCAGTTAATTTATAAAACTTTATATTTAAAAATATTTATTTGTAGTCGAGTACTTAGTTTTTAGTTAGTGAAAACTATGCGATACCAAAAACAAAACAAATGAAAAGCAAAAGCAAAAGCAAATGCAAATGCAAAAAGGCAAAATTGAAAAAATTACAAAAAAAAATAATAAAGAAAATCGAATAATATTTATTTCATAAAAATACATATACAGATAATTTTATTTACTTAAATATTTTGCACTTTGTCAATCATTCAGCAACATTGTAGTCGCCGCTTAAAACTCGGTTGTTCTTATTATTAACCCATTAGTTATTAATTTACATTAATGATTACACATATGCAGCAACTTACAGTTAAGTAATTGCTATGCATAATTAAGTTAAGCTCAGGTTTCGTTAAATATTTCTGAAGAAAAATTATGCGGCTCCCTTTCTCGCGCTTTCGTTTTGAAATATTTGCAACAAGTTGACTAGGTGTTACAAATTTGTCTCAATACAGTCACAGTTAGCCAAGATAATATAATATCATTAATTAAGCATTATGTACAGATTCATTTAATCAGCTTAAATTTAGCAATCCCATTGATTTAATCTTTAAGTAATTCTGTTTTAAATGCAACCGAAGAAATAAAATTCATTGAATAAGTAAGTTTATGAATTGGTTCTATCTTTTTCTGTGTTTTTCTTTTTGTAAATAAAGTTAACCTTTTTATTTGATGAGGTCGAAATTTTGTAGCGATAAAGATATTTCCAGCTAATTTAAATAACATCGGTATTAAACATCTGTTGCTGTCAACAATTCAACGTTCTCCCACGAAGTACAAGTCTACAGTACTAGAGTGCTACAAGTAGGTTGAAAGTAGAAGAAAATAGGTAAAGCCTCCATTTTGGCTAAGGCTAACGCTCAACCTCCGGGGCTATAACTGCTAGGATATCAGAGTTGTATTGTTCCATTCCACTGGTAACTAAGAATTTTCAGGAATTTATAACTTCTTTGGTTAAGCTGTCTGTTTCATGAGGCTGGTCAAACTACCATAAAGTGCATTACGAATCTGTACCAACAGATCAGCTAATCTGAACATTGAACAGCAGCCCATACTCCCGTATATTGTAATATATTTGCTGAAATATCTCCATAAATATCGTTTGTACAATACTTTTTAAATTCCAAAATAAAACACCTTTCACTTCTAATTATTACATAATTTAGTGAATCGAATGAAAAGTAGAAAGACAAGTAGTAAAGAAAGGTGTTTATTCTCATTTACAATATATACACAATCTGTTATTATTTGCTTTCATTACCAATATGAAACAGACTAACTTGTTTCTCACTGGTAGTGGCTCTCAACAAACAGTCACTGGGCAAACTGGAGTGATTAGTTATCTAATTTCTAATATTTTCATATTCTCCCTTTGAGGGAGCTTTCACTTCCATTTTAATATATTTTAACTTCATTCGTTATGTTTTAATGCAATTTTTCTTATACTTTTTTAGTTGTTCTTAAGCTGAAATGCAATATAACCATACGTGAATCAAAATTTCTTGAAAATGTTCAACTAAACTTTACTAAGCCTCATAAAATTAATTTTAAGAAATATTTAATGTTATTATCTACATAAAACGCAACAACAAGATAAATAAATCCAACCATAGAGACACAAATAATTGTAAGGAATGTAAATATGACATATAAAAATTAAAACTACTACTAGACCAATTGTCCGTCCACCCAAGTTTGGCACACATGTTCCTCATCACTCACAGAAAATTCATATTACAGATGGAATTGTGATATATAAAATTGAAGCGATATCTTTTCATGACAAAAATGTTTATGATGTAGTGAAAACGGATAAAATCGGTGAGGATATATATCCTATATATCCAATATAACGATTTTCATTGTTTTGCTTTCTTCATGCCATATATGTATATTGATCAATGTGTAAGATAGTTCTACGAAATTATGTGGATGTATTATAGTTTGATGTAAAAACTTAAAGTAGGAATTAGTTCATAAATTACCGTAATTTGTGTACACTATATAAGGGGATTTTTGGTTGTCTGTTGGCCCCATTCCGTAAATATCAGTCAATATGTATGGTATCTTAATGAAATGAAACGGACACATTTTCTTAAACATAGCATTACTTGATGGAAAACATGGTTGATATCGGGTTAAACCAGTATACCAATTATAATTACTCCTGCCGTTGAATTGCTTTATACATAACATATTGGTAAGTGATTAAGAAAAATTGAATTGGACATGAAATTTACATGGTTTTGTAATATATTACTCATTTAATAACAATACCTTTATACAAAACTATGTACCTTTGTACAAAAAACTACCAATGTACAACGATTTCGATGACATCGTTGACAATTGCGACGTCCACCTATTAATCAACGAGGCACGCGACAATTGCTGCTACTATATTAATTACAGATGTATACACCACAGCTTAAGCACCCTCGCACTGTCCAACTTAGTCTATACATACGTACAAATATACAGCTATGGTTTCTTATTTTTCAGCCTCTCGGAGAAAGAGAAACTCTCACAAAATTTTTTGCGTGTCAATTAATGAAACTAAAAGAGTTTAGGAAGTTCTTCTGCATTTTTCTTACTCACATATATACTATAAAAATATTTTCCAATTCATACTCAGCGTCAACGTCGCCGTATTCGTTTAACCGTTCTTCCACTGTTGTTGTAGTCAATTTCATTTTAAGTTTACTGTTCTTTTTGGACTGAGTATAGTTCAGTCTTTCTCACCTATCATATGATTTTCTTTTTCATATCTATCGCATATAATTTGACCATAGTCCATTGACCATTTTGCCCAAATCTTATGTCGAATAGAAGTGATTTAAGGGAAAAAAGTAACGGGGCGTAACAATACAGCCTTCCGTTTTCTCTTCTTGGCTGGCGTCGCTGCAGTAAAACTTTCATTTTCAAAAGAAAGGTAGTACATGAATAAGTTCAGCTCTGTACTGATGAGTTTGGGGGTTTTGTGGTTTGGGTTGACCACCCAACAGTGTGTACACATTTAACTGACTTTCTGAATTTGTACTAGTGCTGCTGTCACTTCTTTGGTTAATGGTTTTTAACTGCAGTTGAGAGTTTTCCATTTTCTTTCACATATTGCTGATTGAGAGTTTGAATTATTCTGCAAATTTGTATGCGAAGAGTTAGGTTGGTATAACGATAACTGCTTCCGCTCCCTCTCTACCGCACTGTCTCTCTCTCGTGGGTTTCTGCACAGCCTATTAAGCTTTCCACTGGCCCACAGCTTGGTCTCTCGAAGTTCCTTTCTTTTGCTGCAGTTCCGCTATGCTGCCACAGTGAAAGGGAAACAACGCCAGTCGACCGCTGCTGCGAGTGCTGCTATCTAAAGTTTATTACCGCAGCATTTTTTCTGTCCAATTTCGTTAACAACTTTTCGCAGCAACTTCTCCATTGCTTTTATTATCGTATAAAATTCAGATCACTCTAATGTCGATCAACAGTCGGTATTCAGTGATAGTGTGGCATACAACTGGCAGCAGCATTCGCATCACCAGTCCTGCTTAGTCATTTCAAAAGGATATAAATCTGCACATACATACATAGACTTTCGTCATGCTGCCACAAAGGACTATGGAATACTTATATTATTTGGGATTCTTCATTCTGCTAATAAGATTCGCCGATGCCGACGCCGCCACTGTACGCACTTTCGAAGAGTCTGCCAGTGAGAACAGTCTAGTAGCGCCACCCGCCTCACACCCTACTTCCACCGAGACCACAGGAACGAGAAATAACAACAACAAACGTGACGTAATAAGACGTGCATTCGAAGAGTGTAGAACGCAACTGAGTTGGATGTGTTTGAAAATTGAATTTGTGAAAATTATGGAGCGTTTGATGGAGAAGGACGAGCTGCTGCTGGTGCCTGGTGTGAGTGTTGTGCGAAATATCAATGCAACGGAGGTTAAGAGCAACGATTTAATGGCAGGTAGGTGAGAAGAAGCATAATTTCACAGGTCTTAAAACTAATATAAATTTGTATCATCTATAAAAAGTTTTATAAATCATCCATAAATATAAAATTTTGATTGTAAAATTGATCCGTACAAAGTGTACTAGTAGTTGCACTAGAGGAAGTTTTAGAAAAAAGATGTTTATATCCCAAAGCTACCAAACTTTATATCGAAAAGCTATTGTATAACAATATAACTATTCAGTTCAGTTGCCTTATACCCATGAACACATATCATTTATTTTAATATTTTTTCCTTGTAAATTGTTTTTCAAAATAAAAACATCTTCCTTAAAAACTTTAAATTTCTCCATTGCAGAGGAACGAACACAGAAAAATGTTCTTGAAACAGTCTCTTCAAAGGTTTGAAAATGCAGTGACTTAGAATTTCATGAAAAAAAATTTTTTCGCTTACCCTTTTCCTAAATTTCCAGAAGAAGCAAATTTACTTCTCAAAAATTACTTTAGAGTATGATTCTTCTTCCTATATGAATGAAAAATCAGTTCTAAACCTAGTTTGTAAGAACAGAAACAAATGTTTTCAGTTTTAGTTTTTCATAATATATTGCTATAGGTACTAGATGTAACTTAAATCTATTTTAGGCACACACGTTTCAAAAGTCAAAACTTAAACCATAAAAAACAACAAAGTATATATAAACTAGCTGTAACAAAAAAATGACCAAGACATAAATCTTTGTCGGGCACGATATGGATCTTATACAATTGCAGTAAAGTTATCGACACAACTGCCCAGAGCCCGGACTTTAAACCCACTGAAAATTGGTGGCGTATTTGAAAAAAAGAGATTCTATAAGGAGCACAACAAATAAAATCATTTTACTCAATGCTATTTAAGACGAGTGGTACGAAATACCTCTAGTTTTCAACCTGGAAAACTTAATTCCCTCAATGACACGTCATCTACGTGATTGCCTTAATGAAAAGGGTCGATATACTAATTATTAACTTAAACTTAGCTTTTTGTGAAATATTTTTGTTATTTTGAGTTATGTTCCCGTTCATTTTCTTATAGTTATTTTTGTAATGCTAGTAAGGTAGTTAGAAGATTATATTATATTTGTATATGTTCTCATTCCCTTGCGGCAGAAGTGGCACGAAGCTACCCGAATGATCCAAACTCACGACTCAATGGATACATTCTGAACAAATTGAGTAGTTTTCTACACACACATTTCCTACGCTTCAAATTGATCGACAGCGAAACGATGACGGAAGCGCGTTCGGCTGTGGAGACTGGTCGTAAAGGCAAATTTGGCAAAAAGGGTGGCATGGAGGCTCTCATCGCCGCTGGTTTAATGATGAAGGGTGAGCACTAATTTCTCTAAAGTAATAAAATTTTATTTAATATATGAATTTTGTGCATCTTAGGAACTCTCATGGCTATTGGTATGGGTGCTATTGCATTGATGGCTGGCAAAGCACTTATGACGGCGCTAATGGCCTTAACACTATCCAGCATATTGGGTTTGAAGAGTTTGGCCTCCGGCGGTGGTAAGTCGACTACATACGAAATTGTCTCAAAACCCGTATACACTTCAAGTCATTCGCACTCCTATGATGAAGGACACGGTGGTGGACACGGTCATATGGGAGGTGGCCACAGCGGAAGTGGTTATGGGGGTTACGCGCGAAATCTAAATTTAAAATCACTGAATGAGCTGCAATGAAGAAGTGGAAAGTATTTAAATCAAGCTTAGTTTTAATGTAGTTTGTAATAAATTATTGAACGTTTAATAAATTTATCATAAATGTATTTATTATAAAAAATGAATTGGTATGTGGTAAATGAATAGTAAAAACGTATAACTTTAAGCGGTTGCGAATAATAATAATGGTAGAAAATTGCGTAAGCAGGTGAAAATTATGGTATTTGTTGCATAAGAACATCTTCATTCAACTTATTTGTTATTGCAAAGTTACGCATACGTTCATGCATGTTTTAGCTTTAGTATCATTCGCAGAAGATCACCAGAATTTAATTCATATATTTTTTGGTTAGTCTCAACCTCTTAAAGACATGGTTCGCAAGGTAAAACATTTTGAGTGGATACAAGTTTTGAAACTGAAATATACAAAATGATTTCATATTACAATAAATTTTAATTAATCCTTTCAAATGAAATGTACGTTTTGGACCCCATTGTTCATATATATTTGGCGAAAACCCTGTACCTCACATTCGATCAGAACAGAAACAGAAACTGAGAAATTGAGGATTCTAAGTGGTGTTTCGAGATGTTCAATCGTAATAAACCTGAAATTTTGGGTTCGTGTGTGACAGTGGATGAAGCATGACTCCATCCATGACTTTAGCTACACTCCACGGTTCACTCGACAGTCAACCGTGTGGACTGCACTCGTAGAAGCAAATCTAACTAAAGTAGTAACAGTCAGCTATTAAAGTTATGGCCCATATATTTTGGAATACTCCTAAAATAGTCATTTTTATTTACCATCTTTAAAAGGGAAACCCATCAACAAAGACTATTAATGGAGTTATTGTAAATTTTGTAGGACGAAATCGGAAAAAACGTTTCACTTTAAAGAAGAAGAAAGTACTATATGATCAAAATATGCATCATGACACAAATGAATGAAAACGATTCTAACATTGTATTAATTGCGCTTCGAAAAGCTTCCGCAACCACAGTAATTCCGTATCTAGCTACCCGACTACGGAAAAGAGGAAAGAAATTAATAAAATTTAGTGGCTAAGAAGGGGTAAACACCGAACATAAGGCTTGTTTTTAAACAAAAAACAAAACGCATTACAGAAATGATATCGAAAACCAGAAAGAACTCTATAACATATAATTCTAGAATCAATATAAAGACTGCAATGACATCTATGTTGAATAATATAATTGCGTTCTGGCAAAAAAAGCCTTTCTTTAAAGCGATACCAATATTTCAGTCTGACAGGAATAATGAAGTAGAATGTTTATTTGTTTATTTGACGGAAATATTAGATTACCAACCTACATATATATTCAAGAAATGTTAATATTATATTTTGAAAAACTTTTTTGAATTTTCTACAGAAATATTTTAACTATGTCAACTTCACATACTTCTGAAATCTTTACAGCAAAATTAAAAAAAAGAAAAATTGTTAAAAGTACACCAACTTTGTATTTGTCAGAAGTTCGTATTAATTAAAGCCTTACCATCGGATCCTTCACCATTACCATACATGCCGGCTTATCGTTTCCTGACATTAATAAGAGGCGTGATTAAAAATGTTTTTCAGTTTTCAACGTGCTTTAGCATAAGTTTTCGATCAATATAAATAATTTGCGATATTGTATTTTTTGCAAAAAGTTTTCTTTTGAATATTTTTGATATCACTGTTATCTTGAAAGCTTTGCACTTAACTCACCCACACAAATAAGCTAGCAAATCAACTTAAAGCCAGCATACTTTTAGGCGTTGTATGTTTACATTTTGCAGTAGCTTGAACTGCAACAAACCAACCGATAAAATGAGAATATTGAGTCCTATATTAAGATATACTACGGATTGCCGACTTCTGATATAATATTTGCTTTGCTTTCCAAGCAACAGTAAAATACAAGAAAATCGAGAATGATAGAGACAAAAATGCGAGCCGCAACGTCATAAGGGAAACGGATTTTCAGCCTTTCATAGTGATTATAAAGGAAGCCGCTCCCTACGTCGATGACGTCACGAGCCAAAATAATTTTCTGGCAAATACACTTCAAAAATAGTGGCAGGACGAAGTTGTCTCAATATCTACTTCTACCCTACGCCTACCTTGAGACATTTCACAAGTTGATAACCTGTTGTATAAAACCGTTACTAACTATTTAACTTATCTGCACGAAAGAGCATGCTACTGCTGGAATGAAATGCTACTGGATCTTACTAGATCATACGTAAGCGCTAAATGTCATCCTTGCGATAAACCAGACTCCATAACGTTGGCAGCTCTCACAATGTCTCTCTATCTTGCTATTTTCAAGCAATCCACTAAATGAGCAAAACCCACCCAAACTTCATGGATTTGAGGTGTATTTATACCAATTTGTAAGTGAGTGTTTACTTTTGTGCCATTACCAGCTTCTCCGCCAACTTTTACAATCACAGCGAGCTTAGCAGAATAAACAAGAAGAACAACCAACAGCTGGCTGTCAGCGTAGTAAACACTGCAGGCCGAAATAAGAATTCTCGAGTTTAACAAAATAACGTGTTGCAGACGAATTGTGCTCAGTCAGACAGTTACTGGTAAAAGCGACGTGAACGCGCCAAAGTGAGCTACCACCAGTTTAAGAAATTTCTAGTAAAAGTGCTTCAAAGATATCTAAAGCCACGAAGTGTACTCTAACTTTAACGGTGTGGTAGGGGACTGCGGCCAACAACTACAGTTAGTGTGTGAGTGCATTTGAGTGACGGGAAGAGTGTGTGCAAAAATCTTAAAGGAAAAGAATGTGAAAAGTGCTAATTAAAGTTTTTATAAGCTGCTGGTTAGTGCTTAGCAGAGTTAAGCGAGTGTTAGAAGCAATTACGGCAGTTAAGCTATCAAAGCCAATACATCAAACGTTAGTAATTGAAAATGAAGTGTGTGTGTGCCGCAGCAAGCGAAGAATGAAAAGCTTTGCTGATTTTGGAAAGGCGAAATTTTCAAAATTTCAAAACGTAATACAAAATGCAGAACAGAAGCAAAGAGTGGCCACATCTGTGGCTATATGGGTGTATGTGTACGCAATAAATTGTTATATTATTTTCTGTTCGATAGTCGAAAGCGTATTTTCACACTATTTACAGCAACAACAAAATAAATACGAAATTCGTGAAAGTGTGTAATTTAAGAAATAACTGACCTAATTTGTAAAAAGGCTGCTACTGGCTGCCGGCTGGTGCGATGGCCAAACGCGTTCACCAACAAAGTGCGGGTGCAACCATTTTATTTGTAGCTTTAAAGTTTAGCTCCAGTTGGCCAACTTAGCTCCAATATATATATATATATATACACATGAACATACATGTCTACATATATACGTACTTATGCATAGAGAAGTGCGTGTGCGGATTTTAATAAACCCATATGTACGCACATGCGGTTGATATAGTAAAAGTAATTGCAATCACCAGGTCATTTGGTCGCACAGGAAATTTTTAATTTGTGTTGCATGCCAAAAACCGGTATGTAGCATCTTGTATGCATTTCTACAAAAGCAAACAAGCCTGCGTGTAAGTGAAATTTGGTAAATGTGTTTATTTTTTGCAGTTTTTGCTATGGAGTGCAAAATGCAGCAACATATTCACTAAACCAAAAAAAGGGAAAGCACTACTTTTTGCTAATATGAAATGCAATAAAATAATCCATAATAATAATAAACTATAAACGAAAAGTAAAGAACAGGTGGCATGCATAAAGAAAACATTGGTAGCTTTCTTTTAATTACAATAACACACATATACTTACATATGTGCACATTCTGGTAACTTGGAATTATTAAAATTGTTTATTTTATTATAAGTATTTTTCGATTATCTTTATTTTCACCCATTTCCCGTTTCTATTTCTATTTTTGACTTATGCGTAATTAGCGCATGCAAACCAATGCTGTACAGTGACGCAGTCCAACATAAGCTGCTGTCTAAAAAGAAAAATATTTAAGATATGGCGACTTTAATAAAATTCGGAATACAGTTTTGTGCTATATAATAAACTTAAAAATGTATATGAAATTTGCTAGATATCGCGCTTCAGACATGCCCGCCACATGCACATGTTTCAAAAAGAATTATATACCATACAAACCAAGATCTTACAGCGGATATTTATATTTTACTCTGCAGTTTCTACTTGGTACTCTGCTGATGGTATCATGCATTTCTTTATGGTTTTCAATCAATTATTTGTTGACAATTATAGGTTAAAAGGAAAAAGTTTCAGGTTATGCAGCTAATTTTTTTCACATTCTTTAAACACTTATGTCAACACAGTACAAAAGATATTTTCTCAGTGCTGAAGTTCGGAACCAATCGACTTTCTATGTTTTGTTTGCTTTTTCTTAATAGTGGTAGCATAAATTTACAGCAAATTTTACTCCAATTAAGTTTAAGCACACTGAAAATGCCACGAACTGTAAACAGATTACTCTTAGATTTCTCTTAATTAAGCAGAAGTATGGATTTGATGTTTTTGTATAACAAATTTAATTATATAACTTACATAAGACTTTTACTGGAGTGTTTTGGATTCAACTACATTTAAGTTTACAAGAGCATTCAACAATGCATTGTTTTATTTTTGTACCCAAACGCCACACTGTACGTCGTTAGTGTGCGCACGTTAATTTCACTATGCATAAGTTTGATAAGCGCGTTTATGTTTTGTGGAGCTTCTAGATTTTTATCTTATTGTGCTCTAAAACACAAATTTTATTTCGCCATATATGCAAATATAGATGAAGGAATGTATGGAAGTGTTTCAGTTTAAGGTTTGTAATTTGTCATTATATATTTGGAACATTTTTAATAACTCTTAATTTGACTAAACTAATATAATACAAAATATAATACACTAAAATATACTAATGTCTTTAAGTAAAGTAAAAATTTGTTGAGTGAAAAGCTTCTCATAATATGTATTACCTGTTTTCGATCAGCTTAGAACTTGTAGGTCCCTCCAGTAATGGAGTATAAATTTTGTGTATGTTGAAGGCACCACTTGGTAGTTACATATACCAAATTAGGAATTATCTTAACTATTTATTCGGCAATTGCTAAGAATCCGTACAGACCTCTTGGTTTATATCTATGAATATTTTGAAAATCCCGTAAATGAAAGCTAAATTTATTTTCTAATGAATCGTTTAAGGTGAAGTACTATTTCTAGTACCACCGAAAAACAAAGAGTTTTGCGTTTGTACAGTGGGGTTTTGGTTTTTAGCCCAACGTCAAAAAATATATGAAAAAGTATGGATTAGACACACTTGTAAAGGTAGAGTAGAAGGAGGTCATCTTTATCGAGCAATGTTTTCTTATTCTATTTGAGTCTCTATCTTGGCCTTCTATGGATGGAATAATTTAGAAACGAGCGCAACAAACGTAAAGACACCTAAGTTTGATAACGTTGATTATGACTTACCAAATGCATTAGATTTTTATACTCTTGCAACATGTAGCTAGAGAGTATATCAGTTTTGTTCACCTAACGGTTGTTTGTAACACCTAGAACTAATCGAGTTAGATAAAGACATCTGTATATATAAATGATTAGGATGAAAAGACGAGTTGAAATCCGAGTGACTGTCTGTCTGTCCGTCCGTCCGTCCGTGCTAGCGATAAATTAAGTAAAAATTGAGATATATTGATGAAACTCGGTACACGTGTTCTCCGTCCATGTAAAGTTTTGGTGATGGGCGTAGCAGTAGGATTAGGTGAAATCCCATAAATCAAGAACGCCGTAATCGATTTCAACAAAATTTGGTATGTAACATTTATATTCTTATGCCACATTATGAAAATGGATGAAATTGGATAAAAACCACACCTACTTCTCATATACCACAATGTTATATTTAACCTGATTCTTGCAATTTTAAGTATATAAATCAAGCAGCAATTAAGATATGGGAATGAAACTTTGTACAAATATAACAAATAGTACGTTCAAGATATGCCATCTCATGCGCGAAAATAGTCGAAATCGGATTCTAACTTTTCGAGCCACCAGATACCCAACATATGAACCTCAGTGCCTCCATATGAGTGTTTACCGAAAATATCGCCAAATCTGCAAGATATTGTAATGAAATTCGAGGATTATCTTTCTATTAAAATAATGTGCTCTTATGTCAAAAATGGGGGAAATCGGGTAAACACTTCACGCTCCCCAATATATTTAATATAAGAATTTCAAATATCCGGTTGGCTTTATGCGGCATATATCGATCAATATGTGTGATATTTTATCAAAATTAAGGGAACGTATAATATAAGATATACCAGAGTTTACTGCCGAAAATATGTGAAATCTGTCTCCGAATAACACCAGCTCCCCCAATTACTACATATAATAATTTTCGTTATTCTAGCAGACTTTAAGCCGAATATGTCGATCCCTGTGTGAGTTGTCTTCGTAAAATTGCGTGGAAACAAGTTCCCTAGTATACCCGATATAAAAATTTCCGTCTTTCTATCTGACTTCAAACCGTTTACGTTGGTCAATATATGTGATATTTTAATGAAATTAAGGGATATGTTTTCTTAAACATAATGCGTTTGGTAAATTTTTATATAAATATGTCAGACACGATGCAAAATATAGTAATAAAACTCCGTGAGTCTAAGACCTGTAATATAAATTAATAAGATGCCAAATATGATTGGAATCCATTTACGGTTTCGCCGAACAATCAGTGGTGAATTCCTACGCAGCAATTTTTAATATAAAGTCATGCCAGCACCTGAAAGTATTTCCCCTCTTCTTTGAGCCTTGCATATAAAATGTTCGGTTACGATCGAACTCCTCCTCCTTACTTGTTTTACTATACAAATTTTTAGATATTGTATATACATAAACATAGGATACATAGGAGCTGATATTTAATTAAAAGCTTAACTGCTACTACTTACTGTCATTCGAGATTTGTATAAATATAGTTGCTAAAGAAATCAGCACAGTCATTGCTTAGCTATAAAGCCATACTAGTCTCATATCAAGCAACAAACATATATCATATATTAACGCTCATCATTAATCAATGAAAATTCTGGGTAATTAGAAATAAAATATAATCATACACTGTGGTTTATAATAAAGTACACTTCCGAGAAGCATTTTCTGCACAATCATAAGAAAAAAATCCTTATTCATGGTGACATATGAACTAGTATAGCATTAAATTAATTTCATTTGATTTAGTGATATTGACTAAACGTCTATCTATGTACGCATTTTGTTGCTGGTTTCTATGCTTAGTAAACTGCTTAAGTGACAAGAGCAAAGATCTACAAAAAGCACTTCATTCTAATGCATTTAAATACCTAATTAAATATGTAGAAAGTGAAAGTGCGAGTAAAGAACTAAAACAAATTGGCATTCATTTTACAGCGTGAAAAGACCTACTCACTTAATTTGCATCGTAAAAGGCTAGCGTTACGTGTCGTAAGTGTAAGTGCAAGTAAACATTTAATCTATAGATGGAAAGAAACTAATTGATCGGTGCCTTGAAAGAGAAATAATAGAAAATATAATCAAGCAGACAATAAAGCCGAAATTTCTCAGATATTAACCTTTAAAAGGAAAAATAATATAAACGGAAAATTAGAAAACAGTAAAATAAGTAAATTCCACTATTTATACAGCAAACTAAATATAAGTAAACCACATGTCTCTAAAAAATCTAAATTGATAAAACACACGGATGTAAATCATTTCCTTTACATATGCATTTACGTATGTATATATAAAGTTTATTTAAAAGGAAGGTTAAAGGTTTAAGTGACCTTTCCTTCCTTAAGGAAGGTTAAAAGGAATTTAGTGCTGACTTTAGTGGCCATTCTTCAAATTCCTAAATTCCATGCTTTCTAATGACTGTTATTGTTGGCGAAAATTACCATAAATAAACTGGGTGAACTGTCGGCAATGGGTCCACATTTCTTTGCTTGTTTTGATGTCTATATTTAACACAGAATAAGCAAATTGGAAATACGCTAAAAACCATTTTACTCAATTTATATATTACCCAAAAAACTAAACTTTACATTGTTTTTTTATAATCAATGCAGGTTAATGTTTGGTAAGAAACTTTTGTATGAATAACATCGAAATTGCTAGAATAACATCTCTAATAGTATTTGCACCGCCATTAAATCATCATGACATATGTGAGTAGCAGAAAAAACCAAAAAATTTTTTAAATATAATTAGCTATTTCTTTAATTAACATAAGCAACTGTCTGGATTTCACATCTGTTCATCCTCGGAATATTTCACAAAGCCGCAATTCCGAGTATATTCATATATAGTTCATTATCAAGCTTTGAGCTATTTTTTATTGTCTGGTGCATGTTTATACATCACATCAGATAAACTATGTGTTCAAGTGAAAACAGCTAACTTATTATTTATTTATTGTGGTGGAGATACAAACTCTAGTGGTTTGGAAGAAATCTGTACTATATCAATATTTTAATTTCGTTATCGGCAGAGATATTATTTGTATTCGTAGAGATAGTATTCTACCACTCAGCATTTTAGCACCTGTATAACAGTCGAATCGCAATTTTATTTTTATGGATTCCAGCTTTAAAGCTTAAATTTTAAATCAACAAAGCATGTAAACACAACAAACTGAATCGCATTTCAAAGGATGTTTATTTATTCATATTTGCGCAAACATTTATACAGCTGCTTAATTGGACAAAGCATACACTTGCGGGTATGGTGGCCGTAGTAGTTGCAATATTCATGTCGGATCGTCAGAAAAGTTTTCCCAAAAAGCTTTTGTTTCATTCTGCTTTCATTTGACAAAGCAATATAAAACTACCAACAAATTTGTGCGTATTTATTCACGAAAACGCTGCATTCCATCTAAGCAATCGGATGACTGAGAAGAAAGTGAAAACTGTGAGTGGATTTACGTGTGGTGCTTACAGAGAGCTTTTTGTTTATTTTTATTGCTGGTCATTGGCCGCTGCTGGATCATATTACTCGTGCTACAGTCGAACTTCTATCGAACAACTAACAGCTAGCTTCGGCGCAATGAAATGCTTTTCTCTCCGCTTAATCGAACCACACCTACATGAGCTATGCCGCATCCCGCATTTTAAGTGCTCACTGAAGCGTTCACAGCTTTTCGAGTGCCTAACAAAAAACACCAACAAATTACATCGTTATATCGGTTGTTTATCCAACCATATGTTTTACTCGCCCATTAATGATAATTAAATGTAAATTGGCAAAAAATCATCTCATCGTTTCATACACAAATAAATGCACTTACACTTACACTTACCGATGCATGCAATATAAAATACACAAACATGAAATGCCTTGGTGGTAATATCATTGACATTGCAAGCCGAGATTAAATTAATTGGTACGTTTTAATTTTGAGATGCAATACTGGACGATCTGGTTGTTTCACGACAACTTAGCATTCATTTTGAGGATTGTTTTAAAATATGCCTCATAACGTCGAAACCGACCACATAAGTATACTTGAATAAAAATTTAATTCAAACTACACCGACTTTCAATATTATTATTACAGCACTAATTGAGCCAAGTCTCAAACAATAAATAATCAGATGATAAACAGAAATATCCAATGATAGGGGTTAATCACCTATAAAAGTGGTTTTAAAACCGATAACGACCTAATCAGTTTTCGCGAATTTTGGAAAAGCCAAAGTTCTAAGTAAGAGATTTATGTCAGTTTACGAATTTACGACTTACTTCTTTAGAACCAAACCAAATAGTACCCACATAAATCGTACAAATGAGTTCAAAATAAAAACAAGGAAATAATACATTCGAACATTGTATGCTCTCTAAGAAAGTTATGGTCTGATTTCAACAATTTTTTGATATTAGATAGTGATCTGTGTCATAAGCGCACTATTTCTCATAAGTTTTAATTTAATATTCACCGGGAGTAAGCGTGATTTTAGTCCGATTTCGCTCACTCAAGATTTAACATAAAACAGTTAATGGGATATGATGTACCAAATTTGGAATATGGGATTTCACTTAAAAGTGAACGGTTTCATGCTCATTATCCAAATTTTATCGCGATTCGCATACAAACCTCTTCTCACCGCACTTTTAATAGTTTGCAACACAACCATTATATGGAGGGTGAGCGTGCTTATTTTCCGAATTGACCAAAAAAATAAAAATATTCTAATAATAATAAAATCTACAACCCTCTTTTTTTTTTTGGTTATGACCAAAAGCCAAAGTTCAATTGTCATTTGTGATTATGGTTAAATAAATGCCGTTATGGTTTTGGCAGTGTTGTTTAAAAGATTGGCAAGGACAGCTGCTTGCTATGGTTAGCTTTAAGGCAGCATTCATTCCAAAATAAACCGAAATATGTACATGTATGTAAAAGTCATTTCAGCATGACACGTGACATCCGGTATTACGTTACTTTAAACTGACAGCTGAATAAGGTGTGTATCATGCAGAGATTGATGTATATTTGGACGAAATGTCAAGTTTTCACGAACGTCTATTGCAAAGAAAAAAAATCTATGCCTTATGTTTTTCATGCATCAACTTCATTGTAATATTTTCTGCACACCATATTTTCGTCTCACAAATAAGTTCATGAAACCTTTCACAATCTCACAATTTAAGATATCTCGTTAATTTCTAATACTCTTAGTTTAGACAGATAACAATAATATTAAATATATTTCCAAGTATAACAAGGATTTCTGAAATATATTTTATTTAATATTGCAATGTTTAAATTATTCTGATTTCTTTAAGTTAAATTTTACAGACAGGTTGCAATCCTTTTCAATAATACAAGTAATATAAATCAAGAAGTAAGGAAGCGCTAAATCCGGGTGTAACCGAACATTTTATACAATATAACATTATTTTATACAATGTGCAAAGATCAGAGGCGGGATATGCTTTCAGGTGCTGGCACAACTTTATATTAAAAAAATTTGCAGAAGAATTCAACATTTATTATTCGACGAAATTTTCAATGGATTGCAATCATATTGGTATCTTATTAACTTATTATTACATATATCTTATCTTACATGTATCTTATTATTACAGGCCATAGACACATGTACTTTCGTTGCTATATTTCGCTTCGTATAAGAGATATTTATATTAAAATCTACCAAATTAACTCAAAAGTGGTACATGCGACATAAACTCAACCAAGGTGGCTTAATTGAAAATATTAGATACATGAGGAAAAAGTCAACCAGAGAAATCGAAATCACTGTATTAGGAATAAGCGGCTTAGACCATGATCTGGACCGATTTCTTTCATATTTAGCACGAAATCAAATTGTGTTTAAGAAAACATATCCACTTAATTTTATTAAAATATCACACATATTGATCAATATAAACGGTTTAAAGTCGGTTCGTTAACGGAAAGTCAGGAATTCTTATATCGGACATTTTTGGGATAGAGGTTAATCTGATCACATTAACTCTTTTCATTATTCAAGTATATTAGGGAACATGTTTTGACCCAATGTTGTGAAGATAGCTCACACAGGGATAATTCGTTCACCGATTTCACACATTTTCGGCAGTAAACTCTGGTGTATCCAATATTAAATGTTCACTTAATTTTGTTAAGATATATGCACTAAGATATCTTACTTATTGACCGAAATATACGGTATAAAGTCTACCCGGAGGTTGAAAATCCTTGTATTAGGTACATCGTGGTTAGGGGAAGTGCTTACTCGATTTTATCCAATTTAAACACATGGGCGCACTGTTATTAGAGAGGCACGCTCTCTGAATTTCAAAGAGATATAACTCAGAGAGATAAGATAATAACAAAGAGATAATATATTGATCGTTATATATAGTATAAAATCTACAGGAAGGTTGATAATGTGTATATTAAGTATATGGGGACCAGGAGAAATATTTACCCGATTTTCGCCATTTTTGATGCAGATTCAGAGCACACTATTATCATGGAAAGACAATCCTCCAATTTCATTACAATATCTTACAGATTTGCCGATATTTTCGGTAAAACGTCAGATAATGGCTATGCGGTCCATATATTACTTATAACTCTTTTTACACATGAGATGGCATATCGTGAACGTACTATTCGTGGAAAGCCTTATTCCAATATCTTAATTGATGCTCGATTTATCTATTTTAAAGGGAAATTATCAGATGAAACTTACAATTGTGTTATTTGGGAAGTATTCGTGGTTTTATCCGATTTCGTCCATTTTCATAATGTGACATAAGAATACAAATATAATGTCACGTACCAAATTTTGTTGAAATCGGTTAAGGTGTTCTTAAGATATGGGATTTCTCCTGAAAGTGGGCGGTGCCACGCTCATCACCAAAACTTTTCACTGATTACTCTGCAACCCTTCCGTATCATATTTGCTGCAAGATTTAATTTTTCTGACATATTCCTTCAGCGAGTTAACGCACTTTTAGTAGTAATATCATAACCTTTGTATGAGAGGTGGGCTTGGTTAATATCCGATTTTACTCATTTTCTCAGTGCATGAAGAAAATGTAATATAGCTTTAACGGTTTCCGAGATATGTATATTAACCTATTGGGAGGGCGGGGTCATACCTTCTATTACAAAATTTTTGCCCACAGATGCCCTACAAAATTCTCTATGCTAAATAACGTTTATATCTTAATTTTCTGCTTAGTTATAGCTTATTATCTGTTTTCGATTAATGGCATTTTGTGGGCGTGGCAAATGCCCAATTACGCACATCTGCAATGCCAACCGTCTTACGGTGACAGAGAATACGTGTACCAAGTTTCATTCCCATATCTTAATTTTTACTTAAGTTATCGCTTGCACGGACGGACGGACAGACAATCACTCGGATTTCAACTCGTCTTTTTACCTAGATCATATCTAATTCGATTATTTCTAGGTGTTACAAACAACCGTTAGGTGAACAAAACTAATATACCCTCTAGCAAAATGTTGCGATAGTATAATAAATAAATAAACTAATAAATAATACAATAATTAAAAATAAAGTAAATATAATCTTACCACAAAAATATTTTCAACCAACTTAAAAAAAAAGATTTTGAGCGTTTACTCCCTAATAAAAATAATTTTCAACTGCAAAAGTAAGTATTATTAATTGGGTTCTTATTTGGTAGTATTTCTTGAAGTTATCAATTTTTGTTCCTTATATTTTTTATCCGCTGGCAACGGATCTGGCAACGTTACACCGTGGAAATTGATTTCTTTTTGACGTTTTTGACTGTTTTGACTGTGAATGACATGGGTTGGCCTCTACTGCTGCAGGGGTGTAAAGTGCTAGTATTTGGACTTACTCCTATTATTTCGTTATATTTATACACGGACTGGTGATGACATTTACATATTTTAACGGCCAAGTCTAGTGATAATCAGATTTTAAACATTACCAACGCTTGTGTTAAAGTTCATTGGAGAATGCCTGATATTTTTTTCAAAGCAACATAATATTTTAATAATAGTTAATCAGCATGAATTTCGGTTAACTTCAATGCTAATGACTTTTGCAAAAAGGTGACACTCAACATCATCACCTTTAATTAGTAAAGAATACTTTGCAATGTATTTGACTCCCGGATTGACTATTCCTGGTTGTAATTTAATCCCCGGTCAGGAATCATACTTAAACATGTTGAAAAATTGTCATAAGCAAAAAGCACTGTCGTAATTCCTGAACTGCAATAAACCTATCAATCGACGAAACGTCATAAGTACATTACAAATCTTCAGAAATAATCAAACAAATACAAGCTAATCCTCCTGTGTGGCTGGAGAATTGAAACCCGAAGTGAGGATCCCTATCTTCCGGACAAGTTCACCTACATGGATTATGCAAATTTTTTATTCTACTTTTACTAGGTAGAGATCTATCTCATTTTCTTAGAACAAGAATTCCCCAAGATTTACTACGGTTTACACCGGATCTGAATGAACTATCGACTTGTGATTGTCCAGCACGTACTAACCTTCCATAAAATCAAGGTGTTAAAGCGTAGAATGCAAGAAGACAAGTGGTCCTTCCCAGCTAATTAACCAACATGTGTCTTAACGTTGGGCTAAAGTGAATGTATATTTTTTCACATTTTTAAGACTTTGTAATACCGTTAACTATTGGGATATAAAAATAATTGGTATTGACAAAAGGCACATTCAGCTAAACTAAAGGTTTGGTAAACAAATTTATACATTGCGTACAGCATGTATGCGGTACATAATTTAACTAATTTTAAAGTATTATAGAGAAAATTTATTGAAAGAAGTGCAGATTATAGGTCACAAAGAGATTGTGGTCAATAACAATTTTTAACACAATAGCATTGCCGTTTTAAAAAGTCATTTAAGAGTAAAATTAAATATTTACGTAAACGTCTTGTTTTGATATGCCTCTATATAACATAAGAAAATGTTAAAAGCATCATCACGAAAATGCTTAATTACAACAATCCACATGAAAAGCAAGGAGCGGGTTGGTGGGGCATAAATGCAGTAAAAGCAAGAGAGGAAATGTAGCAAATTACATAGCGTTCCCTCAAGGAAATGGGAAATTAAATATAAATAAAGAAGTGTGTTAAATTTTAATGAACTCGCGAGACGACAAAAGATAAAATTTTTAACACGCGAGTACGCGCAATGATAATATGTATATGATGGAAATATGTATGTATGTAAAATAATAAAAGCACGCATATGCAAGCTAATTGAGTATGCAAAATTTAGTACATTTCGGGTACACAAAATATACATATTCACGTAGCTAAATACATATAAACAAACATTTGTATGGTGTGAATGCATGTGCGTCTGCCCAAAACAACTTCACAAGTTAGCGGTGTGATTTTGATATGCATTTCAAATTAAAACTCATGCAAACTTATGTACATGGCTATGAGTTCGTATGCGTACTCACACAGCTGTAATTAAATATACATACATTACATATAATCAAGCGATTCACATCTAAATTGGCTTTCCCTTTTTATTTCGGTGACAGCCTGATTTTAAGCTGCTGCTGTGTCATTGCTTCATTTGTAAAATGTGTCATAATTAAATGTCGTTAGCACGACTTTGAATAATTTGTTTGACATTCAGACCAGCGAATATGACAATCTTTATTACCGTTACATAAATCGTTTTTATTCGTAATGATTTGGATTGTCTTCGCGTTTTTGGCAGAAATATTAAACGGAAATTATTTAAATTGAACTTTTTTCAGTGAAATACAAAACGGGTTCATACCAGGTGAGCCGAAATGTTCCAATCGTTCCAAAGAAAAACATACTTTTAGAAAATATTTTAATCATTTTATTGTTTAACGTAGTACGCGCCGAGCACAATACACCGACTATAAATCGCTTTTCAACGATCATTCTCTTGAGGTCTGAGAACAGAAATCTGGTCTGAGAATTTAAATTTCGAGAATATTATAAATGCGGAAGCAATTCGCAGCCCATTTCGTGGAATTTCGTCTCGTTTTCATACATTTGTGACCCAACATATTATCTTGATGAAGCCGTACTTTATGCTCCTTTAAATTTGACTATTTTTCGTGACTAAGTTGCTCAAACGTTCCAGTAACGCTATTTACTAGTCCTCTGAGATGGCCAATGAAAATTAGCATTCCAAAATATAAACGCCATAACTTTGCCAGCTGTCTTTTGCGTTTTTCACTCTTCGGTTTCGGATCATCGCCCATCATATTTAAAAGCGATGTGACCAGCAGGATTTATATATTTAGAGTCTAAATAATTTTGCGGTCACCCTGCCTGGGATTTCAAACTCCTTAATGTTCTTAATTAATGAATACTTTATGAACAAATTAATCGTCCATTAGATTGACATTGATACATCAGGTACCATTGGCAAAAATTTCTCTACATACTTCATAATCATGTAAATTTTACTTTATATTCTGAAGAGACTCCACTGATCGTCACTCACCTAGGAGGAACATCTTTTACTTGTTTTTCTGCGTCCACTCACATTTTCTTTTAATTCTCTGAGGCATAGCAATTTGCCTCAGCAAAACTTTCTGTTTTAACAAATGTCTATCTGAATAAAATATTTTCTTTTGCTACGTTATCTTCCTTCTTAGTAATTTGTCCCTTAAAGTTGATAAATCAAAGCACTAGCTTAGAAATCATGCTCTGGCAAACTCTTTAAGCAATCGCTCATATTTTACTATTTTTGTACGTAACAACACTTGAAAAGATCCGTAAAACCTGAACAAACAATTAAGGCAATAGTTTATTTACAATTTAAGCACGAATTAAATGTTTATTTAAGAGCTAATGCTATCTACAGATATTCGGAAAGTTCAGAAATGCTCTTGTTCAAAATCATTGCTTCGCCTACTAGGTAAGGCAGGAGCACACAGCGAAAAGTGTTTACTAACGATTACATAACAAAGCGATTAAATGCTCTAACGCCACGGTTATACGGCGACCTGTCTGTCAAGCAGCCAACGATTTGTGAAATTATGATAACTCACCTACACACTAACATTAACAAATAGCCGGCAAGTGACTGACACTTAAAGCCATGACTTTGTGATAAAAATGGAGAAGTATAAGAAATTAAACGAGAATATCCACTATAGAATAACAAGTGGACGAAAAGCAATTAAAATTAAATTAAAAAGTTTATACTAGATTTTGACCAACATATGCCAAGATAATACATATGGACAGTAGTAGAGGGGAGTGTAATTAAAATAGTTTATATTATATAATCATAGCATGAAAGAAGTCTTGCTTTTGTTGAGGCAACGGCCTCAAAGTGTTAAATAATAATTAGTACCATTTAGTTGGGTAATAAACCTGAATGTCGACAACGTATAGAATAACCGGAAAATAATGCGTGGAACATAGAAATACATATGTACTGAAACTTTGTTGCTAGTAATTTGTAAAAGATATTAAGAACTTATTCCGTTTAGTTAGCGACGTAAATATTTTTAATGCCTCTATGATCCACGAAATTCTAAACTTTAGGAGTTCTTTCATGTAAAACCTAGTTAGCTATATGAAAGCTAAAAGAATGGATTGAGTTCAAGTGAGGTGACGGTTTAATTTTTTTTATCCGATCAAGAACTGCCAATTCGGCAGCATTCTGCAAACTTTATTTCAGAATAAACTCAACGCCAAAATATTACTGATTTTCAAACATCCGAATATAAGTTATAAACCAATTGAATTCAAAACGCTTAAATGATTTCTACAGTTCTCTGAAATAATAGAGTTAGTTAGAAAATGCTTTTCTGAATTAATACAGAAAGCGTTAAACGATTTGCACAAAGATTCCATTTTAAAAAATTAACAACTTTTATAAACCGATATATCGCATTATGCGATATATGCATGCAATGCATATGTTCTACAATCAGGTTTGGCATATTGGTAATTTAGACTACGGTCATATGATCACTTAGGTATAATACTAATTTGGGATTCATGTCCAAGATATCTCTATTAAAATCAATCTAACTAACGGAAATCATTCATCACATTAGTGCCATAATTTTTACTACCGAGTGACGTAATACTAATCGAAATATTCATACTAAATTTTGTTCAGAT
Source organism: Bactrocera minax (assembly GCA_021498325.1). Classification (NCBI taxonomy): domain Eukaryota; kingdom Metazoa; phylum Arthropoda; class Insecta; order Diptera; family Tephritidae; genus Bactrocera; species Bactrocera minax. Next base: position 773,617 of record JAKEEE010000064.1, on the reverse strand, counting down.
ATATTTCATTGAAATTTGATATATTGAGTGTATGAGGAAAAAGTCAGTCAGATAAAACGGTTTATATTAGCGATATGGGGTTTAGACAGATTTCATAAATATTTACCACTATGACACATTATGCTTAAAAAAGCACGTCCACTTACTTTCTCAATAAATTTAATTAAATATCACACATATTGACCTATGTAAATGGTTTAAAGTTAGTTGGAGACATTTTGGCAGTTGGACATTTTCATCACCAAACTATTAAACTGTATAAACCAACAAGTACAAACAGTATTTCCAAGAAATATATTCCCTTAATTTTGTTGAAATATCTTACATATTGCACTATATATATGGTATAAATCCAAATGGAAGTTTGAAAATCCTATATTAGGTATATGGAGGCTAAAGGAAGTATTTAACCGATTTTACCTATTTTTGACACGAGGACGCATTCTTATCAGGAAAAGATTTTCTGAATTTCAAGAGTATATCTGAACCACGGGCACTGAGGTCCACATATTCGGTATCTGGGGACTTAAAAAAATTTAGTAAAATTTCGAACGTTTTTAGATGTAAGATGACGTAACTTAATTGTGCAAAGTTTTTTTCCGACAACTTCATTGGTGTTTGATTTCAATACTGAAAAGACAAAGACTTAGAAAAAATATTACATTGTGTTATATGAAAAGTAGGCGTCGTTGTAGTCCGATTTCGACCATTTTAACATTATAATATATATGCAAGTGTAATGTTATGCAAAAATTTTGTTGAAATTGATGAAGCTGGTATATCACTTAAGAGTTGGCGGTGCCACACCCACTGACCAATTTTTTCAATGATTCCATACAGTCCTTCAGTGGTATCTTTATTTTTAAAATTTAAAGCTTCTGACTGTTCCTTTAGTGACCCCCTGCGGGTCGGGGGATAAGAATAACCCGCGGTAGGCATGCCTGTCGTACGAGGCGACTAAAATCCAAAAAGTGCACTGTATTTGAAATAGACTTTGCTCAATCTATAGGCTCAGCCATGTCAGAAACAGTGCTATATTACTTAGCTTGAACTAAGTTTATATCACTTTAAATGTACTATACATGCACTTAAAGCGAGGCATTGTAGTTCAAGCTACAAATGCCACCAGTCGAGATGAATGGGTAACTCAACTGGAAGTAGCCTTCGGGCTACAAGGTCTTACCGGAGACTTAAAATCGGTGCCACGGGGAGCAGGGGCCCGGTGGAGTTGTGGGTTGTACTTGCAGCTCCATCCTGCTCATTGCGGTAGGCCCTTCGGGGAGTATCGTGGTGGCTGTGGTTTAAAACCTGAATGCGGGTAGAACTGTCTGGGGCGGTACAGTTCAAATGTGGAGTTGCATTGCAACCGGGTGCCCGACCCATAGAAAGGCAGAGGTTTTGGGTAGGCCTCGAACACCACCAAGGTGGTTATTGTGCCATTCCACAATGCCGATCGGTACCGTTGATTTTAGCAAAAAGCTATTTTTAACGGGGCGCTGATCGACGCATTGTATTGATCCGTTGTGTTTTTGAACACCGTGGAGTCGAGCTGATCAACGGCAGGTACCCACGTAAATCACTTTGGATTCTGTTCCTTTAGTGAGGGGCCTTGGACGTCGTGCTGTTTGCACCATATATCGTGGCCTATTTGTGGCCTGCGTCACTTATGGAGCTGCAGTATGGTGTGAACTTGCTACGACACTCGTAGGCCGCCGAAAGCTTCTCTCGGTGCAGCGCAGTATAATGCTTGCCTGTTTGCCTGTATGTCGCACTGTTTCGACTCCCGCGATGCAAGTGCTATTAGGTGCACCCCCCTTGACCTGATTGTCATACAGCGTGCCGTTACATTCAGGTTAAGAAGGGGATTGAGTGTGTACTTGCCGCGAGTTGACTGGCTTTCTGGCGTGGAAGTGGAGAGGGAGGGGTATCTAAGAAGCAGGGAGCTTCTAGATGATAGGGTTGCGAGGGTGTGGCAAGACCGTTGGGACAATTGCCCTAACGGTCGGGTGATCTACGGGTACATACGCGACGTTACGTTTGTTAAGGGTAACCCAGACTTCAGATTCTATCTGAGCCTGGGTTTTCTGCTCACTGGACATGGGCCTCTGAACGCATTTTTGCATCAGAGGCACCTATCAGACGTGTCAGAATGTATGTGTGGGGCACGCTCTGAGGACTATGTCCATGTTATAGCAGAGTGCCCTATGTACTCGGACATTAGGAATCTTGGTGTTCTTGGCATAAGTTGGACTGACGGACAGTTAGATGTGAGTGGTGTGATCTCTACTAGTTAGTGTGAGGAGAGATTGAGATTGTTTGGGATGTATGCGCGTGAGTTGTTTAGGCGGCGGAGGTATTTAGCTGGATAATAGGGATTAGGGATAATCAGAGATAGTTTCCTTATTAGAGTGTAGGTGGGGTTTTTTATTACATAAGTGGGTGGGGTTTTGCCCCTGGTCACCAGTCCAAAGCTGTATGGAAGCTCAACTGGTAGTAGTTTTCTGGCTACGAGGTCTGACCGGAGACTTAATTCTGGTACCACGGGGAGCAGGAGCCCTTGGAGTTCACTCCAACCTGCTCATGCGGCATGGCCCTTCGGGGAGTATCGTGGTGGTTGTGGTTTAAACCCAAATGCGGGAAGAGCTGGCCTTGCGTCAGCTCAATGTGGAGTTGCATTGCAACCGGGTGCCGGACCCAAAGTACGGCAGAGGTTTTAGATGGGCCTCGAACCCTACCAAGGTGGTCAGTGTGTCCATTCCATACTGCCAATTGGTACCGACAAGTATTTAGCAAATGCTATCCACCTTCGGGGCGCCGATCAACGCATTGTATCCGTTGTGTTTTTGAACACCGTGGAGTTAGGCTGTACAACGCCAGGTTCCCACGTAAAGCACATCGTTCACTGTTCCTTTAGTGAGTTATCACACTTTTAGTAGCTCCCAACATAACTGTTATATGGGGGCTGGGCTTTGTTATTATCTCATTTCATCCATTTTCAAACTGTATGAAGAGGTGCTATAAAGACTTGTTCTATATTGGCTTGTGAGGTATGTGCATTAAATCCGGGGGCGGACCATACCCACTTTTTAAAGTAATTTAAATCAAAAATACACCTCTCCACTTCGATACTCTGTACCGAATTATATTTCCGTATCTTTTTTTTTTTTGGCCGTGGGCTTAGTTGTAGCACTTTATAGGTAATCGCTTAACGGCATTTTTTAGGCGTGGCAGTAGTCCGGTTACTTCCATCCACAATACCAACCTCCTCAGAGTGCCAAGGAACTTGGAACTAAATTTTATCAAGATATCTTAATTTTTACTCAAGTTATCGATCCACGAACAGACGGACAGACAGTCACCCGGAATTCCACTCGTCTCGGCATTTTGATCACTTATATATATATATAACTCTATATCTATTTTGATCAGGTTTTGGTGTTACAAACAACCGTTAAGTGAACAAAACTTTTATGCTCTATTGCAAGATGTCGCAAGAGTATAAAAATCCTTGTTAGGAATTGGTTGAAAATTATTTAAACAAAAGATTGAACAAACTTAGTGGCGACTTTCTATTTACTATACAAAGTATATGTTAATATCATATGTTTAGTATCAAAGAAGCATGTCATGTATTACCCATGATATTCTATGTAAAGTTGTATGGACAAAGTTTGTGGCTTGATCGTTACCTCTTTAGTTAGACGTAGAAGAGGTGAACTTCTAATGGGCCGTTACTCTTCTGAAGAAGTCAACTCTATGTATACACATAAATTGCATAAAGTGTTGTCCAAAACTGAAAGGTTGCAATCAAGCTGCAAATTTATAAAATGGAAAATGAACCTGATTCGGGTTAAATAAGCACAGCTTTAAATTAAGAACTTTACTTGCCACACAAATATTTGGAATGGCATTTCATATTTCATATTGACAATGGCAACAAAAACAGTTCAGTTGCTGTTTGGAAAATAATTCAAATTGACAGCAACAATTTCTGAATCCCATTGCAGACAGCCCTAAATTGTGACATCAAGTATGGAAAGTCCTCATGTCAGCAAAATTTACTTGAGCATCCTACAATAACACGGGGTTAGCGCTCACCGATTGAACATGGTTGCTAACACAGAAGTATGCAAATATTTATAGCAATATACATATTATTATGGAGATACATACACTATTTCATCTTCGCTGAGCTGTATAAAATTAATGGAACTCGGAAAAAGTCACAAAATTTAAAAAATATTAAACGTTTATTTGGACAGGGCACGCGTTGACACTCGGTAGAGTATAAACTTTTTTTTATTTCTGTATTTACTATGTCTTCAGTTTGCTAAAACACTGAACAAGTGCAGGGGCGACCACACCTCCTGTAGTAAAGGAGATTCAGCATGCTAAGTATACCTGCTGCGACACCTCTCCATGCTCACTTTAAGGCTTGGCCTTACATACTTGCACTACAGTACTACTCCGGTTTATTTATCTATTTACTGTTTTGGCAATTCATTTTCTATGCGTACGCTTTTCTTATTCCTTCTTCTTCTTCCTTAAATCTATTTTCTTTCTTTTGTATTAAATGGACTAAAATAAGTGTGTCTTTCCAATATTTCTACCTCCCTGCTTCTCTTTGTCAAAATATTGTGTTGGAGTGTTGACATGGTTGCGCTGGTCGACTTGTTGGCGACGTCGGATGACAGCTTTGTCTAACGGTTTCCAACATAATACGCAGTAAACTTGACTAGCACAGGCATACATACACATATTGACAATCTGCAAAAGGCACTTGCTTATTCCCTACACATCATTTTGTACAGAAAATGACTCAATAAATCTTTGTCTTACTATTCTCTCTAAGCCATTATTGGAAATCGATTTTCGTAACTAATTTTACAGCAAAATAAATGAACGTAAATTGATGAAGAGCTATTGAACTTCCGAAATTAATATTTCACTTAAATATTAGCAATATTTTATTACATTATAACCAACTGTCTCCAATGTAGGAGCCATTTCAGTTCATTCAATTTTTCTGTTCAAGTATTTGGAAAATTTTGAAAGCATTCAATAAAATTTTTAAATATGTACGTAAACATGTCTGCGCATACATATGCTCATTTATATTTCGATAGTGCCGTTCAAATATTTTCGCCAGCCAGCAAAACTCGCTTGTGTTTAGCGGATTATGTGTTCGCTACCAACTGGTTACTCCAGTTAAGCGCTTTTCGCCGGTTGGCAGGTGACCTCCTTTCTGCTGCACTGCAACTTCATCTTTGGTTTTGTTTAATGATTTTCAAAACCATTTTCTGCCTGTTATTGTATAAATGGTATTTTCAGCATATACTAAATTTGTGCTTTTGGATTTTTCTTTGGATATCTTCGAATATATTTGGTAATATATGTTTTAATTTTAGAATTATCGGATATTACTATTCAGGTCCAATCAGTTCAATGTCAGAGAGCCACTCTCAACATATTTTCAATAATAGCACCGTCCTTTCCATATATTTCGCTATCCGTTTAGTCAGTTAGAGATGTTGTTCCTGTATGAATTGAGTGTACTCCGAACTTTAGATGCCAAGTCTCTTCATCCTTTGTCATTACTCTTCCTATAGTGGGTTCCATAGCGCTACGCGTTGTACTCAACCAGTAGGAACATACATTTTTTCCGAATAGAGTGTCTTTATTGAGATTTTTATCTAAAACGCATTGTCAAGACTAAGAAAATATATATTTAAGACCAATATATTATATGTACAAATAAGTAGTTATGTATCTCTCGGAATCCTTCCGCGATATGTTGCACGGAGTCTATTTGTTCCTTTTCACCTAAAGGCTATTTGTAATATCTAAATTATTGAGTTTCAATTACATTGTAAATTAGACGTGGTCCTTCGTGAAATTAATAAACTCGCTATCTATAATCTCTTATTTCGGTTCATTATTGTTTTTGTTTCAAGTTTCAAGAGATATATGACATCTTATGCTTACTGATTACCACATTTGACAAGATGAAACCGCCGTCAATACCGAGATGGCAGAAACCTTCGAACCTCTACATTACTGAAGTAGCTGCCATTAAGTGCCATTAGCGACCAAGTCATTAGTGACCTTAAAATCATGGCATTCCTTAATGACTTACTTCAAGAAGTATTTCCCTCCGAAAATTTTGTTGCGAGAATTTAAACAATTTAAATATGTCTAGCCAGAAGTGGTTTGGATTTATAATCCGAAATAATCGAAAGATCAATGCAAGTCTTTCATTCCGAAAATTTAAAATAAAAGCCTGCTATCCAACCATTTACCACTTGTCATCTGTGGACAGAAGAAAATTCGTTTTCAGTAGAAGATACCTTAACTTTTCAAAATCTGAGAGAGTCGGCGTTCAACAAAAATATATCCTCAAGGAAAGTATAAGAGAACGTTTTTCTCACTAACACAAACTCTAGAATTTTTACTGGTTGCTTTTACCGAGAGTTCACTGCATTTCCACCTCCCTGTTTTCCCTTTATACAGTACATATTGGTTAATGCATAGGCATTTCAAGATCTTCCAGATCTTCCCCTAGTCCTCATATACCCAATATAATGACGATTTATACCGTACACATCAATTACTGCAAAATAAATCTGCTCGGTATCAAAAATGACGAGTGTAATAAAGTATATAAAATATTAGTTAGAACGAATTTAAAATATGAAAAATAACAAATTTATCTCTATCATTCATATTATTTGCTTTAAATATTTACTTGAATACTTTTCATATTCCCTCTTAGGCATATGAATTCGCAAAGTTCTTCTTCTTCTTCTTCTTCTTCAAAAACTTCTGTTTTTCGTCTATAACTGAATTTGCATGAGAAGCTTTTCCTTAACAGGAAAATGCGCAGAGGTTCCCTAGAACCTCAGTAGGGCTAACGCTACGCAACAGAAGTCTTTCTGTTGATCGAAATAGGCATCAAAATCAGGTTCTGCATAATGGTAATGCGCATCTTTAACCGCTAGACCACTAAACATCCTCATTGTCATAGACATTTTGTGTGAATAAGAGTAAGTGTAATATTAAACATTACTATATATCCATTAAGGGTTTAGTCTAGGATTCAAAAATACCCAATTTTTTTGCCTTAAAGTAAACTGTAACGCTTTAACACAATCACCACTGACTAATCAATAGTACTGTAAGTAACATAGGCGGCATGTTCCACCTTATGCGCATACTTCGCAACCCACACCAGTCTTGAGCGACAACAGAAAAATAGCTATGCTTGGATAATAAGACAGACGACTACCGGTAATGTGAGTTTAATGTTTATCGCGGAATGCAAACAAGAAATACACAGAATTCCTAAGAAATCAATTCCGAACAAAACAAACAAACAAACAAACAAACAAACGTCTACACTCAATAAGGCAGAAATCTGCTAGCACAGCTGTTGCCTCAAGGTATGCCATATATGCAAACACAAAGTCAAAGCCGTTCAAAAAGTCGTGGCAATATGTAGCAAATACCGTTTTCGTTCAACGTGCAACTTCTGAAGAAAACTTAACGAAGTCAAGTGGCTAAAAGAGGGCGCAAATACTTGCGAGAAAAAAAGTGCTAAAATAAGTAGTAAATTGAGAGAGAGAGAGCGAGAGAGAAGAAGAGAAACATAAACAATTAACAGCTAACTGGATGAAGAAGAGCTTGCAGAAAGCAATCGAGTCTAGCTGAGTTGCAATTTTGACAACCAACGCGTTATTGGCAACAACAAATGCCTGGATTTCTATTCACAGCTTCATAGCAGCTGATGCAACAACAATAATCACCATCACCATATATAGCAAAATTATAAAAAAAAACCAGTCTTAGCGGCTATTATTAACTTACTACAATCTCCTCCTATCACTTTATAATTGCCACAGTAGAGCGTTTGTTATTTTTGTGACTGGCGCTGCTTTGAGGCAACATGGCGTATCGCCGCAAAGAAGAAAAATGCGCGCCATGATCTCTACATGTTCAGTTGCCGGATGACAACGCATGCGCACGCACACGCCAACGCTCCCAAGCAGACTATACAAACTCTATGACGGCCTTATACGCATATAAGGAATTTGAAAGCGCGAAGTGAATAATAACAACAAACAGACAGCGGTGACAATCTTACGCGCAGCAATGTTAATGTGTAAAACGAAATGTGCTAAATTGTGAAAGTCAAAGTCGATGAAAAGGTGACAAAAATCAGTGAAGCTTACTAAATAATAATAAGAAAAACAAAAACAACTGAAATAAATCAAAATAATTGAATAAATGAAAACGAGTGCCAGCTTTATTAGCGTCAAGCGTAGAACAGCAAGTGTTTGGGAAAATTGTATTTTTTGTTTTTGTTATATCTTTAATTATCAATTATTTCATACTCCTCGAGCTCACGTAGGAAGTGTGGGACAAACAAAGTTCCACCCTAAAATTCCGCGCAGAAACCGTAAAAAATAGTGGGAAAGTTACTATAACCAAGAACGTGCTAATTGGTAGTTTTCAAACTGCTGTATTGTACAAAACGATTAGTGTACACAATTTTTAGTTTAAAAAAGTGCAAACGTCAAAAGAAAGTCAAAACCAGCGGCGTTTCCAAGTGACTCGAAAGTGACAATCGATTAGTCGTTGAATGCATGACACAGAAAAGTGGGCACAACAATAAGTATTAGGTCTCGCTCACAATAGTTCCAATAGTCGGCTTAAGGTGTACGTAATGAAATTGTTCGAAAAGTGAGCAACATTTTGGCATACTCACCCACATTCGCCGAACGGGCATTGTTCTCCAACCAAAGTGCATAGTTTGTTTACCTTTAATTTTTACCTGTGATTTTTTTTTTCTTGAAATCTGTTTAAGTTGCTGTTTTCTAAGCGTCTTTGTGCATATATTTTGGTGTACGGGTAAACAACGAAATGAGTTGCTAAACAAATCAAAAAAATAATTTGCAATTGAATTGAGTGTTTTCAAATGGTTATATGCTTATGAGTAAAAAATTAGTTTAAATAGTGTCAAATAACCCTTCTTACTGTGATTATTAGTAACAATAATAAATACTTTTAACCAGTTATAAGTGGAAGACATAGAACGTAATATTGTATCATACAAAAGACTTAAGCAACGAAGTCCAACCTAAAGACCAAGTTAAATAATATTTAAATCAATTGTTGAGATATCTTCAAATTCTCATCTACATCACTCATGAGGTAGAAAAAGATTAATAAGGAAATAATTATACTCTTAATAGAGCTTATGACAGAACGAATTTCACAAACATATTGTAGAAAGATTCTATGTTTTTTCTTTTTTTTTGGAACCATAGACATATTCGATACGCTCTTGCATCCAAGATCTTAGACCTTCTCGAAAATCTTTTTTTAAATGAGAGACTACGTAGTTGATCAAAGATAGAAAATCGTTGCAAAAGCAATTAACTCGATTAAAGTTAAGAGAGATCTTCTCGGTGTTCAGGTTTCGTAAACTTTATTGTTTTCAACAGTTCTCAGAACAAATTTAAAAGTTTTCTCCGCTCTCGTTATCTACTCAAAATGAGTTTCCAGTCTGAAATAATTTTCAAAACAAAGAAACGAGGACAGATAGGCATAGCTTTGTACTACAATTTAAGCTTTTTGAGATGAAATATACCTTTAAATATTATACTTGGCTTCTTTAATATAAAATCACTTTTTGAGTACTTCATAAACACACCATTCCATATTTCTCAGGTTAAGATTTTAAAGGTTCAACTTTACTTACTTTCTCAATAATTACGATTCTTGTAGCGATATCTCAGATCCTAAGAATGGACCAATATTCATATTCATATTCATTCATATTGCATATTCATCTTCATTCAATAGAGCAACAAGCTCAGCCGAGTAATTGAAAAAAAGTGACCTCACTAATGGAAAAATTGCAAAGAAGTTGGTAGTAGTCAAATGTTACAATTAAACCAACATTAAATGTTGTGAAAGAAGAAGTTCTAAAAAATATAACTAAAGCAAGAAACCTGAATATCATTGAATAAACAATAACAACAAATGCAACAAAACCACAACCAACTACAGAAGTGGACACATCCACAACAACAACTGCAGAAGAAACTTCACAGTTATTACCACCAAGAAGGCTTGCTAGCAAATGCAATGGTGAGAACCACCGATTTGAAAGTAGAAACTACTGAAACAATAAACACCAACAAATACCATAGATCAATCATATTGCCAAATTGGATGGAAAAACCACAAGTCGACATCAGCATGGGCAACAGCAACAACAGCAACAACAGCAACAACAGCAAATATAGTCACACAGCCGCTACCGCCGTGATCAACCACAAACACTGCGTGCGAAATCGGCACAGTAGGGCAACGCCAGCAAATAATTCATCTTTCCAAAGACCGTCTTCAGCAGCATCAGTCGTACCACAAAATTCGTTGCGTATGCGAGGGAAGTGTGTGTTACAAGGCTGCCACTTGTCCGACAGACTACGATCATTTGCGCCGCTCTTTGCCATCCTGCTATCCGTTGCAAGTGTGACGCCAACTAAAGCGGTGGACATGTACGAAAGTACGACACCAATGCAATCGAATACGAGTGGCAATCATACACTGCTTGCCTCCAGCAACGAGCTTAACAGCCCGGCAGCAATTAACACAAGCAATTGGCAAGAACTTGATACAAAAACCAGCCCCAGCTATAGCTGGAGCAATCAAAGCCAAATCAATGGAGACAATGAGGGTAGTGACAATACTGTGCGCAACAATGGCGGTGACTCGATTTTCATGCGTTTCGCAAAGCGTTTCTCCACTGGCAATGAATTGTGGGATGACATTATACGCGATTGCTACCAACAACCGATGGTCAGTTGTTTCCAGAAAAACGTCTTCAGTTACTTGAACGGTGCGCTCGACGCACATGATGTAAATGTAACGAAGAGTTTGAAGTTTTATCGCAATCAAGTGCACTATGCGGATATGCAACATGAGCCAACGGAAGCGACCGCCGCGAAGGATCGCATGGATGATACTTCGGAAGAGCAGAATTCAATTAAAATACTGACAGCTGAGGAACAAGTGCTCACCAACGAAATACCTCATGAAGAAAGCCGCCACACAAAAGGTAAGAGAAATCTAAACAATATTAAATATATGCACGTTTATTTAGATATACCTATCGGTTTCTTTATGATTTTCGAATGATGTAAATAGTGTTAGCAAATGAAAACAAACTTTTGGCAGCCTTATCTTCCATTTTGGTGGGCTATTCGGAACAATTCAGCTAATATGTTGTAACATAGATGTTCCTCGGTATGTTTCACTAAAAAACCTAAGCAAAAATTTAATTAATTCAATCGAAAATTTGGAAACGGTATTACTAATAAGCAGAATAGGGCATTTAGACGTAGTCGCATCATAATTATGTTATTACTTATGTAAAATTTTAAAATTGGCGACCTATGAAGAATATTTTCCTTACAATTTTGATGGCTTCTATAATTTTTGTAAAATTAATATTATGTTTTCTGCCCTAAATGCCTTTATTTCGCCAGATATGTTTGCCCTTTGGTTCATTTCCCTCCTTCATTTTCCGAAAACCTCTTAGCGAGCTTCTGCACATTGTTTAACCGACATTAGTCTGTAATATAAGTCAATCACTTTCTTAGAACAAATATCTAACAAATATTCATTATATTAAAATAATAGTTTATGTGGAAATAGTCGTACATCGGAAATATTGTTGGGATAAATATTTCGTATGCCCGAATATTCATATCATATCTATTGTGCTATTTTTCTTTTCTCTGGCTGTCTGCAAAACAACAATAACCATATAATGAATTTTGAGAAAAAATAAATGTAGGTGAACATTAATATATATAAACTCTTATATGTATAAACTCTGACATTCGATACGTTGATACTAATGCTAATATACAAATATTCAGCATCTCGGAAAAATATAATGTGGTAAACCAGTGTCTTATCTTGCCCAGAAAATCATTACTTTGCAAAGTGTTGAAGATCCTAAAAAATATATTTTTTTAAATTCTCATTATTAAATATTCTGATAAATTTGTGTTTTAATTAATATTTTGTAATATTGACTGTAGTTTACTACTTGAAGATATATTTCCTTTTTATAATTACTTTATAGCTATAGTTATATATATAATAGTTAATCGATACTGTAACTATACTGTATAGTGTTAATCTATGCTGTGTCACTGACAGTCAAACATAATATTTTATCCACATGATTGCATGAAGTTTGCATGAAGTTTGCCAGGAATTTTGCTGGCATTCGTTCAAAATAAAAAAGTTTATTTGCTTGGCAATACTATTATACAATTAAAATCGATAAAAACGTCTTCCTGACTTTGTTCTTTTGGGAGATAAATATGCAAAATTTGTGCTAATATAAACTAAAGTTAGCATCTTTATGGAAAATTTACCAAAAATTTCGTTTAAAGAAGTTGAACCGATTTTTACCTAATTTAGCCTAAACCTGAGGACCTCTGACTAAAAAAATTCTAGGCGGCATTGAATTGCGCAAACAGAGGGTTTTCGGCTGGCACCATGGACCTTGCGCATAATGCCTTGTACGGGATTGGGTTTCCTATATACAATTTTCATTGAAAATAAACGAATTTGATTGAAGAATTTACAGACCTGAAATTAGCAAACCTTAATAATTATGTAAAAACTCTTAATATTTTTTAGCAATCAATTTACCATCAGCATACAATAGTTTTAGGTTTCTTAACTTTAAGCTTTCGTGCTAATTTTTTAGCTTTTAATTTAGTGCTTTCTTTCTTTGCTATTTCGCTTCCACTGGACCAAGTGACGACTAAGCCAGATTTGCGATTATTGAATAATATTCACTTTAAATAATACTGGGTCGATCCTCAAATATTTCTAGGTCACATTAGCCACTTGTAGCGCGAAATTGGAGAGTCGCAGAGGTTGCAGGCTTATTTGGTCTGTTGTACGCATAAACTAGCTTTAGACATATGTTGCGATTAAGCTCAAATTCATGCTGATTTGAACATGATATCATGGAATAATACCAGTCCAGCCACAGCTTTTAGGCAATATTTATTTAAACCTTACAATTTCTCATGACCGCTAATTTTAATAAGTATACTCCGCAATTCGAGAAAGCCACTTCATTTATAGCGACTTTATTTATGGAAAATTTTTACACGCAGAATTTGAGTTCTTCTTACTTTGCTTTTTATTATAGATTTTCAGATGCATTTAATAAGTACAAATTACCATCGACAATAGTTTTTATTAAATACAAAGTGAAGTACAAAACAATTTTATATCCAACTAGAGAGTACTCTTGTCATTTTCATGTTATTGTCGCATAATTATTTTTTATTTACATAATAAATACGAACGCATTACTTCAAGTAGCAGTTAATTAAGCTGTAGAAACTTAATTGCGTAAAATCTCTTTAACAATTAACTTCACTGTTACATCAATGACAATTATTATGTAATATTGAGATCAGGTGAGGCATGCTACCATTCAAGCCCTCTCTCTCAACTACCTCAAAGCACTTAAATTAACTAATTTTGTTGGCTAACAAATTACTGCGTGTATTTAATGAAAGTTTCGACGTGCAAAATAAAGAAAATCATAAACAAATACACAACCAAAATAAATGGGAAAAGAATGAGTCACCAATCACTGGACTTCAAATGAACCACATCGAATGTAATACCGGCTATATTTTTTTTAAGATTACATTTAGAAGCGCTACGAAATCAGAGATTGGCTACGCTTGCACATGTGGAGCAAAAAGTGCATTTTTGCGCCAATACCAACGATAAGAAACACTCGCTTGGAATTTTCACATAAATTCGGTTTCGTGCTGAGCAAATGTTTTTGAGATGCATACATACAGACATGCAGTCAACACACATATATGTACACACGCGCTTATTTATTGTAATCGACAGACATATTCATTCACAAATATATACAAGCATGCTTAAATATGTACCTTCGTACATACGCTGATTAGTGAAAGTTTTTCCAGCAAAAGTGAATTTTTGTTAAGAAGACAGCGACAACAACAAGCAGCAGTTAACATCAATGATCAAAGTGGATAAAAGAAACGTCTTAAATAAAAACGTTAACACGAACAGCTACACTAACGAAGGAAGTAAAAAAAAAAGTAGTAAAAGATCAGCGCCGATCAGCACGTAAAACTCCGCGCAGACAAATTCAAGCTAGCGGTCATACATACGCAACTGTATTAACAGACCCCAGTAGAAAAAACCGGAATCAGCGCAAAAAGGTTCAAGTGAACAAAATGATAATAAGTTTCTCAAAAAAAATTGTTAAAGCAATTTTTTTGGTAACTGTATTTTGTTTTACTGGTAAAAACTGTTATAAAATATATGAATAATATACGGAAATCAATAGAAGCGAAAACAGAAGAACGGACATTATTTAGCATTTTTGGGGCATAATTATATAATTGGCATTGCCTTTCAGAAATTTTTGACGATAAAGCAAATTTTTTACTTGGTAACATTACAATTAAAATCGAAAATTGCTTAGCGCGATCGACTTAAACCAGTTATAATATCTTAACATTACTAGTTGCATTGTTGCTTATTAAGTTTCCCTATTGTTCGTTTGTAAGTTAGTAGCAAAAGAATAAGGTTTGTGAATCATGTTTACTTTGCTATAACTTATAGAAAATATCATTCATACATGTGAATTTTCCTACAGAGTACAATCATGCATATTTATGGGAATGGAAATGAAATAATTTTTGTAAGAAATCGGCAAAAACAAGTAATTTAAAAGAATTAGCATAACTCGAACGAAAGTGAATTGTAGTATAAAACTAGTACCATCAGTGGATTATATAAGCTGATTGGGTAACAAGTGAGGCGGACCTATTGCATGACTTCCATCTTGAAGGGTGGTAACGCTTCTTTATAAATATAATATTTTTTATGGAAATGTTATTACTATTCCACTATTCCCAGTAGAGTATGGGAATCTTCAAATTTATATTAAATATTTTTTTTGTAACTTAACTAGAAACGAGCGCTGGAACTCAGCTAAACTTTTTGTTATATATGTCAAACCGGACAAGAAAATACAGAACACTACAAATGCTAAAAAAAAGTTTAAGGGAAATATCTGATTCTTCGAACCTATAGATAATAAAAAGAAATAATATTTTTAAACACAAATTAAGAGTAGAACTACATAAACATATCTGGCAATATTATATACAGTTAGGCGAATTACTTTAAAATTGATATTAATTCGTAGGGCTGTATACAACATGGATTTTTTAAAGGTGCTTCAAAATTAGGAAGTGAATTGCTTCAAACTGGCAACAGCGCTCGTATTAAGTTTAAATATAAAGGAACTAAAAATTTCACTCAAATGCACAAGGGGTAAGGCTGGTCTATGATTTTCAAAAAATCATGCACGAAAATCCGATTTGTAATGTTAAAAAATGTATGTATGAATGTTTTCTTGAAGATTGACTTACACTTCAGTTCTTGTCAGTGCTTTTTTTTCCCAACTATGTAATGCAGCCCCTTCAAATCACAGTTTAACGAATTCCCCAAATGTCCCTTATTTGCCTTAGTGTTAAAGAACGAGCATACACGTATGTCCACTGGCTAACAGCGATTCCAACGAAAATGTGTGAATTTTCTCTAATACATTCTAAACCAGACAAACTTTTATGAAACTAAATGATTTACTTTTACTTTAATCTCAGTTATTTGAGCCAAAGTCTACGTGAATGTGCTTAAACGCCATTCATTTGGCTTCCTGAATTGAGCAGAATTGAATTTTGCTTTTACTTTTCGCCTTCCGTGTGACTTACATGCGCCAATTTGTGCTAAGACACACTCACATATACATACATAAGTAAAGTTACACTCATTCTTGCATGGTTACTAGCCTTTGTTCATTGCCGTAAATTATATTTTCAAGTGCAAATGAAGGCTACAACAACACCATCCATTTGGGACTTTAGCCCCAAAGCGAATTGACTTGATTGTGGATGTAGATTTTACCCCGAAAGCAAATCGAATTTCGTAGTTGACCCTCCTGTCCCCAGGCCGAATTCGCCAACAAATTAATTGCCACTCTGTAGTAGTGTTTAGTTGGCCAACTTAATTCCTGCTGACCAAAATAAATACAAATACTAAATACTCGAAATGTAGGAAGCATTAAATGGAAAGGTTTGCTGTAAAGTAAAAGCACTTTTGTGCTTTCAGTTAAGAGAACAAATAGTAAACGCAAGCCAAATAAAAAGGTGTCAGTAAGGGGGAAAGTATAATATATTTAAGTAATACAAATTATCTAGTGCAATTCGAGCGAACAAACTCTTTACAGATAAACGAGTATAAATAAAACTGAAGAGAAGCCAATTTTTAGATTATCTCAACTGGATATTTTATAGATATTCAAGTGGAATAATTAATTTCATGTTGTCCAAATTACTTGATAAAGTAAAAACTTTTCCAAATTTAATTGCCACTTCACTTTTCAAATGGAGCTAAAATTTAAAATGTAAAATGTACCGTAATTCAATAAGGTGAGTTATTGTTGCGGCGATTATGTAAAACTCCGGAAGGGGAGCATTATCAACAGGGGCGGACCATAGGAAAAGATGAGTATGCCTGAATGGGGCTGCAAAAAGGTGGCTCATATCGAGCAGGAACTCTTACTAAATATGTAGGAGTTTAAGCTACTTAATATACAATAACTAGAATGCAATTTTGCAAGAGTTTCTGAGGTTTCTGGAAATAAATACATAGCTCATCATCTGCGATAACTGCTAGTTTAACTCATTCACATGATTCATACCATTCAAAAACTGCTTTACAAATTTTAAAGAATTTTGATTTTGGTTGCTCGATTAATCTGAAACTAAAGTCTCCTGCGTAAAACAATTATAAACATCCGTCCGAGCATTTCCACCTATTTCATGTACACCGTCTTTTTTTTTAACAAAAAGAAGAACTACAAGCTGTGAGTCGCCAACGAATGGATGGTGACTTGTATTTGAATTTTTCCCTTTTTTCTGTCAGTAAATATTGCTCTATAACTATATTCGTTTGGAGATTTCATTTCATTTGAACCCTTATTTAAGAAAAACTTATGCAGTAGTATTACTCAAAGTATTGCCCATCTGATGCTATAACATTTTCTCATCTTTCTGACAATTTGTAGATTCCAGTCCAATAGAACGGCGCCGGCTTGCGACCAAGAATAAATCAAGCCAATTTTTAATATCCTGTTCTGATGTGAAACGTAATCTAGTGAGGGCGTTGCAAAATGTAAAATCGTCTCTTAACGTCTCTCGGCTTCAATTCATATGGCACTCATGAAAATGGCCTCATACAAGGACAATAGATTTTCAACCAATATTAATCAAGTCACAACTTCTCTTGGAAAAACGCATGAATACAGTTAAGAACTCATTATTTTGAACATTTTAAAGCGATCGGATTTTAAGAGTAGTTATAAATATATCTCTAGTAAATACTCTGTTTTCAACCCTACTTCGAGGGACCTGATGGTGACCACGATTCAGCATATTGAAAGCTCACGTTGTCCTTACGACACAGCTCCTTTTTTAGTTTGAAATATAGCATTATTTGATTTTAATACATACTTGTGAACTTTTCATTTAATCCACATTCCAAGTTCCATTTCATTGCACAAAAGAGTGATTTCATAAATGTCACTGTTTCTTCACAATTAATATTAATGAATTTTCTCCTTATTTTGTCCCATGCAGGTAGTGACACCACTGAAACGCCCATTGAAGAAGTTACCAACGCCCTATACGGCAAAAGCGTAAAATTTGCTATGACACACGATTTAGAAATTATATTGCCGGAGGTGATGTTCGATGGCGCCACATTTCGTATTTCTCCACGTTCATTCGAAGGGAATGGAATTATTGCAAAGCTGGAGTTGATACCGAAACAGGAGGTGGAAGCCCGTTTGGCAGGCAAAATAATCATGAAGAAAATACGTAAGTTCTTAAAAAGGACGAATATAGTAATAATATTTTAACGAAATGAAATGTGAAGATTTATATGATATGTTTACATATACTAGTTTCTTTTAAGACCTGATTATCAAATATTAACATTTATTATTTTAAACGTTTACAACACATAGATATAGGTTTATAAGCTTTAAAAGACTAGCATATGAAGGGGATTATAGTGAAAATTCCATATGGGTAATATGTGACACATTTTGTTAAACACTTAAGAGAAGATGTCGCCATCTTTATGTGGAGTATATATTAAGTTAATCAGAAATCGTTTCAATAGGCAATATCTTACGAGATTGAACAGAATCACTTAAAAACCTCGAAAAAACTCAAACGATATATTTACATTTCGTGGCGGACTAATACCGTCGTAAACGGCACTTTGAATTAACGAAATCGTAAAATAAACAAACGACGACTAACCCTACATAAATAATCCTTATAACAGTTTTGCCACACATGTTTACATCCCTTTTCACGAAGCAAAGCGTAGGAGCATAATTTTGATGTTTCGAAGCCGCTTAGTCAAGAAACTATGCTGAAAAACTAGTAAAGAAGGGTAAGGGAACTAAGTTCGAGTATAACTGAAGATTTTATACTCTCGCAATGTGCAAAGATCAGAGGCGGGGAAAGGTTTTCAGGTGCTGGCATGACTTTATATTAAAAATGTTGCTGAAGAATTCTACATTCATTATTTAAAGAATTTGTCAATTGATTGCAATCATATTTGGTATCTTATTAACTTATATTACATATTACGTTGCTATATTTTGCTTCGTGTCCGAGATATTTATATTAAAATCCACCAAATTAACTCGAATGAGATATATGCGATATAAACTCAACCAAAGTGGCTTAATTGAAAATATTAGATACATGAGGAAAAATTCAACCAGAGAAAAGGAAATCATTATATTAGGAATAAGCGGCTTGGGCCATGATCTGGATCGATTTCTTTCATACTTAGCGCGAAATCACATCGTGTTTAAGAAAACATATCCACTTCATTTTACTAAAATATCACACATATTAACCAACATAAACGGTTTAAAGTCAGATGGAAAGCCGGGAAATCTTAAATCGGGGATTTTTGGGATAGAGGAAGATCTGCACTGATCACATTAACTCTTTTCATTATTCAAGTATATTAGGGAAAATGTTTTCACGCAGTTTTTTGAAGGTAACTCACACAGTGACCAACGTATTCGGCATAAAGTCTGCCAGAATAGCGAAAATCGTTATATGTAGTATACGGGAGCTGGGACAATTCGTTTACCGATTTCACATTTTTGGCAGTAAACTATGGTATATCTGATATTACACATTCACTTAATTTTGCTACGATATCTTACACATTGACCGAAATATATGGTATAAAGTCTACAGGAAGGTTGAAAATCTGTATATTAGGTATATGGGGGCTAGGATTAGTATTTACCCGATTTTCACCATTTTTGATATCAGAGCACATTATTATGATGGAAAGATAATCCTCTAATTTCATTACAATATCTTACAGATTTCCCGATATTTTCGATAAAAAGTCGGATAGAGGCACTGAGGTCCTAATATTGGGTATCTAGTGGCTTGAAAATTTATAATCCGATTTCGATTATTTTTAGCCATGGAATGGCATATCTTGAATGCAATATTTGTACAAAATTTGATTTTCATATCTTAAGTGCTGCTCGATTTATCTACTTTAAAGTGAAAGGATCAGATGAAACTTAAAAATGTTTTACATGAGAAGTGGGCGTGATTTTTATCGAATTTCACCCATTTTCAGAATGCGACATAAGAATACAAATATAATACCATGTGCTAAATTTTGTTGAAATCGGTTAAGGCATGCTTGAGATATGGGATATCGAATAAAAGTGGGCGGTGCCAAACCCATCACCAAAACGCTACACGAATTCCTATGCAAACCTTCCGTATCATGTCTACTGCAAGATTTAATGTTTCTGGCGTGTTCCCTCAACGAGTTAACGCAGTTTTAGTAGTTTTCAAAATAACCTTTGTGTGGGAGGTGGGCGTGGTTATCATCCGATTTCACTTATTTTGTCGGTATATGAAGAGATGCTAGCAATACTTACCCAGAGCAAATTTTATTCATATAGCTTTAACGGTTTCCGAGATATATATATTAAACCTATTGGGGGGTGGGGCCATTCCCACTTTTACAAAAGTTTTCGCCCAAAGATGCCTCCTCTATGCCAAACAACACGCTTCTATCTTAATTTACTGCTTAGTTACAGTACATTATCTGTTTTTGGTCAATGGCGTTTTGTGGGCGTGGCATATATCCAATTACGCCCATCTGCAATACCAACCGTCCTACGGTGACAAAGAATATGTGTACCAAATTTCATCAAAATATTTTAATTTTTACTCAAGTTATCCATTGCACGGGCGGATGTACGAACGGACAGACAGTCACTCGGATTTCAACTCGGTATATATCTAACTCGATAAGTTCTAGGTGTTACAAACAAGCGTTAGGTGAACAAAAAAAAACAAAAGCGCTGACAAAGCGTTCATCACCTCCTTTGTACTATGAAAATGGATGAAATCGGACCGCGCCCATCCCTCATATACCTGTTGTTTTTAAAACTACTAAAAGTGCGATAACTCACTTGATAAAGAAGAATCACAAAATTTTGCAATAAATGTGGCACTGAAGGGTTCCATAGGAACCAGTGTAAAACTTTGACAATGGGCATGACACCGTCGCTCTTAGGTGAAATCTTTAAAATGTGTGAAGTCAGACATATAATTCTTCTCATATAGAAATATTTTAAATTACATCTGATTCTTCCGCCTTGCAATATACAAATAAAGAATCAATGAATGTATCGGAAGAAAACTTTGCACAAAAAGTGCCTTCATGGCATGCCATTTAAAGTTTAAAAATTGATTGAATGGGCTATAACATTTCAGGTCCTATGATACCGAATATGTGGACCGCAGTGCCTATATCTGAATTTTTACCGAATACATTGGTCAATCTAAGAGATATATTAATGAAATTCAAAGAGCATCTTTTCTGATAATATATATCCGTTTGTCAAAAATGGATAAAATCTGGTAAATGCTTTCCCTATCCCTCATTTACCTAACATAAACAGTTTGGTGGTGAAAATGGGTGATCAATGATTACCGTTATTCTAGTGGACTATGTGCCAAAAGTTTAGTTCAAATTTTTAATTATCATAACAAAATTGCGTGAAGTTATGATTTTCATGTCCTCGAGCAAAATATAAGTTAATAAGATACTAAATATGATTGTAATCTATTTACGGTTTTCTCGAATAATGAATTTTGAAATCATTTGCCACATTTTTTGATACAAAGTTCTGTCAACACCTGAAAATATTTCAACGTCTCTAAGCTTCACAAATTGTTTTCCTTACTTGTTGTGCTAATGCTTTTGAGACAGACTATTTTTAACAAATTTTTCAAAGGTGTATATATCAAATTTGTAATTAAATATATATATATGTATGTAGATATATTTTGTAATCAAATAGTACTTAAGTCGTAAGTTGATATCACATGTGAAACCACAAATTTCCAATCTTTCAATACCTTCAATAATATGTTAACTCCATATGCAAATGTATATACATATAATAACACTCAGTTCAATTACCTACATCTACATTTACTTTTTAACATAATAGATTTTGAAATAATAATACTTTCTCGCAATTTATGTGTATTGTGAAATTTCCCTTAATTCCTATATATACGCATAAGTACTTCACATAAATGAATTTTATCTTTGTTATACAATTTCCAGCCCTTATATTGCCACTGAAACCCACCAAATACGTACTTGAAATTTCAATAAAATCTGGCTTATTATACTACAACAAAAAATTTTATTTCCAGAGAAATTCTTACGCAGCAAGTTATTGCTATCATTTTTGGCGCTTGTGCTCATTATAAAAATCATCAAAATCAAATTGTTCTGGCTGTTGCCGTTGGTGATAGGCGTCGGTGCGGCTAAGAAGTTGCTGCTCAAATTCCTGCTCTTCCTCTTCCCCGCGCTATCACATCTCTTCAAGCTGTGCTCCTACTATCAACAGACATATCACTCGACCAAATATCATCACCACCATCATCTAATCGACCACCATCACACGGTAAGTAACTTTTTGCCAGAAAACCGAACAGAGTGGGTATGAGAAAGTTTGGTAGATGATATAAGGAGGCGAATTGAATTGAAATGGAAAAAAATAAATTAGTAAATGAAAAACAGTGAGTGCCAAATTATTCAATGGTCATGCGAGAGAGCTTCCGTGCAAGAAAAAATGTAGCCATTGTGTATATAGGTTGGAACATGAAAAATTACATATCAGCTTTAACTTAATTTTGTTTACATAATAAGAGGTCTTACATTCCCAAATAACTCAACTCATCTACACCTAAAACTCTCATCAGAATACTTCTTTGTTTATACCTTAAATACACTTATACTTGAGAATTTTGGCATACATTTGCCTCTGATTTTACTTTGACAATTATTTTTTAGGACATCTGATGAATTTAAATTTTGCCATCTCTGGATTTCTTTGCTTGTCTATTAAATATGTATATCTATTAAATTACAGTGAAATTCAGTGACAACGAATACTTTCAATTGAAATAAGTACTAATGTGTGAATGAATAGGCACAATTAATATGAGTACTGGCAAAAAGCTCTGTGCGCTTCTGTATATAACTGTCCTTTTTCATATACAAACAAGTCAGTGTCAAGCACGTATGCATAACAGACTAATTTAATTGCTTATTTTATTCTTGATATCAGCCACTAATGAAAGTAAATGCGAAATTTGGATTTGAGTGTTTTGAGCAAAATTTTTACATCCCAGCAATAGGAATCAACATAACCAAATATTCAAGAGCTTTAATTAGTTAATATTTATTACAATGCAAACAAATAAAATTCATTAATCTAACAATGCTCCAACAGCACAAATACCATCAAAGTTCAATCCGCATCCTACAGAAATGTCGTCAAATTATTGGATTTAACAAATAAACATGTACATACATACAAACATGCGTTATCGGTAATACTTGACATCAGAAGATAATTACAAAACCAGGGAATTTCATGGTTGAATTTTCATATTAATAATTAGATTCTTCTCTTCTTTCCAAAGTACCACAAATTTCATTTGGACAAAATCGGCAGACTTATATATACACATATGTAGTAAGGACAAGTTGAGCTCGAACGGAATAGTAGATTGTCTACAATGTAATATTAATGGCTTTTTCGCATGTTCGCAAATAGGAAAAAGAAAATTTTTAGTTTTTTAATAAAATTTACACTATAAATTTCTTTCATTTTATATTCAATTCGTCTTTATTCTTATCAAAATGTAAGCAGCCACAAGCTAAACGTGAAGTTCATAGGGATTTGATAAGTTCGTGTTTCGCCATTTAAAACTTTTTAGTTCTGAAACTTATTTATATATTTTTGAATTTTGAAGGTCATCCCTATATGAGAGGGATACTATCTACCTACTATCCACAAAATTTACAATGGAACTTGCTCATTATTAAATCACTTCCAAGGCATTTAGTATATTTTATATTTTATAGATTATAAATTATATTTTCAATTTATTTTTTTTCGCTTTGAGTTCAATTTGTCCACACAATTTAATTATTAATATGTAAATTAATTTAAAGAGACATTTCGCATTTCACCGTTGTGCTTCCCCACTGGTGTATCTGCCCAGATAAGAACCACTAAATATGCATATTTATAGATGTAAATCCAATAAATTTCGATACTGAACAAAAATTACCAACACTGAGAGAATCATAAATGCTGCAAACATTCTCACATTCATTGAAGGTCTAGTCGAGTGTGTATATGACAACCTGGAAAAGTTTGGAAATATAAATTAAAATAGCGATGACATTTAAATGCAAAAGTACTTACGAATTTAAATACATACAAACAAATGTGTTCAAATTTTGCATTATTGTCTGAGAATTTGCGTTATTATCCAAATTGCCGGAAATCTTCAGGCACAGCCCTTAAAATGATATGTGCATTATCAGTATGAGAGACCCTGTTGGAAGTTCAGCTAATTTAACCGAATATCTAAGAAGTGCTACATTGTCCTCGCTTTTGATTGCATGCGAAGAGCAATATTTTATCGTACGATTCATCGCAAAAGAAAGTAATTTTTGTATTCGTATGAGGCAATGGTGAATTCACATGTTTTATTTAATAAGCTTATCTTGTTGGAATCGTTTTCATTACAAGAATTATGATTAAAAAAGTAAAAGTGAACACACATGCAATAGAAGCTATTTGCAATTCTGAGCTAACAACTAGCAACTTTCTTGACAGGGACGGTAATTATTCATGAGCATATTTTGGTGCATATATGTACATTTGTTCACATACACTCGAACACATGTACGTACATTATTTTATAAACAAGTTAAAAGTGCGTGTGTTTTGACGAAAAATGAAGCTTTTGACGAATTTAGACAACTTTTAATTAATTCCCAACGCAAATTTCGGAAGCACTCGTATTCAAAAATATTTCATTACTAACTTTTGCTTTTTAGGCACTTAAATACATATATATTTATATTGTACTTACATATAAATTATCTTCATTGTATTAACTTTATTCCATTTTGTCTATTTTCTCTTCCGGTAGGTTGTTCCAGCTTGGCAAGCGCCAGAACACCATTCAATACCGGAAATTATTTATACTCATCCACCAAAGGGACATCCTTCTACATATTTGCACGGCGCACCGATACATGAAAACTACGGCCCATACTCATTGGAACACAATGAGGGTAATTGGGAAAATTCTGGTCCTGGATTGGGCTCAGAGTAAGTACCGTTTTATAAAAAATACTTGAAATTACTACAGTTTTTTATTAAGATTTATTTGTATATAAAATAATTTGTGTGAGATATAAGGTTTTAAGGAAAATTATAATTTTACTTAGAGGAGATTGCTATTTGTAAATTTTCTTTTTTTACTTAATAATCCATGGCAATTTTCTTGGTTAAGCCATTGGGACTGACTGTAATCTTTATAACCATTCATTTTAATCCATTTGTCGGATGGGTTATGCAAATCACATAACAAACATATTTTCAAAATAGATCTTCTTTGCAATAGCCTTTGAAAAATCCATGAAATAATACTTTTGGTACAGAATTTGATTTTAGGTTAAGGAAGAATAAGTTAAATCTATAAAATAATGAATTTATCGTTGATAGGCCAATTCAATGCAAGAGTTGTGTGATACTTTAAAGTTTCTTTCTTCTCATGGGTCTTCTTAAAAATACGTTCAATGAAATTAAATTGCCCTGATATGAAAGTTGACTAAATTCATTAAAAGAGATGTTAGCCAATGCTATATGGACTATTTTGCTTTTAGTTATGAGATTTATAGTCCATCTATCTAATAACATTTTTCCTTCGCAATATGTAGATCCTGGGTGTCGGAATCGAAGCAAATTGTAAAGCTGATGAATTTCTCAAGGAGGTCACTTCCGCCCCAGAACCTCCAATCTGAAGACAGATCATAACGTCTCTGTTTTCCTCTATTTCAGAGTAGATCTCAAGAGATCCATTGAACTACTTTCTCTCAGCAATGTTCATCTTGCTCCTTTTGTAGAGGTTCTAACCCGTGAATGTCCAATCGGCATCCATGCAGCATTTTGTCGGACACCAATTATCGAAGTTGTCCGAAAGAACATGATGTAAATTTAACTAACCGCTTTCTTCTCCTGTGGTAAGGTTAAAGTTGAAATATCGAGACTCGGACATCAGAATCGGCCGAAACAGAAATTGGTCGCCTCAATAGTAATAATCTTGCATGTGTCTGTCTTCCAGCATGAACATCAAAACACAATAAAATAAATATTAAAACTCCATGAGGCATTTATACACATACTTCACACAAAATCTCAACACTTTATTTCCCATGTATAACGTTAAAATTTATTTTTAATTTCTTCCTAAGTTTCTATTTACATATAGTCTTTATCTACCAAATCTCTCACTATCTTATTTGCATACACCTTCAATACACTCCATGATCCTTCTCATTCGTTTTGTTTTCATTGCATGTTCATTTTGCAGTTATATTGGTGATATAAATCGGTCCGCACAAGTTGATGAAAATTCTAATTATTTTAAACCAAATGCCAACAAGGATGCCAATGAGATACTTGTTTGGGGTTTGGGCACTACCCAACCAACTGTTCCCCAACAGCAACAACAACAATATCAACAACAAAGGTATCGACCGGTGACACAGCAACAACCACCTACACAACAAAATCGACCGCCATCACTTGTACAGCAGCAAAAAATGCAATTACAACAGCAACAACAGCTAGTACAACAAAAACTCAAAACACAACAAAAACAACAACAAACACATAATCTTCAGAAACCACACTCCACTAGTCACAGTTTTAATCCATTTTTGAGTGGTGAAAATAATTTGAAACAAAGGTGAAACACTTTATTTCAAATTAAAATATTAAAATAAAAAGAAAGGAAGCGAAATTAAAACCTAATAAATATGGAATTTCTAAATTCTACATAATATAAAATAATATAACAGTTAGAATCATAAAATTTTTGTCCCGATGATAAATACTTCATTCGGATGTTAATCATTCGCAGTTTGACTCATATTCCTGAATTTATATCATTTTAGTTCTTTAATTTTCCTCTCTTACTTTATTTGGTTCATTCTTAACACAAATTTCTTCAAAATCTTACAATTTCAGATATCAATTTAATTTTTATAAAATAAGCATAGTTTTAATACTACTTATGGTCACAAAATTGGTTCACCCTAACCTCAAGATTAAAAAGTTTGTCTCTCTGCCTTAATGTCTATTAATATCAGTTTCTCACAAATCATACTACATATATCTTATTAGATTTGGAAACTGACGATTTTCCAAAATTAAGATCTCATTTGAATATCATAACCAGTTGAAATAATATTGAAGTTAATTTTCAAGCTAATTATTCTACATTTCAAAACAATATAAAAACAAAACACTAAAATTCAAACTAACACACTAATCTGACTTAATAAAACAACTACCCGCATTTGTGCTTGTTTATAATCCGAAATTGACTAAATTGCCTGCCTCCGCACACTATCCCTCCAAAATATATCCACAGACCAAATAATACCGAACAAGCTCCACTAACTTCATATATATATGTATATGCTTTCCCATCAAAATATGTTTAAACTCTTCTCCTCCGTTAACATAGCATCCTTATAGCGCTTACGGACATTTTCCTCTGTGGGTTTTCCTGAAAATGAATTAACTTTGCAATTCATTACAACGTTTTTATATATTACTTTTTTATTTTCCACAGCTTATTTGCCACGAAATTAAAAACTCCGGTACAAGCACAATCCGCGCCAAATCCAGTTTATGCGCCACCACCACCACCGCCATCATATCCGCAGCAGCCATCGGCTGAGGCATTAACCGCAGCCGCACATATCGCTGCTCAATACGATCCGACACGCAATAGTCTCGCTCAACAACAACAAAAGCAAGACCAACTTAAACAGCAACAGTTACAGCAATTACTAAAACAACAGCAGCAACAATTGTCGGTAAGTAAACCAAGGGGATAATAATGCGAAAGCATCAAAGGAAGAACTGGTCTTGTTTCAGTTAACTGATCGGTGACGAAGAGCTCATGCATGGTAATAAGTGTATTCTTCTAAGCTATTTTATATGTCTTACTTAACCTATTATTGACGTTGTTGTGCAATGGTTAGAGGTGCGCACTACAACTGTGGGGGACCTATGTTAGATCCCCGTTCCAGCTACAAAAGTAATTATCTCTATCCACCAAAGTGCTGTTGTTTATTACAAGATTAAATTCTTCGTTCCATGTTGCAAGTGTTTTGGTTTCAGTTAAAATAAAAACAAAAAGATAATAAATTTCTCCATGTAGTTACTTTTTCTTGCATGCCATGCCATATTAAGCTACAAGGCAATCTCCATAAGCTGGCAGGCAGGCAAGCGCTCACCTTTGAAGGACTTTGAACATAAACGTTTAGATTTATGAACGATAGTCTTAAATTTTCTACCACTCCGCTAAAGCAAATGAAGACTTGTGTTATTCGTGGTATTTGCCGCATATAAATCCAAATTCCCGCAGTTAGATTTCTTTACAACTTTGGGACCAACAGGTTTTTCTCATTAATATAACTGCGACAGTTCATTTGTGTTAGTCACTAGTGGATAAGTGTTACATACATACATTATGGAAATAAAAGATGCTTTTGCATTTCGACAGGTAAAACGGTTTCAAGAGTTATCCTCCTTTGGAAAATATGGCTATAAATGTGTGTGGGTTTGCGAACCGCTAGTGAATTGTTTTTCAGTTCGAAACTCGACTACGAAAACTTATAACTCAACGTGAATATTTATGAAGAGAAATTTATTACAATAAAAAATATATACCGCCGCCACCATACTAACAGTAACACAGGGAGCACAAATAGCAGAAAAAACGAAAGAAAAAAGAAAAGCACTATCTCACATTCTTATATTTTTATATTTAATTTTAAAGAGATTAGCCTGCAAGAGACAAAACAGGGTACGAACGTCTCGAAGCATTCCACAACAAAACAAGGTGCTTCAACTCACAGTCGTTTGCATTTAAAGCAAGGTCGACCATGCTGAATTCCTTTTCTATAAGCTTTGTTAATTGGATACCGTTTTAACGATATATGGAGTATCTAAAGTAATCGTTTATAATAGGCGTGGTAGTTCAAATGAACTGAATAATACTGAAGACATCCTGTGAAACAAATTTGATGTGACCAATTAGTGAAAACCCATTTGGATTTGTAAAACATGGCGGCAATCTATAACTTTCATGCTGTCGCAATATATGACAATTATTTACAATAAAACAAGTTGCAATTCTGCTGATGCAGTTCGCAGGCAAACGAAACGACAACAGTAAAACAAAATTTCTTTGAAGCAATATAACCTGCCGTCTTCATCAACTTAACGTAAAAGCATGCAAGTTTCCGCACGAGATGCACCAAAGGTACATCGTATCAAAAAAAATCGTACAAAAAAAATTAAATATATACGAAATGCTTTTGTAGTGAAGAAGAAAAAATTGGATAGCAGAAAAAAGAACGGATCATCCATTGTCCAAATGAGCACTCATCCAAAACCGGTTTGGAGGTCTCTATCTCTTTTTTAATGCAGGGTTTTCAAATTTTTAAGGGTAAATAAGTAATGAAAAAGTATACTCAATGAAAAAACTTTATCTCGGATGCGGTTTTTCACTACTGTTTTGCTTCAGTATTTGTTTATGTGTTTATAATGTATATAACTATATAAATGTACATTGATATATAATATATAGGTAAATTTTTTTTGGTGTTTTTAAGCGAATATTTCCGGTTGCACCAATAAATTTTCTTCCGTTCAGGAAAGTGTGGATGAGTGTACATTTATATGTACTTTGCGCATAACCTCGTAAGGATTAAAGGCTAACCCATATAGTTTATATTATCCTGACTAATCTAGAGATAAATTGGAAGGTAGGATAAATAATTGCAAATATAAATAATAAATAATTGATGTAATATTAACGGCTAATACTTTAGTTATTCTATTTGCATTGAAATTTTGCATACCTAGTCTGAAGCCTGAAAACATTACGAAATGTTTATTATATTTCAGTTTAAGATATTATAATACGGATATAATACGGAGGAAGTATTAATTTTTATATGAAATAACTTTTCACATGGATTTATTTCTGTTTTTCTTTTCTCTTTTTTTTTAAGTTGTGACAAACTGGTTCTCTAACATATCTTGATTTACCTATAATATGTATATAAACATGTTTGGAGCCTTGGTCTTCGTCTTTATATGCTCGGCTTAGCCTTCTCTTTTTTTGGTGTCTGGAGTAAAATGTATTCAAGGTCGAATCAAAACTTAACTTTAATAGTTTTTACCAAAACCCGTTCCGCTTTCCTGCCACATGTGTATACATTTATACCTACTTGTAAAAAATCAGAAATTTCTTTAAAACATGCCGGGAACTCTCCTGTTTTTTGAGTATTTTCCAAACATACTTCGATTGTGAATTTTACCAAAAAGTGATGACACTGAGAGATCAGGTAGCTGTATAATTCATTGTAATTTCCCAGTCTTTGCTTAAAATAATTCTCACAATTGCAGCCGATATTTCAAAGCATCGACTGAGCTATCAGGGACGTAATTGACTGGACTGTATTTGAGGGCCGTGATCAGCGGAAAATCCCGAAATTTTACCAGTTATTGTGCTACGGATCCAAATTTTTCGTATATTCGGTCCTGCTGAGTGAGGCAATTTCATTCAGCACTGGGATATTTTCTTCTCGATATTCGCTGAAAAATGTAAAGAGTATGGACTTTTTGTACCAACCCTAGTAACAGTTTTTTATGACAAAAATGGTATATGTAATTCTTGTCTTACGTCTTAATGACTATATTAGGCCTTAAGTAATGCACCTAGCTTTGAAATATTGACTATGCCTTTCGACAGTCTTACAAAATTGGTCTATTCAGACCTATTTCTTAACAATTTATTTCTAACAAGAAAGGAAAGGCTTAGTTCGGGTGTAACCGAACAGTTTATACTCTCGCAATGAGCAAGGATCTGAGGCGGGGATATGCCGTCAGGTGCTGGCACAACTTTAGATTAAAAAATGTTGCGGAAGAATTCAACAATCATTATATGTAGTATATGGGAGCTGGGATAATTCGTTCATCGATTTCACACATTTTCGGCAGTAAACTGTGGTATATCCAATATTACAAGTTCACTTAATTTTACTAAGATATCTTACATATTGACCGAAATATATGGTACAAAGTCTACCCGAAGGTTGAAAATCCTTGTATTAAGTGCATAGGGGGAAATCTAATCCTCGAATTTTCTTATGATATTTTACAGATTTACCAAAATTTGTGGTATAAAGTCTACAGGAAGTTGAAATTTTTTGTATTAGGTATATGTGGGCTAGGAGAAGTATTTACCCAATTTTTCCCATTTTTGACATCAGACCACATTATTATCATAGAAAGATAATCCTCCAATTTCATTACGATGGTTCACAGATTTACCGCTATATATGGTATAAAGTCTACTGGAACTTTGAAAATCCGTCTACTCGGTATATGATGGATAGGGATAGTATTGACCCGATTTCAATCCATTGACAAGTCGTCGATTCGAATTCGTCGAATTGAACATTCATCGGATAATGAATGTTGAATTCTTCCGCAACATTTTTTAATATAAAGTTATGCCAACACCTGAAAACATTTCCCCGCCTCTGATCCTTGCACATTGCGAGAGTATAAAATCTTCGGTTACACCCGAACTTGGCCCTTTCTTTCTTGTTTAAGGGTAAGTTTAAGCCCACTCTACTCTATGGATTTATTATGCAGGAGCTCATACCGAGCTCTAAGGAGAAATTTTTCAAAAGCTTCGTAACCGATTGTAATTCTACTTTATACAAAAGAGAAGATTTATATGACAACTGCACAAAAAAATTTATTGGAGGTGTAGTATGCATGTGCAAGATTGTACGTTCATTTAATTTTACGAAAATGTCTTGCTTATTGCCTGATATATGTACACGATTTTACCCATTTTTGACACAAGGACACATTTATATCAAGAAAATATTTCCTCGAATTTTATTCATATATCCAACATATTGACGGATATTTTTGGTAAAAAGTCAGCCATAGGCTGACGCCCACATATTCGGTATCTGGGGGATTGAAAAGTTGTATTCAGATTTCGACAATTTTTAGAAGTACGATGACGTGACTTAAAGGCACTTCTTATGCAAAGTTTTGTTGCAATAGCTTTATTTTCGCTTGATTTATGTACCAGAAAGAGAAATAATCAGATAGATTTTTGAATTATGTTACATGGGGAGTATACAGGGTTGTAATCAGAGTTCGCCCACTTACACACTGTAACATAAGGATGCAAATATAATGCTATGCACCAAACTGAATACTGTCTAATTTTTACACTGATTAATATGCAGCCTTCCATACCATCTCTGCTTTAAAATTTAGAGCTTTAAAATTTAGAGTGAGTCCATACGCACTTTTTAAATAATTTAAACCACAAATACCGGTCCCTACTGCGATGCCCTCTACCATATTACAATTATCTTGTTTTGGTTTATCTTAAATATCTTAATTTGGTGCTTAGTTATAGCACTTTATAGGTTTTCGCTTAACGGCATTTTGTTGGCATCGCAGTTGTCCAAATTCGCCCATCTGCAACACTAACCTCCTCAGGATGCCAAAGAACACGTGAACATCTTAATTTTTACTCAAGTTATTGAGCCATCCTAATCTTTTATATATATATATATATATATATACAACTCTATGTCTATTTTGATTAGTTTTGGGTGTTACAAACAACCTTTAGGTGAATAAAACTATTATTCTTGGTGGCAAGAACATAAAAATCAGATTATTTGCAGAATTTACTCTTTCACTAATTAACTCGGAAAACATATTTGCTACAAAAACAATCTAAATATTTACAAAATAAGGTATTTATTTACCAACAAATTTATCATCTTTCTGGTGAACAAAAAAAAAGTTTAGGGAACTTTGTCATAAGTGTATTGAAGCAGGAACTAGTATATCAATCAGTTCATGGGACAAATAATTTTAATGGCAGTCGCAAGCAATAACGCGAACAATGTCTTCGTCGCAACCAAATCGACAAGACCAAAAATAAAAGGAAGCTTTAGACAAAAATGTGACTTATAAAAAACAATGTCTGCACCTGAAAGCAAGTAAAGATTAATGAACTCGGAAACGATATATCTGGCTGCACCCAAGACAGAAAGTTTCACCCTTTTAAAACGAAATTCAAAAATAAATTTGCATTTTAATAATTGCCTATGGCACTTGAAAAGTTCTTTGCAAAGTTTCCGCTGATGACTACGACAGTGCCAATCGCATTGTATGTACACAAGAAGGATTTTTGTAATAGGAGAGAACGAGGAATACAATTATCTAAATCATTCTAAAGACAGAGTGTTCCGATTCGAATGGCTTATTTTACAAGTATTGAAGTGAAGAGTTCTTAAAGATATGGGAAGTCAATTTCACTTTAAATAATGTCAAGGATATTTAGATATCTTCAAACCAACACACCGTAGTCTTATTTAGAGCGTAAAAGAGCGTAAAAGTAAATAATAGGTTCAGGGTATAAGGATAACTGAAATCTGAACTGAATCGGTAAAAGAAAGCCAATGTAACATGTAGTTGAAATAGATTGGAAACGTGGATTTAGAGGCAAAAATCCAATCCATATCAAGACTGCCTGGGGAATTCCAGAAGTCACTATAAAGAATCAGACATAAATGACTAGTACTACACAATATATAATATACAATACAATACAATATATTATACAATATAAATTATATTATATTAAAATTAGCAATTTTTGCACTAAAGCGAAATGACGAAGTTAGTCTGGCAATAATGATGTCTATGCAATTTAAAATTTATTTAAGACAAACAAATTGATTCTCCTTCGCTGTCTACATAAAGCGTGGAACACAAAAGGCTCTTTTCAAAAGTATGCTAGTGTGTCCATTACACCTGCTAATTCTCTTTTTTTTTCAATCAAATACGGTTCTCTTATTTCAGTATTTATGAAACTGTCCCTCGAGTGGCCACTTGAAATATCGCACTTGACACAGTTCCAGCAACATGCCACTTTGCTGCTGGCTATTGACACTTTCATTCGTTGAAATGCATTTTCCATGTTATGCACCTAGATTTGTTGTTTACATTTCAACGGTGTTTTCATATGGAAGTGTTTTCCTCAATTTCAGCACTTTTAAATATTTTAATCTATACACTATCCTACCATATTAGTGTGCAAATACAACATGTATCCACGTATATATGTGATATACATATTTAATATTTACGTGCATACCTACGAGTATTTGTGTTCTAAATTAGTCATGCACTTGGTTGATGAGTTTTCACATTTTGTTGACTATGCAATCAGCTAACTGACCTATTTACATTTTCACTTATATAGGCAAATAAAGTTCATGTCACCATAGATTGAGGAAAATATTTATTTTGTGTGTATATTAGTTATGATCATAAATCTGGCCATAAACATGTAAACATTTGAATGAATGATGTCAAATATTATTATTCGAGCGTAAATTATATATATATATACTGCGGAAAAAAGTTTAGTTAATGAAGGGCTTGAATATTTAACTTCTTAATATTTATTTTTCCAAATTAACACACAGCAAAAATATGACAATCCGGACAAGTCGTTTTTCGTTTTGAGAGCAGGTTTTCTGTAATTCAGTCGATTTCATTTAAGTTCGGGTTTAAGTTCAAAAAATTTAACTAATTAAATTTATTTCTGTAACAATAAACACTAACAGAATGACAAAATAATTGAAATTCGACATTGAAGAGAGCATTCTAGCATATAGCTTACGCATTACGTACCATAATAACTTGCTCAAGCGTAGCCGCTTTTGTTGCATAAAATACTGGTGATCGGTTTCTCCAACTCGACTTAACTTATTATATTTTATTAACTAATTCATTTTCACCATCCAAACTAACTTAAGTCAAGAATTAACCGACTTTTAACTGATACAGTCGCTTCTATAGTGTTATTGTTATTGTAGTAAATAATTAAAGACGTGAATCGGAACGTGTAAATCTTTGAAAATAAGGTACTTTGTAAACTCAGATGAAAGTAATTTTGACTTAGAGGTTGTAGAGATAATGGACCTTAGTCAAAGAAAATAAAAGAACGCCAGACCTCCTTCATACCTGTGATTATATTGACTTTAGAGATCGGATTGTCATTAGCAAAGGAGCTGCTTGGTTTGTTTTTCACTTTAATAAAAGCTTTTGCGTTGAAATTATTTGTATAGCCTAAAGATACTCTCGTATCGTAAAGGTATACTCGTATCGCAACTGCTACAACATCGGCAAACCAGGAAAAAATCATTCATCAAAAATCAAATCATTTCTATCTTCGTATTGAAATTAGATATTCCATTTTGAAACAGGAAATATCGAAGTTTATGTGCGTAACTTTACCGCCTCCAATATGTTTATTCCTTCAGTGGTTCGATAGCCCAGTACTCGATTTACAATGTGCCCCTACATATGTATATGTTAATATAAGCTTCACCACAGCTTATCCTACACAAACTTATTGCTTATATTCCCTAATTATCGGTATGGATATGGGTATGTGCTCATATCCTCATGTCCTCACTAATATCTAAGCACCTCCCAACCTTTGAGTACTTCTTGCGAATTCGCCCAGCTACTGGCGGAATGAGGGAAAGCACATAGGCATTAATTCGGAAATAAAACAATATAAAAACTCTAAGTAAAACTGGAAATACTACAACAACAAGTTGACTTAATTCTGTACCGCTAATGGCTGGAAACCATTTAAGGAAGGAATCTGGCTTAATGGACTTTTCTCCGACGTCAATGGTAATGGCCAGCAGCGACTTGGGCGTGACTTGCGTTAACTAACCCCACACTGTTTAAGATGTGTACGCCATTTTTTATATCAATCATTTGAGCTGTGAGTATAATAAGTCATTAAAAAGTGTCACAAAAACATTCATTAGCCGTAGCGATAAATAAGCTTATATGTATCTGCTATATATGAACGTGTGTATGCTAAACACAATTAATGACTTTTAGATGAACACAAAATACATACACACAGTGTTTGTAGTAGCAAGATAAAGGCCACATAAAAAGACGCTTAAAATACAAATGATATAAATAGCATGTGTCATAGTAATTTTACGAATATATTGTACACACCTATCTACTTATGTATGTAAATACTTATGCAATTATGTGCACGTAAAGGCTCGCCACATTGCTGTATTTGGCTTCGGAGATGAGGCCTTGAGTGGCGTTGCCCTGTCTGTCTGCGTTCAGTGGCATGCACTTGCGGGTCAACAGCCAGAAGAAAAGAGCAACAACAGTTTCATAAAATTTTTCCAGTGCAAAAATCACAATGCGATGCGTGATTATCTGTTGCCGTCCAGCAGTTTACTGCAGACACTCTCTTTTCATCTTTTTTGTCACTGGTTGTTTTTGTCACTGGTTTTGGTGTTTGTAATTATGTTTATCACAGCTCATTCAAGTGCCCTCGGCAACACTGAGGATGGCAGCAATTTCCGAATGCATTTGGTTTAGTGCTTGTGTATTTGAATGTGTTTTATTTCGCCTGCATGCGCTTTTCTTGTCGCTAAGCAAGCGGCAAGCGCAACTGCAATTGCCATGGTCGAGCGTCAAGCACGTAGCGAAAGTGTGTCACAGTGTGAAGGCAAACATGCCGGCAGCCGGTTTTACCGCGCGGCTTAGCGCGCAGCGATGCACAATATTCAGTTCTAACGCCAGTAGCTGTACTGGAAGCAACTACAAATAACCGTTGCAACCAACCATGCTGCACCGCACGTCACGCATCTGCCAGTCAGCTGTGCAAAAGCGCGTCGTCATTTGTATTCGCATTCAAACACATCCGCGTGTTCTTCGGCATCTTTTTCATCATCGCCTTAGAAATCACTGTCTCCATTGTATTACACTTAAACAGGCATACATACATAATTTTAGTGATTAAAATGGCTTAACTCATTATCTGTCGCAACAGTCTGGAAAGCGCATGCCTTCGTCTTCGTTTTACCTATCCTATGTAGGAGTACCCTTAATGGTCCCACGTCTTTCTCCTAACAAGTGTAATTGCCCAGTAGTCACTTCGACTTTTGCTTGTTGCATGCCACTTAGATTTAGCCAAGATTTGTTTATACATTACGTATTAGGTTTTTTAAAAGTTAATCAAAATGAAATTGTTGATAACAGATAATTTATTTATATGGTATATTGCATGAGGGAGTACTATTCTTTGCGAATTTGGGAGTTAGGGACGTTTCGAAATCAGAAGTTCCCACAAACTTCTTGTATATAAATAGACGAAAGCGCTTTATTCACATTCATTAATTTTTATACCCTCGCAACATGTTGACGGAATAATGGTTTGTAACTGTTTAAATAATGAAGGATTATTAATTTCGGAATGCCTGTCTTACCGTTTGGCCGTCGCAACAGCTATAATTTAAGTTAAAACTCAAATGTCTTAGTGGTAAACGTGTTTCAGGCACACTAATGAAGTTGATATTGGCCTATCTTCTAGAATGATTAATGTTACGTAAACACAAAATCTTGTTGAAATATTATATATAATTGCTCAATAATAGTATATGAATATGTAAAAAAACTGCTATCCCCTTGCTATATAACGGCTATGTTCGAAACTATTAAAGTTCGAAATTATTAAAGTACCATAATTCTCTAAAGAATAATGTCAGAGACTTTAAATTTAACTACAGGGATGATGCAGCAGGCTTACATGTGGGTTAGATCAAAAATCAGACAACAGAAGTGAAACCGTCCAATACTAGGTAAACTTTCATATCTTACAAAAAACTAGATCGACTTGAACTAAAATTGGTTTCAATTGTGTCTTTTTAACACAGTTTTAAAATCACTCTACAACCACGACCACTTTGCTTTTAAAATAGATAGCTCAAGCACCAACAAAGGATCCATACTTTTAGATATCTGTAACTTTTACAAAGAAGA
The DNA here is from genome assembly GCA_021498325.1 of Bactrocera minax. Lineage (NCBI taxonomy): Eukaryota > Metazoa > Arthropoda > Insecta > Diptera > Tephritidae > Bactrocera > Bactrocera minax. Next base: position 735,759 of record JAKEEE010000064.1, on the reverse strand, counting down.
GCGTTCCTATCATAATCTACGATCCAAAAATGGTCACACTAGCTATATATTTCCCTAGTCCCATATAGCGAATATGACGATTTCCCTCCAATTTTTACTTACATTCATAAATCCGGATCAATATGAGTGAGATATTTTCTCTTAGCCTAAAATGATTTAGCAAAAACTTCCATCTGTAAACTAAAATCTTCTACACATTTTACCATTTCTCGTGCTTATTTAATTTTGCGTGTTTCTTATTTTTAGCCCGAACTATCCGCACAAATTAAAGAAGCACTACGAATCCAGGCGGAGCAGCGTATAATCTCTCAACAACAACAAATACTTAATAAACAACCATTTGTGCAAGATGGACAGGTATTTTTATTTGCAACAAATTATGACTAAAATGGCTAAAGTCTACTTTTAATAAACCTATATTATACTTATTTCAGCCAATCATGCCAAAGAACTATGATCCTTTCTACAGTCCAATTCTTTTGAAAATTGATAAAATCGTTGAACAACTTGGAGTTACTGATGATCTCTGCAAGGAACGTCTCATCTGCAGCATGTATAAGGATCCAACACGATATAGTCCGCATAGTAATTTCGTGTCAGCGGAGCTGAGTCGGTAAGTAAACATTGACATTGTAATGAATTTACCTCTCATATTCATCCAATCACTTTCATAAGCTTTTTAACCTTCATCTCTTACCTGATAGTTACCTCATATCAGGAATGCCATGGTTTTGATTAGGTTTTAATATACATTGACAAAGCATCCAATAGTGGATGTACTAATGAAAATCTAAATAGCAACAAAAGAGCAACACATAAAGTACCCAAATTTAATTTACTTTAAACTCGGTAACTGTGTCATGCAACAACGGCGATGTGGTGAAGAGAGATAACGAAATGTAGAGGAGCACATCGTGCGTTCTTCTTTAATGAACTGGCCACCTCCAAGACCCCACTTATAACCGATTAATGTTTTCGGGTACTTTAAATGTATAAAGGGCAAGGGTGGACATGCAGCATTCGAAAGTTAAAAATTCCATTTCTATTTTATATTCTTATACTCTCGCAACATGTTGCAACAGAGCATAATAGTTTTGTTCACCTAACGGTTGTTTGTAACACCCCAAACTATTCGAGATAGATATAGAGTTATATATGTATATATAATTGATCAGGATGAGAAGACGAGTTGAATTCTGCGTGACTGTCTGTCCATCCGCCTGTCCGCCTATCCGCCTGTCCACCTGTCCGTGCAAGTGATAAGTGTATATGTGATTTTTGCTGAGTAAAAATTGAGATATCTTAATAAAATTGTAGACACATATTCCCACAAAATGCTGTTAAACTAAAACCAATTATGCATTATGGAGGGGCATTGTGGATTGAAAATTTCGTAAAAGTAGGAATGGCCTCGCTCCCAAAAGGTTTAATGCATATATCTCACAAACCATTGAAGCTATATCAACCAAACTTGCTGTGAACTCCCTGTGAGTTCCCTGGCATGTGCTTAGATGGTGTACGAATGTTTGCAATCGGATCAAAACCACGCCCTCTGCCCGTATATCGGTTATATTAAAAACTACTGAAAATGAGTTACCTCGCTGAAAACACATGCCAGAAGCATTGAATTTCACGGCCAGGATGGTGTTTAAAAGCTTCGCAGAAATTGGTGTGAAAAGAGGACAGTGAGTGACATCACCCACTTTCGGATGAAAATCTATATCTCCGGAACTACAACACCAATTTCGACTAAAATTAGTGTGTAATATTATATTTACATCCTTATGTTACAGTGTGACGATGATACAAATGAGCGAAATCAAAGTAAAACCACGCCCACTTCCCATATATCACAATATTAAATTCCATATGATTCCTTCCCTTTACAGTATATAAATCAATTACCTATGACGATATCGGAGCACATTCCAGAAAGAGTGTCTTGAAGGCATGCCACCTCACGTCTAAAAATTTTCTACATTGGAATACGGCTTTTCAAGTCCCCAGATACCGCATATGTGGACACAGTGCCTATGGCAGACTTCATACCGAAAATATCGATCAACTGTGGGATATGTTTTTAGCATTCAGAGCAAATCTTTCTCTGAAAATATAGTGACCTAATATAAAAAATGTGTAAAAAAATGGGAAAAAAGGATATTCAAACTTCGGATTGCCTTTATACTATATATATCGGTCAATCTACCAGATTCTTAATGAAATTCAAGCAAAGCCTTTTCCTGGTAATATTTTATACTTATTCCAAAAATTTATGAAAGTGGGCCAATATTTTCCTAGTCCCCATGTAGCTAATATTTAAGTAGCTAAGTTTTAAAAATTCCGGTTGATGCACGGTCCGTGCATATCGGTTAATATGTAAGACATTCAAATAAAATTCAGATTACGGCTTTTCCTGGTAATAATGTGTCCTGATGCCAAAATTTTATAAGATCGAGGCAATACTTTCGCTTACTTATTTCTAATTGTCTGTCTGTTAGTTTTTGCTGGTTGATTGAGTTAGTCAATACTGACTGGAAATATATTCTCGAACATATATTACTTTAATGGCAGAAGTATATGTTATCTGCTCGGACCTTCCCCGATATAATGCACCAGATATTTTGATTCCACACTTTCCAGCTGACCTTAAGCTGTTAATATGAATCAATTTGTGTCTTATATTAAAGGAATTAACTGTTTTTTTATTTATAATACGGTATAGCGCTGAATATAAATGAAATCGATCTAAACCCCATACCTTTGATATGACTTACCTCCCTCTGGTTGAATTTCTCCTCATATATGCAATATATTAAATCTCTTTTCCTTTGGTTGAGTTTATATTTCCGATATCTCCATAGAAGATGTCTCAAGAAAATTATATAAGAATACTTCTATTTCGAATAATATTATGTCATTCGGTAAAAAAAAGTATGCTGTTGCTGTTGTACCTTCTTACAGCACTAATATCATGAATATGATTTGTCTTAGTTAGATTGACTTTTTGAGTATGCGATCTAAAGTAAAAGTTAACATGATGCCAAATATGATTCCAATCCATTCACAATTGCGTCAAATAACAAATCCTGAATCTTTTGCAAAATTTTTTTTAATAAAAAGCTTTGTCAACATCTGAAAATATGCCTCGGCTTTTATTTTTAAAATTGCGATAGTATAAAATGTTCGGTTACACGCTCTTCCTTACCTGTTAACTTTTAATTTATCTATATATCTCATGACGTGTGTGCCACTACACACATATGTAATATAAGTATATATCCCGTAATATATTGTATATAAGTACCAACTGCAATAAAAGAGTTGTACATGCGAATAATAAAATACATTGCAGCTTAAAGCTGTCAAGCAAATTAGAGCAAATTTGTCACATTTTGTCATCATTTGTCAAAATGAGCAAATTACAAACTGGCATTTAGATAAACACCCATGCATCCATAAACTCCCTCATTCGCATTGAAAGATACATACGTATATGTGTATGTGCCGAAATGCATATACATGTAACAATTTTAACGAGAATAATAAGTAAACAGACTTGCTCGTCAACGCCTGGAGACATATCTGACATGTTTGCTCCAATAATTCCAAATTCAGAGTAACAGTAGTGATGGAAATGTAAAAATATCTTTTATGTCATGTTAAAAAATTAAATAAGAATGTGTAAAATCCAATCAGGAAGGTTAATACGGTATTTAATTTTTTATTTTTTATTTTTTTTTTTTGCTGTCAAACTGTCCGTTCCAACAGAGTAAACTATGATGTTTATAAGGGAACCTAAATACTATATACAAATGGATTTCAGGGTGAGCTTAATCAAAATCAATTATTAGCACAACTAAAAATTTTCACCAGTGTTTCTATTAAAATATCACAAATCGCAAAGTAATTGTACCATAAAATATATAATTGATAATTTTTACACAGGCCGTAATGGCATATCTTCTTCTTTGGGCATTTCATTAACTTTCATAGTGACGTTTTTGTACTGATTCGTAAGTCATCGGATGCAATTAAGCGTAGAATATGTTGATATATACCTGGCAAACTATATAGTTCATAGCATTCCCATGAAAAGGTGCCACTCTACTCGAAACCACATCGTTTTGTAGTTAAACCTAACTTAAGGCGTATGTGTAAATTTCACAACTTTCGGAGAATGTGCTTGTGAGATATACTATTTTGACCGAAGCCCTGAGGTATTTTAAAGAAAATATGTATTTTACTATAAAAAAACTAATCGAAATTTGGTACATCGCATGAATCGGCGAATCGCCCTCGATGGACACTATAACGAGTAATAAAACCAAGCCTTGATCACAAAAGTAGCTTTCCTGTATAATAAATCTTAATTTCCACGTCTAACGAAATATCAATCACTGCTATTCTCATGAAACAGAGTTACTTATATCCGGCACAGCATATCACTGAAGGGCGATCATATATACTTTTTGAAATTCTTATTTAATCGAATTCTTAACAAACGAATTTTAAAATTGAGACTTAATACACAAATCCCATAAGCTTTTAGCCCCTTCTATATAATGGCATAGTTCAAGTGCGAAAGCTTTCGAAGGAATAAAGTCAGAACCTGACGACGATGTTATATTATAAGTGAAAATCACACAAATCGATCCACAATAATACTTACGTCCAACATAACGCCGTTTTAAATAACGTCAATTCTTCCTTCATAATCATAGTTCATAATAATAGTTCAATATCAACGATTCATAATAGATAAATCTTGCATGAGAAAAGGTATCGAGCAAAATATTTCAACCAAACCAAGTAGGTGAGCAATTTAATAATTTCAAATTAATAAATTTGTTCACTAATTTTATTATTACTTGTTTTAAATATTATTCATCCAAGTTTATATTTTACCTTGAACACTAGACAATTGGAGTCCATATCACCGACGAACTTAATTCAAGTTCTTTTTCCATCAATATCAAATAAATCACACACACGTCTCCTCTTTCAGGCAAGAACGAAATGAGATAAGAGGGAATTATCATTGTATCATTATTACATTTATCATTATTACATTACCTTATTATCATTTTTGAAAGTGAAAAAAGAATCATAGGAGTATAGAAATAAAATTTCGCATAAATCCAATAGTTGCTTTCATTCTCAGTTTATTCTTTCGTTCTCATTTTGATTAAAACTGCATTACAGATTCCATTTGTAATTTTCCTTTTACAATACACAAAGTGAATGTTAAAGCAGCTTTGCCAATTTCCAAATCAAATGGGATTTTAATTTCCGTTTAAAGGTGTTTCTCTTAACATTTACTCTTAAGGGTAAACATTTTTTTTGTACACGAAAGGAATGCCGAAGTACAACAATTTCAATGAAGGCAGTTGAGTTATGGAATTCATTTAAGTGCATCATTAAAAGGAAATCACAATGTGTCCCAATACATCTCTGAATTTTAATGCAAAGGCAAGGTAATGATCTCGTTAAGTGTTGAGAAAAAAATTTTTCTTGCTTGGTCCTTGTCTTAACGGTCGCATATGATATACATTCTCTTTGTACTGCCAAAACTCCATCTACATTTGCGGAGCGAGTTCACCAGCTAGTTACAAAATCCATACCTGCTCTTTGTGAAGCACGTACGAGCTTAGGAACGTCTCTGTTGCTTCATTAGAGCTCAAATCCTAAAAACATCAAGTATACTAACTTTGAAAGCATATGTACATATATTACTCAATTATTCAGCTCGTGTGTGAAGCCACTGCGTTAGAGACTAAAGTAAGGATTTACCTACTTGCATTAGGAAAGTAAACGAAAAGCAAAACATAAGTTGAGGCTCAGCACTGAAATATTTATATAAACAAACTTAGTTAAGTGCTTAGATTATTTTCTATCTCCTAATCCACACCCTCCTGCTATCGGAAAGTGAGAAAACTATGTTTGATCTAAAAAAGACAAATAAAACTTGAATTACTGGTGCCAATGATGCAAAAATGTCGTCATAAACGAAACGAAATGTCAAACTTTCATAGTATTTTTAAACAGAGCCGCACCTTTCGTTCATGATATCTCGAACCAATGCATTTTTCTGTCAAACGAGCAGAACCCACTAACAGGCGATACGATTGCAAATAATAGTACGGCGAGGCTATAGTTTGAGTTAAAGAATACTTTAATGAGGCTTTTGAAGATATTAAGTTTAAAGTGTTACTAGTCAAATATATAGCATTCTATATTTTTATAATTTTTGAAGTGGAGGTAGATGAAGATTATGAAACTTATATGCATTTTGGATTAGATTAGGAAGTTGCAAAACATAATCCTTACTAGAGCTTTCACATTCACTCAACTAAAACCGATAAAAAATATTTCCGTTAGCCGCAAGATCATTTAAATGCTTCTTAGAATCGCTAAGTTCATATTCTTTCCAATAAATAATGTAGTTTTTCTTTAATTACAATCGTTTTAAGATCATTCATATTATCTACCTAACAGCTCACTTCCTTCTAAACATACAGCTTCTGTGAATTCATGCGGAAGAGGGAGAAGAAGGAGAAAAAAGATTCCTAGTTTGTATTTTTAGTTTGAAATCAAGAATGATAGAAGTACAGATTCCGACAATTTAGTACTATTACTTTTCCATGAAAGGTTGAAATAGTGCATCTACTTGTTTTACTTAAATGTTTCCGTATGAGCTTACAGAAAAGTTTTATTTATCGACTTTACTATGAAAGTTACATTACAAAAGTTTAAAAATTTTTCTAGGATACCTCTTCTTTCGTACATGACGTATCACGATACATTCTTTGAAATATATCATTCTCATTTGGAATCAGATGCAAAGCTATTTGTCATAGAATGACTACGATTTTAATTTATAATCAGAGATCATGGATCATGAGCCAGATCGAAATAGACTCGATAGCACGATATGAATTATGAAATCAAATATGAATCAAATATGAAATATAAATATCAAGGACATTTATGAATTAAAACTCAATGCGGAGTAATGTTTTCTTCCAGAAACTATTATTAATAACAATGATAGTACAAATTTTATTTCCCGCCAAACTTAAACAAATTCCAATCAAAATTTCAAATCGCAAATTCCATCACGTCATTAATCTCTATCATTTATATGTCTTTACATGCAACTCACAAACAACAACTATACAAAACACTGGCAATTGAATTTACGCAGCGATACAAATGAATTGCAACCCGTGTCGAATCCGAACGGTGCCGTTCTGCGTTTCTACCGTTTCATACAAGCAGCTCGTGACGGACAGGATCAAAGGGATTGCCTACGCCTGTATCCGCAGTGCAGCATTAATACAGAATGAATTGCGTTTGGTGGCGAAGCGGAAATACGAATGACACAAAATCGATACGTACGACTGCTGAGGTGAAAACTCCAAGGCCTATGCTTGGTGGGCCCAACGCATTACAATTTGCACAAAAACGAATTGTACAGGAAATTACCTCGCTGTGTTGAGTAGTCGATAGATTTCAATTTTCTGCTCCTTTGCTTTCTACTTTCGCCTTTACTTTTGTAAATAAGATTAGTGCATAAGTCGATTTATTTATTTGAACATTTGATTATTTTGTATGTAGCTTGATTAATAGTCTAACCGTTATTTGCTTTGATGTTGCTTATTGTTCGACATTTATTTATTTAAAAAAAATTTTTTTTCTAATTTCTTTAGTGAAACTAGTTTTAATACCTCTATATTTATGCACCAATAATATAATGATCCATAGATAATATAATAATCAGGCTTGAAGAAAGCTGCTTTTCTGTAATTTTCAATCACCTCTCTTCTTACAGTTAAAATTTATATTGAATATAAGCTTTCAGTCGAAACTTCGAAAAGTGTGCCTACCACTTATAGTTTAATTTTTAATGAGAGCTTATATTCGAAAGTTTTGAATTACTTTTTCTGAAGTGGCGGAAATGTCCACAGTAAGTCAGTTATCGTCATACGTATAGAAAAAATTTAGTCAATTGTCAATTGTGAATTGTGAAAATTTTGTTAATCTTGCAAGTGATTGCAAGGTAAATGAATAAATATTATTACTGTTATTAACATTTATTTCAGTTAAGCAAATATCTAGGTTTAGTTTATATATATAAACTACAACATAAAAACGTATACATAATAAAGTATTTATGTATTTATACATATTTCAGTCGACAAATTATTAATTTTCCATTAATTTTTATAAACACGTATTTTATTTATCTATAATATTTACATAAAGTCCTAAATTACAAATACGTAAGTATATAAATATTCAAATAAAAATAAGAGCTTCCCACATACATAAAAATAATAAATATTCATTTCAATTTATGGGAAATCACTTTTAACATTTTTGGGGTATTACTTTTAATAATACCAATTTGACTAAATTTTTATATTGTCGGAGTCTCTAGCTTCCGGACTATATCCCAGAAAAAAACTAAAGCTTTTTTTCCTATACTCAAGCGAATGAAACAAACAAAAAATTACATAGCTCCTTTCAAGTAGGTGTGTTCAAGGAGGTGTGCTCCCCTTTCTTCAAACATTTTTTTAAATATGAAAAGCCACTTGCTTACTCGTAGCTCGGGAAAGAGAAGTTCGGTCATTGCTTCAAAAAATTTGCTAAAAAGAATTTTTACAAAAATTTAATTTCCAGATAATAAAAACTTTAGTGCGATATAATATATATCGGGAATATATTTTGAAAACATTGACATTTAAACATTTATTCTAAGTATAACATTCCCGACTAGTTTTATTGAATCAACTGGTTGGACCATTATTATATCGGGAACATTGGAGATGGTATGAACTGATTTCATAAACTTTCGTCACATCATGGTCAAAAATATATGACGACATAATTTCTCAAACATACCTCACATGTTGAGTTAAGGATATATAGGACGAAAGTCAAAAAACCAGAAAGGCGGAAATCTTTATACATCACATCAACAGTTCTTACCGTGACGTGTGGACAATTTTTGATCATTTGCAAGCAAACTTACTTTACCACCCCTTTAGTTGTACTCAATGTTTTTTAGTTATTCCATAGAGATTTATTGCATATATGGTGGACGTGGTTATTAACCGAATCATTGTTAGTAATGTTTCCGACCTTGATATAGCTCTAATAGTATAACGGTTATTAACAAAAAAGTTTCTAGAGGGTGGTGCAGGTGCACATACACACGTGCCTCTTGCTCAAATATAACACCAATATTCTCAGAGTGCCAATGGCAAATGTCATAAAGATATTTAAATTGTTATTGAAGTTATCGCTTGAGCGAACAAAAGGGAAAACGGGCGGATATTTAGAGGTTTCCAATGAGGAGCTTGTGTCAAAATTATAAGTTGGGCTTAGAGTGAAACTGCTCTACCAAATCAATTCAAAATTCGCTATTAATTGAACACGCTTAATAAGTGAAATATCCATGTTGCGGCAGAAAAAGTTAACGTATATATGTAGACCTTTGGTACATACTTTGTAAGAACTTAAAGACATTTTTATTAAGATATCTGACATATTGATGAATAAATGTATAAACATCCACATTAAACATTTTATTAAATATATTTAAATCATGCAATCACAGGTTAATATTAAATGTATTTATATTTGTACAACTAAGGTTTAACTTATCCTACTTTCTACTTCACATTGTTATCTAAGTGTTACACCACTTCTATCTCTATTACTTATATCAATTAAGCTACAATATTATAATAACTCATTGCATATTGAGAGATTTTGATTATCACGTCGCACAGACATTTTATCATAAAGAACCATTTACCGGAATTGGTGACTCTTTCGTGATGACTTTAGCGGTCACCTTGGAAAAACAGTGGAATAACAGCAAACATCTTGTCCTCAACAACGGGCCATACCACTGAAGGTGATCCAATCACAAAGTCGCATCACACAACCATCATTTGGTAGTTTTGATATTATGCATTGCCAAAATTTCGTTCGTTTGCATTATTTTCTTTATTTTTTAATTAAATTTCACATCTAAATCCCTGCCGGCCATGACACACCACACTTGCTGAAAGCAGCAATATTCCTGGGGAACAATTGCAGTCCTGGCACATTACGTTCCAAGTTTCAATCAAGACAGGACGGGACTCTAGTTCGAGCACTCGAAGTGGACAAATTCCACCACACGCTCCTGCTAATTGACACGCGCATAGCTGCCGATGCTGAGCACATCATTTTAAATCCACCAAGTGATAAACCATATCAATGCTTAAAAACTGCACTAATTACTTGCTACCCAAAATCAAGAGAAGCAAAACTCTTTTAGCTTTTGGACGGTGAATATCTCGACGGCAGAACGCCATTTCAACATATTCCGCACCTTCGTAGTCTAGTGCCAGACCTAGATTAGAAAGTATTAAAAGTAAGGTGGCTATCACATCTACCCGCCTAATGCGCGCATGTTTGGTTGCACAACACACGGCCGAGCTACAAGAGCTGGGCCCTTCTTAGGGGCATCACATAGCAAACATCGTTCACAAATACTCAAGGTTCAAATTTTACAAATGTATAGCGACAACTTGCTCTCATTAAAAAATGGTACTTCATTCTGGCAGATGCCTCCAATCCAATGATTGGACCATTTACTTTCACATTACGGCACCCTCGCCGATCTCAGAAACCAACGAATCTTTGATGGAACCACTTGACTATGCACTTTAGGCACAAGAAGGCTGTATTTAAATAGTCGAATCAATTATAAGGATTTTACTCGTTTACCTAGGTCACTCGTCCCGATGGTGAACCTATACAAATTTTACACAGAACGCAACATCATATAAAGGCAACACCTGGCATTCCTCGTACCCAAAAAGAATGGGGAGTGGCACCCATGCAGCGATTACCGTCGCCTCAACGAACATTCCAGATCGGTACGCAGTTAGATGCCTAGAAGATTTTATACAAATTTGCACTGCTCATCATGCTATTTAACAATCTACCTATTTCGTGCTTTCAACCAAATTGCAGTAGCTGATGAGGACGTACATAAAATGGCTATAATCACAACGTTTGGTCTATTCGAATTCCTGTTTATCACCTTCGGACTACGAAACACAGCACAAATCTTTTAACGTTTCATCGATGACGTAATTCAAAACTTACCTTTGCTTCAGCCAACGAAACCGAGCACCAACAATATTTTCGCGACGTATTTCACCACCTCAACGCTATGGGTTAATCATCAACACCACAAAATCATGCTTAGATCTTAAAGAAGTCGAATTCCTCGAACACACTCCCTCCCACACTTCCTCCCATGCCATAAAAACATTGGCGGGAAGAGTCAAAGTAATCGTTGACTATCCTCGCCCTTCAACAATCACCAAGCTACGGAACTTCATTGGTACCATCAATTTCTACCAGAAATTTATGAAACACTTAGCAAGTCTACTAGCTCTACTTAATAAACTAATAGAAGGACTAAAGATCAGTGGAAAAACTCCAATAATTTGGACCACACCACTCGAAGACCCATTTTAGAATTTAAAGTGGGCCACCTTCTCGGACGTAATTGAATGCTGAATAGCAAGTTTGGCTAACATTGGCAATCCTTCGCTTTCTGTAGTCGCAAACTTGCACCAACCTGTCAAAAACGATCAACTTACGATCGTGAATTCAACGCAATCTACGAAGCAGTTCAATATTTTCGACACATCACAAATCGTAATCTACATGACCATCTACATTCTACATACACACCATCGATGCCATTCACACAGCAGTTACATCCGAAAAAACTGCATGTGCGCAAACCAACGATGCAGGGCTACAGCAACTGCTCCGCAACTCTAACATTACGTTAAAGCTACCCAAAATTAAAAGTAATACCACAGACATTGCTGTTTACTGCAAGATATTCTTAGGTAAAGAGCGTGGCTTTGTTCCACAACCGCGAAGGCTACGAATTTCCGAGACCCTTTACTCAGTCTCACACTCAGGTCGTCGAGCTACAAGATGCCTCATAAAAAAAGATACGTTCATGAATCAACAAACAACGCTTACCGATTTTATTGGATACGGTTTCAGCCATCGCAACCTTTCAACCGCCTTCACATCGATTTTAACATATTCACATAGAATTGGTGACCCACTTCAAGCGCTATCCAGGAGACGTACCGCTTTTAACGATACAGTTGACCAAGTAGCGGATGCACTCAAGCAAACTTGAATATCCTATGTTAGAGTACCAGTTCGAATAACCACAGACCTTGGAGGACAATTCGAGTCAGACCTTTTCAGGAAGCTCACGGATATCCTCGGTTTCAAACATCAACGAACAACGAGTTATCACCCACAATCAAACGGACTTATCGAACGCTTTCACCGACATCTCAAAACATCCCTTTTCCGCCGCAAGGACAGTGGCGAGGTAGTGCGGCTATACAGACTTATCCTCAGCAAGTTTGGTTGATATAGCTTTGTGAGATATGCACTTTAAACCTATTAGTGGACGGGGCCATACTTATTTTTCAAAAAATTTTAAACAACAATTGGAATTCAAACCCCTACGTCATATCCTGATATGATCATACCTGATCATTTTGGTATATATAAATAACTCTCTATATCTATTTCAAATAGTTTTTGGTGATACAAACCACCGTTGGGTGAAAAAAGCTATTATACTCCGGTAACATGTTGCAAAAGTATAATTATTGAAAGGCGGCATGAAAATCTACAATGAGTCAAAAATTGCGTTCTTGGTTTACCATTAGTTTACCATACAATTTACCCCCTGGACTAAAAGTAATTATTATAATTATAAAAAGTATTTGGGTATAAACTCTTTTAACCCTAGCTTTCAGAAAGTGGATGAGTTGACATGTTTCTATGTCGACATATACCAGACAATTTTGACAATCACCGTCTAATTGGCAATCGGAAAATAATCCATCAGATTTAACATAAATAGAAAAAGCGATGAATTTTGCCAAGAGCAACGAACTCACTACACATTAATTCACCTCTTCGAACCGCATAATTACCAATCGGCAGCGGCAACGGCATCGGCCAGTATTAACCAACTCTTAGCTGATTCTTTGGAGTTTTGCTGCATGCCATTCCATGTTTTGATTTCTACTTGTTTAATTTCTTTAAAGTTTAAAATATTAAATCATCGTATTAAATATTTTTATCAAGGCACCCTGAGGCACCCTCACCCCTCAGTGAGATCAAGGCTAGTATCGCTGCATTTCTGTCGGAGTGAATATTTACCTTTCTAAAGAAGGATGTACTTCAGAGCAGTATATCTATTACCATATTGATGACTACCATCTTAGTATAAAAATACTTTCTTGGTCTCCAAGCCTAAAGACAGCCGATGCCAAAATCACACTCTCATCAACCTCTGGTTTACATGAGCGTTTCATACTTCGGACAAGCCCCAAGTACTTCAACTTATCAGCAAGCTATAAGTGAACACCTCCAATAGGGGAAAGAGAAAGTTCCAAGTTTTGCATTTACCTGTGGATGAGATCAATTCAGTTTTACTCGCATTGATGGCTAAACCTCAGCTAGCGGCCCAGTTTCTCACCAAATTGAGATAACCCTAACAGACAGTATACAGGACCATTCCTTCTGTTTTAATCTCCAGAATTGTCACTCATATAACAGAAAGATGCAAGGAATACGTCTAATCCTTGAAGAATCGTGGTTTATATACACTTACATTTATATATAATTTACATTTTTGTAGAAGACCTTTCATAAAATCCTCTTAGCTTTCCGAACCTCAGTCCTATATAGTGCCCATTCTTCAGTTCATCCACTTTAACGAGCTTTATTAAAAAGTCGTCTGGTAAACCCCCAATGTTTATATAGCTACCTTCACATACCATACCCTTCACATACTTTCATTGCATACAATATGTTGCAATATATTGCATACAGGGTATAATGATAATAATAAACCCAACGATTACCTTCCTCCGCCCCATCGACGCGAGGGGCCCAATCCGCATTCGTACGGAATTAGGCCAGTCTTGACAGACAAGAGAGTTTTTAAGAGTCAGATGTTAAAATGCTCAGCTACAGAAACAAAAATTTCAACAGCTAAGAATTAAGATTAAGTTGTAATAAAATTCTTATAATCTTATTTATTAAGTGAAAATAATATAGTTTTTTAAGGCAGGAAAGTGAGTCTGATAAATGAAACGTGCAGCATTGAGAATTAAAATGCGGCGTATGCAGCGGAATGTTTCCTTTAGTTCAAAATCAAAAGTAAGGGTTTAAACTGCTTCGATAAGCGAATCGGGATATTATATTTAAATTTAGACAAGGGAAACGACTACAAGCTTATCCATTCAGGAGTTTCATTAAAAATATTATGCCAAGTGTTTCCCTAAGGTTAACGAGTGTTTTTATTATTATTAATATTTTCTAGTTTTAGTTTATATATATTGTTTATATAAATTATATACTATATAAATTATAATATATATAATAATTTTATATTTCATAATTATTAGTTCAAAACGTCATTTCATTTCCATCACAACAAATAACCAAATTGCTGAAATCTGTTTACAACAGACACCATTCATCAATTGAAGTATATGAGTAAGAAAGCATTGTCGACATATAAAAAAATGTTTGAGTACTATATTGCAGAAGAAATATCATTAATTGTGCGAACGCCTGAAAGTATTTCTCCGCCTTTGATCTTTACAAATTACGAGAAAAAAAAGTTCGGTTACGTCCGAATTCCCTTCCTTACTTGTTCTAGTTTCTATTCATTTTCGGAAATTTCAATGGGTAAAATAGATCAAAACCCTGCACGCAGAAAATGAATTCACCGACTTTTAATAATCTCCAAGTAATTTGCATTTCGAATATTTCACACAGCTGAAAATATGCAAAAACAGTGAGATTATTATATTTTTCTCGCAATTGATACAAGTCAATAAAATATAAATTTTCATTTTAAAACTTAAATGTTTTAAGTCACCTTGAAAAAATTAGGTTTTTTTAATATTCTATACATTTATGAGCATTTCTTGAAAAATTTTTTAAATAACCAAGCCCACACTCGCGCAAAATACCAAACGAATTCCTCAGTGAAAAAAACCACACTGACTAACGGATGTATGTATAAATGTCTCAAAGTAATTTTAAATTAAATTAACAACCTTAAGACAAGAAATTTTGTGCTAAAAATATAGTCAGATTTCACCATTGACAAATCGCTTATCGAAATTTTATTGGCAACGCGTACTGGTTTTTTATGCTGGTTGAAGGTAGGAACATCGGTGAATGTGCAAAACATTGAGGGACATGCAGAGCAGAAATAGAAATTATTGACACCCTTTGTCAACAAAATACAACAAACAAAGACAAAAGAAGAAAACCAAAAAGAAAACGTAAAACGAACCAACAATACCGAAGTGGCAGCTTATAAGCGGCGGCGTAATGTCAAAAATGGCAACGAAATTGTTAAGCACCCTGAAATGTGGCCGGCAAAATCCCCCTCGAGCGGCAATCAACAGAATTGTTTCCTCAATTGGGTAGCAATAAAAAGCTACTGAAAGAAAGTAAGTTTCTGTACAAAAGTGAAAACCCAACTAAGTACATAGCAACCGAAAAAGTCTGAAGAAAAGCAAACTAAGCCGTATCATTTTCATTTGCTATGGACAAGCAGATATACGGTCGTATATACAAATGTACCTTCAAGTATTGGCATGCGTCGGTATTGTTTTCTATTTAAATAAATGATTTTATTGTTGTTGGCAATGGCTACATGCTGGCGACCCATAGCCCATTAGCAACCAGGCTCTCAGGGAAAAGGAGGAAGAAGATAGAATTGCAAACTACTATTGCTCGAAATCCCTATTATTCCTCCCACCATAGCAGGCCAATAGTCACAGCCACAAACGGTGGCTGAAAAAACTGCTAAGCAACATTTTAATTTTCCAGGCACGTTTTGTATACAGTTCTCACACACACAAACAAGTTGATTTCCTTATATACATAAGTACTATATGTATATACACATATGCCAGCAGTTTTACGGAAGTGTGCTTTTAATACCCAGTGACGACTAACCGAGGAAACAGCACGAATTAAATAGCTATCTTCCGCAACAACAGCCAAATATAAAAATCATGTGCCAATAAACCCATTCCGTATGCCGAGCAGTCAATCGAAAAGTCTAGCTATGCGATCCCATATGCAAGAAACATTGCACTTGCATGTCCCTGAAGGAAAATCCAGAGCTTATGAATTTTCACAATACTATATACTGAAAATGGAACACGATAAATTTTGTAAAGGCATCGTGCACAATAACCGTTATATGATGTGTCATTTGCCAAAAAATTAATGGCAAAATAAGAAAATACATGAAATTTCATTAAACTTTCTCGTCTTTTAAATAAATATTTGTAACATCTGTTCTAGAATATAATTAACTTAATTATCTATATTTATTAGAAAACAAAAATATTTTCAAAAATTAAAGTATACATTTTAATTAATTAATTTTAATAGTTAAAAGCCTAATACTTCATATTTACATTATCTTCTATATTAGCTCGAGCATTTTGAAAGTTTTAGGATGATTATTATTCGATTCGAAAAGATTGTAATGATCGTAACTATGACTACAGTGAAGTAATACTCGATTCATAAATAGAACTATTGAGCCAATATGATGACGTTTATCATACATTAATTGTGTAATGTAATGTAATGCACGAGATACGACAATTAAAAAAAAACACCAAAGCGCTTTCTCCTGAAATTTTAAAAATCAATTTTAAGAAATTAATATATAATAATTTTAATTATTAAATTTTAATGAATAAATTAAAAAAAGAAATTCATATTCAAACAAATCGTTTGCGTGTTCCTACTGGGGAATGTAGGAAAAGGTTTGATTACTGCGCTATACTTATCTGCTCAACTCGTTTATTTTTGGTATAAAAGAGCAATGGCTAGTTACAATTTCGAATTTTTATACTGGAGTACAACTCTGCAAAGTGCTATCATTTGAAAATTAAAGAGTGTAAAAGATGAGTAACTAAGGGATCACCTCTTTGTATTCTAAATTAGTGAAATATTTGGAACAAAACTTTGAAAACAGATATAACGGAACTTTTCAAACCTAAAAAACCTAAAATTGTCTCAATACTACGCTGGAAAGGCCTATCTTCCTCTAAATGCTTTGAAAATTAAAACCTTTAATAGCAAATATGCCTTTGAAAATAGTGGTATTTAAATTGTCATCCATAATTTGATTTTATATTGAATCTCGAAATTTTAATTAAGATATATTAACGGAAATTTTTTTTTAATTTTGCGAACTGAAGTATTTAATACATATTGTGTATTTCTTATGTCTTCGTAGATTCTACTTGCTTACATACTATCCTTAGTTGCAATTTATATATATATGTGTGTACAATATATATATTACGTATATTATATATATGCAAACATACCTAAGCGTATGTGTGGACCTACCATACTGAAAAACACAATATCGATCACAAGGAATGATATTAAAGTCACATTAGTCGTTCACATTAGTCGTTTACCACCACACATTTAAGCTAATCAAAGAGTTTAAATTTCAATTTAATTTAGCGGTTGGCATTTATTGTGGCCATTTATGCGCTTTAATGTGGGAGCTATATGATTTTATATGATTGTTTGTAACAAACGGCTTTCAAGTGATTTTACAATCAATTTAATAAATTACAATGATAAAGTCCTTTAACCTATTAAATAACAATTTCTTTACATAGTTCCAGAGAAAAACTTTCGGTTACGTTGAACTTTGAGTTTAGATTTTAATTTAAACTAGAATATCGAAAATCACTATAATTGGTATATTACGGCTGATTCAGTTCTTCCGAATTGTTGTTATCCATTTTTAACACATTATTTGATATTTTATTTGTAAATTAATTATTACATATACATATATTATATACACTATTATAATATCAGGAGTAGGCGTCTTAATTTCGCTAAGATGTTAGGCGTGGTTATGGTCCGCAAAGCCATGTATTCAGTTCAAATATTGTTCCAGTGATTTGAAAACTAGACGATGACGCACCTATTGTTTAATTTTTTAACCGATCACGGAAGTCTGCCATATTAATTGTCTTGCTATTAATTCTAATGCTTCTGTGTGTATATTAAATCTGGTTCATGAAGCTTCCGTGGTTTGTAAGATAAATACATGAAGCCTATTAGAAGGCGGACAGTGCTTACTTATCAAAAGGTTCAACACCACAAGTGGTTCTCTCCGCTCTGGACCCTGTGTTAAATTCGACCTTTACGTGTTTTTTTTTCAAATAAGCCATTTTGTGAGACTAGCAATGGTCTAGGTTTGTTCTGCAATATCAACCTCCTCAAGATACCTAAATTTTTACTTAAGTTATGGCTTGAACGGACATCCGGGCGAATGAACGGACAGACAAACATTCGGTTATGATTCGTAGCGTTATCGTGTTCTGCTATATATAACCCCATATTAGTTATTATTATTATTTTAGTTTTAAGAGTTGCATCGATAGGTAAACAAAACTGTTATAACCTTTGGAACATGCTGAGAGAGTATAAAAATTATGAAGCCCTCGACGAATAAAAATCAGTATATTTATCAAATAGAGAATATTGGAAGATATGGGCTCATATTAACAATTTGTGGTACCAAATCAAAGTTTGTAATTGTAATTTCCTATACAGTTTTATCAAAAATTTAATATCTAAATATTATCTTGAATATCTACTTTGATTTTGTAAATTCGTTGTATCAAACCACGACATCCCCTATTTAAATTAATACGAGTCGTGTTCAAAAAAACCGGGAATTTTCGCTTTCTGAAAAAAATATTTGTTTATTCGTCTACATTAATGTTGTCGCCTTCATGCGAACAAGCAACGAAGTGTGAGCAGAATTGAGGAAAAGTGAACAAACCCCATGAATTGTTTTTCCACAAATCCGGGCGTTTTTTTCGGATTGCTTCACTCAAACGGCGTTGAACTTGTAGGTAATACTCCTTATTGACCATTTGACCTTGAGGCAAGAATTCGTGATGCACTATGCCAATAAAGACGAAGAACATTCCCGTTATTTTCTGAACACACCTCGTATATTCTCAGTACTAATACCGGGTATATGAGATCAACCAAAGAGAGAGAGATAAAAATTATATACCTTG
This sequence comes from Bactrocera minax, assembly GCA_021498325.1. Classification (NCBI taxonomy): domain Eukaryota; kingdom Metazoa; phylum Arthropoda; class Insecta; order Diptera; family Tephritidae; genus Bactrocera; species Bactrocera minax. The sequence continues at coordinate 716,524 of JAKEEE010000064.1, read as the reverse complement.
TATTAAAAATCGGAGATATTATTTACCGGTTTCAACTATCTTTAATACCAGATAGCAACACACATTTTTTTTTATAATATGTTTATGCTTAAAGGAAGTTAGGTATTCATTTTTTGCTACCATTTACCATTTAAAAACTAGTACTTAATTAAGATATCTCTCACATAGTCTAATATGTAAAAGTAATTTTATTCCCTTTATGGGAATTAAGGAAGAACAATGTATTCGCTTTTAGAAGTGAGTTGCCACTTATCAGTTTCGTTGAATGTTATGTACCAAATTTTTTTTCCTTAGTACACTGAAATTTGAAAATTTGAAAATTTGAACTGTACACTTACAAAGGAACAGGGCACAGTTTTTCGCCTATTTCACATAAAATCATGAAATAGTGGAATGCAACATTACCACCAAATTTGGACGTGATAGCTCTAATAGTTTGTGGATTGTGTACACCTACCCAAATTTTATAAATTTTAATCTTTATGCCTATCGTCTTGCTCGATTTTGGTATAATAGAATTGCGTAAATACGGCAATAGCTGGAGTTTGTCTGTCGCTCCGGTTACATCAAAATTATTAAATTTTTAAATCAGTTATCCGCTAAACAGATAGGCAAACGAACGACACGATATTAACGTTTATTATATACTTATACAACTGACGTAACGAAGTCAATAATGTTAAGAGAAAATAAGAATTTCAATAATGCTTAATACCATATATTATAAATAATATCATGAATTCTTCTCCTACACCAGCTTTGTTGTAGAGCAGTGGGATTTGTTATACATAAATAATACAGTTCATACGGTCCAAAGTTGTGAGTGAAGCAAACTCAACAGCCGAAACAATTGACATTTCGCCGGCCGTCGCATTAGAAATAATTCTCAAAATTTCCATAAAATAAAAAAATTATTAACGCTTTTTCTGGCGTTCGAAAATTACTACAAGATGTATCAACAGCACGACATTCTTTTATGTGCATAAGTAATTCAGAAGATTTTCAAGTATTCTATTAAAAATTAGTATTCCATTCTCTCTGACATTATTTGGACCTAGCGAAGAGCATAAAAATTACCCTACTTGCCCACTAATTACCCACTAATTGTGTGAGCAGCATTTTCTGATAACAATTCAATCATTACCCGCATGGCCATCGAATTGCTATGCTAGTGAAATCACAAGTGTTTGACCATTGGTTGGTCATACTTAAATTATACTTGCGGATGTAAGATCAAAACAAATAATGAAACTACCCACGTAACGAACAAACGAAGACTGGTAACAAAAGAAACTGTCCGAGGAGAGCACTAGCACGAAGGAAAGCTGCTGACACCACAGAGAATGGACGAAGTGCAATGCCAACCAATTTTAACAGCACCAGCGACGATTGTTTTCGATGACAACATGCATTTTAATTGACAAAATGTACGATGTCGTATAAAAACCACAAACAGCTAAGACGCCATTTACATACCCACTTGGATTGTCTGTGCGAAAAGACGCACCCACAACAACACCAAACAATTCAGGCAGTCAGCACATTTTGGTCAGTCTCGAAGGGTGACAAACAACTACGACGAGGATGAGGATGTTCGCCTTAGTATTTATGGTGGCGCTAATCGTTAGCGGTACATACGCTGGTTCCATTCAAGTGGCCCCTACTCGCTCCGCCACTGATCTGGCGTTCGACATGTACAATAGCTGCTTGAAGGACTTCAGCACAAGTTGTGTGCAACCGAAAGCCATGCAGTGGTTCAATCAGGAACTTCAACAGGATGAAATTCAAATCACCGATAAGTTGTCTATTGTACGCAGTAGTACAGTACAACCCATACAAAAGCGCTCCCACAATGCACAAGAACAATTATTCAACGATATCGACAACTTTCTGGCTACACATGCGTTGCGCATTAGGGCGCCTGAATTCTTCAACACCGAGGAAGCTCGCTCATACGTGCCAGACTTTTTGTTCAGCACCACCCTAACCAAAGATTCTGTTGTGCCATTAGCGGAAAGTGATCCAAACCAAGGTAAGCCCTGCAATAAATTGTGGACTCGATTGTTGTGATAAGAATTTCGGACTGTTTGCCAATTTTAAGGTCGCGGCATGGTTCGCAAAGTGTTGTTGCCCTTCCTCATCGGTTTGAAATTAAAGACCACTGTCTTGGTGCCACTCGCCTTGGCTTTGATCGCGCTCAAGACCTGGAAGGCTATGACTTTGGGTCTACTCTCATTAGTGTTGTCTGGTGCTTTGGTTGTTTTCAAAATTGCCAAGCCAAAGGTAAAACGATACAGTTGTGGTGTTTAAACTTGTTTTTGAAATGTGTTGTATGTGTGTTTGAAACTATTTTCTCTGCAGATTATTAATTACGAAGTGGTTCATTATCCCCACCATGTCGAACATGTGGAACATATCGAACATATTCCGCACCACATCGATCACTTCCCTCATCATGTCGAACACATTGTGCCTCATCACATTGATATCGTGCCACACCATGTGGACCATCATGTCGATCACCATTTGGAGTTGCCGGCACATGTCGAACACGTTGAGCACTTCGAACATCCATCGCCCGCTTGGGATCCACACGCTTGGGCGCGTTCGTCTCAAGAGCCACAAGACGCACAGGATATGGCTTTCGCTGGTCAAAGGCAACCCTAAATTAATATATACTCTCACTTAGCTGAAAGTAATTTCGAGTCATTCAATCGAATGTAAATTGACGACATCACATCGCCTTTATTTATTTTTTACTTAGGCTTAAGGACGGCACTCGTTTCCAAAGAAATTATTTATTGAACAAAACATGAAATCTAACAAAAGGATACTAGAAAATATTATTTATTACTTGCTTGTACAAACATTGTTAATATTTATTTTTAGTACATAATGCCCCATTAAAAAAAGAAAAGTAATAAAACAAATTGAAAATTACTGATGAATTTGTTAACCGTACATAATAATATTTTTCGTACACTCTCAGGCATCGTTACTATACTACACTTATAAAATTATACAAAAAGGCAAGTTTGAACATCCTCCATTGAAATGAATTGGATTGGAATGAAAAAAACTTTTCATAAAATCAAACTGATATTTTAACAGTCTCATATCAACGTCGCTTCACAAGGGGATTTGCCAGGTGTTGCCGACATTGGGACGCCTCATGATTTAGCATCAGGGGTACAACAAAAGGCAAAGAAATTCAGAAGAGCCACGTTCACCTGGAGGCCCTTACAGAATTCCTTTGGGGTTCCTTTTCCGTAAAAAAAATGCTAGCTGAATACATGAGCCTCACTTATTTCGGTTTCCATTTTCACATTGATAACCAAGTCATTTATTTTTGTGATTCAAAAAAGTTTATTATTCAGCAGACGGTTACATAGTCTAGGCACCATACATATACAAACGTGCATATACCAATACTAACGGTGCGATATAAGAATTTAGCAATTAATCAAAAGTTTTTGACTTGATTTTCAGAAAGCATGTACACCTTTATGGAACAAACAGCACTCTTTTTGGCCACTCATCTTGGCTAATGTAATTAATGTTGTATACCTAAAATATCAACATCAAAAACGAAGCATCCCAAAGAATTCGGACTAAATTACCAGCAAAACTTCATGCAAACCGTCATCCCTAATCATCAAATTTTTTGCTTTTATAACGCCGTCATTTACACAAAACTCAATCCTATAAAAATCTTACAATTTACCATTTTTAATTTCACTTCCATATGTCATTCCCCCGCCCATGGGCTCAGTAAAGCCCGATAAGTGAGTTCTACAACAATCAACCAACACAATGGAACCTTTTTCGCGAACAAATTTATTTGCAACTTAAGTAAGGAAAGTAACCATATTTTTTGCCTTTATTTTTATTCACTTAAGCATGAAAATGAAATTAGCACTGATCCCACCCCTTCGCAACCAACTTCAAAGCGGAAGCTATTTCTTGACCTGAATTGTGTGGCATTTCCCACTTGTGCGGCTTTCAGTTATTTAAATTGTTAGCGGCAATAAGTTATTCGGGCTCAGTAGCTCATTTTCAGTTTACGAGTATACGAGTATAAGATCCTTTCGCAGCTGAAGATTGCACAGTTTCTTATGTAAATTATCGTTCCGTCATTTATCATACTACCAAAAGGGGAGCATAATACTAGGGCTCCATTTATATTTCTAGTAAAACGGATGAAAACTGAGTATCCGTCACTCTTAAGAGTTTTATTGTGTTTTAAATTACTCTCCATTGTAATCATGATACATGTTCTTATTAGAGAGGGTTTTTATTAACTAATATATTAGTTTTTTGTCTTTGCATCCATAATATATTTATACATAGTATATATTACATTGTAAATCCGCTTTTACAATTGTGGAAATTACTTTCACGAAAATATTCAAGTCTTAAGTCTTTTTTTTTGGATTGTTAAAGTCAGAGTAGAAAGTATAGTACAACTCATACCTCTTTCAAAGAAGGGACCTAACAACAATAAAAATAACCAAGACCAAAAAGTGTTAGTAACCCACTTATACATGCATTACACATAATTATATTATTTTACCACAAAAGCTACTGTTCTAATCTTCATAAACAAACCAGTTCCAAGGAGTTGGAAATTTACAAGTGAATTTATGTTTTATAATCAAAATGTTTACAGTAGAAGCTAAAGTGATTTAATTAGCTACATAATAGATTTGGATTTGGTCAGATAAATAAAAATATACATGTAGGTTGTAAATTTTTTTTAAAATGTTCATAGCACTGCCTATTATTAGATAAGTAGTATTATCCTCTAAATCACTTGAGCTATATCAGCAAAACTTGATGAAAGTAAGATATTACGCTAAGTTAGTTGAATGATCGAAGTCTAGTAAATGCCGCTAGAAACATTGGGGAATGATATAATAGAAATACTTGTCACAGCATCTGGACTATTCAGCACTATTCACATACATACATACATCACATACGCAAAACGTAATGAAGCAGGTATCCAAAAAAACTAAGTTTACTACTAGTAGTAGAATTGTAATATCAATTAATATATCATTTCGGTAAATGAGCACATACATGCCACAACACTTTGGTGTTTAACATTATCAAGCACCTCAAATAACTTATCGCAGTAAACTGGGTAATGAGAAAGTTAGTTTTGCTCCGCGAATACATCGAAAACATCAAATGTCAAATCAAACTACATTGAAGTGTCAATAGTGGCCAATAGTTTTAAAACAACATTCATTTAATGGACGTCAAAGACAGATAGCAAATAAACCAAAATCCATATGAAATTGACTGCTGAATAAAATTGGCTGCAGGGCTGCGAATATCACCCGTAAATGGAGGCTTAACGGGTGCGAAATCAAAATCAAACAATATCTATGATGAATTTCACTGCGGTTGTGTGTTTAAAGAGAGATACGCAGCTTGGCAATTTATTGGCCTACCGCCACTAATATGCAACGTGCAACAATGCAAATGGGTGCCGCCATTATAATTGCAGAATTTCAAACACTATTAAAATTATTTCTACCAAAGAAAGGGGGAACCGGGAATGATTCCAAGGAGTTTTTAATGCGAAACCCGCCATAAAAATAAACTATTAGAAATGCTTTTAACAATTCAAATGCCGAAATTGGAAAAATTATACAAAAATTCGAAATCAGATACAACCAAAACATTGAAGAAATTCACATTTGTTTGCGCTTTTTAGTTACACCTAGTGGCGTGCTCTACGCACGCGCCCAAACACAAAGCGATACGTATATTTCTATATTGCTTTTTAATCGCCTCGAAAGCCGTTTTTACCTTTGAATGACTTTGTCTCGCCAATTGAAAATGCGTAAGCGCAATGCGTTTCCGCGCAGCTCGTTGCCGAGCACATAGTACACTTGACGCCCAACGGCAATTGTATGCCGTTACGTATGCGGAATTGTAAATGAGCAACAGAGGCGCCCTCAGCTCCCATCCTATAGCGATGAAAACTACGCCCCACCACTATGGCTTATACTATGGCTGTGGTGAAATCTTTTGCGTTTTGAATCATTTGCGTTTGAGTTATTTGATTTTAAGCTATGTTTTCAAATTTGAAATTCATATTTCAAATTCAGCAACCGTCATTTGGTTAGTGAATATTGGTTTCGTCCTCCTCATAGTCGCTGCAGTTGGTGTTTAGTATTGTGGTGGTGTTGTAATTGCTTGTGATTATCTTTATTTGTGCTTTACACTAGGAATTTAAAATGAATTTCGTGACGTTTGGAATGAAGACGGTTTTCAATTTCACTTTCATTTTCGAATAATAAGCAACAAACGCTTTGCTCACGCTTGCAATTAGATTTGGCTGTCATCACGCGCACATTTCGTATAAATTGTCACATACGAAAATCGAATTTGTTATTTATTTTGAATGTTTTTGTATTTGTTGCTATTTTATATAATATGAATTCACTTAGTTGTGCTTATTTTTGGTAAACACTTTCTATTTCATTGTCATTGCTTAATATTGCGAAGACTCTTCAGGCACTTGAACGAAAATTGAAGTAGCCAAAAGCCAACAAAAGTCGAAACTTCCACTCCAGCCCCAAAAAAGGAACAAGCACGCATTCGATATTGTACACTTTTTAGTTAGTTTCACTTGACCGATTGGCCAGTTGGTCATTGTATGAGTGCGAGTATTAGACATATTCTGATGAACATGTAGTTTTTGGCTGCCGTTTTGATTTTGAAATGCACTCTCGATTACACAATTTCCTCTTGAAAATTGCTCGACTCCTATAGCTGTAGCGCTCTTAAGTAACCATGTGAAACGCTATTACGTAAGTAATTATGATTTCCAATCAATTTCGGTATTTATGAGCCCACAATTTATAATTCAATAATTTTGAAATCATTTTCGTTTTTATTAGTGCATTGCGCGAAACATTAAAATAATTGAGTAGCAGAGTGTAAAATTGGATATGAATTATTCAGTTCTGAATACATATACTACTTACATAATACTACTTATATAATACTTACATATATTATTTCTTTCGTATATTTTTTAATCACTGTTTAAAACTCGATATTCAGCACACGGTTTTAGCGAATAGATAGTATATAACATAATAGTAGATAGTAGATAGATAGTATAATCGTAATAGTAGATTAATATAACAGTAACAGCTCATTTTATTTACCTGTTTTTATTTTATTACTGTTTACCTTATTCCAAGAAACTCACGTGCTGCTTCTAAAGCGACTCGAGATTTCATTATGCAGTGCAAAGTCTTAAAAGAAAGCCTGTCTACTTATCGCTCGATGCCTCACTTAAATAAGGACCATTAACAAATAAAGCATTATGTGATATAATATAAACAGATTTAACACGAGCTGCTGCTCTTTGTTGTTATAAAGTGATTTTGAGTATTTAAGAAAACATCCTTTGGCAACCCTCGAGCTCACTGATACAATTTAGCTGTAAAAACTTTCCCTTATAAGAATGTAGACCGAGATTAGAAGAACTGAAATTTTGAGCACTGTTTTTCTCCAAAAAACCACATGGTGCAATTACCAGGTAATGTTTGCCCTTACTATAGCTTTCACTGCGTTCTTTTCGAAAAAGTATTACCATACCATACCATAATTACTTGCCTTTGTTGCCATAACTTTATATGCTACTTTTAGTATTATTCAAATATCCGGGAGAACAAGTATATGTAATCTTTTAAGTATGCTTATTGCTAATATCTATTAAATTTAGTGCTTAGTACTCATTAGTATTATACTCATCATTATTATAGTATCCATTAAGATATTTTAAAGAAGAAATTTTTAATTGGAATTTGCAAATCCCGCGGCTTAGAGATGTAGAAGGGAGTAATGGCAATTGTTCGCAATGCCTTTGATTGGTAGCGCTGAAGAATTTCAATATTAAATTTGCTAACGGTTCCCCACAGTTAAATCACATATGTCTCACATGCGTTACAATTACTCTGTACAGTGGTATTTATTTTTATAGACTAGTTTAAAATGTTCAATCAACTAATGTAAATGTTCGAGGATGAAGCTGTCATTGTGAGCAAGATGTCAGCCAAGACATTTAACTGAATTACTTTGGGAAATTGCTGAGTCATCAAATATAACCACTAAACAATCAGTCCTTCTTAATGCAAATGAAATTAGCCCAGACTTCATGACGTTTACTTACTTTTATTCTCCGGAGGTAAAACCAAACTTCTACTAGATTTAGCTTAGACTGCAGATATTGAGAAAATATTTTTCTTGATTATATAGTTGCCAGAGTCGTTAGCGTAGTTTGCAACGGTTTTGTCATTTTATGCTGACATGTTAACTAGTGTTTTAAATTCCTTGTGAACTGATTCAGAAGTCAATTTTACGTGATTCTCGATACCCATTATTCTCATCGAATCTCTCAATATGTTGCAACAGAGTTTAGTTGGTTTTGTTCACTTAACGGTTGTTTATAGCACCTAAAAATAATCAAGGTAGATATAGAGCTATAAATATCAAAATGATCAGGAGGACGAGGAGAGTTGAAATCTTGATAAAACTTGGTACACCTGTTCCTTGGCATGATGAGAAGTTTGGTATTGCGGATGGACGAAATCGCACCACTGCCTCGCCAAAACAAATGGCTTCAAACGAAAACTTATAAAGTGCAATAACTAAACTAAAATTGCAGATACAAACTATAATTTGTTACAGGACATCGAAGTATGGATTCGCATGCGAAGTTTAAAATTTTTTAGAAAGTTTGTGTGGCCCCGCCCTCTAATAAGCATAATTTACATATATACTTACGTGGTGTGTTCAAAAATTAGCGGAATTATTAGTTTTTTTTTTAGTTTATTTTATTCGTCTACATTAATATTGTCGCCTTCAAAATAGTCTCCAGTCGATATTATACAATTATGCCAGCACTTCCAATCGTTGAAACACTTATCAGACTCGATTTTTGGGATAGCCTTTAGCTCTTTCAGCCAAAGGCATCGAGGCTAGGGCATCGTTACAGTATTGTTTTTGGCCAAAAATTCACGAAGAAACAACGCAGTGTGAGTGAATGTGCAAAAGACATGAATTGTTTTCCGACTCCGACTTCTTGTTAACGACCTTGCGGCAAGAATTCATGATGCATTAAGCCATAAAAGTCGAAGAACACAATCGAAGAACATTCCCGTTATTTTTTGAATACATGACGTATAGTAGTGAAACCTCTAAAGCTAAATCAACCCAACTTGCTGGCGACAAATCCTTCTTGCACCTCCTTATACTGTGTGAAAATGGCTAAGATCTGATAATAACCACGCCCACTCCCTGTATGGCGGTTACGTTAAAAACTACTAAAAGAGCAATAACTCACTAAATATTGGGTTGTTCGGAAAGTCATTTCGTTTTTTCCCGCCAGAGGACTTAATTACGTTTTTTCGAAACTAACTTCACACTTAAGCCCCATAACCATTATATGTCATGAGAGCTGATATTGCAAGGCTTGTGTGTGAAAAAGTTCTATTAATTCTACCCAGTAGTTTTTGGTTGGTGCCTTTTTAAATATGGAGAGCAATAAGCAGCATTTTCGTCATATTTTACTTTTTAACTTCAGAAAAGGTAAAAATGCTGTCCAAGCGAGAAAAAAATTGACGGATGTGTATGGAGAAGGCGTGTTAACAGTACGCCAGTGCCAGAACTGGTTTGCAAAATTTCGATCCGGCAATTTTGATGTCGAAGATGCACCACGGTCTGGAAGGCCGGTCGAAGCTGACAAAGATGCGATAAAGGCATTAGTTGATGCAAATCGGCGAATCACCACACGAGAGATCGGTGAGAGGTTAAATTTGTCGAATTCAACTGTTTATGGCCATTTGAAAGGCATGGACTTAACCTCGAAGCTCGATGTGTGGGTGAAAAAACGAAATGACTTTCCGAACAACCCAATAAATATGTCAGAAGCGTAAAATTTCACACCTCTGGTGGTAAGGAAGGGCTTCAAAGGAACAGTGTGAGCGTTGGAAAATTCGTGCGGCACAGCCCACCTTTAGGTGAAATACTATATATCACGAACTACTCTACCTATTTCAACCAAATTTGGTGCAAATTTGAAATTGGGAATATGTTCGAAATCAGAAATCAGAATTTTAAATTCCGTCGGTTTTTTCCCATTACAGTATATAAATAAAACACCAATAAAGAAATCAGAACAGAATTTTACATAAAGAATGCCTTCAAGATATGACGTCTCTCACCCAAAAATGGTCGAAATTGGTTAATAACTTTTCAAGCCACCAGATAACACGTGGATATGTGGACCTTAGTGCCTATGACTGACTTTGTACTGAAAATATTGGTCAATCTGTATGATATATTATTGAAATTCAATGAGAATCTTTTTCTAATAATAATGAGTTCATTAATTGAAAATTGACAAAATCGGGTTAATACTTCCATAAGACCGCATATACTTAATATAAAGATTTACGAACCTCAAGTTGACTTTATACTTTATACTGAACACGAAGCAAAATATGGTAATGAAGCTAAGTGTGTATATTCCTTTATGTGTATGTGTATATACCTTTAATAATGGTTAGTACGATACCAAATATGATTATAATCCAATCACAATTTCGTCGAATAATGAATATTGAGTTCATACGCAACATTTATTCATAAATAGTTTCGCCAATACCTGAAAATATAAATATATTTTTAAAGAAATATGAAAAAAAGCCCTCGGCTTTGATATTTTCAAATTGCGAGAATATAAAATGTTCAGTTATATCGAACTTATCCCTTCCCTACTTGTTTAAAATTGGGATTTGTTCCGAAACATCTAAAGTAATGTATATATGCTACTCTTTCTTTACAATTTTCAAAGCACTGCTGACTTCACCGTGTTTCCTAATAAAAGATATATCTTGCTATTTAAAATACATTCTATTTCTTTTAGTTCATCAAAGATCGCTATGTACCTTAAATATATATATATATATTTAATGGATTATTTACTCGCTCTCCTTAAAGTTTGTAATAATTCATAAATTACTTGTTTAGTTATAATTAATTATATTCTAAATCGTTACTAAATACCATGGCGATATGATTTTACCATTCAAGATATAATATCTTGGCGCCATCTAAATAAACGCTGCACAGAACATGATGTCGCTGCCAGTTTTGAGCATATCATTAGGGTGCGTGCATTGCATAACAATTGCGTTAAAAAGCATGAATGAACTCGTTTATAAAAACAAAAGTGTAGGTTTTATGTTAAGAGAGCCAATGGATTAGAAATAGTTGCTCATACGCCAGCGAATGCACGCACGTTCGCTAATCTATTGGTGCGCACATGCTTTTCCATATATATACCATATGCCACTGCACCGTGCAATTGAATGTCACAGAAGTGTGTTTTTGTTGTTTTCTGCGCGACGAAATTGTGCACGCGCAATGTTAAGCGGCAGGTGTGCTTGCGTATACTCTGCGCGGCAGCGTCTGTCAACTGACTTTGGTTTTTATGTCTTCTTCCGCCATTTCTTCAGCGACTATTCAATAAGTATTTGTTTTTTCGTGGGTTTTTTGTTCATTTCATTGTAAGCATGCAGCTAAAGTATGCAGTATAAAAATCGTGTACAATAGAAAAACGATTATTATTCGCAATTGTTCCTTCAACGAGGCGAGTAGCAACTGGAGGTCGCATACGACTTGAGCGAATCGAGCAAGGGCATTTCAGTTTCACACATTTCACTTCGAAACAAATAAAAAAATATGGTTTCGATGCGGTACTTCGTCCTCGTGGCGCTATTGGGCTTTGCTGTTGTGGCGAATGCGACTAATGCTGTACGACCAACGAACATGCAAGCCATAATCGACGAAGAGAATGCTAAATGTGAGAGTGGTGCTGATTCGATGGCCTGCATTAAGGTGCGCGCCATGCGTTTCCTCGATACAGTGATCAACAACGATAACTATAAAGTGAGTGTGGTGAATTTAAATTAGTGAAATGACAATAAGTGAGCATGAAGACGTAATAGATTTATGATGTGTCAGAAGTGTTGTGAAAGTGATACAAATTGTATTACATCATTAGAGTGCTAAATTTTTTTATTATTAGCAATAGACTGAGACTTGTTGAAGTGTCAATAATTAAATTAAAGCGGAAGCACGGTTTTGGTTAATAGCCATAGACTTAATATCGATATCGATTCGACTAATTGCCAGCGTACAATTATTTTCAAATTGTTACAGCAAATTCACTCAATATTCACTCATTTTATTTATTTTCTAATATTTCCCACAGCTCGGCGATGTAGAGGTACGCTCCAATGGCTATCAGCCCGCTGCCATTGATGCCAAAGGCGCACGCTCCAATGACGAAGAACGTGATTTAGTCGATGCTGTCGGCGATTACTTGCAGGGACACGATGTTACCATGGACTTGCCTCTGGGTGATGCCAAGGTCACCGTCTCTTCACGCAATTTGGCCAGCGATGAGTTGAGCCTTAATGTGAAATTTGCCGGTGATGGTGTGGTTGAGGGCAAGGGTAAGAAGGGCAACTTCTTCAAGAAGGGTGTGTGTTTGTATTTGCATGCGTTTTTGTCTACACTAACACCGGAACAAAAAAGTGAAAAAAGCTAAATAATTGAATTCTCTCTCTTTTCATCTCTCTCCACCCCCACCACCACCCCGGAATGCATTCGTTCTCATACACGCATTCACACACGCACACACTACCTAGGCAAGAAGCACCGTTTGCGTAAAATGATTATGCCATTGATGGTGCTGATCCTATTGAAAGCTATGACTGTCATACCTATGGCCATTGGTATACTGAAGATTAAGGCATTCAATGCGTTGGCGTTGGGCTTCTTCTCATTCATTGTGTCGGTTGGTTTGGCCATTTTCCAATTGTGCAAGAAGGTAAGCCTAATCATATGCTTTCCTATTTTTCTTTACCTTAATTCTAGGCTGTCGTGGGATGTTAATTACATTGGCATGATGTACTGCCCTGAAATCAGAAACAGAACTTAAGAAAATGTATTTAATTAACGAAATCATAAAAAATATTTATCTCTATCAAAAAAGTGGTAGCAAATTCGTGGGCAATCCATTTGTGAACACAAGGTATTTTGCTAAGTTGTAATGTTTGTTTTGGGTAAGTTTTCTTCCGAACAATCCCAAGAACACCCTTCAGTACAAAATAAACATCCCAACACAACCCACAAATGAGTCTGTATATACATAGGACACACCAAATCCTTTAACTGCTTTTTGAGTTCCAAAAAGATTCATCTCAATACGCCCATACATGCATGTTTATTTTGATGTTTTCAAATCGGATAGTTACACACATACCTACTAGTTTTATTAATCAATATAAAAATTGTTGGTAACAGTGAGAGAGGCTCCCGCCACCAGCTTCTTCAAATGTCGAACGCTAGAGAAGAGATTTCTGAAAGATTCATAGAAGAAGCAGAAAAGATACTTGCATAGATAGATAGTATTAAATTTTTGTTTACTGGGTTAGATAACTCACAAAAATTTTGTGTGTAAATTCAGTATATGAGCTGTGGCTTCTAGGCTCTTTAGAGATACCTAGAGTTTAGTCATAGTTTTCGCAATTAAAGGGATTACGACATTCAAGACAATTAGGACAGTTATTTGAACTAATTTTCAGAAAACCTGACGATAAAGTGTTTAGCTTCAATCCACCACCGACACCTACATAGGTGTAGCAACTCAAATTTTCGGTTAAAGCCTCTGAGAAATGTAGATATATTTACGTATTCGATCAAAAGTGTATGAAAGTTAATTTTTTTCTTTTCTGTTTTTTTTGCACCATTAGAACACTTCAGTAGCATTAATCATCTCAATGCCCGATGTACCAGAGGCAGCGCTAGTGCCAAAATTGGCTTTTGTGAAAAGGCAGAAACGAGTATGTCCCTTGTAGCACATAATTGCGTTGTTCGAGCTCTTATCTCGACATTTTCCGCAATCCCCTCCCCGTAGTCATGTAGGTGATGGCTTCCAATATACCAAATCCATCAGGAACAAATTGAAACCCATACAAATTAATTACTCATTCAAAATTAATTCCAAATTCAAATACGCAACAGCTGTCGGGAAGGAAGCTAAATTCAAATAATTACAACTAAATTTCAAATTCCAAAAAATGCAATTATTCCGTTAATATATATTTATTCAGATGATTGGCTAGTATAAGAAATATCAATATGTAACAACCTTCTTCAGTATTAACCCTTTTTATTTTTTTATATGTCACAAGATCCTAAGAATATATTTTTTTATTTAATATAATTTTCCCATTATCCATATTCACATATCTATGTATTCATGTATATCCCTGGGCACATTAAAAATGACAGCTGAAAAATATGTTTTCCAAATATTCGGTCATTGCTCCTTTTTTTGTCTGCAGTAGAAACATACCAATTTTCTATGTTTCCCTTCTTCTATCCGCTTTCTCTTTCACACTTCTAGATCGCCGCTGAGCACCATTCTGCCCACATCACTGCCCACGGTCCTTGGGATGGCCGAGCTATTGGTGTATCTGCTTCCGTTAATGAACCCGCATACCAACCAAGTGAGGAAGCACAAAGCTTGGCCTACAAAGCTTATGTTTAAAAATTTTGCTTAAGCTATAAAGCACATATACATACTTACTTACGTATGTTTAAGTAGAAAGAATGGAAGGAAATCGCTCTGAACTAAAAATAAAAAAAAAACCAAATCCCTACATAAAAGGAAAAAATACGAAGAAGAACGAATTAGCGATGCAAAAATCAACCATGGGAGCACTTTAAACCACGGCAACGTGTCAGAAGAATATCGGCACATGTAAAGTTCTTATTAGAAAATGGAAATTGAAAAAAATTTAACTGGAAATTAAGCAAACAACAAGAAGCAATACATTTATTTGCTAGGCCGAATTTTTCCATTTTTATGTTAATTGTTATCCAAAGAGCTGGGAATTTCTTCCCGCCACCACTGCCTTCCGTAGCAACGCCGTGGCGTATGAGTATTCAGCGTACAAAAGCAATCAGGTTCAAAAGATAAAAGCCAACAGCAACTATATCAACACCAACTAACCATAGCTACAAACTACCACATTTACCAATTAAGCATAATTTCTTTAATTGTTAGTAATTTATTTATTTATTTATTTATTTATTTATAACCTTATTTATTGTAAAATACATGAAGGAAATTGCCTTCTTTGTATTGTTAAAAATATAGAAGATTGTAAAGAAATCCTAGACAAATGCAAATAAAAATTTTAAAAGATTTTTTATCGAAAAAATATGCAAGTTCTGGAGTTATCATTTCGTGTAAAAATTAATCACTTTATATTGGGTCGCTGCACCAGAAGCGGGCGACCGCAAAATGAAAGGGTCGCACAGTTAAAATAATGGTATGTGACACTAAGTTAGGATTTTATTATAGGCCGTTCCACATAAAAAACTCATAGATAATTTACAATTCAATTAGGGTGATCAGGCGCAGCAAATGAAGTTATTTGACCCATTTAAATTTGCGTCGAACGCGTAATTGATTAAAATCCTGTTGTCCATTTTTATTTAATTTTGTCGCATGAGTGGTATTGAATCATTTTGCGCCATTCAACATTTCATATATAAGGTACGTAATATTTTCTATTGTTACCTTAAAGCATACAAATAAAATGTTAGCACATGTATGAACAAACGCCTCTACGCCTTATATGCAAATGTAAATGGAGCCACAAAAATTTCACTCACAATTGCAATTTCACCTGCTGCCCTTTTTAAGCTTACCTTTTGTCACTTTTTTACTTCGTTTAATAACTTTTCTTTGTTTCTTTTTAATATTTTCTTTTATTTTTACATTCGTCACACGCGCATTCCATTAAATCACAACATGTCTAAAAGTATTTGAAAAATTTCACTTATGCGTTCCAAATTATTTCACGTTGCTCAGTTACTCATTCATCTGCACAAATACAATTACAGAAATGAATATGTAAATTGAAAAGTGCGAGAGCTTGCTCGCTTCCAAGCGTGTACTCCTTACGTTTCTCCCCCAATTAATATTGTTATCAATATTCAATTATTAATGCACCCACAACATTCCGTACGCACACCAAGAAATACTTCAGGGCATATATACATACTTCGTAGATATGCGTATATATTACGCCAATATTAACTCAAAAATCAATTTAGTACAACAGACAATCGCGTTCTTATTAGCCAATTACAACTCATTGGGAATTTCGATTTTGATTTCGCTTTTGTATTAAATTTTCTAATTGATTAGTACTTTAAATAGATATATTCCTTTATGAGCTATTAAGAGCAATTAAACGTAGTCAATTTAATACTTTTTGGTCGCCAAATGTTTAATGGGCCTTTGGTTTACCTCAATTAGACTAATAGAATTTAATTTGACTTACACAACAAAATGTATTCATGCAATTTTTCTTCACCACTTACTTTTATTCATATTTGTAGCTATTAACTTATTTTCCTTTCAAATGTTCTTTTTCTTTACTTCAACTGTTCTGAAAGGCGCTTGTTTATTTCAATGCTTTCCACAATTTTTATACTCTCGCAACATACTGCAACAAAGTATATTAGTTTTGTTCACCTAACGGTTGCCCATTCGTCTGACCGTGCAAGAGATAACTTGAATAAAATTTAAGATATCTTGATAAAACTTGGTACACGTATTCTTTGTCACCATAGGAAGGCTAGTATCGTAGATGGGCGCAATCGGAATATTGGCACGAAGACAAAATGCCGTTAAACCAATAACTAAGCAAAAAATGAAGATATAAACACGCAATTTAGTATAAAGAATCTTAGCAGGGTGGGGCATTTGTGGGTAAAAAATTGTTTAAAAGTACTAGGATTAATGCAGATATCTAACAAACCATTAAAGCTATATCAATCAAACTTGCTCAGAACAAGTTTTTCTAGCATGCCCTCATATATTGAGAGAATAAGTGAAATTGGAAGGTAACCACGCCCACCTCCCATAAAAAGCTTAGGTTGAAAACTTCTAAAACTGAATTAACTCACTGAAGAAACACGTCAGAATATTAAATTTCACAGTCAACACGGCGCTTAAGGGCTTAAAAGGAATCGGGATAAAAATTATTCGATGAGTGTGGCACACCCCTTTTAGGTTAAATTCTAGATTTCAAAAACTGCCATACCAATTTCAAACAAATTTGGTACATGACATTATATTTGCATCCTTATGTCATATTCTGAAAATGGGTAAAATTGTATAACAACCGCGCCTATTTCTCATATAACACAATTTTAAGTTTCACCTGATCCCTTCACTTTAAAGTATGCAAATCAAGCACCAATCGAGTAAGTACTTCTCCTAGCCTAAAAATGTATGAAATCAGTCAACGAATTACCGCCACTCCCGTATGCTACATACAATGGTTTCCGTTATTCTAGCAGACTCTATGTCGAATATGTCGGTGAGTGGTGAGTTACCTTCTCAAAATTGCGTGGAAACATGTTCTCTGGTGTAGTTGAGTAATGCCAAACATTAATGCGATCAGTCCAGACCTTCTCCAAGCCGAAATATACCGTATATAATGATTTGCGACTTTCCAACTGACTTCAAACCTTTTATGTTCGTCAATACGTGTGATATTTTAATGAAATTAAGCGGATATGTTTTCTTTAACATAATGTGGTTCCGTGCTAAATATAAATGAAACCGGTCCAGACCGTGGACTAAGGACGTTTCTGTGATTAACTTTTTCCTTATATACCCAATATACACAAAAGCTATTAATATAGCCACTTTGGTTGAATTTATATCGATATATCTTATTTTAGTTAATTTACGGTTTCATCGACCAATTAGTGTTCAATTCTTACGTGATATTTTTTAATATAAAGGTTTGCCATCACCTGAGTATTTTTCCCCGGCTTTTATTTCTGGAAATTTGCTAGAGTATAAAATGTTCGGCTACAACCGAACTTAGCCCTTCCTTACTTGTTAATGGTGTAATTTGTAGCATGGGATTTCATTTCCATTCCATTTTATACTTGAATAAACACAAAATTTTCCCATTGTTTTTTTAAGCGTTCTCTATTTATAATTTTTTTCACAGCATTTTTAATATTTAAATTCTTTGTTATAATGGTTGAATGGATGCTTATATGCCCAGAAATATTCAAGGCTAAATGTTCACATTAAACGATCATTAATAATTCTTAGGAACCCTTTTTCTTATTCAATCGCTAAGAAATGAAAGAACTAATAACACCGTTAGACCATTTCATTCCTTACCTTAGTTATTTTTTTTTTATTATCCTAAGTTTGCTTCTTTCCTATTGAAATGGAATGGAATGGAAATGGACCATAAACAAGTCATTTAGTTCTTGAATATGAGCACCAGCTCTCATAATGCAAAACTAATGTCTACCCTAATCTTGGAGAGTCTAATATTGTAGTTATTATTTAGTAGGGAATAAGTCTTTGGCCCTAAATCTACTGATAGTTGGTATGAGCGCTGTCCGAAGTTTGGTACCTCTGAACTTAATTAACGTATGAACCGTGATTTAACCTAGACTACTCTGGTTGCTAATATTCACCATTTTATATATAAGGCGTTTTATATTTTATAAGGGCAGCTATAACACGACATAAGTGTGAGTTTATATATATTATTCATTGACACATTTAGCAGTTATGTTGTTTTAATTTTTTCAGATTCGTACCAAACATACTTGCTTGTCTTGTAGATTCCATAGGATTCTTTCTTTTATAACCCGTATGTATGAAAATGCAAATATTGTTGTCTTTTGATGGTTCCGAAATTGTATAGTCTCCGCCTCAAATACTTCAAGAAATACACTTATCCCAAATAATCAAAAAATACATTTCCTCTACTTTCTTGTTGCCCTTGTTATACATGTATATATACATATACACATATATATATACATATACATATATATATATATATATATATTGCCAAGAGAGAGAGACTAGGGGCAAATATGACCTGAAAACATTTGCCCGGTTGGAACACAGACTCATATTCTTCTCATCATTGTGAGCTTATTCAATTCTTACTACTTACTCTTATTATTCTTACTTTAATACATTAACTTTGCCTCATAAAACATATTATAATCAGTGTAAATACATATTCTATCATGATTTCGTGTATTTGATGACCATAATATAATGTTAAGACGTTCTGTGGGACAATATTTAAGTGCTTCTGTAACTCTTTTGTGCACTACTCATAGAATATTTACATAAATTTTATGTGGTTTTTTCCAGTGCTGAACAGCTTACTAAGCTGGTATAAGTGAATATTAGCCTTGAACCGAGTTTCCAGTTGCTACTCTGAATTACCTGACATGTGCAATAGGTCTTTCTATTAAATTTGGTATCAATCTATACTTCATAGGGCCTCGCTTTGAAATAAATAGAGTATTATATCACCACAAAAAAGAATTTGAATATGAAGCTGCGGAATTTTCATTTTGTAAAGAAAAAACATCAGATAAGTTTTGTTATAAGTTATGTTGCGTCACCTCCGAAAAGCTGATCGATTTTTTCAGAAGTCTCTTCATGCAAGATTACCCCTTGAAAGGCGTGTGCTATTTGCTATTATTAACGATTCCAATTATGATTTTGAATTTGCGGTACCCTCAACGGCGGCAATCTTAATGAGTTAGAGTTTGCTTATTTTCAATTGACATTTAGAGTAATGTCTTCTTAACATTTAATTTAATGTCTGATGACAGCATGTCATGTGCTAAATTTTATTTATACACACATAATACTCTTTAATCTCGTTTTCTGCTTATTTGCCGTTCCGTGGGCTTACTTATTAAAAATAAGGAAATAACCAGTACACTCTTAAATGTGAAGCAGCAGCTTTGGGATATTAAACACGTTCTAAAATACTAGTACCTCGTCACATTATACATACATACATGTGAGAATTCTTGTGAGCATATCTTCATATACAAATTTAATTTTTTTTATTGTAGAAAGACTTTGTATCAAATATTTGATTTTCATTTTATTTCACTTTATTGATATGTTTTTTTACTCAAACATTTATGCATACAAAATTTTTTTATTTTCTTTCCGCAAATATTTTACACGACATTCCGCTTTTCATTTTGATTGATTTATTTATGCAGGACTCATTGAAATGGGAATGAAAGCGAAAAGTACAAGTTTTTGTTTGGCTTAAAGATTCAGTATCTAAAATATTTTTAGAATTTATTTCGAAAACATTTGACTGCGAGCGGAGGTAACACTGGCTGCTACATAATCAAACCATTTTTATGTATTGCGTTATGGCAGACAACAACACTGTGTTTGCATATATATTTACAGTTACATATGCTCTTACTTGAACCCGAACATTTATAATGCATATATTTATTTGAAAGTGTTTCTGCCTTTGCGTAGCAATTACTTAGTTTCTTCGGTGCACTTCGAATAAAATATTCGAAATGTTGACAGCGTCTGTAACGAGTTCACAAAAATACTCAAACCATTGATCTCACATTTTTTCTACTTGAAACACACATATTCGTATATGTACATATGTATTTTGGTTGGATATTATACATGGATACGCTTATGTCAATAACTTCAACACAAAACCCATAAATTAATCTTGCTCTTTCAGTCCTCATCCAATAATTGTTTTCCAATTACTCGTTCCCTTGTGCCGAAATGAAACAAGCATGCACTGAAAGCAAAGTTGAATATTTTTCATACATATTTAATTATAGCCACATGGACATGGACTCTTTGGTCAAATTAATGAAGCATAGAAGGCGTCTTGTTATACACTCGCAACATGTTGCTACAGAGTATATTAGTTTTGTTCACCTAACGGTTGTTTGTAACATCTAGAATTAATCGAGTTATACATAGGTATATATATTGACATATATATATATTGTATATATATATATAAATGATCAGGATGAAAAGACGAGTTGAAGTTCGAGTGACTGTCTGTCCGTCCGTCCGTCCGTCCGTGCAAGCGATAACTTGAGTAAAAATGAAGATATTCTGATGAAACTTGGTACACGTATTCCTTGTCACCGTAGAACGGTTGGTATTGCAGATGGGCGTAAGTGGACATCTGCCACGCCTACAAAGTCCCATTAATCGAAAACAGATAATGTGCTATAACTAAGCAGAAAATTAAGATATGAACATGTTATTTGGTAGAGACGATAATAGTAGGGCGGGGCAATAATTTTTGTGAAAGTGGGTATGAAAATATAGGTTTAATATATATATGTCGGAAACCGTTAAAGCTATTTGAATCAAACTGGCTCCGAGTAAGTGTTTCTAGCATCTCCTCATATACTGAGAAAAAAAGTGAAATCGGATAATAACCACACCCATCTCCCATACAAAAGTTATGTTGAAAACTACTAAAAGTGCGATAACTCGCTGAAGGAACACGTCAGAAACATTAAATCATGCAGGAAATGCGATACCAAAGGGTTGCATAGGAATCCGTGTAAAGTTTTGGTGATGGGGGTGGCACCGCCCACTTTTGGGAGATATCCCATATCTCAAGAACGCCTGACCGATTTCAATGTTCAACAATGTTCAACAAAATTTGGTATATGGCATTATATTTGCATTTTTATATCACATTGTCGAAATGAACGAAATCGGATAAAAACCATCTGATCCTTTCACTTTAAAGTAGATAAATCGAGCAGCAATTAAGATATTGGAATAAAGCTTTTCACGAATAGTACGTTCAAGATATGCTATGTCATGCGTGAAAATAATCGAAATCGGATTATAACTTTTCAAGCCACCAGATACCCAATATAAGAACGTCAGTGCCTCTATCTGACTTTTTACCGAAAATGTCGTTAAATCTATAAGATATTGTAATGAAATTGGAGTTATTATTACATGATAATACACTACATTCCATGATAATAGTGTGCTTTGTTATCAAAAACGGTTAATATAGGTTAAATACTACCACTAGCTTCCATATACTTAATGTACGGATTTTCAACCTTCCTGTAGACATTATACCATATATGACGGTCAATATATGAGTTATCTCTTTGAAATTCAGAAGGAGTTTCTTTCTGATAATGCTGTGTCCACGTGCTTAAAATGGATAAAATCTGGTAAGCGCTTCTCCTAGCCCCCATGAACCTAATATAAGTATTTTCAACCTCCGGGTTGACTTTATACCACATATTTCGGTCAATATGTAAAATATCGTAATGCTTTTAAAATTTCAATTGGGAGCTATTTTGTGGAATTTGGGTATTATCAGTAATTTTAATACTTGAATTTTAGTGCTCGTTTTTGAAACTTAATCATATATCGAAATTATTAAACATAGGACAAGGCAAATAATAATACGTACGTATCCACTTGTGAACACGAAATTAAGTCACACTGTAGTAAATAAAGTAATTAATTTTCAAAATAAATTATTTTTAATAAATTTCTAAGTAACGGCTTTTAAGCTTATATTTTATAAACTACATGAACAAAATATTCCTTATAAATAACCAAATAAATCAAATTATTTCATTCAAGTTCTTTTTCCTCTGGCCATACAATAAGCCAACTAAAACAAGGAAGAAGGGCTAAGTTCGGATGTAAGCGTACATTTTATACTCTCGCATTATGCAAGGATCAAATGAGGGGAAATACTTTTGGGAGCTGGCAAAACTTTATATGAAAAACGTTGCGTAAGAAATCACCACTAATTATTCGACGAAACCGTTAAGGGATTCCAATCATATTTGGTATCTTATTAACTTCTAGTACAGGTCATAGACGCGCACACTTTCAAAACATTTTTTTTTTCGTGTCCGAGATACTTATATTGAAATCCACCTTATTATATGAGTTTATATCGCACTCGACCAATGTGGCTTAATTAAATATATTAGGTATATAGTGAACCAGAGAAATTGAAATCATCATATTAGGAATAAGAGGTTTAAACCATGGTCTAGACCAGTTTTATTAATATTTAGCGTTAAACCGTATTATGTTTAAGAAAACATATCTACTTATTACACATATTGACCAATATAAACGGTTTAAAGTCAGCAGGAAATTCTGGAATTCTCATATCGGGCATATTTGGGCTAGCGGAAGGTCTGCACCGATTGCATTATCCTTTTTCATTATTCAAGCATACTAGGGAACATGTTTCTACTCAATTTCGGCTTAAAGTCTGCTAGAATAATGAAAATTATTATATGTGGTATATGGGAGCTAGTGTAATTCGTAGACCGATTTCATACATTTTCGACATTAAACTATGGTATATCCAATATTATACGATCACTTAAATTTGCTAGGATATCTTACATATTGACCGATATATACCGTATAAAGCCAACCGAATGTTTGAAATTCTTATATTAGGTATATGGAGGCTAGGGAAAGTATTTACCCTATTTTGCCCATTTCTGACAAAAGAGTACATTATTATCATGGAGTCTTTTTACAACAATTCAGTCTTTCATAACGAAATTGTTAAATAATAAAAATCGTCAAGTCCATTACCTTATTTGTGGATGGCCAAGTAGAAATAAATGCTATCCGCAGCGCCTACACGAAATCTCACTGAATAAGACTTACATAATCTGTTACTTACATAGGCAATAAGAAGACTTTTAGTGACAAACTCGATAAATATTAATAAATGAACGGTAGAGTAGTAAATGAAAAGACAGACCAGATGACCCGCTCTGGAGTAGCGGGGAATATAGTTCCCTTAAGCTGCCGTGAACCGTTCAGTTCCTTCAAAGATTGCTTGAAGCAATGGAAGCTACAGAAACACTTCAAGTCTGAGAACATCAGCAGCACAGGGTACAGTACCACAAAAGTAATAAGGCTAAAAAGTAAGCAAGGTGTAGTGTTGATAATGGACAGACCAAAATCATTCTACTTCTAGGAAAGAGGGAAATAAGTAAGATTATAGAAGTCATCATAGGGTATCTACTCCGAAGATCGCACCTTCAGAAACTTGGCAAAGTAGAATCGCTAAAACAAGACCTTTGCGAATGCAAAACCTTCTGCCGGTTGAGATGGGATATCTTCAAGCCTTCCAATGTACCAATTTAAAAACATATTGTTAAACTAGGATAGAAAATATGAGATATATCATCAATTCTACTGAGTTCTACAGTTTTGAGATTACTTAACTCAGTATTGTTTGAGTACGCGTCGAAAATGGACAAATCAGCCATTCAAATGCTAGCAATGGGAAATACGCCATATTTTACAGTTTTTCTTCGATAAAGGTGAAATTCTTCAATAATGTGAATAGTGTTTATGGTCCAGGTATTGTAACATCCAATCATGCGTAATTTTGATTTCGTCCATTCCGTTCCGGTCATTTTGATGTCAAAGATGCACCACGCTCTGTAAGGCCAGTTGTCGAAAATATCGGTAAAATGATGGAAATTGTCGAGTTCAACCGTCATGTTACCACTGCTTACATTCCAATGGAGTTAGACATTGCACAAAAAACCATTTGGAACCATTTAAATAAGACTGGATACAAAAAGAAGCTCGATGTATGGGTGCCACACGAGTTAACGCAAAAAAAAATCCTTGTACGAATATCCACTTACCAATCGCTACTGAATCGCAACAAAATCGATCCATTTCTGAATCGGATGGTTACTGGTGATGAAAAGTGGGTCACTTGCAATAACGTGACGTGATCAAATGGCGGTGAACCGACGCAAACCGAGGCCAAGCCAAGATTGACTGTCAGGAAGCTTTTGCTATATGTTTAGTGGGGTTGGCAGGAAATAATTTACTATGAGCTGCTCCGTTACTGCGAAACTCTTAATTCGAACCTGCATTGTCCACAATCACACCATCTGAAGGAAGCCAGCTGTGGCCAATTGGATAGGAATTGTGTTCCATAAGGAAAACGCGAGGCCACACACATCGGTAGTGACTCACCAGAAGCTCCGGAAGCTTGGGAGGTTCTTATGCGTACACCTTACAGATCGGACCTGGCACCAAGTGTTTACTATCTATTCCTGTATATGGCGAATGATTTTGCGGGCAAAAAATCAAGACCTGACCTAAATCGGATCATTCTATAAAATAATGGATTTCCTTTTAGTAGACCTAATAATAAAGGTTCATAAGTTTAAGTAAAAGAAGGATTCGACAAATTAGCCATTCGACACAGTAAACATTTTAGTGGAAACATTCCTACTCAACTATGTTGCTTATACGCAGTGTGGTACTATAGAAGCAGCATGCATATTTAATTTTAATTTTTTTAATTACAAACTTTGGCTTACTCATATACTCAAAAGTTTATATTCATTTACCACACATTATTTATAGATTCAAAATTTCTTTAGAAAAACCTGTACTAAATGACTTCTGATCAATATACTAATTTCTAAAACATGTTCATTACATATTCTAAAAATTGGGAGATGTATTTACTTCTTTGCATATATTTATTCTTATTGAGAAAGTTTCACAATATAAAAAGCTTTTGTAACTATTAAAATGTAAAAACTAAGGAAAGAATTACCAGAAAGTCTTGATTTCACCAATAGATCATATGTAAATTGGGACCATTCCTACAGGCTACTACAAGCTCCTATTCTTTATATCTTTATAAAATTGTAATTTTTTATTCCATTCAGCAACAATTTCTTGTCAGGACTACGCAACAACTTATTGCCATTATACTAATTTTAAATAACTTAACATTTTATTTACTTTTCGATCTAAACAACTCGAAATGGCCTGACATTAGAGTAGGCTTATACATATGCGTGTATATATCAGGCTATAGTTTCTTTCTTTTTCAATGCGTATGCATGAATAAGTATCACCAAAGCTATGCAAGTTCAACATGTACTAGTTTGTCATTTTCGCTTTCTATATGAGTTTATAGATAAGGTCTACATACTTTTTCAAACTTTAAACTTCAAAAGCACTCGCCCATATATTTCTATTTATACACGAATATCCGCTAGTACATGAAAATATTAATATCTACGTGTTTATATAATAAACCTTTAATACCAACATTTATAAGTATTTGTATAAATATTTATGCATATTTTGAAGTGTTCGGTATTTTTAAATGGCTAAAAGATATGGCAACAGAAGCCGTCTTCCAAGCCTAAAACAAAAATGAACCACACACATTTCCGCACTTGACCATTATTTATAAATGTTTGGTAAGTAAGTTAAGTTTCGATTTCATAACCAAAATTGATAAACCAAATCGAGTTCCGCATCGTCTGCAGGTGAAACAAAACCAAAACTCTCCAAGTCAGTTGTATCAGCAAGAGTGACTCCAAACACCCACAACTAAGTACGAAATTGCAGCTGAAACTTGGCTGACCGCTAGCGAAAGGTGTATGTGTGTTTACTTGTTTAAACACAAAAAATTGGCACAAGCAAAGCATTTGACAACAGCCAATTGAATTATGTACGTTGCAATATGTGTGCCAGTATATGTATGTATGTGTTAAAGAGTATTTATAATTATAATGTGGTTGTTGCTACTGTCTCACGCATTGCATTTCTTTTGATTGACGCGCATTTCTTCACTTGCCGCTTGGAGTGTTTACGTCCGATTTGTTGTTTTCACTATTGCCTGACACTAGCCGCGTAAGAGTGCCGCCGTTGCATACTAATTAGCCTCAACATGTGCACACGCTCACACACTCACTTATTAGCTGCAAAGCATTCATCGGCCATCGTTTTCATTTATGTCGTTCTTTGCTCAAATTTTTCGCTATGTAGTAGTTGGGCACATAGTGATCATGAGCGTCGATTCATAGCCAAGTTTAAGTTTACCGCGCACATGGAAAAAGTGTTATTGGCAATGGAAATGAATTGCAGCATTGAAGAATTCACACCCTTCCATCATGTATATACCGTTTAACCCCTTCTCCTATGCCTTCTTCCACCAACTGTTGCTTTGCGACTCAAATGAAATCTACACTTCATCAGCAAACAGCAAAAGTTCCGAAAACGAAGCCAAATACATTTCAATGTGTCGGTTTTTTTGGGCAAACCTAGCAAGAGTGGCGCTATTGCCACACCAATCGTGTTATTGTCGTTGTCCAAAAACGTTCACGCGTACCTGTAATGTCCAATGAAGCGCGTCTTATATGCGATTCAGTATTGGCTTACTCCTCCCAACTCCCACACCGCCACTGCCGCTGCTGCAATGTTTACCTAGCCTCGTCAACTGCTAGCCAACGAACATACTCTCTGACCGTTTGCCACTGGCTTAAGGCTTCTGGGGAGCGGCAGTATAAAACCATGAGTATACGACCAAGTGGATATCATTGTCTCATTATCGATTCTGTAGTGAACACATAGCGATCTAGTAGCCAGTCATCGCATAACGGTCACTGAAACGCGTCGTTCACTATCTCAATTTCTTTAATTTCTTTCCCCTCAAAATTAATTTGAGTTTGCATCGAAAATGGCGTTCCGTTTTACGTCCTTAATCGTGTTCGGTTGTTTATTGCTCGTAGCCGCTTCTCCAATCAATGCTGCCGCTATTGATAATTCTGTGGCTGAGCCCCGCATACACAATACGGATGAGCTGCTCACCACAATCGTGGATAAGTGCTTCCATGCCAATGGACTCTATTGTTTAAAAGAGAAAGTTTTGGCTTATTTAGATGGCGTGGCCGGCGTTGAGGAAGTTGTTAGTGGACGCGCTTTCAACGAGGATGTCATTGATAAAGTGATCGTCGATCGTATTGGCCGAATCTTAAACAACAATGAATTCCGCCTGCGCTTGCCCGAAACCGGATTCGGCAGCTCGGTCGTCAGCTATAGTGCTGCTCGTGGTTTTGAAGTGGAAGTTCCTGAAACTGGAGGTGAGTGTGAACAAAAATTATATGTGGATGATCGAAAGAGTCTTGGGAATAATAAAAGCAGTGTTTGAAAATATTAGCATAAATTGGTGAATCTGCAAATTGAAACAATGCTAAGATCTTATCAATGAAAAACGGTTTTTTGAGAAGAAATATACTCATTAAAGATTAAAGATCATATTAAAATAGGAAAGTTGAACTACGTAATATAAAATACAATGCAAGGCATTACTGTAATAATTTCCAAATAAATGTGTTGTTAAATAAAATTCAAAATTCACCACATTTGGATGTTGCAAAAATTTTTTTTAAGTTTTGGTGATGAAAAGTGTTTCATTTTCTTAAAAATTCTGATTTTCTCTTTATTTTTTTTAATTTGTATCTTAAATTTTTAGCTCGCGGCGAAAAGAAAAAGGACAAATTACTCCTCCCCCTGTTGCTGCTCATGAAACTGAAATTGAAGGTCGTCATGCCAATCCTTCTAGGTCTGATTGGACTCAAAGCATTCAAGGCTTTGATTTTGTCGAAAATCGCCATCAAACTGGTACTTGGCTTCCTTATCTACAACTTGATCACCAAATTGTCCGGCGCTAAAATGATGATGATGCCCGCACCCATGCCAGCAGCCGAATATGGTCCACCCAGCACCACGGCCTCCTCATACGATCCAAGCAGCTGGGAACCAGCCAGCGGTGGTCCTTATGCCCGGTGGGACTCACAGGGCCTCGCTTACAGCTCATACCACCCCAGCTCTAGCTCATACAACTCCGGCTCCAGCTCCACTGGTTCATCTTCCAGCTACAGCTCATCATCGTAAATGAATGTAAACGACGGCACACCTGGAATTTTTACTCCAAAGATCCTTACTATATTTTTGGACTTGAGTTCAGAATAGAGGAGGACATTACAAAAGAGCACAGCAACCTGTACATATACATAGAAAAAAACTGCAAAACAAAAATAAGACATTACAATATCGAAAAATCGGAAACTATGAAAAGGAAAGGACTAAGAAATACGCTGAACTACCATTTAATCCATATAGTATATTTATTAAATGTAATTTATTTTTATTATTTTAAGGATTTAGTCATTCTACATTTTCGATCGAAAGCTTCTTGACTATGTACTACGCTTTCACTTTTCCAACTTTCACTTTAGCACTCTCTCTAATCTTCCATTTCTGTGCTAAAGTTTTCACTTTAACATTTTTTGCTATGAAAATTTCTCTTTTCTTTCGTATTTCTTTCTTTTTACACTGTTTCTTTTACTCTAGAGCTTTAATTCTGCATTTACCTGCATCTTTTGATAAATATTTACCTTCTCTCTATTCCGCAAACTCCGACCAAAAAACAAATCCAAATAATTAAGTTAATATTTATTTTAATTTATTGAGATGCAAACAAAAAATTAAAAATAAAAAAAGAAAATGAATATTTAAATCTTTTGAGTTTTCTTTCACAACGAAATTTCAAGATAATCACGCAATTTAAAAATATTTGTATTGAAAATACATGGAGTATGCTCTACATGCTCACTAAACAATTCTTTTCCACAAGCTCTTCTTGACTAAAGATTTCTATATTTCATTTACCTAAAATGGTAATAATCAATAGTAATATGGCTGTTCAGCAGGAAAAAAACTTTGTTATTCTTCATTTAATACCAGGATATATATTTTCCGCTGTCTTTCCAATACTTCCGACTTAATAGTCTTAAAAAAAAAATTAATTCATATTTACCGTGTCTAAATATCGCTCACCGTCACCAATTTGACTCTCAAAAGCTCGGCCGGTTAAATTTCTCACGTAAAATATATATTTCACTCTAATTACCAGATGTTTTAAGATTCCAGCAATACCTACACTACTCGTCATCATGTTACTACACATCGATTAGCTTAATGTAACTGCTTTTGCTGTTGTTATTTTTATACTCTTGCAACATGTTGCAATAGAGTATAATAGCTTTGTTCACCTATATGTTGTTTGTAACACTAAAACTAATCGAGATAGATATGCACTTATATTTTGATATGAATTCCGGGTGACTGTCTGTCTGTCCGTCCGTCCGTTCGTGCAGGCGATAACTGGAGTAAAAATTAAGATATCTTGTGTACGGGGTGTTCAAAAATAACGGGAATGTTCTTCGACTTTAATAGTGCATATGCGTCAAACGGTCAATAAGGAGTACTACCTACAAGTGAAGCAATCCGAAGAAATCGTCCGGATTCGTGGAAAACAATTTATGGCTTTTACACCTTCGCTCACACTTCGTTGCTTGTTCGTGAATTCGTGGCCAAACACAATACTGTAAGGATCTCCCAGTCTGCATATTCGCCAGACATGGCTCCGTGTGACGATTGGAAGAAGCGCTGGCATAAGTGCAGAATATCGAATGGAGACTATTTTGAAGGCGACAACATTTATGTAGACGAATAAATAAATATTTTTTTCAAAAAACGAAAATTCTCGTTCTTTATTGAACACACCTCGCAACTTGGTACACATGTTTCTTGACGCCGAGAGAAGGTTGATATTGCAGACCACTGCTACGCTTATAAAAAGCCGTTATGCGAAAGCCTATAAGGGTCACCTATATAAGATGCAAACCATTAATTTGATACAGGGGATCACAGTAGGGAGGAGCATTTGTGGATTGAAAATGTTTAAAAAGTTTAAAAATGTTTACAGCGCCCCATTATTGGTTTAATGTACATGTCTCACAAACCGATAAAGCCATATCAACCAAACTTTTTTAGAGCAAGTCTATCTACTACGTCCTCGATCACTGGGAAAACGAGTCAAATCGGATGATAATCACGCCCACCTCTTATACAATGGTCATATTCGAAACTACTAAAGCTGCGTTAGCTCTCTGAAGAAGCACGACTGAAGCATTAAATCTTACAGTAAATATGGTAGGAACTCCGTATGATAAACTGTGAAAATGGGCGAAATCGGAATCCAAATACACCTAATTAATATATATCATAAAACCCTATATAACATAAAACAGTATGTAACTGAAGCACCAATTAAGATATCGGAATAGAAATTTACATAAATAGTGCCCAAAAGGTTTGTAATTTCCTACCTAAAAGTGGTGGAAATCGGAATTTATCTTTTCAAACCCTCGGACACCGAATATGTGAACCTCGGTACCTATGGCTGACTTTTTACCGAAAAGATCGTCTTTTCGATTAATGGCATTTTGTGGGCATGGCAGATATCCAATTACGCCCATCTGCAATACCAACCGTCCTACGGTAACAAAGAATACGTGTACTAAGTTTCACCAAAATATCTTCATTTTTACTCAAGTTATCGCTTGCACGGACGGACGGACGGACAGACAGTCACTCGAATTTCAACTCGTCTTTTCATCCTGGTCTTTTATATATATATATATGCCTATATCTAACTCGATTAATTCTAGGTGTTACAAACAATTAAATGAAATTTCTAGAATAATCGGTAGATGTCATAAAGTATAAAACTTCTTCAACAATCAAGAACTTTGAGATATTGATAAGACATCAATTTTAATGGAAACATCGAATTGTCATGATTCGACACCGAAAAAATAATTTCCTGCCCAAAAGTGGTGGAAATCGGAATTTATCTTTTCAAACCCTCGGACACCGAATATGTGAACCTCAGTGCCTATGGCTGACTTTTTACCGAAAAGATCGGTCAATCTGAGATATACTAATGAGATTCAGACAACGTTTTTTCTTGCTAATAATTTGTCCTGATGCCAAAAATGTATGAAATTGGAAAAATAGTTCCCCTAGCCCCCACATTGGTAATATGACAATTTTAAAAATTCCGGTTAACTTTATTCCAGTTAACTTTGATCCATGTATATCAATTAATACGAAAGATATCTCAACAAAATTAAATGAAAGTATGATCTTGAATATAATATACTATTGTTGCAAAAATTTGTGAAATCGATCTATGAATTAGCCCGCCCACAGTGAACTCTGTGCCGAATATGTCGACCAAATTGTGGAATATGTTCTTGAGCATACTCTAGTTTAATGCCAAAAGAAAATGTTATCTGCCCTAGCCCCAATATACCCAATGATCTAATTTTTGACTTTTCAGCTAACTTTAAACCGTTTATATAAGTCAATGTGTGTGATATTTTAAAGGAATTAAAGGTTTTTTAACCATAAAATGGTTAAACTTTGAATATAAATGAAATCGGTTGAGATCTTGGTATAATCCCCACACCTCTAATGATTTACGTCCCTCTGGTTGACTTTTTCCTCATAACAAAATATATTAAATTTCGTTCATTTGGTTTTAGTTTTTATCGCAAATATCTCATTAGAAGGTATCTCACCAAAATTAAATAAGAATATTTCGAATTATGTCATTCGGTAATAAAATTGTGGCTGTTGCACATTCCCACACTAATATAATATAATTTGTCTTGGTTAAGTTGAAAAAGGTAGGTAAAAGTTAATATGAAGTCAAATATGATTGCAAACCATTCACAATTTCGTCGAATAACGTATATTGAATTCATCTGCAACATTTTTATTACGAATTTTTGCCAACACCTAAAAGTACCTCCGATCCTTACAAATTGCATAAAAATGGTATAAACAAGTAAGTAAGGGCTAAGTCCGGGTGTAACCGAACATTTTATACTCACGCTTGGGTGAGTGAGTAAAAATGTTTTCAGGTGCTGGCATAACTTTATATTAAAAAATGTTGCAGAAGAATTCTACATTCATTATTCGAAGAATTTGTCAATGGATTGCAATCATATTTGGTATCTTATTAATTTATTATTATATATATCCTATCTTACATGTATCTTATTATTACAGGCCATAGACACATGTACTTTCGTTGCTATATTTCGCTTCGTCTCAGACATATTTATATTAAAATCTACCAAATTAACTTAAAGTGATAGGCGCGATATAAACTCAACCAAAGTGGTTTAATTGAAAATAATAGATACATGAGGAAACAGTAAACCAAAGAAAAGGACATCATTATATTAGGAAAATGGGGCTTAGACCACGGTCTAGACCGGTTTCATTCATATTTAGCGCGAAATCACACTGTGTTTAAGAAAACATATCCACTTAATTTCATTTAAATATCACACATATTAACCATCATAAACGGTTTAAGGTCAGATGGAATGTCGGGAATTCTTATATCGGGTATTTTTGGGATAGAGGAAGATCCGCACTGATCACATTAACTCTTTTCATTATTTAAGTATATTATGGAATATGTTGTCACGCAATTTTGTGAAGGTAACTCACACAGTGACCGACATATTCAGCATAAAGTCTACTACCAAGCGAAAATATATATTATATATTATATGTATATGGGAGCTGGCTCGAAGACCGATTACACACATCGGCAGTAAACTATGGTATATCCAATATTACACGTTTCCTTAATTTTGCTAAGATATCTTACATATTGACCGAAATATATGTATAAAGTCTACCCGGAGGTTGAAAATCCGTGCATTAGGTACATAGGGGCTAGGGGAAATGCTTACCCGATTTTATCCATTTTAAGCATATGGACACACTGTTATCAGAAAGACACACTCTCTGAAATTCAAAGAGATAACTCATATATTGACCGTTATATACGTTATAAAGTCTACAGGAAGGTTGAAAATCCTAATATTAAGTATATGGGGACCAGGAGAAGTATTTACCCGATTTTCGCCATTTTTGATGCAGATTCAGAGCACACTATTATCATGGAAAGATAATCCTCCAATTTCATTACGGTATCTTACAGATTTGCCGTCATATATGGTATAAAGTCTACCGGAACATTGAAAATCCGTATATTAGGTATATGGGGGCTAGGGGTAGTGTTAACCCGATTTTCACCACTTTTGATACCAGAATACAATATTATCATGGAAATATAATCCTCCAATTTCATTACAATATCTTACAGATTTCCCGATATTTTCAATAAAAAGTCAGACTGAGGCACTGAGGTCCTAATATTGAGTATCTGCTGGCTTGAAAAGTTATAATCCAATTTCGTCTATTTTGGCATGAGATGGCATATCTTGAAATCACTATTAGTACAAAGTCTGATTTTCATATCCTAATTGCTGCTAGATTTATCTACCTTAAAGTGAAAGTATCGGAAGAAACTTAAAATTGTGTTATAAGAGAAGTATGCGTGGTGTTTATCCGATTTCCTCCATTTTTACAATGTGATATAAGACTGCAAATATAATGTTATATACCAAATTTGGTTGGTCTTGAGATATGGGATTTCTCCTAAAAGTGGGCGGTGC
This sequence comes from Bactrocera minax, assembly GCA_021498325.1. Classification (NCBI taxonomy): domain Eukaryota; kingdom Metazoa; phylum Arthropoda; class Insecta; order Diptera; family Tephritidae; genus Bactrocera; species Bactrocera minax. Next base: position 682,291 of record JAKEEE010000064.1, on the reverse strand, counting down.
CATGCCCATCATCAAAACTTTACGCGGATTGCTATGCAACCCTTCCGTAGCATTTCTGCTGCAAGATTTAATGTTTCTAACGTGTTCGTTCAGCGTGTTAACGCACTTTTAGTAGTTTTCAACATAACTTTTGTATGGGAGGTGGGCGTAGTTATTATCCGATTTCACTCATTTTCTCAGTATATGAGAAGATGCTAGAAAAATTTAGTCGAAGCAAGTTTCATTGATATAGCTTTAACAGTTTCCGACATATATATATTAAACTTATTGGGGGCGGGGCCATGTCCACTTTTACAAAAGTTTCTGCCCACAGATGCCCCACCCTACTAGGATCCTCTATACCAAATAACACGTATATATCTTAATTTTCTGCTTAGTTATAGCACATTATCTGTTTTCGATTAATGGCATTTTTTGGGCGTGGCAAATATCCAATTACGCCCACCTGCAATATCAAACGTCCTATGGTGACAAAGAATACGTGTACCAAGTTTCATCAAAATATCTTCATTTTTACTCAAGTTATCGCTTGCACGGACGGACGGACGGACGGACAGACAGTCACTCGAATTTCAACTCGTCTTTTCATCCTGGTCATTTATATATATATGTCTATATCTAACTCGATTAATTCTAGGTGTTACAAACAACCGTTAGGTGAACAAAACTAACATACGCTGTAGCAAAATGTTGTGATAGTATAAAAAGTATAAAAAAAAAACTTAGCCCTTCTTTATTTGTTGACATTTCGTTTGTTCCGTAATCTTTCTCTAATTTCCGTGATTCCTCAACGAATGTGTCCAAAATTTTTGTGAATCAAGTGAACTATTTTTATTAATATGGGAGAAGTAAAACACTAAATGTAAAGGAGAAGGCTAAGAAGAGTTAACACTGTCATTTAAATGAAATTTCCAGAATAATCTGCAAATGTCATGAAGTATAAAATTTTTTCAACAATCAAGAACTTTGAAATATTTATAAGACATCAATTTTAATGGAAACATTGAATTGTCATGATTCGACACCGAAAATAGAGGAATTAATAGGAGGAGTACCAGTTAAATCGTTTTCATAGCCGAGTGAAGGGTGTGATGTTTTAAGAGCCATCTCTTCTTATGATTTGTGCAAGTTGTAGATTTTTAACAGCAAATAGGAATGCCAAAAACCCTTGAAACTTCTTTTCTTTTCCTCTTCGTTTTAAAAATATACTCACATAAAATATATATATATATTACATGACTATTATATGAAACGGGTGAGGATAACTGACATAAGTTTAACAAAGAAGAATTAGTTGAAAACTTTAACCATACTTGATCTAACATACTCGTAGATATAAATTACGTAGAAATTTATAAGCTTTCCATTCTGATTTATGAAGTCATCCTTAACGAAGGAGGATCAGCACATTATTCAAATTATTGAAAAATCTATAAAGTATTAAGAAAAAATGTTTCTGAAATAAGTTTATGCCAAAAATGGGCAATAAATTTAAAAAAATTAATAATCAATCAGTGCAAACCTGGTGACGAGCAGTATTTGCATAAACTTATGTTACATCATATATTAGAGCAAAAGTTTCAACACGCTTCTCTTTGCATTATTCATTTAAGGTCACCATTATTTTAAATTTTGCTTTATGGTTCTGAGTAATAGTAAATTGAATTTATATCTAGTACATACAACTCTTAACTCTAGTATATACAAAAATCATTTTTATTGGAATTCGAAATGTACTCAGTCACCAGGACTAAATAGATTCCACTAACCGCCTTTTTTTCTCTCTCAAATAATCCTTTTCATCTATATAATTTAGGCAGGTATAATGAAGTAGTAAATGAAGTTATTATCCACTATAAGGGCTAAGTTCGGGTGTAACCGAACATTTTATACTCTGATAATGTGCAAGGATCAAAGGCGGGGAAATAATTTCAGGTGCTGGCAAATCTTTATATTACAAATGTGTCGTAAGAATTCAACATTCATTATTCGACGAAACCGAGAATACAATCATATTTGCTATCTTATTAACTTATATTACAAGTCATAGATTCACATTGTTTTTGCTTTGCTTCATGATATTTATATTAAAATCTACCAAATTAACTCAATTGAGATATATGCGATATAAATTCAACCAAAGTGGCTTAATTAAATATATTAGGTATATGAGGAAAATGTCAACCAAAGAAAGAGATCAAAGTCTAGACCGATTTCATTCATATTTAGCGCAAAACCACATTATCTTTATAACATATCACTTAACATATCCACTTAATTCCATTAAAATATCATACATAATGACCAACATAAACGGTTTAAAGTCAGCTGGAAAGTTATAAATCATTATATCGAGTATATTGGGAGTAGGATGAAAAAGATGTCATCTGGCTACCATTAAGATACTCAAAGAAAGAGAAATAATTATATTAGAATAAGAGACCTTAGGCCATGGTCTACACAGATTTCATTGATTTCATTTCATTCAAATTTCATTTCATTGATTTGTATTTATTATATTATATGAGGGATATGGGAAGTTTTTCACCGATTTTATCCATTTAAGCAAACGGACACGCTGTTATCAGAAAGAGACGCTCTCTGAGTTTCACAGTGATAACTCATATATTGACCGATATGTATGGTATAAAGTCTTCTGGAAGTTTGAAAATCCTTATATTTAATATATAGGGACGAAAGTATTATCCCGATTTTACACATTTTTTACACAAACGCATATTGTTATCCCGAAAAGATGCTCACTGAATTTCATTAATATATCTCACAGGTTGAATGATATTTGTGGTAAAAAATCAGCTGACTGAACACTGAGGTCAACATATTCCGAATCTAGGGCTTAAACTCCAATTTCGACCATTTTTGGATGGAATTTTGGAAGAAATTTAATACCTTGAAGGCACAATTTGAGCAAAGTTTTTATCCGATATCTTCATTGGTGCTTGATTCAAATACTGTTAAATGAGAGAATCGGATTCAATTTAAAATTCTGTTGTATGTGCAGTAGGCGTGGCTCTAGTACAATGTCAGTATAATATTACACACCAAGTCTAGTTGGAAAAGGTAGAATAGGTCTTTCTACCTATGTTTCATCTAAAAGTGGGCGGTGCCAAGCCTATTGTCAAATTTTTACACCGATTTCCATGCAGCCTCTCCGTGTCATCCTTACTATGAAATTTTATGTTTCTCATGCTTTTCCTTCAGCGAATAACGCACAATACAACACAACCGTTATATACAAGGTGGCCGTGTTCATAATTCGATTTCGCCCATTTTCACAGTGGCCATAAGGCGGTGCTAGAACGATTGGTGGTCAGTAAGTTTGATTGATATAGCTTGAGTGGTTTTCAAAAACTTTTAAGCCACAAGTGCATCTATACTTTGATGCCCTGCACCAAATAAGGGTTTTGCATACTAATTTTTGGCTTAGTTATAGTCCTTTATAGTTTTTCGACTAACGGCATTTTTTGAGTGTGGAAGTTGTCCGATTTTCCGAGTTTCATCAATATAACTCCATTTTAAGCTATCGCTTGCACGGACGAACATCGTTTTGATATATCTATCTGGATAAGGTTTAGGTGTTATAAACAACCGTTGGGTAAACTACTATTATACTCTGTTATAATCTGAGTATAAAAATAATGAATAAAAAGAACCCTACCCCACATGAAATAATGGATCATGTCCTGTAATAACCCGGACCAGAATTGGGAGGTGGTGTTTGGTTTCACTTTTATAATATACTTAAAAGAGATTTGAAATCAGTTTCATCATGGAGTGATTTCTTCTATGTTAACTACGACTTAGAGATGCTATTTAGGGGTTATTATATATTGCACCTTTGTTTTTGTTTCAATCTGCTTCCACAAACTATAATACGTACACATGCGTGTGGAACTATGTAACCGATTAGAGGTTGTATCTACAGTTGTTGTTGTATTGTGCAAGTTTTGTAGAGTCAAGCGGCAAGCAGCTGTTCAACGTATATAATTATTACAAAGTCACACACTCACATACTAATTACATATTATATTAGTTAAAAGTCGCTTTTAAGAAAAGTATTCCCAGACATAGAGATAAAAGTTATAATAAAATTAATTATCATTATAGACACACAAAGTATATAAATGCATGCATAAATAAATAAGTTTAGCGATAATGCCTATATAAATATTTGCATATTCATAGACAACGCCAAGAGCGAGCAAAAGCGCAAATAAATAAAGCTCAGCTTTGACCTAGCAGTAGCAGCAGTTAAGACCGGTGATCTTCACAGCTTATTCACAACTAGAAGCTCAAAGGCTGCAGTCGTAACGAGGAATACGCCAAAACAACGGTAAAATGTTGAACCTGAAACATTTATTGCTCTTAAGCCTGGTTTATATGGCACACGCTGCGGATTCAGATATAACAAAATTTATGAAGCACCTGGAAGTAATACCTGATCTAATAACTGAAGGACCAAAGGAATTTTTAAAAGTAAGGCTACTAGCATACTAAACTAATTCGAATAAATTGAATACCACAATATTTTTGATAGGTGAACTATGACAGCGGCGTAGTGGCTGATAAGGGCGTAGAGCTAACGCCGACACAAGTAAAGCACCAACCGAATGTCGAATGGAATCCTGAATCGGCTGATGCTTACTACACACTGATTATGACCGATCCAGATGCACCTAGTCGTGCTAAGCCAGAGATACGCGAATGGCATCATTGGTTGGTGGTAAATATTCCCGGCAATGCTTTGGACAAGGGTGAAGTACTTTCGGAATATGTTGGTTCTGGCGCACCAAAGGACACAGGATTGCATCGTTACGTATTCTTACTCTACAAACAACCAAAGAAACTAGAATTCAGTGAAATTCATCTCAAAAATACAAGTGCTAAAGGTCGTGAGAAATTTTCGACAAAGAATTTCGCTGAGAAATATAGACTAGGTGTACCAGTGGCTGGAAATTTCTTCCAAGCTCAATATGATGACTATGTACCGGAACTCCATAAGCAATTAGGATTTTAAAGTTGCAATAGAAATGGCCTAAGTCGAATGATTAAAGAAAAAACTTGTTTAAAAACATTTTTTTTTTCTTTATACTATTTATTCGAGCCGTTAAGCAAGTTTCACGTACCTACAAATCTTATTTTATGTACATACCTATATTCTTATAAAAACCAATATACACGTATGCGTCTATGTTTGTATTTAGCTGCACATTCAAATTGGTTAACAGTTTCAGTAGTGCATAAATTATAATTTGAATATTTATGAAAGTAAGCAAAGATGAAAGTGAAAATGTAGAGTGGATGGTTGGATACAGTCCGCTGTCTTATAAGACAAGGTCAGCAAGACGGTCTGCTTAGTATATGACTATTAATAAATATACAAAAAGTTACTTAAGCGGCTGTTATTTGCGAAACTGCTTCATGCTGTAATAGATCTTATAAGCCTATATATGACATATATTTTTAGTATACACATATTATACTTAATTCACTATTTCCAAAAAAATAGAAACAATTTGAAAAGCGTAAAAATACATTTGTCCGAGTAGACATACTACAAAATAGGTAGTTTCAGTAGATTATAAATAAATATATATATATAAATATATATTGGTTTTATTTGCTGTATTTATTGTTCACGTATTAATTCAGAAGTAATTTCACTAAAGGTATTATATTCTCCTTGAATTTCGCATACTTTGTTGGTATTGCCTAATAATACTACTGATTGGACGAAAAACATGACCGAGATTTCTTATTATAGGAAGAACAAGAAGAACTGAGAAACAAGAAAACCAACTGTATTCAAATTGATCAAATAATTTGGAAATATTATTTTAAAGAGGGGCACGGAAATCCCACGTTTCTCTGTAATAATGCTCACCGATAAATTTAAAGTTATAACTTAGGGATTTATTGTAGGTGGGTGTGGGGGCAGGAACACTAGTACCTTTACCAAATATTCTTTAAAATAACTAAATTTTATCGTCTGACGCTGCGAGCAATAATATTTGTTGGGTGAGGCAATAATTCGCCTCCACCCGTTTGTAATGCCAACTAATCTAGAGAGCCAAGGATCAGGAATATATGCGATTATTTTAATAAATGTGTATTTAACTGTGCGATTAATCTATTCTGACTGCTACTTTATACAAAAATATATATTTTCATATGTAGATACAATATTAATCATGATTTTATGACTTTTAAGCTGTGTCTTGATTTTATCAAATAGACCACTCATCTTTTAGCAAGTATTAGTCTTTACATTTGAGAGTTATAAATTTGTTCGACTTCAGAAATGTTTAAGTATAATTGGAGAAGGGTGTTGAATATTATTTAGTTAAGTTGAGTTACAAATTTACCGATTTTTTTTACTATTGGAGATAAATAACGAACTCATCTTAGATATTATATTAAATCCTCTGAGGATAAAGATATATTTTTGAATATTTGACGTGTTCCGGTCTTAAAACATCCAGTGTCCCATTCCATGGCAACGATCCCATTTCAATTTATATACCGTTTCTATCCTCACACGTGAGATCACAATAATTTAGATTTGAAAAAGACAGAGAACAGGATCACAATTTAAAACTAACCAAATTGACTTTGACGGGCACAACACAATAAACGATTTGAGTAGCAGAAGGTAAAGAATATTTGAATGTATGGTATGTATAACCTGGTAAAAACTCTTATCGTACTCTCCTATCAAAAATTGGTTATAACAATCCTTCCATAGCTCAATGGAGTGCCTATCCAAAGTAAGACAACAGAATGTAATGAAGACGACCCCAATCGCATGCCCCAAAAACTGAAAAAAAATATTTACGGAGTGTACAACAATCTTTCGGAGAAGGTTGTTATAATTCCAAAAAACAAAACAAATTTGGTTTAGATTTGGGAGGGAGAGCAGAAGGAGTTTCCAAATAAAATTTTACCGAAATATTTTGCGAATATTTACAGAATATTTGTGGAAAATATTCTAAAGAATCTAAAAAATATTCTACGGTAAAAAGAGCTACCAACTAAGTGTTAAAAATAAGATCTAAGGCTAAACATTCTGAATGATGCAAAATTTACTGCATGTAGATTGGTGTTAATATTTTTTATAATATATAATTTTGTTAAGAATTGAAAGTTGTTTAAAATGGAGGAAAAAGTTACGAATTTTCTTTACTAATTTTAGTAAGTGTTTTGTGTTTGTAATTGTTTCCTTATAAAAGCTCGAATGGCTCACAGTGAAACTCACCAACACTCTATATTTTACTACCCCTGATTTCTTTTTATGGGGTTATTAGAAAAGAAAAGTGTACGCGAGCAACTCTCAGATCACGAACTCAAAGCAAACATTCATGCCAGAATGATCACTTTACTACCCGCGATGATCGAAAAAGTAATGGAAAATATTTATACAAAAAAAAACGAATATTTCGCTTTGTTAAATATGTTGAAAGTACAGTTTAAAATAACTTTAAAGTTGAGATTTATAAAAATAAAAAAAATGTCATACAAAACATTTTGTTACATTTTTAAAATTCTGATAACAATCCGAATTGATTCATCTACGTCCCAACATGGCGAGTGACGTAATATTCTATTATATGAACCTTGGGTGCACCCTATATATACATATATACAGACATCAGATTCAATCTTTGAAATATAGAAAAATAAAAACAAAATCGGAAATTTTTACATCAAGCTATCAATATTTGTTTACATTTTGATCTCGCCGAAAGATTTGAACATAATATAAGATTTGGTATGGTAGACAAAGATGTTATAAATCACATTCTTGCTTCGAAAGTATCTGTCTATGCTAAAACAAACTTACATTTCAGAACGCAATGGCTGCAGCGTCAACATCCGGTAATACGGATGACATTTTCAATCAACACAAAGTTGTACCTGACGTCATACCTGTGGCACCAAAGCAATTTCTAAAGGTTGAAAAAAGGTTGCATGTTACAGGCAAACAAATAACAAACCGATTTTCTTAGGTAAACTACAAAAGCGTAATGGTGGAAAATGGAAATGAACTGACACCGACTCAGGTGGCAGCACAGCCCTCAATCGAATGGAATACCGAAAGTGATACTTTTTATACAATAATAATGACGGATCCGGATGCCCCTAGCCGCAAAAACCCGAAATTTCGTGAATTTAATCACTGGTTGGTTACCAATATTCCAGGAACGGATATAAACAGTGGTGATGTCTTAACCGCGTATGTAGGTTCCGGACCACCACAGGGGACTGGTCTCCATCGATATGTTTTCTTAGTATACAAACAACCAGCCAAAGTACGCTTCCAAGAAACTCGCATACCAAAAAATAGTAGTCAGAATAGGCCGAACTTTAGTGCAACCAAATTTGCAAAGAAATATAAATTGGGTGATCCCGTTGCAGGAAATTTCTTCCAAGCGCAATGGGATGAGTATGTACCCACTGTACATAGGCAATTAGCCGGAAAGAAATAACTGCATAATAATATAATAATAATTTTGTAAATATGCACTTATGATTTTCAAACAACTAGCAGGTATAATTGCATTCGCGTACTTTTCCAGTAATCGTTGGAACGAGTTCCAAACCAAACAAAATATAGCCGTCTTCGATTCTCCATTGCTCTGCTCGCTAACTTTGAACTTTATCTTCCTGTCAAAAATTCAAGTGAAAGCAACAAAAAATTTACAGACTTTCATTTGATGCAAGAGAATATGCGGATACCTCATTAAAGTAGTATTACCACTAACCACCATTGTAAATATCACTCAAATATGACTCAAATAACAAATTACTGTCAAAAATTAAATGGATTTGAAATATGCATATATAATGATTGGCCAATCGAAGACAGCTATTATCAATAATATTATACTTCTTAAAAAGTTTATCTATAGCTGCTGATTGCTTAAACTAAAGAAAGAAAATATTTAAGAAGAAAAGAAGGCGCAAATTTTATTAATTACTGAAGAAACTTAGCTAAAACTATATATACTGACCATATTCATATTTATTTCATTAATAATATATTTTCCATTTTAAATTTTTCAAGATTTATTATTTTTATTTTATCAGCTGCTTTCTTACTGACAAATTTCTGATGCCAAATTTTCTCACAAAAACTATCAGTCCCCCGGCAAAATCAACTGTCATTTTACCCTCTCAACCTTTAATTTAATTATATTAACTATTTGTGTAAACCGAGGGTAAAATTGATCACCTCGATACTAGATAGATGCTATTATCCATCACCGTTATCATATATTTCTATGAATGAAGTTCTGAAGAATGTTCTGATATCTTCCATAAAACCTGAACTTGGTGGACAAATAATTTGTTTAATACAACTTACAGGTAGGTGTATAAAATATCTAGCTAAATCAAATCAGCTCAGTCAAAGAGTGAAAATTCTAAACAAGTATGGAGGGTTTGAATTCGATCGTGTCTGAAAAGTGTTATTATAAAAATGATGTATTTTAATTCAGCACTTAACTCATTTTCGCTATTATAGTAGATTAGATCAGACCAGTAGAAATTAGAATTCACTAAATATTCCTGTTGATAAAAATATGGACCGATATTACCCATTTTTGGTATTTATCTACATCATACTTAAGAAAATATAAAATGATTCTTCATTATATCCCATATAATATACATATGCACCAATATATGCGGTGAAAAGGTAATCAGAAATACAGAGATTCTCACACTTCGTATCGGGGTTAAGAAAAGGTATGAAATTGTTTCAGACATTTTTGGAGAAGAGTTTCCACATGTCAGGTGTACTAATAAGCTAGGTTTTATTTCAGTATCTCTGCCACCACTTTCCATGAGAAGTGGCTTGTAGTAGGATTATTTTTATGGCTTAAAAGAGCTAATGAGATGATCACAGCAAATGTAGTATAAAACTGTCAAATAGTTTGTGAGACATAAAATTTCCCTTAAAAATGGATGGCGTTAGCCCATTGCCCACTTTATAAATCGACTCGCATGTAAGTCTACGGTCAGACTCAACGTTCCTGGCCCTAAAGAATATGTAAGCCAATAGTCAAACTTAACGTTTCTGGCTCTAAAGAATAGACATTTATTCCACTTTCAATGAATGATCGCCTGTCCAAACATAAAGACAGACATACAGAGTGACATCTGAAAACCAGTTGTTCCTTCGTCCTTATTATTTTAATATATTGTTTAAACCTTCATATCTCTATCGATAAGTTTTAGGTGTTACAAACAACCAAATAATTGAAAAAACTACTAACACTATTTAACATTGCACGGGAAAAGAAATGATATTAGGCGCTAACCCTGGACATTGCAAATGTTAAGGTTATAAAAGTAATTAAAACAGAAGAACAAATAAAAATCAACAATTAAGGAACAGTGAACTTCGGGGAAACCGAACATATACCCTCGTAATGTGCAAGGATCAAAGGCGGGGGCATATTTTCAGGTGTTGACAAAACTTTATATTAAAGAAGTAAGGAAGATTCGGTTGTAACCGAACATTTCATACTCTCACATTATGCAAAGATCAAAGAAGGGAAATACTTTCAGGTGCTGGTAAAACTTTGCATTAAAACATGTTGCGTAACGTACTTTCATTACCATATTTCGCTTTGTGTCCGAGATATTTATATTATTGGGTTGTTCGGAAAGTCATTTCGTTTTTTTTGGGGAACATGAAAGACAGTTTTCGTATAATGAATAAATATTTTATTAAATTATATATTGGCCATTCTGGTCCAACACCTTTTGCCATCTTTCTGGCAGTAACATAATTCCCCTCTCATAAAAGTTTTGGTCCTTGCTGGCAAAAAACTCGTCCAGGTGGTTTTTGACATCTTCATTTGAGGTAAAGGTTTTGCCATCCAAAAAATTTTGCAGGGACCGGAACAAATAGTAGTCGGAAGGCGCCAGATCTGGAGAATATGGTGGATGTTGCAGTACGTCCCATTCAAGCTGTAAAAGTTTTTGGCGAGTGACCAAACTTGTGTGAGGTCTCGCATTATCCTGGTGGAACACTACACCCTTCCTGTTGATTAATTCGGGCCTCTTCTCTTTAAGTGAATCATTCAATTTGTCCAGCTGATGACAATAGACTTCTGAATTAATCGTTGTATTGTCCGGCAAAAGCTCAAAAAAAACGATTCCTTTGACATCCCACCAAACGGAGAGCATCACCTTTTTTTGGTGAATGTTGGCTTTTGACACGCTTTGAGCCGGTTCATCTTTTCTGCTCCATGACCTCTTGCGTTTAACATTGTTGTATACAACCCATTTTTCGTCCCCAGTAATAATCCGCTTCAAAAATGGATCATTTTCTAGACGTTTGAGGAGCGAATCACACGCGTCAACACGACGACACAAATTTCGCTCGGTAAGGACATGGGGCACCCACACATCGAGCTTCGAGGTTAAGTCCATGCCTTTCAAATGGCCATAAACAGTTGAATTCGACAAATTTAACCTCTCACCGATCTCTCGTGTGGTGATTCGCCGATTTGCATCAACTAATGCCTTTATCGCATCTTTGTCAGCTTCGACCGGCCTTTCAGACCGTGGTGCATCTTCGACATCAAAATTGCCGGATCGAAATTTTGCAAACCAGTTCTGGCACTGGCGTACTGTTAACACGCCTTCTCCATACACATCCGTCAATTTTTTTCTCGCTTGGACAGCATTTTTACCTTTTCTGAAGTTAAAAAGTAAAATATGACGAAAATGCTGCTTATTGCTCTCCATATTTAAAAAGGCACCAACCAAAAACTACTGGGTAGAATTAATAGAACTTTTTCACACACAAGCCTTGCAATATCAGCTCTCATGACATATAATGGTTATGGGGCTTAAGTGTGAAGTTAGTTTCGAAAAAACGTAATTAAGTCCTCTGGCGGGAAAAAACGAAATTACTTTCCGAACAACCCAATAAAATCCACCAAATTAACTCAATTGCGATATATGCGATATAAACTCAACCAAAGTGGCTTAACAAAAAATTAGGTATATGAGGAAAAAGTCAACCAGAGAAACGGAAGTAATTATATTAAATAATAAGGGGTCTAGACCACGGTCTGGACCTGTTTCATTCATATTTAGCGCAAAACCACATTATGTATAAGAAAACATATCCCCATAATTTCATTAAATTATCATACATATTGACCAACATAAACTGTTTAGTCAGCTGGAAACTCGCAAATCATTTTATCTAGTATATTTGGGCCAGGAGAAGGTCTGGACTGATTGCATTAACTTTTTAACTTTTTAACTCAACTACAGTAGAGAAAATGTTTCCACTCAATTTTATGAAGATAACTCATACACTGACCGTCTACTAGAATAACAAAAATCAATATACGTTGTGTAAAAAAAAATTTTGAAAGAAATATTTCGATTCATTCATCTACAATAATGTTGTCGCCTTCAAAATAGTCTCCATTCGATATTATGCACTTATGCCAGCACTTCTTCTAATTGTCGAAACACTTCTCAAATTGAATTTTTGGGATAGCCTTTAGCTCTTTCGTCTATGCGCTTTTAATGCCATCTATACTTTTAAAACGACTCTCTTTAAGGTTCTCTTTATTTTTGGAAATAGGAAAGTCGCACGGAGCCATGTCTTGCGAATATGTAGGCTGGGGCATCATACAGTATTGTTTTTGCCCAAGAATTCACGAACAAGCAACGAAGTGTGAGCGAAGGTGCAAAAGACAATTGTTTTTTCACAAATCCGGGCGTTTTGTTTTCGGATTGCTTCACGCAAACGGCGTTGAACTTGTAGGTAGTACTTCTTATTGATCGTTTGACCTTGAGGCAAGAATTCATGATGCACTATGCATATGCACCATTAAAATCGAAGAACACAGTCGAAGAACTTTCCCGTTATTTTTTGAACACCCCACATATGTAATATGTGGAAGCTGGAGTAATTCGTAGACCGATTTCACAGATTTTCGATATTAAACTATGGTACATCTAATATTGCACGTCACTTAATTTTGCTAGGATATCTTACATATTGACCGATATATACCGTGTAAAGCCAACCGAATATTTGAAATCCTTATAATAAGTATGTGGGGACTAGGTGAAGTATTTATCCGATTTTCCCCATTTTTGATACCAGCGTACACTATTATCATTGGAAATATAATCCTCCAATTTCATTACAATATCTTACAGATTTCCCGATATTTTCGATAAAAAGCCAGATAGAGGCGCTTAGGTCCCAATATTGGGTATCTAGTGGCTTGAAAATTTATAATCCGATTTCGTCTGTTTTTAAGCATGAGATGGCATATTTTGAAAGCACTATTTGTACAAAGTTTGATTTTCATATCATAACTGCTACTCGATTTATCTACTTTAAAGTGAAAGGATCAGATAAAACTTAAAATTGTGTTATATGAGAAGTAGACGTGGTTTTTGTCCAATTTCGTCTATTTTCACAATGTGATATAAGACTGCAAATATAATGTTATATACCAAATTTTGTTGAAATCGTTATATCGTTAAATCGGTTAAGGGGTTCTTGAGATATGGAATTTCTCGCAAAAGTGGGCGGTGCCACGCTCATCACCAAAACTTTACGCGGATTCCTATGCAACCCTTCCGTATCATATTCGCTGCAAGATTTAATGTTTCTAACGTGTTCCTTCAGCGAGTTATTGCACTCTTAGTAGTTTAACATAACTTTTGTATGGGAGGTGGGCGTGGTTATTATCCGATTTCACTCATTTTCTCAGTATACGAAAAGATGCTAGGAAAACTTAGTCGGAGCAAGTTTTATTGATATAGCTTTAACGGTATCCGAGATATAAATATTAAACTTATGGGGGGGGCGGGGCCATGCCCAATTTTACAAAAAATTTTGCCCACAGATCCTCCACCTTACTAGGATCCTATGTACCAAATAACACGTTTATATCTTAATTCTCTGCTTAGTTATAGCACATTATCTGTTTTCGATTAATGGCATTTTTTGGGCGTGGCAAATATCCAATTACGCCCACCTGCAAAACCAACCGTCTTACGGTGACAAAGAACACGTGTACTAAGTTTCATCAAAATATCTTAATTTTTACTCAAGTTATCGCCTGCACGGATGGACGGACAGTCACTCGGATTTCAACTCGTCTCTCATCCTGATCATTTATATATATATATATATGTCTATATTTAACTCAAACAACTTACAAACAACCGTTAGATGAACAAAACTAATATACTCTGTAGCAACATTTTGCGAAAGTATAAAAAGAATTAAAAAGGGAAGGTGGTCTCTCCCCACTTCTGTAATATTACCGCTATATTGCAAACTCCCTCAACCACTAGAGGGAATCTCTGTCACCTCTTATGCTGAAAACTGCGCGATATCACCCCCGGGCACTGGAATCGAAGGCATGTGTTTGAAAGTAAAAACCTACCTCCATAACCTTTCTCAGTTCTTCACTGCTAGGAGCCTAACACTCTCTCCTGTTAAATCCACATTAAATATATTTACAAACAAGGTCATCAAGAAAACATTGCTACAATACGTCGATGAAATACAGCACCTCTCCTACCAAATTCCGGACGCAATAAACTTCAGACAAGCACTGCGCAAACGCAACTTCATTGGATACTGCGGTATGCCAAGAGTCCCCGCATGACACTAACCATCCACCAATAAAACCAAATCACCTAACACCATTCTCCCTACATTGAACTATGTGCTTTACGTGGGTACCAGCCGTACGTACAGCCTAACTCCACGGTGTTCAAAAACATAACGAATCAATGCAATGCGTTGATCAGCGCACCGTCAGTAATAGCTTTTTGCTAAACCCAACGGTACCGATCGGTATTGTGGAAATGGACACAATAACCACCTTGGTAGAGCTCGAGGCCTATCTAAAACCTCTGCCGTATTTTGGGTCCGACATCCGGTTGCAGTGCAACTCCACACTGAACTGTACCGCCCAACACTACCAACACTACATGCCAACTCTACACACATTCAGGTATTAAACCACAGCCACCACGATACTCCCCGAAGGGCCTACCGCAATGAGCAGGTTGGAGCGACAAGCAACTCCAATGGGCTCCTGGTCCCGGTGGTACCAGATTAAAGTATCCGGTCAGACCTCGTAGCCGGGACTACTTCCAGTTGAGCTTCCCATTCAACTCAGACTGGTGACAATTTGTAGCTTGATTACATTATTACGACATTAACTGAAGTGTTTGCATAATACATTTAAAATGTTATAAACTCAGTTCAAGGTAAGTACAATAGCATTATTTCTGACATGGCTAAGCCTATTTTAGAGCAAAGTCTATTTCAAATGCAGTGAATTTTGTGGATTTTAGTCCCCTTTTACGGCAGGCATGCCTTACCGCGGGTTATTCTTATCCCCCGACCCACAAGGGGGCCCGATCCCTACAGTCCGTCCCCATCGAAGCAGCTCGTTTTCTGGAATTATTTTGCACTTTCCCTGAAGCAGCTGCCTCAAACACAGAACAAAACACCCTTACCGTCCACACAGTCCCCATTGTTGAAGAGAAACTCCGATCTGTCTGGTTTAGAACCGATTACTCTCATACAAAATCTGGCTGACTTGGAGTCAATCAAATAGGTAGTCGGCCCAGTTGGAGAATAAACATTTTGTTACTACAAACCAGAAAAAACACCGCAAAGAAAAACTCAGCTTGACAATCTATTAATCAAACGTTAATCATCAATATTAAGTAATTAATTGCCCTGCCCGTGACAATGGAATGCCCCATAACAGGTAAAAGCCTACTCAACTTTACCTCAAAAGCTCTTGTATGTCTATTATTTTTTCTGTATACTTCTGTGCTGGATAGTTATTGTCAATTTAATCGCTTAAAGAACAGTATATTACTGTTAAATTTCACAAACTAAATCTATCGATTAATAAATATACGTAGTAGGCGGTTAAAATGGTGAATTCACAGATTACGAAAATATTTTGGTTTATGCTGATTGTGGCAAAAGTATATGCAAACGAAACAAATGACGTAAAACAAATCTTTCAACAACATGAAGTAGTCTCAGATGTTGTACCACATGCACCTAACCGGTTTCTAAAGGTTTTGTAAAAAAAACTTCAATTGAAATATTTAAGTTGAAATAATTATTTAATCCACAGGTGACATATGCTAACGACTTGGAAGTGAAAGCCGGCGTAGAACTCACACCAACCCAAGTAAAGTCGCAACCTTATGTAGAATGGGAGGGGGATGAAAATACATTTTATACACTTATAATGACAGATCCAGACGCGCCAAGTCGCGATGAACCAAAATTTCGCGAATTTAAACACTGGTTAGTGGGTAACATCCTAGGCAATGATGTAACAAAAGGTGAAATTATAAGCGCTTATGTGGGCTCCGGGCCTCCAAAAGATACAGGACTGCATCGTTATGTATTCTTGCTGTATAAACAGAATGGGAAGCTTGAATTCGATGAGGCACGAGTTGGAAATAACAGTAGAGAAGAACGTCCTAAATTCCATGCCGATAAATTTGCCACAAAATATAACCTTGGTCAACCTATAGCAGGCAACTTTTTTCAAGCGCAGTGGGATGAATATGTTCCCTTTGTTCACAAACAGCTATCAGGCAACTAAGACAACTCGGAATATATAAATGTTTGTAATCAAATGTAAACATTTTTTGTAATTAAATAAGACTAGTTCATCTTTTTTTGAAAATACTCCATCTTGATTACGATAATGCCTACATATTTTTTATATTTACTAAAGTGCGCAGAAAATATCTCATTTTCCTGCTGCTGTCGCCAAAGGGTTTCTCAACACCAAAATCACTGAATCTCCGCGTAAAAACATTTTAGATATAAAACGATCCTTATTAACTGGTTTAACTTTCTTCTTGCCTTTTCCCGTACGAGGCAATTCAGTCCACATTTCCTTCACACTCTCCAAAACCATATTACAGTGGCGGTCGAAAGCCTTTACACGACCAAGCAGCTTTTTGTTATTGCGACAGTTAATTAAAACTTGTGTGTTGTTTTTCACAGATTGGGTGAGAACTGAAAGAGGGCCAGTGTTGAATTCTTCTTCCTCTTGGCGTGCAAGTTCCTCAGGTGTCAGTTCAGATTTTGGTTTTACAAGAGCCCTTCAAATACATTTGAGATTAAGTAACGCAAATATTACAATAGTAGTTAAAAACTTACATTTTGCAAATAACAACTTTTTCGTGGTCTAATTTAATAAATAGATATCTCTACACAATAAATCTTCTGTTAAATGATTGTAAATGCCAATCAGTAACAGCGAGAACGCGGTCTTCTTGACAAATCACATTCATAAGGAACGAAACGAAACGAAACGAAACGAAATTTGCATAAAACCGGGTGTTTCTAACAGTTTCAGATTATTATTTTGCAGTCCAACTATTTTTCTAACACCGGAGGCAATTTGTATAGGCCGATAATTTAGATCAGCTCCTATAAAAATTAATAATTTATTTTATTTTACTTATCGATGATCGAGTGGAAACGTTTATTAGGAGGTTGTAGAACATTGCACCAAAAGTACTGCTATGGGAACAACAAGAATTATTTTAATGTATTTTAGCAACAATAAATGTTTATTAAGGCTATGTGCCAATCGGTTACTTTTTTCTCTGTGTTGAGATGGGGTGAAAAAATTTACTATAGTGCAGATAAATTTGCATATAGCGTGCCTTGCATAGCGCATAGCGTGCCAAATAAAATGTTTACAACTGGAATTCAAAACAAACGCAATTGAGACGTTTAAATTGTTGTCTACTGTTTAGATTATTGAAATAAATAAAAAATAATGTGCTTTGCTTTGCTTGTCATGCTTTGCTAATGGCAGTTCCATTGGAATTCAAAGAAATGAATTCATTTGAAAATTTATCATTAACTGATTATTTGAGTTATAATCAATGTAGGTATGAGTATTATTTTAACTTACTTACAATCTTTATTTTATTTTGCACCCTTTCCGTGAAATGGCGCCTCCTGCAGTTTTATTATACTTTTCTATATTAAGAGTAGCCTTTCTGTATGATTTCCTTTAATTGAAATTAACAATATTATAAAGGAATTAAATTTACGAATTTATAATAATTTATTTTATAATTACATGTTTCGTAAATTTTTTCAATATTTGTCCGCTTGTTGTGTGCGCCGCGGTTTTTTTAGGGGACTGCTATAACTTCAATATTTACTGATGCAATCCAGTATCGCGATATTTATTGAACGTTTAGCAAACAATATTGGTGGGTTACGTTCCATATGACAAAATATTTAAATGTTTTGAAATCCGGTTCGCGGATCGTTAATCGCGTTATAAATATTAAACGTTTAACAGATTTTGTATTGTAACGATGCGAAAGGTGGAGCGCGTTATTGATGATCACGTAATTTTTAAACAAATTTGTTATTAATTAACATTTCTCATTATTTATATATTTTATTACAAAATGGATTAAGAAAGTGAATATATGTGGCTGATGGCATATCATCTTTCCTATGAAAAATCGATTTTAAAAAAAACGTATTTCAACTTTGGAAACTTTGCCTGAGATATGGAATTCATCGTGCAAAAATTATTGTGATAAGGTGAAAAAACTGGCTTCTTATAACGAAATATTAACAATATATAAAGGGATCAAACCCACAGCTAACATCGACGATGTTCACAAAAAAATTAATTCACCAGTCTAAATACCGTAAAGAAATAAAAAGAATTTTTGATTCCAGACGATCTGATGCAAGCTCTGAGGATGTGTATACCTCAAAAACTTGGACATTTCACGCCCTTAATTTTTTGCAAAAACCAGTTAACGTGGTAAGTACATTTCTATTTACAATAAATGTATATCGTAAGATTAATTAAACATTCCAGGCTTATTAGAAATCACACAAAAATTATCTCTAATGCTTTTAGCACTTCTTGTTGAGTTGCGCGCAACATTTGGCTCCATATTACATAATTCCGCATTTCCATAACTTGGAAAATTATGATTGCGTTCTTTTTTCATTAAAAACATGCAATATGTGTAAATAGCAACATGTCGCAGTCATCTTTGTAGTTCTCTGGGGACTTAGGCTAATAACCTTTTGGAACACCCCAAAAATTGAAGCAAGTGTCTTGATCTTGCTCTGGATAGGCGCTCATTATAAATTTCCTCTTCTTTTGTTGCCTTCTTTTGTATGTTGTTGTGATTTGTATGTAAAACGAAGTCCTCATATCCCATAAAAAAACGGAAATTCTTCTTTTGTGTTGGGTAGAGGTGAAGACGGTGACAAATTTAAATGGCCTTGTTGCAGTCGTTCCCAAAACTTTGAATGAAAAAGAACTCCACCATCTGATACACGACCACTACATGCAATATCGATCATTATTAATTCCTTTCTAGAATTAACAATTGTCATAAGGACGATACTATAGATGCCTTTGTAATTGTAATATAATGATCATCCACCTGGTATGTTTAATTTTTATGTGCTTTCTGTCTATAAAAATTTTGTCGTTTATGAAAGTCATCAGCAACACTTCTCCACTCATCTGCTGTAGTTGGTATCTAAAAAATTAAAAAAAAAACATTATATTGTTTGATTATAATTATTTATTATTAATAATTAATATATTTTCAGGTTTTAAACTCAGAGTATGAGGTCAACACTGTAGAAACAGTTTCGTGGAGCCATTCCATCCATCCATTCCATTCCATCAAACAAATGAGTACAGCGGTTTACGAGCCAAGTGCTCAAGCACAGTCACGGGTTATTATTTACCAAAACAACGTAGGTGTAACACAAGACGTATGTATATACTACGGGCTAGGAAGAACATTCTCAACAATCGCTTTTTTCAAACTTCGTGGGATATATTTATATAGTTTTTAATTTAAGAATGAACTGAATTTTAGTTCTCTTTTAAGTTATATTCACTATCAGATATACATTTGAATTACCTGATATTTTTCTAATTGATTAAATAAAATAAAATAAAAATTGTGTTCCAAAAGTGTTATTAAATATGATAAATTTTTCTTACGCTTATATAATCCTTAAGGACATATATTAACGCTTGGTTGTATCCTTTACAGCTTGGTTTATTGAATGCCGGGACACAATGGCAGTAAACCTGTCATTTTTAAAGTATCTGTAAAAAAACTTAAGATAGGAATTAATAAAATAAAATACAGATACTTACATGCGGAAATAATTTTCAAAATCCGGCATCTCTCTAAACTGAATAATTCTATCCTTTTAAATTTAAGTGGGTGAATTCTTCACGATATAGGAACCGTTTTTTGCTCTAATGTTTTGTTTGAACTTTTTTCTTCAAAGAAAATGCAAGAACAATAGCCAAACACGTTTTCCTTCGGTTTTCTTGCGACATTTTGTAGAAAAACTTACAAAAATTAAACAAATATTGGACAAAAGCTTTTTTTTAGTATTTTTTTTTTTAATCAACACCATTAATCACAAATAAATACTGGCGCTGTAAATATTGAACGTGTAGCATTCACCCGCTATCCATCAATCATCAATATGGATCGCGATCCAACTATCACGATCGAAATAAACGTGTAGCAGGCCCCTGCAGTTTGTTTAGTCGCTCTACATCACAAATGTAGAAATTTTGTTGAAATTAATAGAAAACTATTTTAATAATATACAATGACAATTCCTAAAGTGATGCGTATAATGGCTTTGTCCATCAACACTGCTGACCGTGCAGGCTCAATAATTCGAGAAGTGTTGCAGCGCGGAAATCTTGGTATTGTGGAAAAAGAGGTATTAGCAATGTACATACATATATACATATAAAAATTCATAACAAATTCAATAGGGCAAAGACGACTTACAAACTGAAGCTGACCGATCGGCTCAACAATGCATCATTGCATCTCTATCGAGAAAATTTCCTAATGTTACAATCATTGGAGAGGAAGGCGATTCAAACTTAAACGTCAAAGCGGAGTGGTTAGTAACTGACGAAAACGACGAATTTCTAACACGTAGTTGCCCAAAGGAATTGCGTGAAATTAAAGAGGAGGAATTCGTGATATGGGTTGATCCTTTAGACGGTACATCAGAGTACACTAAAGGTACGAAATATTTTAATAAAACTTGCAATTTATCAAGTCATAGATTCTTTTTATCAAGGTTTATTAGAGCATGTGACGGTGCTAATTGGGATAGCACTTAAAAATCGCGCTGTTGGAGGCGTTATTTATCAACCCTTTTACAAACAATCTAATGGCGATATAGGTAGAACTATATGGGGCCTTAAAGGTTTGGGAACAGGAGGATTCCAACCTGCAAGTGCGCCCAAAGGGCAATTGATTATTACAACTACACGTTCACACATAACACCGTTGGTACAGCAAGCACTAGATGCTCTCGCACCAACAAAAGTGATCAAAGTAGGAGGTGCTGGTTACAAAGTATTACAATTACTGGAAGGCAAAGCACATGCATATGTATTTGCTAGTCCCGGCTGCAAACGATGGGACACTTGTGCACCGGAAGCTGTACTAGAAGCACATGGCGGCACTCTTACCGACTTAGCAGGCATTCACTATTCATATGCAGCTGATGTAGATTATAAAAACCGAATGGGTGTCTTAGCAACAATTCCTGCAATATCTCATTCCGAAATCGCTCGCCAAGTACCTAATGAAATTATAGCGACCTTGCGTTCTTAAAGCATTTTATTTATGATATATTTAATGAAAGTGAAAAAATGTGTGTAACTGCTTGTGGGTATATGCATATACGTAAAGTTTAAGACAAAACTATCCCTTGTTAGTTTTATGAAAATGCTGTTTTCTAAAAATAATGAACACTTTAAAAAAAATTGTAATTGTTAACATTTTCTGATTTCATAATTTTCATATAAAATAATTCATAGTAATCAGAAAGTCGAAGGACAAAGCTAAGGAAATAAATTCGTTAGTTTTTTATAGACGTTGAATACTAATTAGAGAATCTAAAGATAAGCCCGGCAATGCAGTTTTATGTAATAATTTCATATTGTCGATATCCCAAACGCTGAAAGCGATTGATATCAGAAAACTACGCTAGACCCTTTGAAACATCCTTGCCATGGCATTGCATCCACATATTACACGAGTGGGAGATGTGTTTATGATAATTCCGTTTGTGTCATTCTAATCGCATGCCCTCTTTAATTCATAATTTTTATTGTTCGGTGAACACCATCATAGTCCAGAAAATCAAAACCTTGCTTTTATACAGTTATGATTGGGTTTCAGAATCAGTTCAGTTATCCCAGAATAAAAAAAATCCATTTCTGGACGGACCGATCGATGTCTCTGGTAAATTCTGATCTGGTATTTTTTTTTTTTTAATTGAAATTAATGGATTCTTGAGACAACGCGCTTTAACTTATTGGCAAACATATTTGTTCTTTATTTTACATCATGCATGACTCACAATGCAGTTTGCTGAATTTTTCTTACAAGATTTAGAATCAGTAATCTATTATTCAAATATTTTATACTACCTTTATGTCGTGATAAAACACTTTTACAATCTGATTATTTTATCTATAAAACACCTGATGAACTCAAAATGGAACATGAACATGAACAAATTTTTGAGAAACCTCGTTCATATGCATTTCTGAGAAAATTTGTGTGGTGTCTCAATGTAATTGCAAATAATTAATTTATATCAATATAAAATTAAAATATTTATACTTAAAAATATAAAAGGAGTATTTAGTTCTGTTCACTCAAATTTCGATTATTACAAACCATTATATATAATGTTTCGAAATCAGCTGTTTTATTAAAAATTAATATATAATCAGGTTTAAAATTAAAATTTTCTTCTTTTATTCCTTGGTTTAAAAAAAACAGCATCTTCAAAAAATGTATTAATCTTATACATTTTTATATATTTAAAAATACATGTATTAATTTTGGCCATTGCTGTCGTAATGTCGACTACACCTTTAAAATTTAATTTTGATTTCTCTTTACTAGACCAGAATTGGCGACAGCAATGTTATTTAAAAAAAAAATAAAAAAATACAACAAAAAACATACAACAAAAAAAATACAACAAAAAAAATACAAAAAAAATACACCAAAAAAAAAAACAACAAAAAAAAAATACTACAAAAAAAAAACTTAAGTAGTTCTCTGGGATTTATGTAGGTTCATTTGTTTATTAAAAAATAATAACGCAGAATACAAAACTAATAGAAAAGCAGAAAAAATACAAGCAGGTAACGAAAATTTTTACAAAGGTAGACAAATTGTTAATAAATATAACCATGGCATTAAATTTAGAGTGAATTATTGCTAGATGTATTTAAAAATCTATTGCGTTTCGCTTTCGCTACTTTACATGAATTAACGGATGCTGCGAATCGCAAGGACTTAACCGACTCTACAAAGCAGTCTAGAAATGGTGCCACATTTATAAACATTAACGTTTTTGAGTTTCCACCCAATGATGGCATTAATAAATGCGTTAACTTCGAATTACGATATGGTATATGGTCTTGCTTCTGCAATAATGCTAATATAACATTGGTAAGCTCAGAAAGGGATCGATTAATATTTTTCGTTTCGTTCATGCGTATACTTGTTTTGGGCGACTCAGAACCGGCTAGGTCAACGAGATTGATTGTACCGACAGATGTTTCATTTTTCTCAGCGTGATAGCCGACAAGTTCTATTTTAGTAACTGCATGTGATCTCGATGATCGCTCATTCCCCATAGTTGAAGCCGTAGCTCGATTCATTTTAGCCACATGCATGAGATCTCGCAAGCGTGACGCTGACGTAACAGTCTCTTGTGTTATGTTAGAAACATATATGTCATTCTTATTATGCTTAGCCATGCGTATTTCCATATCTTTCTGTTCATTGCTCAATAGATCATAGAGCACTTCGTTGTAGATCTCCAGAAATGTAACCCGTATTTCATATTCCCATCCAAGGCGTTTATAATTCTTAATAGAGTCGAAAAGCAAATCTACTGTTCTCGGTATTACACCAACATTGGTTGATATACCATCCATTGTATATGTTTTCCCGCTGCCTGTTTGTCCGTAAGCAAATATACAAATATTGTAACCATCTAGTGCTGATTGTATTAAAGGTGATACCATTTCAAAGATATCCTCCTGTTTAGAATTAGGATTAAAGACATGATCGAAAGAAAAGGTATGTGCTCCACTTTTATTCTTGTTCTCATAGTTTTGAATTTCTACTGTGGACTCATCAATATAATTCCATCCACAAAGTATTTTTTCTTGTTCAAAGTCCAGCGGTGGTCTAACACGACAAAAAACCCTTATATTTCCCCGCAAATCCATAATTGTGTTATGCAATTCCTTTCGTTCTAAATTGGCACGGAACAATTGTTCTTTACAAGCAGTTAAATCTTCCTGTAATAAGACATTTTCTTCTGTTAAACGTGTAGATCGCTCCCGTAGCTCAAGTACTTCATTAGTAAGTGTCTCGTGTGCTTCTTTCAAGATCTTTAAAGAAATATAAACAATTAACTCTTAAAAGCTAGTCATTTTTCAATATAATCAATACTAACATGGTATTCGTTCGTTATAAAGTCCAATTCCTCTTTAGTCTTCACCCACGAACCTGAAATGGAATCTATTTTCAAATTTAATGACTTAATTTGTTGTATTAAACAATCCCGCTCAGTATAGACATTTTTTAGTTCCTCTTTTGTTTTAAATAACTGATCCTGTGACTCCTCTAGCTGTTCAGGTACACCTTCCATTGAACCTATTTGCTCACACTTTTCTTCATACTTTGCCTTTAGTATTTTATATTTTTCTAGCAAATCATTATACCGCGCTTTAAAATCGTATGGTGGTATGCGTTTATTAATGGGTTTTCCAGCTCCAGTAGTTGAAACAGATGTAGTAGTACTCGACCCTATACATTTCCTGGTTACTATTGTTGACGTTGTTGTACTTGTGCTGACAGTGCTATTGTTCCCAACACCTGCTGTATTTTGAGATCTTGTTGGGCACATTTTCTTTGCAGTTGATGTAGCTGAAACTGCAGCATGTCCTATCCGTGGTCGCTTGGAAACTGTACTGTTTGAAGAAAATAGTTGTGTTGATACCGTCGAATTATTAGTCACGCCTGCACTGGCGAAGCGCGTTGTCTTGGCGGGAATAGGTGGGAGAGTTAATTCGGGACGCTTCATAGATCGGATATCTCGTATATCACAAGCCGATCGGCTACGACGTAGTTTGGAACGAGAAACACCATTGGCATTTGTGTTGCTCGATCGGCTTACATCTGGGGATCCTGCACGTTCTGAAAATTAAAATGTTAAATTAGTTTTTGTTTTAAAAGCAAATGTAATTGGAAAAAAAACAACTGAAAGTAAAAAATAAACAAAACCAAAAAAATAATTTCTTTTCTCAACACGCTTCATTTAATTTTCCGCTATATAATAAAGACTTTAATTTAAATACCTCTGCGTTGAAGACCATTTGGTATATTAGTAAGATCACGAGAAAGGGGCTGAAAATTATCCAACGCACTTATAGACAAATTAGCCGATTTTGAACCAAAACCAAGCATTGCTGTTTTTATTCGATCCATAGGCAAAATGTTTCTAGTAAGCGTTGTTGGGCGTTTTATTCCAGAAGGCTTTGGTAACTTTGAGTCCATTTTTAATACCACCTTTTCAATATGATATGTCTTATTATTTTCAAATTTTTTATCAATATTCTAACGATATTAAAACACAACACCAAACTATAATATCAAAACTAACAAGAAAATTCCGCCGTTAAACTGTACTAAAAGTTAGTACAATTTGAACAAATAGGGATAGTTCGGAAATGTCAACAGCAGAGTTTAGGCATTTAATGCAAAAAAAGATAATAATTATTAATAATATGGGCTAAAATTTAATTCATACATACATTTGCGTACAATTTTCATTAGTTACTAAGAATATTTTTACATATTGCCTTAAAAATGTCACTCGCATATGAATAAATTAAGTAAAAATTATTGCTATTTTTTATTTATCATCTCTTTCATATTTAGAATATATATGCATAATCTAACTAAAAATATAATTAGTTTAAATTAAAAACAAAAGGCAAATTTCGAAATCTAAGATAATGATAAATAAATTTATCAAATTATTAAATATTATAAACTACTTACCTTGATGCCTAAATCTTATAAATGTGATGATATAGTATTAAAGCTATGGAAATTCTTCTAATCCTTTATCAATGTTTTCCCGGAGTAACTTTAAGTAGTTTCTTTAAAATGCGATGCTACGATGATGTATGATGCTTTTCGCATAGTGGTCTCAAAGAATTTTAAGGAGGGGAGGACATAATTTCTTTAAAAGTAAATTTATTTTAAACTGACATTTTTTATTCAGAATGAATTCCCTTTATTGTTAACAACTTCTTCATCCAATTATTTTCTCTCATGCGGTTATGTATTGAACGGGAGAGTGTAAATAACATTTACAGTAACTAACTTCACACAATTTTGAGAGATATAGGTACGTTATTAAACATTCAATACGTTGAATAATCTGATTCTACAGGTCAGGTGTGAACGAATTTTGGTTGCAAACAACCACAACAACAACCTACATATAAAGGTTTTGAATTTTAAAGAGCATGGTAGTGTTATCTCAAGGGTTTTTGTTGCAACTTATGGTCAACAATAAGAATATAAAGATTATACTTTAATTGTCGAACCCGTAAATCCCATGCTGTATGACGCACTTAAGCTTTCTGAACTTGCGCTGAATAGCTGAATTATACGTACAGTTGGAAAAATATAGAAAATGATAAAATAAGTAGAACGGTTGATCACAAGTAGACGGATATTCACAGCTGGAAATTTTGTTAGACGAATAATATAAGATATCGGTTTTTGAAGTGTCGTAAAAGTGATTAGTGTTAGGAAAAGGCACGACGAAAGCCAATTGCACCTGCCATTGAACAAATAAGAAAAATTCAAGGTAAGAAACTTAGCAAAACAAAAGTGAAAGCTACTGAAGCTCATTTGGATATTCATGCATTTGGTGCTTTGGTCGCCATTTATTACGTTGTTGCTATCGCCATGACCTTCATCTTTGTCTTCCATGCATCGCCGTCGTCTTGTCAATCGCATGTTATACTTTATAGAGAGTATTACCAAAAAAAATCACAACTAGAGTTAATAATCAATTACTTCAAATACCAAGGGACCACAAAAAATTTGGAATAAATATCGGTACAATATTTTGATTTATTCGGCTTTGTTGTTGTAGAATAGCACTTTTTGACATTTGCCACCTAGAACACTAACAAAGTTTTGCCATGTATTTATTTATTTTTATTTAAGATATTCATTTATATTTTACCTAACTGGAAATTAGAAATGAGATTTTGAAATTTTGTAAATTGAAAAACTAAACTTTATGTTTAATTACTTTATCGGAAACCATTGACATAATTATTGCGACATTAATGTCTATTATATTTCACGTTGTAATCGTTTGATTTCTTTTACTAATGGTTAAATGAAGAAATATGAAAATACGGTGACTTTATGAGTTGTCTAGAGATGCATTTTGTTGAGTAATGTTTAAACTTTCCCTTATTACTTCTTATTAAAAAAAAAATTTTCAGGAGGACGAGAAGCTGGGTAATTGGCAGATATTACTCATTGTTATGGTTTTTTCTTTGACGATTCCTCATAATATGTTCTACCCGAAATTACGAAATTGAATAAAAGTATATAAAGATTATGACGTACAAACGAGGGAAATGAAAGAGGCAAAGTGAACAAAACATTCACTGGCGAATTGGTAACGGAGTAACTGTTGCTATTTTGTTTTGATCAACGGTTTGCGAGGGAAGCAATGGAAAACAAATAATTATAATTGCTAGATACCAGTGTTACCGATGAAAGTTTTCCAAAAGTTTCACCATTTATATAACTCTAAAAAAATAACATGAAATATTTAAATATATCACTATTACCATTCAATAAATAATATGTCAATAGCGCTAAATTTTGTTAAAAAGCTACCTTAATCCTTTGCTTTACATTTCGATCACTTTTTGTTAAATAAAATTAAAATTAGTGGAGTTCTATAGCATTTTCTTCTGCCTCTATAAAAAATTGAATTGAATATTGAAAAATTGAAACTGAATACTTCGATTACTATCATTAGTATTGAGTGTTGCTGCTGACGGAAAAGTTATAAGAATTCACATAATATCACAAAAAAATATTGAATATGTAATTTTGAAAAGTATTCGGATCAAGCCAGAAAATCTAGTTGACGAGGTTGGTCCGCAAAATGGTAGTTTTATTATTTATTGTGGTTTAACGGCACTCTTCTGCGTCGTAATTAACACTGCCTGACGGAGAGCGCTACCAAAGATTTCTTTTAAAGTTTCTATGAGTTTCTTCAGGCCTAATGACAAAACTAACCGAAACTCTTGTGTACGTGTGATTGTTCATCCATTTCAAACGCATAGGGCGTATGAGTTGCAAAGTATTAGTTTCCATTCTAATTCTATCAATAACTGGTAGTTTCGGTAGTTGGAGCTCGCTGAGAAGGATTCAACTGCGTACTTTGCAAATATTTCCCAAAATATTTACTCTCGCAACATGTTCCCATAGAGTATAGTAGTTTTGTTTGCCTAACTGTTATTTGTAACACCTAAAACTAATCAAGTCCGATATAGGGTTATGTATACCAAAATCATCAGGATGACTAGACGAGTTGAATTCCGGGTCTGTCCGTCTGTACATGTAAGCTTAACTTACCAAATTAAGATACAAAACTGTAATTTGGTACGAAGAATTGCAAAAGGAAGGGTATCTGTGGTTTAAAACTTGTTTAAAAGTAGAGTTGCATATATGCAAACATCACATATCTCACAACCGTTCCTCATGTGAAAAATTGTGAAATCGGGCAATAACTACACCCCATATATAACGGTTATGGTGAAAACTACTAAAAGTACGATAACTCGCTAAAGAAACTCGTTAGAAGCCTTAAATTTCAGACTGAAGATATTACGGAATGGCTTCATGGAAATCGGTGTAACAATTTCAACCAAATTTAGTGCATAATATCACTCTGACATCCTTATGATACAGTGTTAAAATGGGCGACATCGGACCATAACCACGCCTATTTCGGAAAAACTCCACAAATAGTGCCTTCAAGATACGCCATCTAACGTCTTAAAATTATTGAAAACGGACCATAACTACTCAAGTCCCCAGATACCCAATCTGTAGATCTCAGTGCATATCGGTCAGTCTGTTAAATATCTTAATGAAATACAGGGATCGTCTTTCTTTTAAAATAGGTTGTCCTTATACCATTAACCCCTTATCACCCCATGACTCAACCAATATTTGCCCATAAAATTGAGTCACTGTACTGCACTGTATATATCGGTCAATATGTAAGATATCGTAGCAAAATTAACTGAACGTATAATATTGTAATACGTTGAAACCGGTGTACAAATTACCACAGTCCTAATATACTATATATAATTATTTCCGTTGTTCTAGTGTACTTTATGCCGAATAAATCAGTCAAGTTGTGAATTAGCATAGTAAGATAAGATAAATTGCGAGAGTATAAAATGTTCGATTGCACCTGAACTTAGCTTATCCTTACTTGTTTTAAATTAATCTTACTTGTAATGTACTTGGGTAAATATACAATATGTAAAGTGATTATCAAAGATAATTGTATCTACATATATTTATAATAATTAGTTTCTTTTTTCTGAATTTGATAAAAATGTAAGCGAAAGGAACACAATCTTTTTCAGATAATCACCTTACAGCTAAAATGGACTTTACAAACGTTATTAACCGCAGTGAACCGCATCAGCGTACTATAATTCACGTAGACATGGATTGTTTCTATGTCCAGGTTGAAGAAATACGTGATCCCACCTTGCGTTCAAGACCCCTGGGTATTCAACAAAAAAATTGTGTGGTTACTTGCAATTATCTAGCTCGTGAATTCGGTGTCAACAAGTTGATGACTGTTGAGGAGGCTCAACGTCTATGTCCTTCACTAACCTTAGTCAATGGCGAAGATTTGGCACCTTATAAGCAAATGTCCCAGCGTATTTTTGATGCACTTTTGACTTTTACACCTTTGGTGGAGAAACTGGGTTTCGATGAAAATTATTTGGACGTAACAGCCCAAGTCTGTGGTCGTATTGAAAAGAACCAATATGAACATGT
Source organism: Bactrocera minax (assembly GCA_021498325.1). NCBI lineage: Eukaryota > Metazoa > Arthropoda > Insecta > Diptera > Tephritidae > Bactrocera > Bactrocera minax. The sequence goes on along the minus strand of JAKEEE010000064.1, from coordinate 651,976 downwards.
CGAAAGGTCTGCTATTGCCTCTAGCCTATTTCCCAAAGTGGAAGGTCATATATATCCGAAAAATGCTGAATTTTCGTCAAGTTGTGACTGTGGTTGCGCACAGCGCTTAGCAGTGGGTACACAAATTGCTAAAGAAATACGCTTAGCTTTGCATAACCAACTTAATATCAAATGCTGTGCTGGAGTATCGTATAACAAATTGTTGGCAAAATTAGTAGGCTCTCAAAATAAACCCAACCAACAGACTGTTCTATGTTCAAACTATACGGGTGAGTTTATGCGAGATTTAAATAGTTTGCATAAAGTTACAGGAATCGGACAAAAAACAGAATCATTGCTTCTTGAAAATGGTATCGCTAACATTACTGAATTGCAAAAATGTAACATGGACTCGTTACGAAAAAAATTTGGTTTTGAAACGGCAACAAAATTGAAAGATTTGTCTTTTGGAAAAGATATAAGTTCGGTGCGTCCATCCGGCAAACCTAAAACAATAGGTCTCGAAGATTCATGCCGACCAATATCCGTACGGAGAGATGTTGAAGACCGTTTTCGTTTATTGCTAATGCGATTGGTGGAGCAGGTATGTGTGTATGTAAAACAAATATTTGTTCTTAATAAAAAGAGTTTACATTTTTAACAGGTTGCAGAGGATGGTCGGATACCAATTGCTATTAAAGTGATTTTACGTAAACTCGATCCTCAGAAAAAAACAAGTCACCGAGAAACTAAGCAAGTTAACATTTTGCCTTCACTATTTAGATCACAAACAGGAACGGAAAGTGGTGGGCCAAAGGTGGCACTCGCAGAAGGCGCACAAGAAAAGTTGCTAAAGATTATTTTACGGTTGTTCGAACGAGTCGTTGATCTTACTAAACCCTTTAATATTACACTTATTGGTCTGGCGTTTTCAAAGTTTCAACAACGGAAACTCGGCTCATCGTCAATTGCAAACTTCCTAATTAAAAAAACCGATTTAGAAGTACAGTCTATAACTTCATTAACGAACACTGATGTACCCACATCATCAGAGAGTCCAACTGCCTCAATATCATCACCAAATAACGACGAAGCATTCCGTTCATCACCCACAACATTTCAGCCAAGTGATCAGTTTTATCGTCGACGAGCAACTGCTGCTTCACCTATACCAATGCTTATTGACAATGGTTCAGAATCTGCAGCAACAAATTCGGATTTCTCTGATTTCTCTGAAACCGAAATTGAGCCTTCTCCAAAAAAAAGTCGCATTGGTCGTTTATTAATGGCCAAACGACGCTGTTTGGGAAATTCACCCATGTGTAATGACACTGCTGACGTTGCCTCCCCAAGTAAACTTCGTGTTTGCGATTTACGTTTAAATTCACGAGACAGTGAAAAAGATTTCGTTATAAGTTCATCAAACGTTCCAACAAGTACCACTAGCTCTGTACCCTCGGTAGCATCCTCAACTACATTGACTACATTTACACCCCTGCAACGCTTTCGAACGATACAACCTCCTTCGTCATTACTTATGAAAGTTAATCGACTGTCGGCAGGAAATCGTTCTTTTACAACGCAAAGACAAATATCGACACCATCATCAACAACTTCTTCGCCATTGCCATCGCCAATGGATGAAACGGGTAGTACAGCTAGTACACAGACAAGTTGTGACATTATTGCAACAACACAGACATCCGACTCGATTCAATCCACTCAATTACTGCTGGGATATGTTGACGATATATCAACAACATCTGAGGTAGTTCCAACAACTACGAACACTACTACTATCACTGGAAATGTCTCCAATATTCCATGCCCGACCGGTGTAGATACAACTGTATTCAATGAGTTACCATTGGATGTTCAAAACGAATTGATTGAATCTTGGCGTAGTTCTCTAGCCGCTGCTGCTGTTGCCGTCGCTAATGGCAATATTAGATCAACGAGTGCTGCTATCTCATCTGGTACAACTCATACCAACCAGTCAGCAAGTGTTGTGACAGCCAAAGCTGGTGGTGCGCCCACCAAAAGCAGTGGAGCCCAGAAAAATACCTTATATCGGTATTTCCTGAGGAATAAGTGATTTTCTGGATTGTCGTTATTTATCGATGATATGCTTACTTATCGAGGGATTGGCTAGGTATATGTTATATATGCATATATAATTATAAGTAATGTAAAATGATAATGTCGTTTTACAGGGTTCTTAACAGACACCGGTTGACAACATATATATAAATTTTTTAAAACTGGGTGATTTGTTGTAAAGCTAAACAAGCATTTGTTATATCTAGAAAATGTAAAACAAAATCTGTGTTTTTTTTTAATAAAAAATAAAATGTAGTTATTATTTTGCTAACATTAAAACGGACAATATTTTAAAGACAATGTGAAAAAATTGTTACCCAGAAATTTTTGTTTCCATACCACCTGAACAGCCCGATTGCCTTTCTCTTCTATGCATCTTTCTTTAAGTCACCCAAGCTGTTCTGGTGAGGTGTGGATAGCTCGACCTGTTGAAGTGAGGTATTGTGGTGTGCACTTATTTTCTTGCCTCAAGCACCTTGTGCTAGCCGTGTTTGCCTCGTTGGAGTTATGTGGTAGTATGTCGCTTGCGTATTGGTTTTGTAAACGGACAGCAAAATTCATAAGTTGCCGGAATGTTCGAGTAGGGATGTGTAAGGGCTGTCGGAGTGGCAGCAGACACAGTTCCAATTAAAGTGTTACTGAGTAAAGTGTTAAGATAGTTGAATTAGAAATAGAGACAAGTATAGTCATTAAATTGTGACTTTTATTTAACATTCCAGTGATCGATCTCAGAGTAGAGTCTAAACGTTGATGACTGAGCTAGTAAATCCGTTACAATATATAAATGATCAGGATGAAGAGACGAGTTGAATTCCGGGTGATTGTCTGTTCATCTGTCCGTCTGTCTGTGCAAACAATAACTTGCGTAACAATTTAAATATCTTAATGGAACTTGGTACACATAAAGTCAACCGGATGTTCTAAAATTTTTATTTTAAGTGTATGGGAGTTAAGAGAAGTATTGACCCGATTTTACCAATTTTTGACACCAGGTCGCATTATTACCAAAGAAAAACGTTCTCTCAATTTCATTAATATAACTTATATAAAAAAGTCGAATACAGGCACTGAGATCTTAATATCTGATACCTGGATTAATTGCTGCTTGATTTATATACTTTAAAGTGGAAGAATCAGATTAAATTTAAAATTGTGTTATATGAGAAGTAGGCGTGGTTGTTATCCAATTTCTACCAATTTCACAAAGTGACATAAAGACACAAATGTAGTATAATGTACCAAATTTGGTTTAAATTGGTTAACGCGTTCTTGAGATGTGGGATTTCACCTAAAAGTCGGCGGCGCTACACCCATTTTCCAAATTTTACAGAGATTCCTATGCAGCCCTTCCGTAGCATATTTGCCGTAAGATTTATTTATGTTCCTGATTTTTGTCTTAAGCGAATTAACGCACTTTTAATAGTTTTCAACATAACTTTTGTATGGGAGGTGGACGTGGTTATTATCCGATTTCATTTATTTTCCCAATATATGAGGACATTCTAGAGAAACTGTTCTAAGTTTGAATGATATAGCTTTAACGGTTTGTAAGATATGTATATTATATTAAATATTATTTGGGGGCGGGGCCATGCCCACTTTTACAAACATTTTTGCCCACAGATGCCCCGCCCTACTAGGAACCTCTATACCAAATAACGCGTTTATATCTTAATTTGCTATAAAAAGCATTACCGGTCTTCGATTACTGGCATTTTGTGGGCGTGGCAAATGTCCAATTACGCCCATCTGCAATACCAACCGTTCTACGGTGACAAAGAATACGTGTACCAAGTTTCATCAAAATATCATAATTTTACTCAAGTTATCGCTTGCACGGACGGACGGTCGCACAGACAGTCACTCGGATTTCAACTCGTCTGTTCATCCTGATCATTTATATACAGTGACGCATACTCAAAACCGGACAATGCAAAATTTACCATCGTACTGAATTTCCAATAGATATAAAAACTAAATAGTAAAAAAATTTGATAATTTGTATTTAACCCCCACCTATTATGTGTAAAAAAAGTTTCCAATTTTATATGCTCACACTGAAAACCGGACACCAACTTATTTACATCATAACTTGTTCATTGATACCAAAAAAAGTAATTTAGTTACGAGTATTTTTCCCGTTAGTATCAATGACGACTTGAAGGCAGCGTGGCATGCTTTCCGCCAGGTTTTCACAATTTTCTGGATCGATTCTTTCCCAATCTTCGAGTACAAATTTTTTTAGGTCTTGAAGATTTTGGGGATGTCGCTGGGCCACTCTCATTTTTAAATTTACCCATAAATGTTTAATAACATTCAAATCGGGCGACTGAAGTTGAGTTTCAATTACTTTTGGACAATTATATAGCAGCCAGTTTCGTGCTATCCAAGAGTGGTGTTTTGGATCATTATCCTGGTAAAATGAAAAAATATCACTAATTTCCAATTTTTGACTGCTGACTGGTAAATTTTCTTTTAGAATGTCAATATATTTCGTAGCATTCAATAAGCCATCAATAACGTGAATAGTGTCGACGCTACCTGTAGACATGCAACCCCATATGGTAACAGATGCACTGAGTTTTAGACTTTTTATGATGGCATAATTTGTGACATTGGCGACGTATTCTTTGTGTGGCTTTCCCAATACAAAACGTTTACCGTCCGAACCAAACGGATTAGTTTTTGATTCGTCCGTGAATAATACCTTTAAAAAAATTAATATTATTAAAAAAATCTGATAGATAACCTTGATATATAAACTAACCGAAGACTAATACGAACCATATTTCTCAATATTTTGCTTTGCAAATTCAACCCTTTGTTTTTGATTTTATCGCTTATAAAAGCCTTTCGCATTAAGATTGTTGGCTCTGAATAAACGCCGGATGGTTTCGGCACTAACGTTCACTTGTTTCACTTCTTTGAGCTGTTTTTGAAGTTCAACCGCAGATTTGTGGTAGTTTTCCGATATTTCTTTTAAGAGCCAACGTTCATCCCGACGTAATATCTTGCGCCTATTGAACTGATCTTTTTTTAATTAGTATTTCTGTCTTCTTTTTGTATTTTTGAACAATATCGAAGACTGATTTAGACTAGATTTGCTTTTATAGACAATATTGGGAATTTGTCGAATTGAAAGACCCTTGGCGTGATTATTGATAATGATCTGCCGTTCTTTGACTGCGCTTTGTTTTTTTGAAGTCATGATGCTCGTTTTATGCACTTTTAATCTAAAGTGACAACATGACGACCAAAACTTCCAAATTTGCTTACACATTCCGCTAATTTTACCGTTAAGTTTGACCCTCCGGCTTTAAGTGTGAGCACGAAAAAACTATGCCCAAAAACTAATTGCTTTTTTGTTGTTATCGGAGAATTCTATTGAAATTTCTCATTTATATTTTTTATACACAGGAGACTAAAGATTAATATAAAATTGAGGAAAGGCCGAAACGCACTACTATTCAGTTTATACAACAATTAAAAGTGCAGCTTGATAGTACTTTTTACACTGTCCGGGTTTAAGTGTGAGTCACTGTATATAGGTGTTACAAACGGTTGATATTTTGATAAAACTTTGTACACGTTTTCTTTGTCACCGTAAGACGGTTGGTATTGCACATAGGTGTAATCGGCAATCTGCCACGCCCACAAAATGTCATTAATCGAAAACTGATAAATTGCTATAACTAAGCAACAAATTAATATATAAACGTGTTATTTTGTAAAGAGAATCCTAGTAGAGCAGGGTATCTGTGGGTAAAAATGTTTGTAAAAGTGGGCATGGCCCCGCCCCCAAATAGGTTTAATATACATATTTCAGAAACTGTTACAGCTATATCAATCAAATTTGCTCCGAGTAAGTTTTTCTAGCATCTCATCATATACTGAGAAAGTGAGTTAAATCGGATAACAACCATGGCCACCTCCCATACAAAGGTTGTGTTGAAAACTACTAAAAGTGCGTTAACTCGCCGAAGGAACACGTCAGAAGCATTAAATCTAATTGCAAATATTATATAGAAGGATAGAGATAGGGAATATAGGGCATAGGAATCCGTGTAAAGTTTTGGTGATGGGCGTGGCACTGTCCAATTTCAGGTGAAATCCCATATCTCCCGAACGCTTTATCCGATTTTAACAGATTTAAACCGATTTCAAAATTTGGTATGTAACATTATATTTGGATTCTTTTGTCACAATGTGAAAATGGGCGAATCCGTATAAAAATCACGCCTACTTCTCACGTAACACAATTTTAAGTTTGATCTGATCCTTTCATTTTAAAGTAGATTAATCGAGCAGCAGTTAAGATATGAAAATCAAACTTTGTATAAATGGTGCTTTCAAAATATGCCATCTCATGCTTAAAATTAGACGAAATCGGATTATAACTTTTCAAGCCGCCAGATACGCAATATTAGGACCTCAGTGCCTCTATCTGACTTTTTATCGAAAATATCGGTAAATCTGTAAGATATCGCATTGAAATTGGAGAATTATCTTTCCATGATAATAATGTGACCTGATGTCAAAAATGGGGAAAATCTGGTAAATATTTCCCCTAGCCTCCATACATCTAATATACGTATTTTCAAAGTTCCGGTAGACTTTATACCATATATAACGGTCAATATTTGAGTTATCTCTTTGAAATTCAGAGAGCGTCTCTTTCTGATAACAGTGTGTCCACGTACTTAAAATGGATAAAATCGGGTAAGCACTTCCCCTAGCCCCCGGGTAGCTAATATAAGGATTTTCAACCTCTGGGTAGACTTTATTCCATATATTTCGGTCAATATGTAGGATATCTTAGCAAAATTAAGTGAACGTGTAATATTGGATATGCCATAGTTTACTGCCGAAAATATGTGAAATCGGTCTACGAATTATCCCAACTCCCATATACTACATATAATAATTTTCGCTATTCTAGCAGACTTTATGCCGAATATGTCGGTCACTCTGTGAGTTACCTTCACAAAATTGGGTAAAAATATGTTCCCTAATATACTTAGATAATGAAAGAGTTAATGTGATCAGTGCAGAACTTCCTCTATCCCAAAAATGCCCGATATAAGAATTCCCGACTTTCCATCTGACTTTAAACCGTTTAGGTTGGTCAATATGTGTGATATCTTAATGAAATTAAATGGACATATTTTATTAAACGCAATGTGATTTCGCGCTAAGTTGTGCAAGCACCTGAAAGCATTTCCACGCCTCTGATCCTTGCACATTGCGAGAGCATAAAATGTTCGGTTATAATCAAACTTAGCCTTTTCTTACTTGTTTATTCTACTTCAATACGTTAGTTTGCGTAAACAAAACTAACTCCAAGTGATTGATGCGTCTACACATCCGCAATTTTATTTACGGGAGTTATTATTTACATTAGTGGCTTTAGAAAATCATTGTTTATGTATAGATAATCGTATGTCAATTTTATATAGTTCAACATCATGTTGAGTTGAGTATTTGGTCAAATACAAATCGGAAACCGTTTCTTCGAAACCTTCATGCATTGGTATTATCTGGTTTGGCTGAGATTGATAATATAATTGATATCCACAACTTGTCAAATAATTTTGAAAATTATAATTATATATTTGAGTTCAGTTTGAAAATCATTAAATATATAAAGCATAAATTTCATAATATTATTATTAATTTTCAGATCTAAATTTTAATGGCATATATATATTTTCATATTTACACTAAACGAATAGCGAACTACTGAATGTAGTAGTAAATTTATTTTATACCAGTACATAAGTGATTTGACAATTTAAAACTAAGTCGTTTCTTAAAGGAAAACTATTCTTAGGGCAAAAATATGGTTAAAGAAAACCAAAAATGAAGACTTGATACAAGTAAGCATTAAGATTATTACTAATTATTGCTAAATTTTAAGCTAAATAAATATATTGACAGTTTTCATAAATATTCAAACATATGTGGAATTTATGCATCTAAAGATATATATATATATATAATTTAAGTATGAATTATACCAATTATAAATTACTTTAAAATAAACGAATAGCCATCATATGTCATATTAGCTGGTGGCGTAAGCAGAAATCGTTGAGCTTCAATTAGTTTGTTAACAAATCACACATATGCGCGCACAAATATCATAACTTCAGTAAGTCTAATGACTTAGCCAACCTACTTTTATAAAGTATTTTCTTAGGAAGTTTTCAACGGGTGACAAATTATTAACAACAGGAGCACCACTAAGCAAACAAGTCTTTAGGGATAAATATGTTGTAGGTGGAAGGTTGAAGTCTTTGCAAACTTGCTGCTCATTAGTAGTTAATAAATCGGTTCCCAACGGTTGTGGTAAATGTTTTAATTCATCTAACTGTGCACGCAAAATACTACTGATTGGTATTGTCACCGGTGAGTGAAGTGTCTTAACGTCAAAATTATTAGTTTCCTGCAACAGCAGTTGTTGTAGATGCTGTTTTTCGCTTACGGCGACGTCGTTTATTTGTAATTGTGGTGTTTGTTGATTTTTTATTCCCATCATTGTCGTGTTTTGCTGAATTGGTATCAATGACTGCGGATTTCCGTTCGTTAACTTGGTTGTAGTCATGGTGCCCGCTACCACTACCATCCCCGCTTGCGATATCGTCGTATGAACCGACGATTCCCGACAGCTATCCAAGTAATTTCTGCTGTGCAATAATGCGCCGGAGGAGATCAGGTCGCCGGTGTGGAGCGTGTTTCTTGATGCGATTGAATTTAGATTTGCCTCGCCTCCGTTTGACAGTTCGCTGTGAAATATTTATATATATATATATATAAATCATATGAATATTAACTTAGCAATTTTCATTAATATATGAAGTGTATGTGCTTACGGTTTTCTGCTGCTGTGTTGTGGAGAGTGTAAGGAATAGCCTGGCTGCCGACGACTTCCAATGCTGAGGTGCGTGTTGTCCTGTGGTTAAACATTGTCTTATACATCCGTTCAAACGTTCGCCGCTTGGTGTGCCGATAATACACGGAAACTGAATATCGTGAAAATGGAATGGAATATAATAAGCCTAGCTAAACTAGCATGTGTTTCAAGGCAAGTCATCAGAATAACTATGAAGAGTTCTTCTAAATACGACACGATATTCAATCTTTCGTGTATTGTCAGTTTAAGCGAAAACTACATATGTATATATTCAATTTAAAAAGTACTAATATCTACATTTACACATATGCATGTACATACATATATGTATACATCATGTCTATTTCTACATGCAAATGATACTTGAATATATGTACATACATATGTATATACCGTCAAGATAACCAAGTCCTCGTTTATTGTGTAATAGGAAATTATCTATTTTTTTCTCTTTTATATTCGAAGTAAATGCAATTTAACCCTAGATTTAAAGAAGCACTTACAGTTTTTCCATGACCATAGGGCCCAGTGGAACGATTCAAAGACATAGCTGCATGTTGTTCAAAGTGTCGACATTCGTCTATTTTAGTTAATCCGTTGTATCTATAGCGGGACAGCTCAGCTAAACGAATACGCAACTCTTTTTCGCGTTCGAGGGAGACCAGTAGTCGTTCGTATTCATTGGATGTGTAAAATTGAGCAAAAACACGAAAACGATCACGGAATTCTTTTTGCTCACGTGTCATACCCGGATGTTGTGCATAATTACGATTCCGAAAGAAGTTTGCTACAAGTTGATAATCCCGAACCAGCCTTTTACGTCGTACTCGTTCACGTAAACGTCGTGTATACATGTCGACGTGAGCTAATTTTAATAAATAATCAGCTTCAGTGTCTTCGGTGCTGAGCGACATTGTCGATATTAACTGTTCAGCTGTAGGATCATATTCACGTTCAAAACCATCCCGATTTGGCATGTAACCCAACTGAGCAGCTTCTTCATTTGTAATGTCTAAAGGTGGCAGGCGTTGTAAAGCTGTGGCGCCCAAAGGACCACTGTCCTCAGAAGTGTGATCCACTAACAAGGGCCGTTGTGATTGGGCGGGTGTCCAAGTGTGAAGGCCAATTGCGCCATTAACGAATCGTTTAACATATTCTTCTTTGGCGTCCTCTGCTGACTTCGACTCAATGTGTTTACTTATATCTTCCCAATTTCCAAATCCGTATTGCTCTATAGCATCCAACAGTCGTATTTCTTCTCTAGCAGTCCAAGCGCCCTTGCCTCGAAATACGGACAATATGGCTGTGCCAGTATCCATAAATTGATATGCATGATTATTCTGATGTGCCCCAATCTCCGCCCCAGAAGCAAAACACTATAAACAAAATACCATATCAGCATAACATAAACATTTTCAGCTGTTTTTTCTATGAGTGCGTTCATACACAAAGACTTTTGTTGCCCAGACTTGTATTATGTTGGCAAGGAAAGACGAAGGTCACAAGGTATTCGTGTTCGGGCAACACGCTTTGTGTTCTTGTTCCTAACAATCCGCTTCTACATAGTTCGGCACTCATTGCGATGGGTTTCAAATGATTTACCATCTGTTCGGAATTTTGAATTTATTTTGCAAATATGCAAAATATAATTGAAATATTTTAGAAAATGGTGAATACGGATAAAAATTCGCTAATGGAAAATATTTTTGTGCATGGCTTGAATGAAGCGTACAAGAATTTGACGATATGAAAGGGAATGTAGAAAACATTAGCGGTTCGAGTCGCCCGTGTATGTAGATGCAATGGGTAACACTCGAAGGAGAATTTCCCGCTGAGCGACAAAAGTTCCCGTGTGTGAAACCAGACTATGTTTCCGAAACTTTCAAACCGTGGAATGTGCAGAATGGAACAGTCGTACGAGAAATACCGGAGGGGTTATATTTTCAAGTCATTCGCTACTTTCTACGAACGAACACTTCCGAATTCTCAACGAGTATTCGCTCGCAACTGTATTCGCTTACAATCCATAAAAATTAGTTACTCACCTGAAGACATAAATCAAAATTTTCACATTCTGCACAATGTACACGAATACCGGAAATATCGTCTTGGCAATTTGTACAATTATATTTTGTAAAAAGATCCCCAATGCTTGTCATTCTTGACAAATTAGAAAATAATTTATTAATGACTTGGACCTGCTTTACCGAAAATATGTTTCACAAATGGCGATTTGATAATATGGATGCCAGATTGCTTATTTTCTCAGTTTAAAATGTTTATGGTATTCAGACCTACCCATAGCTTATGTCTCCCAAGGATATCCTCATAGCATGTGAATTCAATATGTCAACAATAATTCTAAACAAGGAAGGAGGAGCTAAGTTCAGCTGTAACCGAACATTTTACACTCTCGCAATTTGTACAGATGAAAGAGTGCACGATATTTTCAGGTGTTGCAAAACTTTAATATATTACAATCGTGCTTGGCATGTTATTACCTTAGACCAGAAGTCATATTATGTTGATTACTAATTTTTGCTTCATTATATTGAAATAAATTTTGTTTAGACATCTTCCATTGAATATTAATATATTGGGTGTATGAGAAAAAAGTCAACCTGATACGTAAATCATTAGTGGTATTTCATTCATATTCAGCATAAACCACATTATGGTTAAGAAAATACTTAATTATTTAAAAATATTACACACTTATTCTGAGCAAGTTTGGTTGCTATAGTTTTAACGGATTGTGAGATATGTGCATTAAACATATTAGGGGGAGTGCCATACCCACTTTTTGAAATTTTCAACCCACATACGAGTATGCCCCTCCTTACTACGATTCCCAATACCAAATTGCAGTTTTGTGTTTTAATTTTTTGCTTGGTTATAGCACTTTATAGATTTCGATTAACGGCTTTGTGTGGCCATGGCAACTATCCCATTACGTCCATCTGTTACCAGATTTCATCAAGATATCCTAATTTTTATTCAAGTTATCCCTTGCACGGACGGACGTACAGACAGTCACTCGAATTTCAACTCGTTTTCTCATCCTGATCATTTATATATATATATGTCTATATTTATCTCAATAAATTTTAAGTGTTGGAACCAACCGTTAAGTGAACAAAATTATTTTCTCTGTTGCAACATGTTGTGAGACATATAAAATTGATAGAGACAAGATTTCAACATCCGAATGTCAATATATACTTATATTAATAATATTTGAAAATATTTATTTACAATAAATATAATTTACTTTTTATAGTATTTTTTTAAGGTAAATTTTTATGCAATTAATATTAAATAAAAATTCGTATTTATAATATTAATTATAAAATAATTAATAATAAAATACTAAAATGTGAATATGTATATTTATAATATAATTTAAATATAATATAAATATTTATATAAATATTAATATTGTTATGTTAAATGTAATATTATAATATAATGTTTATACCTATATTTATATAAATATAATATTACAATAAATATCAAAAAAAAATATAGAAATAAATAAAATATTGATACTATTTTAAGTCTACTTGCGAAGCCTAATATGTTAAGAAAAATTCAGTAAAGGTAACTACGCACTTCATTTTAGAAAATCCATATATTTTTCGCTAACTATATATATATTGTATTGTTGTCGCTATATTGATTGACCAATCTCGCGGGAATTGTACCCGTTGTTGAAAAATTTAAAATTTAAAAAAAAAATTTCAAAATGGCTTTGCTTTAAAATTTGTTAAATTTTTGTACATTTTCTTACCAAACGTCGGAAAAAAACGTATTTGGCTTTGAAATCAAATTCCAAGGAAAGCGTTTTAGCAAAAATGGGTCCCAGTTTGCGAAAAATTTACCAAACCTTTGAAAATGAGAAATTGCTTATATAAATATACATAAACAGTAAAATTTTAACAAATGTCGGGCGATTTCTTATATGTTTCAGTTCTTCTTTCTGTCATAGCGCGAATTTATATCACAAAATGTGCCACATATTTAATATTTATCATGCGATCCATACACCCCGATACGGATTTAAAAATACTTAAATATTTTATGATATCGATCCGTATGGCGATCTATCAATATTGATTGCTAAACGTTTAATAAATATCGCGACATTGGATCGCATCAGTAAATATTGAACGTGTAGCAGTCATCTAGAAAAACATACTGGAAATATTTGTTTAATATGAGCACGATATGGCAACATTGACCGGTAAAACCATTTTGTGTACGACAGAACCCTGAATATTTGTGCGATTAGTTTACCGAGCAGAAGAGAAGTGATTTGTGTTTAGTTGGCCGATCATGAAAGTTTATATTTTGTGATTTTTTAAACATCTATTTTTTTTATTATGAAAATATTTTGTGTATTTTATAATCGACCAAGTCAAATCCAAGTAATTTAAAAAAATCGTAAGACGACATATAACAATCTGGAAGTATTGAGTAAATAAAACCATCGTATTAAAGTAGTTGCTTTCTAGCTTGCACATAGAAAGGGTAAAATAACTTCAACAAAAACCCGGGTCTCTCACAGCAATGATATATGTACATATGCCACATAGTGTAATAGAAACAACGCATTAGCGGCGACAACCCATTTTTAACTTTCTCATTACGCAAAACTGCGCAACTACAATGCGGAATAATCAAGGTTTGAACATTTAAGTCCTGTTAAACTTTTAAATTTACATGTATTTCTATCCATCAATTATTAGAATGCAGAAACCTTGTTGTAAAGGTGAAACGTGTACCTGTTAATGGATGGTCCAAAGTAAATCCACCATCCAATCAGCAAGGTGTGTCATTGCAGGAACAATGCATAACTAACTTGTTTGAAGCGCCATCAAAAAAGAAATTGCAAATAACGAAAGCTTTTAAAAAATCAGTGACTAATTTGCAACGTTCTGAACATGAAAGCACAATTGAGCCGCTATTAACTGACCTACCAAAAGGTTTTGTTATGTTTTATATGTAGCCATTAATATAATACATATACATTTTTTTGTTTATTTTTCATTTTATAGGTTGTAAACCAATAAGGGTTAGGATGAAACGAATTAACAAAATAACTGATCAAATACAAAACACTGAGCGAGAATTTGGTATGTCTTTTTAAAATAAATGTGCAACAAAAATGAAAAGCTTGACACCTTTTTAGTTCGAATTCAAAATACGAAAGTTACCAAAAATCACGAAAAGATGAAATCCGGAAATGCTATGAAGAAAGGTATTAATGTAAAGACTTTAAAAAGTTGCAAAGAGTCCGCTACTTTTTCAAAAGTAAATGTGAAACCGAATAGAACAATGCTACCAAATAATCAAATAATGAAAGAAAACGTTAGTATAACAAATTTAGTTCTTACTCCGCGACTTCGCAAAAGTTTAAATAAACTTAGTTTATCGAAGTGTTCAAGTGATCGAAGTACAATAGACCCGAGTCCTGCGGAAAATCTTCATATTTCCCGTTTTAGTCCCATTAGAAACTCAACAATATCTGATGGTAAACGTGAAAAAGATTTGCCTCACACTAACTCAAAAGGTAATAGTCTAAATAAGCTATTATTTCAATGCTAAAATTTCTTAAACTTTTTTCTACAGGAGAAAGGATTTTAAAAAATGTAACCAACAATCCTGGTTTAATAGAGCAATTAATTTGTTCCAATCAAGATTCCGAAGAGGAACACGATCAATGTGAAGACGATTTACCTCACTCTAACAAATATTACTCCAAAGGTAATATTATAAAACATCAATTATATCAATGCTAATATTTCTACAATTTCTCACAACAGGAGAAAGGGATTTAAAAACTGTAACTACTAATTCTGACTTCATAGACAAATTAATTTGTTCCAATGAAGCTTCTGAAAAGGTAAACGACACCACTAGATTCACATCAAAAGCAAATGATAAAACAACCCATAAATTCTTTCAACGGGCACCGGAGAGAAAATTGCGTTCTAGAAAAATAGGTTCAGAGCCCGAAAATATATTCGAATTTTTGTACCAATCGGACACTTCAGAATCTGAGTGTGCAAAGCACCAAGATCCTGCAGCAGATATAATAAAAAAATTAATTTCTGAAGGAAAAGTAAGAGTGGCAACTAATCAGAAAGGAACAGGGCGACCCATTTTAAAACGAGGACGTTTAAAAACTGGAAGAAAACAAAAGGCCTCCAAAGAAAAAGGAAACAAAACCGCTAACGTCGTTAACAATAAGCCATCAAAAATAGTAGAAATACTTGACAAGTATGGTGTTAGTACACCATTATCCCCACATCCGGTAGAGGATGTAGAGGATCAAAATGTTTCCATATCTAATTCCAATCAAGAAGAGAATTTTCTCACACACGACATTCCAGGAACGGGTGAACATGTACCTGATGAAGGTTTTAGCCGCTTAGCACGCTCAGTGCTGTTGCAAGAAACAAGGAAAGTCGCAAACACTTACAAAGCAAATGTAAGAAAAGTGATTTCTTTTTTTTCTTTATATTTACTTTCTAAAAAAAAAACATTGTGTTTCTTTTAGCTTGCTGAGAAACGTCGCCTGGTCGAGGTAGCACGTAAATTTGTCAGTACTCCGGCCGCGAATCGACAAACTCGATCTTTACCCACTGCCGATTTATCCCCCATTAAATTTCTCAATCCGAAAAATCGGCCAGTGTGTCCCTCGCCTTGGAGAATAAACGATGATGCGCATCTGCCGTCAGTATTTAATTTCACTAAAAATACATCTTGCCTGCCAACATTTTCCAGTGATTATATTCCTCCGACACCGAAGAAAAATAAATCAAATAACTCACAAGTATCTATTGACTCCAATATAACACTTCCGAAGCCTATATCAGCAAAGCAAGACGATTCCTCCAACGTATCTAGAAATACGGTTAACAGTGTTTCAAACAGTCAATTGGAAAAATCGCTAGAATCCAAAAATGATTCCAATGTAGAAAATAAGCCCCCGAAAGCTTTACCTTTGCTGAATAACGACGATAATGCCTCCATATTCAATTTGCGTCAGTTACCTAATCCGCGACGTACACTTCGGAAGCGAAGTCCACTAAAAACCATAAATATAATAGAAGTTGTAAGTCTGCCATCGTGGAAAAAAACTGTGATTGATGAAGTAGACAAAGAAGCAGTTGCAACGGTTACTGGGGATATCACAAAAAGTGATAAGTCACATGATGAGGATTTATTCGGCTTTGAAGAATTTTTAAATCACAACTCTGACAACGATGGAGAGACAAATAAAACTAACGTAAATCGTCTGAATAGACAGTCTATTAAGCGCAATTTACACAAGAAACTGAAGGATCTACAAAAATGGCGCCCCAAAAACTCTGCTAATGATAATGGCAATGTTTCACAAAAAACGTGTGATGTTTTTGACCATAATGGCCCGAAACAACAGCTTATTAATGAAATGCTCTGCTCTACCAAGATTAATACTTTGAAGAACGATAAACAAAATTATCAAATTTTGAATGAGGTTTCGATGTGTAGCAGTGAAGAGGGTAACATGCTGCCACTCGAAACAGATTTTTTTAATGACTATGAACCAGAAACTACGTTTGACAAAAAGGTATTAAAGTTTAAAGTTTATTTTTATAAAAATAAGTTAACATTTTAAGCGATCATCAGACATATTGAATTTCACTTATCGGTATGAAATTCTTGCTGCTTCATTCGCTATAGTATGAAATTTTGCTAACAAATCATTTTGTTAAGCAATTGGAGCTCACAGGGCCTCAAAGAGTAAAGTACATCTTTATTGGTAGTATGAAGCTTCTACAATTGCACAAAATATAATATTTTCATTTTATAATATAGGCAAATGCATAAATTTTAGTGGTATACATTAGACAAATACTATCTTTACAGATGACACTGCGAACATATGTCCGCCCTGCCAAGAGGAAACGGAAAACTCGTAAAAATTTCGTTATGTTTCCAGACAGTGAAGAATCTAATTCAGATTCCGAAGAAGAACTTGTGCGTAGAAAAGATGAACAAAAAAAGAGAAGACATGAAGCACATTCTAATGCTAAGGTGAATGCAGAATTGGAATCGTTTGTGAACGAATTCAACAGCATGTGTAAAGATGTGGAAAACTACGAACTTCGAGTGGAGTAGCTTTTTCGTCTTTGCATACAATAGCATCTACAACTACTTTCTCTACTTTTAAATAATGTTACATTAGTTCTTATTGTTTAAAAAGCATAAATATAAAAATGTCAAAGATAAATGCATTTGAGAGTTGCATTTCAAAGTTATAACGGATCCAATCTTTCAATACGCATTGAAATCGGAATAGATATGGAAAGAATTTGCAATCGAAAATTTTCGTGCGATCATTGATACCGTCAATAACCTGGTTTACCACAATACAATAGAACTATTGTGTCGAGAAATTTTAAAAGTGTATAAACATTCGTCGTGAGCGCATATTTTTGAGGAATGGTACACAAGACGTGTTGGAAATGGTGAGTCGAAATATATATTTAAGTTAAATACAAAAACTTTACATACGTAATAATTTAGAGTTTCGTTAAAAATTTAAATATCAACAAATAATTTATATACATTTTAGGGGGAAATGACATAGTACAAGATTTCCTTTGTCCGAAAATAAAACTTGCTGCACAAGTATTGTGAACGTTATGAAGTTACTCTCAAACATAGCTAAAGTATTTTCGCAAAAAACAGCCGAAATAAATAATAATATATATAATAGAAATCCTTTCCAATACAATACTGTAGCAGCAATTTTTATTTTCGGAGAAAGAGAACCTTGTATTTTTCATTTTCAAATTCCTCCGAAATGTCTATGAATGCTCTTATGTCGGTACGAAATTTTTTAATGGAATTATAAATAAGTATGTATGTACCATTTCCAACACATCTTTTGGACTAATCCTCAGTTTTCTGCGCTCAAGATGATTACTTATACAATTTTGAAATTTGTAAACACAACAGCTTTACTTTATGGTAAACCAGGTTATCGACCGTATTAATGACCACATGAAATTTTTCAATCGAAAATTCTTTCCGTATCGATATCGATTTCGATGCGAAATGAATGATTGGACTTATTATATGAGGAATTAACAAATATACCAATAAATAAAGAAATAGAATGCTGTCCATCTTTTTCAAGGAAGACTTGTATAATGCGACTTCATTGCCAAAGCGTGGGGGCTATGTTCGCTCAAATAAAATGACCAAATCATCGATTTTTACGGAAAGTACTGTCTCTTGCCACCCAGCCGGGTAAAACAATTGCCGCAAATATTCTGGAGTAGAATGTTTCTACGTCGGGTATTTTAGGTTTTGAACATTTACTCGCGCTATTTAGTATGATGCCAAGCATTGAGAAGTGAGAAATGTTTGGAGTGCCTTATCTGCCTGCTCTGATCGCAGAGAGGAGATTAGTGTGACAGTCTTTTGTCGGGAGCTTTAAATCAACTCTTGTTTTTTGAGAGGTGAAAGCGATCAGCTTTGAATGCCGCTCAAGACTAGTTATGGAGTGCTTATATCATTATTAATTGCATCGAGGTACTTCGTGATAGAGCTTGTATATATGTGTATATATATATATATATATATATATATGTATATGTATGTATGTATGTATATGTATATATATATATATATCAATTTCCAGTTGCTTGAACTTGAAAGTATTGTGCAGTTGAAACTTCATTCGATCTCGTGCAAATGGTGTTAGGTCGTTAGGTAATTGCCCATCACAGCCGGTCAGAGGTTTACTTTAACAGCATACAAGATAATTTTTTTGATCACTATCGAGAAAATACTTGAAATTAGGAATCCGAAATCATTGACAGTTATGACAGATAGACAGACTATAAGTGTTGAGTTAATGACATTTTACACCAACAAAATCTAACGTAAGGAGGCTCATTGGTGATTTGGTTTGGGAAATGTTCTTATTGTACCAATTTGTACCGACCAAGAAGAAATAATATACATTTCGGCTTATAACCTACTCGACAACTAGATTAGATTAGCTAAGATAAACCTAAAAGTTAAAAGAAAATTTTTATTTTATAGTTTATTCTTTTTTAAAATAGGCTCCATAAAACCTAATTTTTTTATTTATTTATATGATTTTATAACCGCACTATATATAGGATATTAAGCATATACCTATGTGACTTATAAGAACATATAATTATTTAGTGTGAAATGAAACAAAACACTTCGTGTGAAATCCAACTTCGCAATTTAAGCGTCTGGTGGTTTTTTTTTATAACAACTCTTGCAACAGTTTTTTCCCTTGAGGTGCTACAAAATGGTCTAGGCCATTCCAGCGTGATACATTTCTCAACAAGGAACTTTGTCGGCTTTTTTGATAACTAAGCTTCTTACGGTTTGTTGTCAGCAGACTATGACTTCTAAAAGCCAATTTATCAAGCCTGCTTGCTTGCGATGTATGTGCCAAGAATTCTGCAGCATCATGTCGATGCAATAAACCAAAATGGTATACCATTTTTTTTCTCTTATAGAAGTTCTGTACAAACTTATATTTTGATTTAAACGATCGAATCCTCATATGTTATATTTAGTTGTACAAATAAATTTTATGTTCTCTGGCTTCTGCGAATAGTGTTTGGCGGAATGTAAAGGCTCAACTTCTAAAAAATTAGAAATAAGGCAGTTGTTTATGTTCCCCTTACAGCAATGTAATACCGCAGCGATTCCCTATCTACTCTAATCTATCGAGATTGTCTGAAGTACTTCTTAACTATCACTCAGGAGGAGTAGAGTCCTCCCAGTCACTTTTATTGCATAGAGATATCTTGAATGTTTTCTCAAAATAGATTTTCGTGATAATATCGTATCTAGGAATACCTTCGGTAGCTTCTTCCCAATGATCCCCTACTTCTAAAAGGTTATTATACTGTTCTTTCCATGTACAGATGACGTCAAGGCTAGGATTGTTCTCTTTACTATCATTTCCACAAGTTTGTTTAATTGTTTTCCAACTGTTGCACGGTATACCCTTTAGGTCTAAACTACCTCACCATATGTGAATATTTCTCCAACTATAATGATGCATATCCATCTCAGTATACATGGTCTGCAACCACAGGTTTTATCTGTTAAACGTTTGTACACGTTCAGCGCATACATGACCGTTTTAGGGTTAGGGTTAATGTTAAGCGCTAATCATATACAACTAGGCTCCATAATAAAGCTAATAGTACTCCACCCCGAAGGAATCCTTTTGTTGTTCCTAGTTGGATGCTACACAGGCCTATATTCGTTTCAGAAATTCTCGTTCTGAGAACCGCATCCACCCATAATCTAATAGTTGCCTTAATGCGCTTTCTTTACGGTGTTTTGATAACACTTGTGTGGGAGCCATTATCGAAAGCATCTTCTATATCTAAGAAAGCGCATAGTACCATTTCCACGTTTTTGAAAGCATCCTTAATTTCCGTTACCAAATTGCACAGAACACTGTTCCGTCGCTCTAACAGTTCTGTATGCATATTGGTTTCGGCAATTGTCCTGATGTCATTGTTATGAGACACCCTGTTATTGTATGGAGTGCAGTGTTCTGACAAGTGTGAAGCTCTTCAAATGTGAAGCAGCAAATGCAGCCGGTGCTGCGTGAGTATGGTCGCTGTGGATTTGGTAGCGGAGAGCGTTAGGCTCCTTGAAGTGAGGAAGCGAGAGAGATCAATGAGATAGCTGTTTACTTTTGAACACATGTCATCGATTCCATTGCCCGATGTCAATATCATACAATCATCAGCGTATTAGGTGATGGAAATTCCCTCTGGTGATTGGGAGATTTTCGAGGTGTAGTAATTAAAGAGTATTGGGGAAAGGACACCACTTGCGAAACCCATTGCTTAATTCTTCTTAACCTCGAAATTATACGGATGATTTTCGACCGCTCAGATAGTTTATGGTCGATCTCTTCAGCCATGGAGGGAACATAGATAGTTCGATGCCTTATAGTGGCTGTCTTTTAGGAGGTCGCACGCTATCTTATCTGGGCGTTCATGACGGTAAGTGTTGTGCACTTTATGGAACAACACGAACATGGAACATGGAAGCCATGGAACGTTCGTATTGCACGAACAACGAAAACAAAATCGAATATAGATTATAAAAGGATATACTGTATCTCAAACTATTTAAATGTTTCATACGACTATCTTACATTTGCATACAGAGCACAATTCTTGTTTCCAAGGAAGCGTGTCACGGTTTAGGATATATCCACTATACCCGTGTAAAATATGTACCACAACTGTTGGACTAGGATTTATATCCGGACAATGACTGTTAACTCAGCAGAAAAAGAGTTATGCGAATGTTTTATAAAACATACATATGTCGGTTTATTAAAATTTCGTATAATTTATTTTTTTATTAAAACAAATTTGTTTTTTCATTGTTTTGAATTTATTTTTAATTTCCATTTTCACAAATTAAGATATAATTGAATGTTGTTGCGCACAGAACAGAAGATGCAGAATTATAATTCGTTCATATGTAGGTGCGTACTCACATCATGTAATTAACGCTTGCATACATATACATATATGTGAATAACTATCCGGAAAATATAGTCGACAATTAAAGGATAAAATTTTACATAAAATAAAAAAAATTCAAGTTAATTCATCATGTTCATTCAAGAACTTGGATCCATTCTTTTATGATAATTTACAGTCGTACATACTATGTACTTCGCAGTTGGTCTTCATACCGGGTCCACGGTTTCAAATTTAAGAAATTTATGCCGCCGCAATGATTTAATTTATATGAACATACTAGTATGTATATATATATATATATATGGGGCATTTTAATGCATTATGTAAAAGAATAAAGTGTATAAAATGTATTTTGTATTTTTCTTTGTCAACTGAAAATATTAAAAATTTACACAGAGCAATTCAATAGAGTATTACTAGAAATATTTTTTAACATTAGTAACCAATATAGTTAAAAGAGGTGCGGTGACTGATAACGTGAGCCGTTAAAGGAATTTCCGAGAGATGAATTACATTTAATAGTAATTTCCATAGCCACTCCATTGCCCATAATTTCCATAATTAGATCCATACTGCCAATGGTTATAGTATCCATCGTAGGGTTGTTGCGTTGTGTAAGCCCCACTATTTTGTTGTCCATAATAAGCCGAGTTGGCGGAATTGTAGTTATAACTCGGAGTTGTAGCGCTAGTACCGTTATTGTATGCCGAGGAAACAGCCGAATTCGACATTGGACTCTCTTTGCTGTTTGATGAGGACTTTCGGGAGGGGCTTGATTCTCTAAAAATATAAAATAAAGACCAGCGGTTAATAAATAAACGACAAACACTAAACTGAATTTACCGTTTCTTCTTGGCTTCATTCGCTTTGCTTAATGCTAATTGTAGAGCGCGCTGAGCGTCTTGAAGACCCTTCGCCGTTCCACCGAAATCTTCCAAAAACTCAACTTTACGCTGAGCAAAGAGCACTTTCTGTTCTGGGTCCATATTTTCACGTGCCATAAATTTATCCATTATTAGTACGACCTCATCTTCGTCTACTTTTGGTCGCTGCAAAACCAAATCTATCATTTGCAAAGCAACACGTGTGTTTGCTGTATCTTTATCTAGTGCTTGTCGCAATACACGTAGACCACCATCGAGATCATCACAAATCTTGTTCAAGAATCGTGCATATTTAATCGCTAAGCTGCCAGCAATTGTTTTATTCTTTGCCGTATTTATATAGTGTTCGTAGAGTTCACGACATTTGATCATATCGCCACGTCTGCGCTCTACATTAATACGGCGATATGCGACTTGCAGCAGATTTGGGCATTTCTGTTCAAGGTTCTCTAGGACCGCGGCAGCACGGTCAAATTTATTTTGGCACTCTTCAAATGCCGCCCACATTAGATGCAAGCTTGGTTTGTCGGGGTGATGTATTTCACATGCGCGTCGATAAACATCGCTGGTAATGGCCACAATGCCGGGTTGATCTAACTGTGTCTCTAGATATCGAATCATTTTCAGCCAAAATTCATCATATAAAGCACACGCTATAAGGCAGCGTTCAAAAAGCACTAATATTCGTGTACGGTCTCCTTTTTCAATTTCAAAATCGAGATAATCTTTCCAATTCTTTAACTGACAACGTTCGAGTGGTTTTACGTGAAAATACGGACGTTTTATGCCCTCTTCGAATGTCCAACGTGCGGTCACTGCGGTAACGGTGGCCTTATGCAATTTGCGACGAATCGATATAACTTTGTCTTTGATAGCTGTCTCCTCATCTTCATTGAGGTTACTGACATCGCCAACATCTATTTGGCTAGCAGCGTCTGTGTCCCGATCATCACTCAGAGCTTCACTATTTGAGATAACTGGTATTTCCTCTGGAATACATTCAGTATCTTTCGAATTTGGTGATTTGCTGCTCAACTCATCGTCCCTTTTCTCATCACGGCATTCACGGTCCTTTTCTCTTTCCTTGTCCTTCGAAACACTTCTCCGATTCTTAGAGCGAGACGATGAAGAACGAGACGAATTGCTCTCTCGAAGTTCGAAACGAATCTTCTTCAATTCCTCTGCGGTAATAGTACTGACAACGGAGTGCTGGTTTATTAAGTCTTGGAAACTGAAATTGAACATAACAATCAGATAAGCCGCAATCATGTAAATATTTATTTTTAGATATGGTAAATAATTTTGACACTTTCGACGTAAATATAATTTGGACCTCAAATGAGCTTATTATTGAATCATAAAATCTGGTGTATTTCAAAACATGAACTGAGTAAAAAAATATATGTAAACAATTTTTAATATTGTTAAATACGGGGTATAAGACACCTGTCGTACTTACTAATGATTTATGTCTGTTGTTTTTATTTTAAACTTAGTAACATAAGAATGTTAAACTAAAATATAATATTTTAAATAGCTCATGAAAAAGGATTTAGCTAAATATAGGCAAAATTTTCAAAAACTTGACTTTTACACAGTAATGTTGGATTGTCCCAAAGATGGTTAACGAAATTGGAGTACACAGATGTTCAAATCATTTATTATTATTACTTATTACTTACTTATCAAAATGTCCACTATAGCCTTGAGTTGGAATGGCTAATAAACGATCGTAAATTTTAACAACGTTTTGGTAATGTTTGGATTCAGTTTCCCATTTAATGTAGGCATCCCACAGTTTATCGGAACGAAACTCTAAGCCACATGCATCTATAGCGCGCTCGAACTGTGACCGTATATACGAGTCGTCTTCTACGTGATTACTCTTTACATGTGCTAAATAATGAATCCATAAATCCACAGATAATGGGATCGCTTGTAGACCGCGTTCGAATACCTAAATTTTAGGCGTTAATTTGCATTTAATATAATATCATGTGGATTGTTGTGCAAATTGATTGTAGTATTTTATGTTTTTGAAGTCGTAGTGATCACGCAAAACCATTATTGAGGTGAATAGAAAAGAGAAGAAAGAATGTTGGCAAAAATTTAGTTGACAAAATATAATCCACAGATACTTAGCTTGATTCTGTTTAGTTTCGTATTGTGCGTGTATACTATAATGTTTCAAGGAAGAGGTGAAGAAGGAAAAAGGAGCTAGATCTTATAAAATTCTAATTTCCTTAAATGAGAAATTATCAAGTTAAAAATATTCATATAGAAATATACGAAATTTGTCGTTGCCTAGAAATTTCACAGACTTGTGTTTCGGAGCGGTAAATAAGTGACTTAAAATGTAAAGCAAATTGAAATCTGGTACACTGTGAATAAAGTTATATATACATTATAAATATGTAACATTTGTGACGTATTTTACGTTATCGAAAAATATATCCATTTAACTTATGGATAAAAGTTAGGACAAAAAATTAATATCAATTTTATCTTTTTTATTAAGATGAAAAAAAAGGTTTATTAAATTGAAGGGAGTTGGAGACTTTTGGATAAAATGGAATCACACACATTCAACAATACACCAGTGCACATTGTTTGCGAAGCTGGAATTTATGATTTCATATAAATATATAAATAAAATTAATTTTTCATAAATTTGATTTTCAATAATTTAACTTAACCTATTAACTTAAATAGTTTTATTTCACATATACTTCATTAAAACGCCATTTGTACTTACGCATGGCCTGCACGTGATGCACTTAAGCAAAATAAATGCTTTCGCTGCCTTAGATAAGTGTAGTGCTGATAGAAAATATTGAAGGTTTCATTTCTTCTTTCTTTGAAAACATAAATGTTATATAGACCCCGAAGTGCTTAAATGTTCCGTGAACACGCTACATTTCACATATACTAAAATACTCGCATAAATGTTCCGTGAAAAAGCTACAATTCACATATACTAAAATACTCGTATAATTTGTTGAATAAGTTTACAAGTAAAGAGAAAATAGTTTGCGCGCGATAAATGATATTTGTTGGTGTAAGACAGCCATTGCCAATATCAAAAAAGAATTTTTGTTTAAAAAACAAGGCCTCCCGCCTTATTGTACCCACAACAAAAATAAACTTATTATCCGTTAAAAGTGACAGAGAAGTAAATAAACATTCATATTTTAATACCGAAAACTGTCATTGACACACTAAAAGATTTGCTGCCCCGTATTCGATTTGAGGTTTTTCTGTTTTTGTAATTCCATTTATTAACTTTAAATTTTATTAAATTATAATAAATTGCATATTGAAAAATACAAAATATTGCAAATATATTCATGAACGGAATGTTATCAGTACTCACCGCGTTGCAGTTGGCCTTTATACCCTTCCGTTTCTCGTAGTCTGCATATTTGCGCCAATACCCATAGCAATAAGGATAGTGTGAAAGGAATGCATCGTAAGCCTCACGTGCTGCCTCGGCATCAGACTGAACGATTAAAATCATTTTTGTAACTAATGAGCTATGCTATCTAACTTTCACTTAAAAGACATATGTTTTTTTTATAACTTAATCGTACCTCATTGTCTACATATTGTAATAAATATGTCCAACCGGTAAAATCGGCAGGATCCTCTTTGACTGCACGCCAATATTTATCCAAATCGGGTAGTCGTTTACGTTCTTTATCTTTATCTTTATCTTTTTCCTTCTCCTTTTCTTTTTCTTTCTCGCGCTCACGATCCTTTTCCTTCTCCTTTTTTCTTTCTTTGTGCTCATTTTCTGAAAACGTAAAATAGAACGTATTTAGTTTTGGATTTTTGGTAGATTCTAATCTAACTTGAATTGTGTTATGAATCCTTTGAAATGCTTACCTACTGAGCTAATATCTATTTTATTTTTCTTTTCCACTATTGCAATAGGAGTGGCGTCGTTACTTTCGGAGGTTGGGCTCATTGGATTGTATTGTTCCTCGCTCCGTTTCTTTAATTCTTCAACTTTACGTTGTTTCTCGTATTTGCAATCAATCTTATCCTCATCATTAGCTTTTCTCTTTTGACCCACAGACTCTTTACACGTTGAATCTATTAAAATGCTCTTACCGGAGATTCCTAGTGACAAAGAATTCGATTTTTTTTCCGTTTGTGAAGCTGCAGTGGGTAATAATTCATCCTCAGATATTACTTCTGCATCGGCAGGTAATTCGGCTCGTTTAGGTGCCGGAAGTTCATCATCAGACACTTCTTCTGCGTCATTTATCTCAGGCTTCGTTGGTAATGGTAATTCATCTTCTGAAACTAATTCCGTATTTACAATTGTTGCATCACTTCCTTCTGCTGCATTTCCAATATCTTCAGCTATTGCTGGTTCAGAAAGTGAATCTTCCGATTCCATTTTTCCACAATTTGACTCCATGAGCGCAACTTTTGTTTCAAAATCTTCCTTTTTAACATCATTTTCTTCGCCTCCACCGACCGATGGTAAGCTATTCGCATTGTCCCCAGCTAAAGAAGCAAGTAATGAACTCTCTACTGCACCAGTTTCATTCGTACCATCTTCGTTTTGTATATCTTCCGAAGTCTCAGACTGTCCACCAGTTGGTCCGAAAGGAAAAGATGAACTTTTTTCGTCGATTCCTGTATCAGATATTATGGGCACTTCTACGATTACATGCTCTTCCTCCTGTACAGTGAACATTTCAATATCATCATCAATCTGTTGATGGTCCTCCTCAATGACTTGTTCCTCATACAAAATACATTCTTCATCTTGTAGAACCTCCTCAACGATTTCTTCACTTTCCACAAATTGTTCTTGGTAAACTAAATCACTCCCATCTCCATCTGGGTTGTCTATTATAACGCCTTGAGCGGCTTCTTCCAACATTTCCTTTATAACGTCTGAATGATGTTCAACAGTATTTGCTTCCGTTCCTATATTAGTCTGCAGCACATCGTCGTCTGTTTCTGTAATCTAAATGCAAACCTTTTTAATATCAATGCACATTTTGTTCATTATAACTATAATTTTAATTAAAATCAGTTGGCCCTTGCTTGAAATCATCTTCGCTCATGCAAATCATGTGTAAATGGAACTTCGCCACATTTACACAAAAATAAGCAGTTTTTCGTCATTTATAATGTTAATACGTTATTATTTTATAATACTACTAACCTGTTGTTCTTGTGTGCTCCTCTTGGTTCGTCTAGTTGAACGTACAGGCGTTGGGTTTAAGAAAGGTGCTACAACTTTCCTTCCAGACCTAGTTCGTCGCCCTGAAATGTAATCACAAATGTTAATACTTTTTCACAATACCAAAGAAAAGTATATTGAGTTTGTTAAATAACTTATTTTTTATCGCAAACTTCACGAGGCTCACGTTTCTTCTCACTAACGATGTCACAAGTAGGCACCAATGTGCCAATTTTCACGATGTAAATAAAAATACTTGCATAATAAATGAGCTCTCGCCACCGCCACTTTTATATGCAACTATACATAGTTTTATTAACATACATCAACTCTGCAGATTAATTTTAAGTGTAATTACCTGAATTTTCACCAGAAACGTTATCTTCTTTGGACGCCATCTTTTATGCAATAAAAAACTAATCTAGACTTTTATGTATTGACAGTGGCAGAGTTGCATTTCACCATTTGTAATCAAAAACACCGAGTTGCGCTCTAGTGCGGATTCACACATAAAGACTTTTGTCGCAGTACTCGTAGTTTGTTGGAATGGCGGCGACTAGGAGAGAAGGGCGCCGAGTTGCTGTGTTCCATTCGCATCTTTTGTGTTCTTGCTAGTTATAGTTCTATGCTACATAATTCAGCATTCCTTTTCAGTTCAAAATTCTTTTCATGGGTGTAATCACTGATAAAGGGATATACAACTCACCTGTCACTTAAAATTGAGAAAGTAAAT
Source organism: Bactrocera minax (assembly GCA_021498325.1). NCBI lineage: Eukaryota > Metazoa > Arthropoda > Insecta > Diptera > Tephritidae > Bactrocera > Bactrocera minax. The sequence goes on along the minus strand of JAKEEE010000064.1, from coordinate 623,592 downwards.
CACCTACCCGACTTTGACAGTTGAGTGGATCGGGTAGGTTTGACATTTATCAACTAGAAATACTGGAATGACCAGATGGAATGACCTGAAAATATTTCAACATTTTCAACAGAGACATTTGTAACCCCCGTGCAAGATCGCAAATAAAATGTTAAATAATAAAAAGAAAAGGAAACGCGAAATTGAAATGTAATTGATGCAATGTTTTGAGATCTTCAGCTTTGGGTTATTAATTTGCCATTGAAAATGATAAGAACCATGTATTAATTGGCAGTAGACAAGTTTAGTTCATTTAATTTATTATTGAAAGCTTAAAGACACGTCGATTTGATATACTATGAAATCAAAAAAATAATAATTTTTCAATATTTACTTTCAAAATAAAAGGTCAACATATAACCATTTTTAATCGTAATAAATGTTGGGTGTTTTAATTTAAATGCCCAAAAATTAGTATTTTGTATGATCTGGTAACAATGCAAAATGTTATAAAAAGCGCTAATTATGTCCTTTAACACTGTTTATCACTGGCTCCATAGCTAACGCGGGTTTTCAAATTCAACACTAAGAAATTCGAATTTGAATTCGATTACGCATAAGAGTTGAAATTTTTATACTTTCATTCAGAAACAATGAGAACTGTCAACGCATTCTAACGAGGACTATGTTTGGGTTTATACACGGAAACTTCAGTTGCTCATTATCGGGTTGAGATATTACCATATCTCTTTTGGTGTTGTAAATTACATTCACACGAGTGTCTCAAGCTGCTTTCATATCAAGTTCTCAAAATTTCGTACGTTTCATATAAGCGGTACACAAAAATAATTTTCATTAGTAAATTATGTAATCATTATCATTAGTAAATATATGATAAAATTCAATTTCCAAACATATTGTAAATATTCATTTGATATCGAGCGCAATAGCACTCATGAAAAGAATTTCAAAATGAAAAACAATGCCAATCTAGGTAGCAGCGAACTGTTACGAACAAGAACTCAAAGTGGCGCCCCCTCGTCAACAAATTACAGGTCTGGGCAACAAAAGCATTCGTGTGTGAACTCAGTCATATAAAGTTTTCGAGGCGAAGCAAAGTAAATCGAAACAAACTTCTACATCTTTTAATATATCATTAAATCACAAAAAAAAATTTAATTAGTTACTCAATTAGGATGGGCTTTAGGATAGCATCCCCCGAATCCGGAGTTAAAATGCGTATATGTTGATAGAAGAGGTTCTCCATATTATATATAGTTTTTAAGGTATTTGTATTTAAAGTCAAACATTTAACAATTTTAAGTATGTATTTTTCCGATTTATAATGAATTTCACACTTATACTAAGCATACTATAAGCATACTAAGCATTTTATACATTAGCATATTACTAAATTGTTTCTACATATTTATTTTTTATTAATTATTGCACAAAATAGCTTTAATTCAACATTTCACTTTTTGTTCAATTCGATTTATTCATACAAAAACAAAAGTGTTGCCATATCTACAATTGCCGCAAACGAATGAAAATAAATAAAGAAACCTCAGTATACTCAACTCCAATAAGTCCTTGAGTGTTTTGCAATACTTTTTTTTTTGTTCTTTTGTGGTGTTTATGGCCATACACAAACAACTTTGGCTTCGCTTTGCTTCAGATTTTTGCTTTGGCAGATCTTTGCTTTTTGTATGCTTTGTATGAGTATGTTCACATTAAAAGTTTTCATGGTGAAGCAAAACAAAGCGATGCAAAATTTTGTGCGGCCCTAATCTTTTCATGCTTTGACAAGCAGCTGTCGCCATTTTTATTACTTATTTCTATTTTATATTATTTTTCTATTGGACCTACGTCAAAATATTAATGCTAACAAAGATAAGATAAGATAATATAAGAAAGGATAGTTGTATGGAAATTAACCATATGATTGATTCCTTGAAGAGCTGCATCTAGATTATAAAAAAATGTACAAAAAATCTATTTTCTTTAAACAATGACTTCAAGAACAAAATTTAAACTTTTTCACTAGAATTTTAGCAAAATTGCCACCACTTTAGCTCCATTTGGGTGAGCAAAGATCGGTATATGAGTAAAAATTTAGCATGCCAATATATCCAAATAATTCTGAAGGAAATCTGAATAATTTCTGAGATCTCTATTCGATTAGTTGGGTCTGATAATATGATATGGGCCGGAATATATATATATACATTGGTTATTTGAGGAGTGCTAGGAAAAAGTAATTTTGGCATCAGAAACATCCGAACTTCTTAATCAACAATTTTTGCCAGTTCTTTTTCATATCAAACTTTATTAATGGCAATATCATTGCGTGGACATTTGTAATCTTGATGAGATCATTTGGGAAATGGTGCCGCGTAAACATATTCGCGCTATTATTGAGGTTGATGTTGCATGTGGAGTCCTCAACTACATAGTTCTACGACAGTCGGTTCTACATAGCTGGAACAAACCCGGATTTATATACGGCCAAGGATTGGATTTTGGGAATGTTTCCTGTTGTTATTACAACAACAACAACTCCAATTAAAGTTAACGAAATATAAAAATATGTACACAATAAATTAGAGGTCGGTAAAGTACCGATTTCTTCCACTTTTAGTACCATATCACAGTTTGCAAAGCATGACATTCTCACCCCATTTAATTATATATAATACATTGATTGATACAACATACATTGATTGATATAAATAAAAAGTTAATAGTAGGAACAGATATAATTCCGTATAAGACATAGGCGAAGGTTTAGACTGAGTTGATCCATTTTTGATACCAAATCGCACTATGTTGATCGAAACATGACCCCTTACTACTATTCTTTTCAATGTCGACTCACAATGTGCTATAGGAAGTACTCTCGGTACTTTATTTGTATGTCTCACACTATCTGTTATATATATTTTGCTTATATTTGTTTGCAAAGAGAATCATGGTGATGGATATTATGTTAAAAGGGGCTCAACGGCCCTCTTAAACTATACTGCGCTAAGCGACCTAATTCGGTTAAGAAATATTGCATACTGACCAGTATATACATGTGTAGTCAACTGGAAATTCTAGATCCTGCTTCAAATGGCTCTTAAAGTTTAATGATTAATTAGCCAAATTATCATCCTCCAGTTTCATCAAATCATATCTTTTTCATATTAGTTATCGTTTGCAAAGACATAAAATTAATTTGTTTCATGATTCTTATCATTTTGATACGCATAATTAAATAACTCGAATAACCCTCTAAGGCCTTAAAAAGAACTTATAGGTGAACAAACTGTAATATTGGGTGCATGTTACTAAAGTCAATGATTTTAGATTTAGAATTGATCACTGTATAAAAAATATAGAAGATAATTGTTGATACCATTTCAGTTTCAAAGTTTTATGAAACTGATCAACATCTCATCAACCATTTCTTTTATTTAATTATATTAATGTACGAATTTGTTATATATCCTAAATTGTTCGAAATCGACTTAATTAGTATTTGATGTAAAAACATATTTTTAAAATTATTATTTATATATAAAATATATTAAAATATAACCCTGATACCCTGATACCCCGAGTTTGTTGTATAACGCTTCTTCTTTTATTCAATAGTTCACAGTTGTAATGACAATTTGAGAGTATAATTTTTCGTGTGCGGTGGTGTTTCCGATTTTCCCTATTTCATACAAATTAATTAGAAATGTCTTAATATAATTGATTTTTGGATCGAATCTTCGTTCTGTTGTTAAACAATATTTGGGTAGAAAAGAATTTTTCTAAATAATATAATAAGGAAGTTTTTGATTATGAAAAAGTTAGCTACATTAGTCCTTTATGTTGGGTAAATCCGAGAGCTATTTTTTTTAACAACGTCTTAACAAAACTTCGGTTTGTGAGAGAATGTCGTTTGCATTTAAGATAGATAAAGCGTTGAAGGCGAATTTGTATAAAATATGTCGTCTTTGTGGAATCGATAGAGAGGACAAGTACGACATATTGGATGCTGACACAGATGACCAGGAACCGGTAGATTGCGATGGCGAATTGAAACTGCACCAAAAAATTATACAATGCATTGGAATTACAGTAAAAGATGTTATATATATAATCGTCTTACATGAAATAAGATTATCATTTGCCCTTTTAGGTTTGCAAGGATGATAAAATGCCTCAAAGTGCTTGTGGACTTTGCGTGGATAAAATCAATGATTTTTATGAGTTTCGTGAAATGTGTTATGCTACAGATGTTCAAACAAGGAAGTTGCTTGGATTGAAATGTGGGGCACAGAAAAAGGTAAAAACTCTAACAGATAAAACATATACTTTTAAAGTGTTTACGTTTTAGATCGTTAATGCGGATGTCAAACCCAGTATTGATATAAAAGAGGAAGGTGCTTTAAAACGCGGACGTAAGCGCAAATCAGATGAGATGGAGTCGACTGAGATAAAGCGGGAAACAGTTCCAGTAGCGCTGGCAAATAAAAAGCAACGTTTAAACGAGCTACCGCCAGATACAAAAAAGAAAGGAAAATTTGGGAAAACAGTTGACAAGAGTTTAAAGCCCAAAGAAGAAATGTAATTATGTATAATAAACATTATATAGTATTAAAGGGAGTATGTATTTAATGCAGTAACTAAGAATCTAATGTAAAATTCTCAATAATGCAAAGAAACCCAGGGTTAATATATAATTTTCAGGACAATGACATTTTTAAATATTTGTAGACAAGAAGAACCAATGGATTTGGAAATACCATCAACTACGAATACCCATATAACGAAATTTCGACAAGTATGCAATATATGTGATCAAGGGTTTATTAGCAAAATCAAATTGGATCAACATATTGCGGCAATACATATGCCTAACATTCCGCGATACATTTGCACAGGCTGCAATGAAACTATTAAAAAAACTAACGACATCAAAAGTCATCAGTTATGGCATAAGTTAACTAAAACGCCTTATATATGCGGACATTGTGGGCAATCATTGATCAGTTCCTATGCGTATTCTAGGTATGTATAGGTATTTTTTCAGAAAACATATTTGAGTTTAATAAAAGTACATTTTCTTAACAGACATCTTAGGGATCACACTGTGGAAATGCCTCCAAATTTGTGGGTGCTCGATCGTGAATGCCCTCAATGTCATCAGACTTTTCTAACCAACTTTCTTTACAATACACATTTATGTGCAGTACGGACTAAAAAGTGCGCTGGTTGTAATCGTCAGTTACGTAATGAGGTTGAGTATCAGCGTCATGCAGCCCACTGTGCTAAAGTTTATTTGAATTACTCAAAACATATACCAGTTGCAGCCCTGGCTTCAGAATCCACAATTCGTATTAAAAATGAAAACGAAGTAGAGGCCGCTGCTGCCGAAGCGTTTGCTCGCAACACTGACATATCGTTGGACATGGCACCAATCGTGTCTTTAACTCGTATATCGACCCCTGAAATAATGGCGGCTAGCCATGGTAGCACCACAACAGAATATAATAATGATAGTATTGGAAAACTAGTGGACGATGCAAAAATGTCTGGAAAAAAGGGCAGTAAAAGAGGAGTATCTCGTAAGGATCTTAAAAGAGTAGATAACTTATTAAAATCAACATTAGATGTACTAGTGAGCATTAAGCATGAGCCAGAGGTGCATGTGGAAACTGATTCAGAAACACCGTCACCATCCGATGAAACTGCCAAAACAGATGAGGAGTCTGCAATGAGGAACGATGATGGTTTTAATCATGATGATAGCTTTCAACATCGAGATGATGAAGGTGATGATGATGATGATGATGATGATGATGATGAAGGCCCCAAAATTGATGATGAGGATGAAATAGCTAGTGGGAATACTACTGACATAGCAATCAAACGTGAACCAGCGGAGAATTGTTTTGCCCAAAACACTCTGCAAATCAAGCAAGAAGTGATTGACGTAGACAATGAGAACTTAGCTCCAACTACGAAAATGCCAGTATTAAAATTGAAAATTAAAAAAGAACATGGCACATTAAATTCATCAATTGTAGAAGAACAAAGTGTCCGAGTAGAAAAGAAAAAGAAGAAAAAAAAACGAAAAGATCCAATGCGAAATAAGGATAAGTCAGTAAGTAGTTTAAAAGATTAAAAAAATGTTTAAGAATGTGGAACAATTTTACCAATACGATTTATTTACTTCCAGTTGGTTGAAAATGATCTTATGTCTGGGAATGGAACTTCACGTGAAGAATCTGATGTGGTTGGGGATACTCTGCCAAATCAAAGGTTTTTAAGGCCTATCAAACAAGAACAAGTGGACGAAACTGACGAAGAATATGAGAGTAATAAGATAGAAAATAATGAAGCGGTACATCCAGAGCCAACTGTCATGACCACAATCCCAATACCGCAATTCCAAATATCTGCAATTTCAAGTGGTGTTGAATTCGGCGATAATAAGTCGTCTACCGAAGATAAGGCTAATGACGAATCCAGCGAAGCAGCAACAACACCTCACACTGCTAGTATTCGAGGTTTGAAAGAGGATATTAAACCGAGCAAAGCTGAATTAGAACGTTTTTTCCAAATCACTAGCGTTAGTTATGGTGTGCAGATGGAACATGAAGAAGAAAATGAAATTGAGAATGAATCAGACTGTAATACTGCATTTTCAAACTCAATGGTTCCAGCTACAAGTATGGTACAACGAAAACTAGCGAAAACCGTACATAAAGTTGTTAAACATAAAAGTGCAGAACAAAAGGTTGTGACACAAGCACGATCGGCGAAGGCATTCAAGTCTACGTCAGGAGTTAGTAAGGCAAACGCAAATACCAATAGCGGTATTTCTCAAGCCAATTTAGGGTATGTTCCCCAAATTCAAATTAAACCTGAACCAGTTGATCGTGGTTATGAGGATGTATTCAGTGCGTATGAGTCAGCTACAAATTCTTCTGCCGCAAACGCATTACAAATATCTATGAGGGAGATGGCAGAGCAGGAATATTTAAATAATATTGATTTCGCAACAATACAAATCAAACAAGAAAAAGACCTTGATGTGTCCGACGTCGAGATTACAAATACACACATCGTGGCAAATGCCATAACCAATGGCAAGCTATCAAATGGTGAAGAATCTCAATATTCTGGAAACGATGAGGGCTCGGATAGTATGGATAATGAAGAAACCGATGAAAACGAGGAAGACGAAGACAATGATGATGATTGGGTAGGCATTAAGAAAGTAGAAGAAGAAAAACGCGAGTATCGTGAACTCGAGATGCCACCGCTATTATCAACAGAAGTTCAGGGGTCAAATGAAAATGTACACTGTTATGAAGACACGTTTACATGTACGCCTAACTTAACAGAATCACGTAACGAAGATACTGATGATTTATTATCAGTGAGACAGGCGTTGGAAAGCGGAAGCGTCGAGCAAAAGAAATCCAAGTGCGTATTAAGTAATATTACTTCAGTAAATGAACCTACCACAAGTGCATTGCTAACGAATACTGATGTATCGAAATCGAGTAATGAAGATTTACTAGCGCATCCATTAATGATAACAGCCATTTACAGCCAAACCGACGATGCGGTGTCTAAGAAATTCACACAAACAAGTGCTGCAGTTACGCCTCAGGATGAAATAGGGTATTCTCATGATGTGAATGAAGCTCTCGTTGAAATGCAAACGTTAAAAATTGAGAGTGTCATTGCTGGGTGTTCGACTAGTTTTGATGATCTTTCAAAAGATGATAATCAGTTGACCGGTAAATTTTCAGCTCCGTTTGCTGGGCAATTGACGAAGGTTGGTGATGTGATTGACAGAAGCTATATTAGGAACAACGAAGACAGTGAATTAATAAATGATGTCATAGATACGTATCCAGAAGCGCGTATGATGTGTATTGAGATAAATCAAAACAAAGATGCTCTTCTTGATGCTCAGCCATTTTCTAATGTTCGGACAGAAACCGTATCAGCCATGGGTTCGTCACAAATGATATTAAATCCGAATATAAATATTGCTTCGGATCCTGCGCAGAACAATCCTGTTGAACTGGTTGGTGAGAACTTGGTTGAAGAAGTGCAGAATGTTCTTAACCAAGAAGTTGTCGAGGCACAAGCAATACAACGATTACTTGGCGCTGATCAATCCATTGCAGTGATTGCGCCAACACAAAATGTTGAAGAGGCCGAAAATCTTATGAACGAAAGCGTAGCCGAGGCGCAGCTGGAGCAGCGACAAGAAGCGCTTACTGATGTTCAGACAAGAAGTAACATGCTCTTGATACCAAGTGATCTAGAGTGCTATGAAAGCGCCAGTAGCAGTGCTGAAGGAACCAGTCAAAGCAGAATGATCAATCACACATTCCTGCTAGATGAGAGTAACATTAATGAAATAGCCGAAAATAATAATAACGCAAATATTGAGCGAGAATTACATGATGATGTTGCCTCAACAACTACTACGAACCCGAACACAGCTAACTCCAGCGACATTGACACCAATAGACGAAACAATACAGATACCAGAGATACAAAAATAACTGATTTAACATGAAAATAGAAATAAATTAGGCACACGATCCTACATCTTAAACAATGAGAGTTAGGTATGTGACAAAATTGCGAAAGAAATAGTAAAGAGTCGGAAGATGAAGTAGAATTAGGTTATTACTGAGGTTAGATTTTCGCTAATTATTCGGTGATTATATGGTGTATTTAGGTATATTTTAGCTTTTATTTTGTATTATATGTTTAAACATACATATGCATATTAACTTTAGCATAGAAAGTGTATTGGATTTCTTTCAAAGTGTAAACAAAATTTATAATTTAATTCTTGTCAGAGGATCTATTTTAGCTTTCAGTTCTTTGTTAATATGGAACTTTAAGTTAGATGATTAATTTAAGAAATAAAATTAAGCTTAAATTATATAACAATATTATTTACAAGAAGCGACTGATGTGTAATCATGAGCTCAATCTACTCTACAAGAGTAGCATTTATTTTCACATATACATACATACAATGTCTATATAAATATTTCTGATGTGGAACTTTGTTCTAAAGAAGATTTGTATAATACCCAAGTGGATATAGCATAATGTTATTAATAATAGGTTTTTTGTTGGATTAAATGCGGTTACTTGCTCCAGAAATGGCGCGTATCTCATTGCACCATATACACATATACTATTTTAATGAAATGTATGTTAAAATAATTTTCTAGCATGTAGCAATGCCATATTGCCAATTTGTACATTACGTACATCGTGAAACAGAAAAGCATTATAAGTACATTATTTTTTTGTAAGCAAAATTTATCAAAATTATGAATAATTGCATAATATAGATTACTAATAAATTCGTAATCCAAACAATAGCAATGCTAGCAATACTTTGTTTGATATCTGTAAATATAAAACAATTAATGAGGGTCCATTTACATATTTAGTCTTCTCTCCTTGTGAACATCGTGATTTTCCATTTGTTGTTGTTGTAGCAGAAGAAAATATTAACAAATAATTTTGAGAGATTAAGTTTCTTGTATTATGCTGGGATCCGACAAATCGGCTTGTCGGATAAAATCCCGGTCCGTTCCGGTTACGTAGGACCTGACTGTCGTGGGAACGGCAAAGGTCTAACGTTCTGCTTTTTGACCTTCGATTTGGATTCTTTTGGGCAATAATTTAATAATCTAGATGCCAATCGCTAAGTTCCTTAGGCTTTTCTAAAGGTGTTTGTTATTTATTACAATCAGATACATTTAAACCTCGATGTTGGGGTTTAATCGACTTTGGCTAATTATATTCATTTGAATTCAAAAGACCAGTAACATATCTTTGGTAAGTTTAAGAACATATTTTTATTTATTATATTTTAACTTGGATAGACATACATATAACTGTAATAAATATTTTAATAAACTTAAAAGTTTCATTTGAAATAATATTGTTAACAATGTTTTGCGGTATATTTTTAATTCAAAATGTAATAAATAACCTGCACTGTTAATGTATATCATAAACCATAAGTTGACATTTATCAAATAATATGAATACATAACTTAACTTTATTTAATAGCTGTATAGCAATTAATTCTTTAGGCTCTAAAGAAATGACTATATTTTGTTTGCATTAAATGCGTTCTTGTTACTAAGCAAGTTAACTTAACTTATATGTTTCAATATACAATACGTGCATTGTTTAAACCTCAACTTATTTGAATTTTTTCTCTTAATTATTACACATCTAGAGTTCAAAGGCAAATAAATTTATATGTAAATACATATAAATACGAGTGTGCATGTTTGCCTATGTCTATGTATATGTTTTTGTAGACGTTAAATGTATTGCTTCTTTACTAATCTATAATTAACTTTTAAGTTTTTACTTTGCATATCTGAATGTGGATACATTTTTGTTTTTTTGTTTTTGTTAATTTTTTATTGTTATGTTGCATACTGGCTGCATCATTATAGCTAGTGTAATCACTTTTTCTATATATCTATTTAATATTATTTAAAGTATTCACCTAAATATCATATTAGCTCAGTTGTATTATGGTGTTTCAATGAGGATCGCAATTATAATTTCTTTGCTGATATTAGTTAAAAAAATAACTAGATGAAATAATATAAGCATTTAAAAGTGGGTGTATGTGTTGAAATTCTAAATAGTAAAAATAAAAGTTTCTTCTTTTTTAATTGTGTAAATAGGCATGTTCGCAAGATTTCAAAAGTTAGTTAGAATTTATGAATATTGTAAAATGCATACATACCTATAAACTTAAAAGCTTTTATAGTTGAATTCTTCGGAGAACTCCATCTATTGATTTATATATGCTATTCAATTTCAACTGAAGTAAGTATTATTCTTACGGAATTGAAGCTGATCTCCATGTAAAGATTATTTTTCTTCGAGCGTTTTGACTTAACTTCATAATTTAATTAATTTGTTCAGGTCAAAATTAATAATTTTTAAAAATCTATGAATAACTTTTTGGCACACCAATAACTTATGTACATTGATATATATTTAAAAATTACGTTTGAAATAAAACTGTTTTAGACTTCGTAAATTGTTTTTCTTACGTCATCGTTTCAAATACCACCGATGAACGTTTGAATAGTCACTCAAAGTCACTATAAAACATCGCAGAAAACAGTGGGAGCTTTATATACCAATGACATTATGGCAGATTATATAAAATTTTTGAAGTTTTTTTATTCGATTTGAATAATCATTCACTCAAAGCTGTGTTTCCGGACATGTTAACTTCTAGAAGAATAACAGAACCGAGAAATACACATATATATGCCATATTAATTGAAAAATTTTTAATTAATGTTAGGTTGAAAAGAGGAAACTTAAATATTTACTAACTGGCAATATTAATGGTTTTAATGTTTTTCGCTTATGTTCTTTTCAATACTTCTTATACATCTTCACTCGGAATTATACTGAGAAGTCTTCATGTACCAGCCCTACGAACTCAGTCCAAAAAAAACCTTTTTATTTTCAATGTGACAATTATTTCCGTTGTTGTATATTTTCCCCAATTGTAAAAGTACTATAAATGCATCTTGCTAACTAACATATATATGTTCGCTTCACCGTTTCATTGGTCTTACTATGTGATCAGATTTAATTCCAAATTTTCGAACACACATTTATATATTTTATTTTTGTACAATTGTTAATAGTTTTCAAGTCAACTTTTTGTTATGTAATACAAATATAACTTTATTTCATTCCAATGAAACATTCCCTAAGTCTATCACTTGTTTTGGATTTCACTGGTTCCAAAAACACTCCTTGAATACAAATATTTTTATATCATTAAGTTAATATTAGCTACTTAGGGCTAAAGAATTTAACTTTTAATTGAGCAGGGATATGCAATTTACATATTACTATGTATGTAAGTATAGTGTCAACAATTAAAGAATTTAGAGATATTTAGCAATACGTTAAATAAATTAATTAAAAAACGGCAGAATCTGCTAGCGCGTTAAAGCGATGCCAACCATTTAATCTTTATAAACCCGATGATGCACCCTTTGTTTTAAAACTACACAAAAGTAGAATTTGAAACATGTCTAAACTTTTATTTAGGCTCACATTAGTTATTTCTTATTATTCCTTTATTCAATATATTTTTGTCTGTTGGCATCACCAGTTTCAAGAAAGCAGAAATTAAATAAAAGAGTATATAGTATATATATGTATATGGTAGATCGCTATAACAGATATATACATAGATAGATTAGATAGAATTTAATTAGTCAACGAAATATCAATTAAATATTTGACTTTATAATGTATTATTTTGCATCGATTGTACAATTCATTGTTAACATGAAGATGCTTGCATCACAACTCTGTTGTAAATGACTTATTTAATCCTCCCATTCATCGTCATTACCAGACGAATCGTCGTTTTCATCATCTGACGGCTGCATGACGCGTTCCCGTTCGAGCAAAGCTCGCCTTAAAGCGACCGCCAGAGCATCGCTACCAGCGGGACCAGTGGCGTCATCGCTATTGCGATTGGCCGGCGTACGATCATGCGATGGCTTTAATTCAAATCCGCCGCGAATTTCAGACATAAGATCACTATGCGAATCCCCACTGCCTGTGCTGAGTGCAGCCGCATCTACTTTCTGCAACAATTAAAATGAAAACGGTTATTAAATTAAATATATAAAATAAGAAATATATTAATTTGATATTTTTAGATACCTTTAATGTCTTGCCTTTACGTATGCTCTCCAGTAGAGCATTGCGAACGTCTGGTACAACCGGCAATTGTGTTGTTGGCCGCTTTGTTTCAACTGCCGGTGCATCAGTCGTATTTGTTAATGGTGATTCAGCTATTGCTGGTGGTGGAGGTGGAGGTGGAGGCGGTGGTGGAGGTGGCTGTAATTGAAAAAATTTAGAAAATACATTTCGGGGGTAATTGGGAAACTTACTGCTATGGCTGGTGCAGCCACTATGGGTTGAGGTGGTGCTGGTGGGGGTGGAGCAACGTTTATGGGTGGCGGTCTTGTAGGTGGTGCTGGTGCACGTGCAGCACCTGGCACTGTTGTGGGCACCGGTGGAGGTGGTTGTCTTGCCGGAGGCGGTGGTGGTGGTGCAGTCCTTTGGCTTACATTTGAACCATTTTGGTGCTGATAGCGATGTAATTATTTGTAAAAATTAGTATCGTTATTATTAACAACCATTTGATGCTTCATAGACTTACATGCTGATGACGACTTGGCACAGGTGGAGGCGCAGCGGGGGCAGTAGTCTCTGGCGATTCAACACGTTCCGATTTTACCGATGCTAACACATTATTGCTCTGAATGAAGTCGTAGATGAATGCACGTGTGTCGCGATCTTTTAGCTCATTCTCGGATACACCAGCTTTGGCAAAGAAGCTTGTGAGTACTTCGTCATTCTCATTGCCTGTTATATCGAAACCCTTATCTGCATCCCAACCCAGGTGACTGATGTGTACAAAATTTGTCGGTGTACTTATATCAGCCTTTGTAACTTTCTTCTTCTTGTCCTTGCCGGATGATGAACCCGAAAGACCAAAACTACTGCTGAGAAAATTCTTTGATGGTGCCATCGGATTGGGTCCAGGAGTTAGTGTAACAGAATTAATTTTTTGAGGATGGTTTCGCAATTGCACGCTGGAATCTGTTGTTGTTTGATTGATCGCAGTCATTGGTCTCGTTGGGTCTCTGTTTACCGGCGGAGGAATGTTTGGAGCTGTTTGCGCTTTAGCACGATTCCGTTTTTCTACACAAAATATAGAAATAAATCATTACTAACATCCTTATATTAAATTATTTGAAAATAGGTTTAACGAAGAGCACTAACCTAATTTCTTTCGATTTCTCGTTTCAATTGTCGCGTCCACAGCCCTGTAAAATGAATCGCACTCCTCCTCAGAAACAAAATTCAAACCTACGTGTCCATCCTGATGAGAAATGCATATAATTTACATTAGTAATTTGCTTATTTTCTATAAAATTCCGATATTAAATTAAAATGATCTACTTATGTGGATATAGAACCATATTATAGTATGTTTTTGATGAACTAATTTAATTATTTGTAAGATATTTTCAATGGTATTTATTTCAGTAAAGAAAAAAAAACTTGCTCATAATTCGTCAAAATTTTATTTTGCTAAGTATGGGAGTATCTTAAGCTCAAGTTAAAAGTAACTCCAATATATATATATATATATATATTATATATATAGACTATTATATATTATATTATATTATGTTATATATTATATTAGATTATATATATTATATATATAATAATGTGTACATATTATATAAAATTAACCTATGAGCAGTGAATAGCAATTAATTTGAATAAATACACCGGTGACCTTATAATTAGAAACGATTTGATTTAATTTTAATAAATTTTTAGGAATATTTATAATAATTTTTATATTCCTAAAAATAGTAGTATATTGTAAATAGGTAGTATATTGTTTAAGTTTGAATTAGCTCATAAGTAAGGTTCATTTTTTATAATTCCTTTTTTTGTATTATTGTTTATGTTTTTCCAAATAAAAGTTAAATTAGAACATATTTGCATGGAGAAAATGCGTATTCCTAATGGTATTTAAAGTTTATTGATTTATATATCACACTTACCTGACCTTCGAACGTGAGAAGAAAAGGTCGCGCCTTTATCATTTTCATGGCGTCATACAACTCATGCTCCCATATCTGTTCGTTTTTTATTAAACAGTAAGCGCGCAGGAAGTACGATCGTTTCGCGCTATCTTTTACAAAACACACGACACCAGTATGCTTCTTCTTCCAATGCGAATGTGCGGAACCCTCCGTTTTGTAGATCTGCACTACCGCTGTGTTTAACGTCTGAAATATTACGAAATTTGCAAAATCGATTAACTTCATTGAATTTCACTTTCATTTTCTGCACAATTTTCAAAAAGTTGCTAATTGCAGAAAAGTAAAAAAAAATAGTTTGTTTTGTTTTTTGGACAACCTTCATTGGTTTGATCATCTTCAACTATGTTTATGCGAATGCGCTATATTTTAAAATGAGTTCTGCCGGCCATGCGCATATCTTTCCCGATTACGGTACTGATGCGTCTAAACTCCGACTATGCACTTTCATTTTCTTTTAGCCACTTTGGGTATTGGCGTCGTGACGACTAATGCCCACAATGACAGCAGCACTATAAATCAAATGGGCCTATTGCAAAGATTGAATTCGTATGGAAGACGTAATATGCGTATGTATGGGTAGATGATCGCTTATAGACATATATGAATGGTTCGAATGAGCGTGCGCAAAAATTGTATATTTTGCATATCAATGCATTTGAGTGTTGAGGCAAAAGTTGTAAAGCGACAAGGCAACATTCACTTGTAACTGACCAATAGCGTTAAAAAAAAATGAAAACAGTAGTAGTATTAGCGCTTACCAGTAGCTAGTTGTTCGAGGTGTGGATTGCGTATGCGCGCAATCGATCAGCGGCATTGGCCACCGTTTTGTATTCAGATTGGGCATTGTGAGCACGTAAAAATCATATCAGTACACAGAGCCAACGTTTGACAATGTCAATGAAACTTTTGCGCAACGACAAAACTCCAACATTATAAGAGGATTGTATTGCGTTGGATAAGCTGTAGTCAAAAGTTGTATTATGCGAGTTGAAGTTGCCCACCATCCCAGCAGTAA
Source organism: Bactrocera minax (assembly GCA_021498325.1). NCBI lineage: Eukaryota > Metazoa > Arthropoda > Insecta > Diptera > Tephritidae > Bactrocera > Bactrocera minax. The sequence goes on along the minus strand of JAKEEE010000064.1, from coordinate 607,856 downwards.
ATAGAATATTATTCGTATTAGTGAAGTATAAATACAGGATTTCTAATAAAACATATGTATGTAGGAGGCTGGCTCTAAAACTCAGTTTTACAACTTAAGGAAAGAAATGAACAATGTAATGTGTGACAGTGACAATGACAGTCGGGACGGAAACGGATCCGTCCAAAAAATTAAAATATTTATAGACATAATTGCTTTAGAGAACTTTAACCACTAATGTGAAGTATTGTAGATATATATCGATTTAATTATTAATTAATATAAATATAAAGATTAAGAGCTCCCTTACTTTTAGTATGTGCAAAGTCATAAAAATAAAAGTAGTAATGCTGAAATATATTAGCTATCAAAACTGTAGGAACTATATTTATATGACAACCCCAAAACATGATTTAAAATAGTTAAAGACAGAAATAAACTTAAAGTTAACCTAATTTAATTACTAGCGAATTTTTAATATTTAGAGCCTTTAACGGTGAATTGATTATATAATTATATTTATATAATTTCCTTAAAAAATTCTCAGCAAATGTAGCAGTGGTCCTCCTGGGAGATATTGTGGTTAAAGGGCAATCGTTTTCATTAAACATATCTATACCATGATTCCTAAATTAATTCGAAAACGTTTACAGTTTTTTCTTTTCTCTTCACGTACAATTATTACTATTGCAACCTTACAATGTGGTGCAAGGGCACATGGAATATTATCACAAATATTTTACGAAGCTTTATTTGTTTTAAAATTCTGTTTATTAGTAACAATATATAAGAGTGTGATAAATCTAGATATAAATATAGTATAAACATAACTTAGCGTGGACTAGTATTGCTTGAAAGTGACCCATTCTTACGCACCTTATAGCACAGTCGGATTTTCTATAGGTAGGCCTATCTTCATATAAGTGGTAGTGATAAAAGCATGCACATAATACTATTCGTGTATGTGTTCGTACAAAGTATGTACATATATTTGTTATAGCTATTTATGTAACGTTATAAAATATGCATCGTGTTCGTCTGGAGCCAGTGATGACAAGTGCATAAAAAGTACATGTGTTTAAGGGGTTAAATGAAGACAGACATTATTATGTTTGTTAATCAATAAGCTTACTTATGTTGTATATACGCAATAAATATTTTAAACGCAACGGAAATCGTCGACGGCTAGTGATGGATTATCTACTTGAAGAAGTTCTACGTCCTAATGTTCGTCGAAGTTTACTAATAAAGAACTAATTTTCAGATTGATATTACTGCCCCCACTTAAGTGGAAATATGATAAAACAAGTAAGGAAGGGCTAAGTTCGGGTTTAACCGAACATTTTATACTCGAAATGTGCAAGGATCAAAGGGGGGTAAATGCTTTCAGGTGCTGGCATAACTTTATATTAAAAAATGTTGCGGAAGAATTCAACATTCAATATTCGACGAAATTGCCAATGAATTGCAACCATATTTGGTGTCTTACTAACTTATATTACAGGTCATAGACTCATGTACCTTCATTGCTATATTTTGCTTCGTGTGAGAGATATTTATATTAAAATCTATCAAATTAACTCAGAAGTGATATATGCGATATAAACTCAACCAAAGTGGCTTAATTTGATATATTAGATACATGAGGAAAAGGTCAACCAGAGAAAAGGAAATCATTATATTAGCAATAAGCGGCTTAGACCATTATTCATATTTAGCACGAAATCACATTGTGTTTAAGAAAACATATCCACTTAATTTCATTAAAATATCACACATATTGACCAACATAAACGGTTTAAAGTTAGATGGAAAGTCGGGAATTATTATATCGGGCATTTTTAGGATAGATAGATTTTAGGAAGATCTCCACTGATCACATTAACCCTTTTCATTATTCAAGTATATTAGGGAACATGTTTTTACGCAATTTTGTGAAGGTAACTCACACAGTGATCGACATACTCGGCATAAAGTCTGCTCGAATAGCGAAAATCATTATATGTAGTATATGGGAAGTGGGATAATTCGTAGACCGATTTCACACATTTTCGCCAGTAAACTATGGTATATCCGATATTACACGTTCACTGAATTTACTAAGATATCTTACAGATTTTCCGTTATACATGGTATAAAGTGTACCCAGAGGTTGAAAATCCGTATATTAGATACATGGGGGCTAGGGGAAGTGCTTAGCTGATTTTATCCATTTTAAGAACATAGACATACTGTTTACAGAAAGAGACGCTCTCTAAAAATCAAAGAGATAATTCACATATTGACCGTTATATATGGTATAAAGTCTACAGGAAGGTTGAAAATCTGTATATTAGGTATATGGGGGCTAGGGGAAGTATTTACCCGTGTTTCGCAATTTTTGATATCAGAGCACATTATTATGATGGAAAGATAATCCTCTAATTTCATTACAATATCTTACAGATTTCCCGATATTTTCGATAAAAAGTCAGATAGAGGCACTGAGGTCCTAATATTGGGTATCTAGTGGCTTGAAAAGTTATAATCCGATTTCGAATATTTCTACGCATGATATGGCATATCTTGAAGGCACTATTTGTACAAAGCTTAATTCCAATACAAGGCAAAAACAATGTCAGGTGCCAAATTTTATTGAAGCACGGATTCCTATGCCACCCTTCCATATCATACTTGCTGTAAGATCTAAAGTTGCGGACGAGTTTCTTCAGCGAGTTAACGCACTTTTAGTAGTTTTCAACATAACCTTTGTATTGGAGGTGGGTGTGGTTATTATCTGATTTCACTTATTTTCCCAGTGTATAAGGAAATGCTAAACTTACTCTAAGCTTACTCGGAGCAAGTTTGATTGATATAGCTATAAAGGTTTCTAAGATATGTACATTAAACCTATTTGGGGAGGGGCCATGCCCATTTTTACAAAAATTTTTGCCCAAATATGCCCCGCTCTACTAGGATCCTCTATATCAAATAACACGTTTATATTTTCATTTGTTGCTTAGTTATAGCACTTTATCGGGTTTCGATTAATGGCATTTTGAAGGCGTGGCAGATGTCCAATTATACCCATCTGCAATTCCATCCGTCTTACGATGACAAAGAACACGTGTGCCAAGTTTCATTAAAATATCTTAATTTTTACTCAAGTTATCGCTCTCACGGACGGACGGTCGGACAGACAGTCACTCGGATTTCAATTCGTCTGTTCATCCTGGTCATTTATATATATATATGTCTATATCTAACTCGATTAATTCTAGGTTTTACGAACAATTGTTAGGTGAACATAACTAAAATAATCTCTAGCAATGTGTTGCGAGAGTATAAAAAAACCTGACCTACAACAATGGAGTCTACAGGAACGAAACTAGATTTCTTTCCGAGAACATTCCCCAAAATGTTTGGGAATATCTTATACCTTTAAACATCATCAACAACAAATTATAGTGAACTGGTGCAAAAATGCTAATTTTCCCGTTCCCATTTCTAACTAACTTCATTTAAAATAAACCAGATTTCTATACAACTTAACTAATAATAATAATCTAATATTAATATTTTAAATTTAATATACTTGGTTTGATTGCCCTAAAATATAATCTTTCTAATAATACTATTTGACAAAAGTGTTTCCTTTCAGATAAAAAAACGGATGAAAGGTTAGCCAAGCTTCTCAACTTAATTATATCTGTGAACATTACAGTAATGACTTATTTAATGCCACTCAAAGTGCCTTTTGACCCATTGTTGTTGTGTTGCTGTTTGTGCTAGCTTTGTATTTGGATGCGATGAATGCAGTAGCCCAACCGGTCTATATGTGGCGCCACATTTTAACCTACATTTTGTCGAATCAATAAAATTATCATTGTCTTTTTACTGCTCGCAATACATTTTGTATGTGTGTTTTCTGACCTTGCCTGAAAACGTTGTTTTCTATTGTAGAAATTGGTGCAATTGAAAAATAGAAAAAATTACATAATATTTCTACCTGTCGACATAGACAAACGTCGAGTTAGGTAAAGCGCCTTTTTATACTCTCGCAACATGTTGCTACAGAGTATATTAATTTTGTTCACCTAACGGTTGTTTGTAACACCTAGAACTAAACGATTTAGATACAGACACATATATATTTAAATGATCAGGATGAAAAGACGAGTCGAAATCCGCGTGACTGTCTGTCCGTCCGTCCGTGCAAGCGATAACTTGAGTAAAAATTAAGATATTTTGATGAAATGTAGTGACGTATATTGACGTGTAGCAACACGTGTTCTTTGTCATCGTAAGACGGATGGTATCGCGGATGGGTATAATTGGACATCTGCCACGCCTTCAAAATGCCATTAATCGAAACCCGATAAAATGCTATAACTAAGCAACAAATCAAGATATAAACGTGTTACTTGGTACAGAGGATCCTAGTAGGGTGGGGTATCTGTGGGAAACTTTTTTGTAAAAGTGGGCATGGCCCCGCCCCCCAATAGGTTTAATATATATATATCGGAACCGTTAAAGCTATATCAATCAAACTTGCCTCAACTAATTTTTTCTAGCATCTATTCATATACAGAGAAAATTAGTGAAATCGGATAATAATCATGCCCACCTCCCATACAAAAGTTATGTTGAAAACTACTAAAAGCGCGTTAACTCGCTGAAAGAACACGTTAGAAACATTAAATTTTGCAGCAAATATGACACGGAAAGGTTGCATAGGAATCCGTGTAAGTTCTTGGTGATAGGTGTGGCAACGCCCACTTTTAGGTGGAATTCCATATCTCAAGAACGACTTAACCGATTTCAACAAAATTTGCTACGTTTTCGGATTATATTTGCATTCTTATGTCACCCTGTGAAAATGGGCGGAATCGGATAAAAACCACGCCTACTTCTCATATAACACAAGTTTAAGTTTCATCTGATCCTTTCACTTTAAAGTAGATAAATCGAGTAGCAATTAAGATATGAAAATAAAACTTTGTACAAAGAGTGCTTTCAAGATATGCCATATCATGCGTAAAAATATACGAAATCGGATTATAACTTTTCAAGCCACTCGATACCCAATATTAGGACCTCAGTGCCTCTATCTGACTTTTTATCGAAAATATCGGGAAATCTGTAAGATATTGTAATGAAATTATAGGATTATCTTTCCATCATAATAATGTGCTCTGATATCAAAAATTGCGAAACACGGGTAAATACTTCCCCTAGCCCCCATATACCTAATATACAGATTTTCAACCTTCCTGTAGACTTTATACCATATATAACGGTCAATATGTGAGTTATCTCTTTGATTTTTAGAGAGCGTCTCTTTCTGATAACAGTATGTCTATGTGCTTAAAATGGATAAAATCAGCTAAGCACTTCCCCTAGCCCCCATGTATCTAATATACGGATTTTCAACCTCTGGGTACACTTTATACCATGTATAACGGAAAATCTGTAAGATATCTTAGTAAATTCAGTGAACGTGTAATATCGGATATACCATAGTTTACTGCCGAAAATGTGTGAAATCGGTCTACGAATTATCCCACTTCCCATATACTAAATATAATGATTTTCGCTATTCGAGCAGACTTTATGCCGAGTATGTCGGTCACTGTCTGAGTTACCTTCACAAAATTGCGTAAAAACTTGTTCCCGAATATACTTGAATAATGAAAAGGGTTAATGTGATCAGTGGAGATCTTCCTAAAATCTATCTATCCTAAAAATGTCCGATATAAGAATTTCCGACTTTCCATCAGACTTTAAACCGCTTATGTTGGTCAATATGTGTGATATTTTAATGAAATTAAGTGGATATGTTTTCTTAAACACAATGTGATTTCGTGCTAAATATGATAGAAATCGGTCGAGATCATGGTCTAAGCCGCTTATTCCTAATATAATGATTTCCTTTTCTTTGAATTTTTCCTCATGTATCTAATATATTTATTAAACCACTTTTGTTGAGTTTATATCGCATATATCACTTCTGAGTTAATTTGATAGATTTAATACATATATAGTAAGACACCAAATATGATTGCAATCCATTGACAATTTCTTCGAATAATGAATGTTGAATTCTTCCGCAACGTTTTTTAATATAAAGTTATGCCAGCACCTGAAAACATTTCCCGCCTCTGATCCTTGCACATTGCGAGAGTATAAAATGTTCGGTTACACCCGAACTTTGCCCTTTTTTAGTTGTTATATTAGAAAAAGTTTATTTCGCACAATTCTTGTTATTGAAAATTGCTGAAAAATAGTGGCATACTCAATGACAGAGTGTTCAAAATATATAATTTTAAGTTTTTACTTTTATTTGTCAATATATGCTCCAGGGTTATTCACCTCTTTAAACTATTGAAAATGGTTGTTGAATCGAGCTATGTAATGTCGAGGTATGTAATTTGTACAAATGTTACTTAAATATGTTAGCACTTTAGTCACATTTTTCTTAACTCTATTTCAAAATTTACACCAAACAAACAATATTGCAACTTTCTGATAAGTGTCTGATAATCACTTGAATTGTTTTCGTTTGGGCGTATTAACGCAAATATTGTTTATACAGGTCCATTACTATATATATATATATATATTCGTACATATGAAAAGAAACATTTTAAATATAATAAGAATATTGTACTAAAGATTAGCACTTGTTTTCAAGACAAACTTGGAGATAGACATAGATTATTAGCTTTCCAAAAGTAGGACAGTGGTCATTAGTAAAACTATCAACTAACAACTTGGATGAGTATCACAATAGAATAAAAATGAAAAGATAATTGTATATATTTAAAGCAAACCAAAACATAATAATTTAGATATCCTTGTTATGTATTACGGAAAAAACACATAACATATGTATATGCACAAAAATATAATATATAAATGACCAGTTGATAGACAAAATGTATATGAAAATCGATAAGTCATAGATTTGATTACACAGGTGATTTTATAAGGCTAATGTCGGCCATATGCTCAATCTTTTATATCAACCAGTTGTTATCATCACCAGTGTGAACTCTTTAGGGCAAAACATATGAGCTGAGTTGTTATACATATATTTACCGCATTATGCAACCAAGTAATATGATAGCAAGGTACAAATTTGATAAGAATAACCTAAGGAATTATATTTATTTTGCAAAATAGCCCTAAGTCTTTTATAGTTGTATGTAATGATCACGCTAATAGATAGTCAAGTGTCATTATGTGGAAGAGTGAATATTGCAAATCTCAAACATTAATAATAATGATAGGAGTACAATTGAAATATTTAACATTATAGAAGCTCTTACTATTATGAAATACTACTATTATTTTATATATATATAAAAAACATGTATTTTGTGTTATTTAGATTGTTAGTACTATTTTAATTGCTTGCTAGTTCATATTGTTTGAGGTGATAATTTTCTCAAAATTATTACAACGCAATTGTGCCATATGTTTTCCGGAGATTAAAAAAAAAAATATGCTCAGATGTTTTTTGATAAACATCATTTTAAAACAGAAGTGTAATGGAAACTTTTCATATTTCTATAAAGCAAAACTGTAATTTTTAGTTGATTTTGATTGTGGAAAGTGGTTAAATACAGCGAATATTATAACTTATCTTATCACACTTCTGTAATTAACAAATTTCGTTTATATATTCATGTATACATATAATTTAAATGGTTTGTAGATATTGATATTTTCTAATCTACATACACTATTGTATACATACATATGTTGAAATCTAATATACATACACAATATTGTGGCTCAAAATTCTTTGAGATAAGAACAGATATGACATAAGAAATACACTCAGCAGCAAAAAGTCTGCGTACACGGTTATGTCTTATTTTTTTTTGTTAAAAAATAATAAAAAAAAAAAATAGAAATTCCAGAGCAAAATCACATACAAAGAGTGATTATTAACCACAAAGATACCGGCGATTTTGTATCTCGGCCCCGTCCAGGGCGGCCAAAAATATTAACACAGCGTGAAACTCGTAACGTTTTGCAAAGGGCGAAGCCCTTTAAGGAAAGTTTTAACAAGACACTTTGCACTGCCACCGTCCGCAAATTTTTGAAAGAAGCTGGGTATCATGAGCATGTCCCACCCATGAAGCCATTTATATCGCTAGTCAATAGTCGCGTATTGCTTTCGCGAAAGAGCACTTAAATAAGCCCCGAGAGTTTTGGCAGAAGTTATTTTTTCCGATGAGAGCAAGTTTTGCGTCTTTGGAATCAAGGGACGTAAGATTGTGTGGCGAAAAACAGGAACGGCACTCGATAAGGAAAACTTGGTGCCTACTGTGAAGCATGGTGGTGGCGGAGCAATGATATGGGGGTGCATGGCTATTAATGGTGTGGGCCGAATGGAATTTATAGAGTCCACCATGGACAAATATGCATACCTTAATATCTTGAAAAGAAAGTTTAAGCAAAGCGCGGAAGAATTGGGTCTAGGAAGTGACTACTATTTTCAACAAGATAACGACCCGAAGCTTACAGCAGACATAGTTAAAAAATGAAATACAAATATAAAATCCTTTACTGAATATGAAATAAATTGGATTTTATAAAAAGTGTATAAAAGTATTTGTTTCAAAGAGTTATGCCTAGTGTATATCTATCCAAAATTTATTTCATTAAATCTATTATGAAAACTATGAAGACATACACTAACATACGTACATTAAGAAGAACTAATGGAAATACTAATAAAATCGTATAGCGAACATTGTCAAATATATTGAAAACTAAATAATATAAGAAATTATTTCTGAGCTAGTAAGAGATTTAACTACGAAAGCTTTATTTCGATAACCTCATCTTAACTTTCTTTTACATATTACTATATTTGCCAGTCATTTTTTCGTTTTCCACTATATTATAGTTTCATTGTTATTTTTCTTTTATCTTGCTTTGGTACTTTTACTTACCGAAATGGCAAAATCTACATTTTATTCACTGCGATGATGGAATGTTTATGAATACGATATTTGGACTGCTTTTTATACATAAGAAGACATTTCTTGTTTTAAATATATATTAATATAGGAAAAGAAGGCGGCAGATTTAATGATTCGGATCATATATTGTATATGAAAATTTTGTTATAGAGCTATAAAGTGAAACAAAATGTAATTGTGTATACTACTCACCTGACACTTTTTGCCCAACAAACTGAAGACAACTTCATTCTCATCCTTGGTCAATAATTCACTAGAAGCATTCATCTTTGGCCGCGTACCCGACCCCGCCTGCCCTTCTTGTAGTCTCATATTTGCACTCATTTGTATATTTACTTATTTTCTATTTATTCCAAGTAAAAAGAGCTCGCTCAATGGTATTTGTGTTTTTATTTACGTCAAGAACAAATAAAGCTATGGGACTTCTTTTGTCTTTTGTCAAGCATAACGCTCAATGCTTAATATCAATTTAATTTTAAGTACTGACCAAGGTTCCAAAACAATCCATAAAAAGATCGATCTAGACTTTTAATATGCAATACTGGAATGATACGAATGAAACATAAAAGTAATCAAACGTAAATTACTACTGAGCATATCGCTGTAAACCAGTCAGTCCAGTGACATATGTTTCGTCACCATTTGAAAAGCTGTAATAATTAAAGTTGTTGAAGAAGTGACACAAATTGTGGCGGAATAAGCCCTGGTGATACCGTTTAAGATGTTGATTCACTACCAATTTGCTTCTACCGTCACAGTTTATTAAATATATACATATGTTATTCTCCTGCCTTACTTCAATTGGCAATTTGAAGGCAATATTCAATTTTTTTTTCTGGCAGACCCCCAATTTGGTAATATATTGAGGAAAGTTGAAAAGTTAATCTAATAAATATGTATTTTGCATTGAATTCAGTTTATATTCATGTTTTAGAAATGTTTTTTCAGTGGGCGTGGACACGTTTGTGATAAATTTGTATGCCGTTGTAGGTTCAATATTATTACAAAAGGAATTTTCCACCTAATTAGAGGTTTAAAGCGATTGCGATCTTTAAGATTTCTTTATTAGTAAAGTCGTTTGAACAGTTTTATTTTTGAATTTCACGTATAGTATGCAAGTTGGTTTTTGCTTTTCATGTCATGACAAGTTTGTTTTAGATAATTTCTCACAATGATAAACTATCTTTGCACCATATAATTTATTTTATAGTTGTTATTTAACAAGCGATCCGCAATTAGAAGTTGTAAAATAAAAATGCAAATGAGTAAAAAAATTTTACAATAAAAAGTTTTTTTTAGATGTTTTTCGCCACCGACATTAAATGTCAAACTCTAACTGACAAACAAGGCACCGCAGCAAAATAGTAATAATGATTTGCTGGCTGAAATGAACCGAATCGAACTGAAAAGAACCAACACAGGCCGGTTCGAAAATAAAAATGATTCTGGCATTTATATGAAATATAATGATATGTATGTCGAAGATTTATATATATATATATATATGTATATAACAGATACATGTGTTGATTACAAAATTATTGAATAGTTGTTCATTTTAGCTAATATTAAAATGCAATTTGATACCAACAATATTATAATAATTTTGTAAATGTCTCCCTTCTGTGTTCTTATTCCATAAGTTTTGTTATAGAAATTTCTTACAGAGATGCATTCATAGATGCCTTAATTGGATCATTCCCGACATCTTCAGTGAAATAACAAAGTTGTTATTGTGGATGAATTGAGCAATTTTTACATCTGGTGGTACTTTTTGTACATATGTTTTATTAAAAACTTTTTAATATTAATAAAATCATAAACATATAAAGATTGTTATACATAATAAATTATTATTTGAAAGAACAATAGGATAAACTTTAGAATAGAAACCCCCGAATTTCGGGTTTAGATAAACATGGGGTGATAAGGGAGATTCTCCTGATTAATAATATATAGTTTTTTGCTGCCGAACTAGACTTATAGTTTTTGAGATAAAATTGTAATGTTTAAAAATATATTCTCAGATCTGATTGATGTGTTGACAACCACTAAAACTGACAAACCACTAAAGCTACATACATATATCAACCAAATTTGCTGAGAACAAGTTTTTCTAGCACATCCTTAAACAGTGTGAGAATGGGTGAAATCGGGACACAACCACGAAAACCCCCCATATAACGGTTATGTCAAAAACTACTTAAACTGCGATAACTCGATATATAAATACCTCAGAAGCATTAAATTTCATAGTAATGATGGAGGGGATACATACGAATTTGTGTGAAAATTGAGTGTGCCACGACTTGACCAATTTCAAAAAAATTTGGGGCATCATATTATCATAACGTTCTAATGTCACTTCTACTTTCCATATAACACAATTTTAAATTCCATCTGATTCTTTTACTTTACACTGCATAAATCAAGTACCAATAAGTATATCGGAACAAAACTTTGCACAAATAGTGCTTTCAAGTTAGGTCATCTGACATCCAAAAATAGTCGAAATCGTACTACAACTTTTAACTTTTAACCTCATTGCCTTTGGTTGACTTTATGCCGAAAAAATCGATTAGTCCGTGAGATATTTTAATGAATTCAGAAAGCATCTTTTTTTGATTATAAGGTATACTTGTGTCAAAAATGGATAAAATCGGGTTAATACTTTTCCTATCCCCCATATACCAAACTTCCGGTTGACTTTATACCATATATGTCGATCAATCTGTGAGATATATTAATGATATTCAGAAAGCATTTTTTTCTAGTTATAATGTAACCTGATGCCAAAATTGATAAAATCAGGTCAATATTTTCCCTAGTTGCCACATAACTAATATAATGATTTTTGACTTTCCAGTAGACTTTAAACAGTTTATTTAGGTCAATATATGTGATATTTAAATATATTAGGTGGGCATGCTTTCTTAAACATACTGTGGTTTAGCGCTAAATATGAATGAAATCGATCTAGACCTTGGTCTAAACCACATACACGTAACATAATGGTATCCGCGCCTCCAGCTACCCTCATATATCTAATGTATTAAATTTGGTCCCTTTGGTTGGGTTTATATCTAATATATCCCAATAGAAGATATTTCAATTAAATTAAGCGAGAATATTTTAATTAGCATTAAGTCATTTGGTAATATATATTATGGATATTATTATGTATCCTCTCACAATATATAGAGAATTTGTGTTAGTTAAATTGATTTGAATATAAATATCTCGGATATGAACAAAGTGAATCTATGGCCCACAATATAAGTTAATGAGATACCAAATGTGATTATAATCCAATCACAATTTCATCGAATGATGAATGCTGAATTCTTACGCAACATTTTTAAACTCTCGCAACATGTTGCACTCGAGACGAGTTGATTCTGGATGTCAGTCTGTCCGTGCGAACTTTAACTTGAGTTAAAATGATGAAACTTCCTCCTTCTCCTCTCCTCTCCTCTCCTCAACTAGCCCTCATATACCTATTATAAGAATTTCTAACATCCGGTTGGCTTTGTACGGTATCTTTATGTAATTGCTTATGTAATTATATAATTCTATATGTAATTGTAATTAATTAAATGATTTTCGTTATTCTAGCAGACTTTATGCCGAATATGTCGGTCAGTGTGTGAGTTATCTTCATAAAATTTTGTGGAAACATATTCTCTAGTGCACTTGAGTAATGACAGAAGTTAATACATTCAGTGTAAACCTTCAACCAGCCCTAATATACACGATATAATAATTCTCGACTTTCCAACTGACTTAAAACCGTTTATGTTCAATCAATCAATCAATTAATACGTGTGATGTTTTAATGAAATTAAGTTGATATACTTTCTTAAACATAATGTGGTTTCATCCTATTTATGAATGAAATCGGTCTAGACCGTGTACCTAACCTAACCTAATAAAATTATTTCCGATCTAGTCGTTGACCTTTTTCTACTATACTCTACATATAATATTAAGTTTAGCCCTTTTGGTTGGTTTTATATAACATACATCATTAGAATTTATTGGGTTAATTTCAGTATAAATATTTTGGACATGAAGCAAAATATAGTAATGAAACTAAGCGAGCCTATGCCCTATAATATAAGTTAATAAGATACCAAATATGAGTGTAATTCATTCACGGTTTCGTCGAATAATGAATGTTGAATTCTTAAGCAACATATTTTAATACAAAGTTTTGAAAAATAAGTTACCAGCTTTGATCTTTGAAAATTGCGAGAGTATGAAATGTTCGGTTAGACTGGAACTTAGCCCTTCCTTACTTGTTTAAAATAAAGTTTCACCAACATCAGAAAATATTTTTCCAACTTTTGTTACAAAGTTCAATAAAATTTTCAAACTTTTATATTGCACAAATAGCATTGCGTATTGGTGCGAACTTAATCTAATTAACCTCTTAATTTAAAAAAATGTAAAGTAATGTTCCTTTTGCGAAGAACCGTTTAGCCGGTTTCATACTCTACATATAAAAATTCTCTGGGTTAAGGTATTTTTAACCGATTTTGTGATCATAACGCACCTTAATGAATTTTAGTCTTCATATTAACGCGAAAGTTAACAAGGATATCGGTGTAATGACATTTGTGAAGTGATGGTTAATAGAATTTATTGATCCTTAATCTTCTTCTTTTCCAAGTCATCATTCCGATGCTAAATTTAACGTTCTCTGGAGGGTATCCATAAACTTTTGCCCCTAGTGTGGAAAACTTTGGAATCATATGTGCCTCTGTGTATTGAAGTCAAGATTTTAACACTCATTCTCGAACATTTGATATATACGATCCCTTCCTTAACATTAAGAAAATAATGTCTTCTCCCAATTAATTATTTATATCAATTTATATTGCTTTACATATTACACGTACGAAGTGGGTCCGCTTCGAGTCGACTTATTTTTCTCCAGTGGCTTATACATCGAACGTTAAAATTCCATATAGTTATTGAATTTGTTTTGAAATATGGAAATTAAATATATGTACTAAGAATATTTTCTGGCAGGGTTTATTTTGATTCAGTTTATATGAGTATTTATGCTCAGGTGTATCAAGACCTCATGCATCTTCAATAACGTAAAGAGGACAGATATTGGCCAATATGACTCTGCTGTTGTTGTTGTAGCGGTGAGTCTAAATCTTGTTTAGAAGAGAGGGCAAATTATTTGTCATCAAAACCATCTAACGAAATGTCCATGAAACGGCCTATTTCCATTGGGTCGGGCCTTGGAGAAAAGGGTAGGTTTCACGGACAGCATCCAAAGTGGTAGTTAGTGTCATATCGGGAGACTTTGCATACAATATTATATAGATTATGCACGAGTCGTGTACTGCGACCTGTAGTTTATTGTCGGAGTTATATGTCGGAGTCTATTCTCGATTAGTAGGAGTTTAATTTACTGCAGTATCAAGAACGAAGTTGCGCGAGTGTCACTCTCACGAAATTTCACGAGGTACTCGAGCTCTTATTCTGCTATGGGTGGTGGTTTCATTCACCTGAGGAAGTCGCGTAGCTCCGGTATGAATAGTGTTTGGTACTTGTCCGAAGTTGGTGGCGACCGAAGTTATGTTAGTTAAATAATGGATGTAGTTGACATATTGCAGGAATGACCTCTATGACCCTGCTGTAGATGTCGCCATCGATAACACAATATTGGACAGTGTTGTGCAGTATGAAGGTTAAGCCTTCACAACTATTTCCCTCGAGAGCTTTACGTATTACGTTGATATCTGCACAATTCAGAAGATAAGAGCGGCTGTTTAGTTTGGTTGTTTGGATCGTAGATTTTATATGTCTTCTTGCTGTGGAGTCCGTTGCAGGTAAGTTGCAGAATTCTAGTATATTTTGATGATGGTTTCAATATGACATACCCACTCACGTGTGGTCTGCAGGCTGGAACACATCGGAAAATGACACTGCCAGAGGAGAAATTGCATTTGAGTGATGAAATGTTCCAATGTATTTCGGTCTGAACAGAACAGACTGTGCGAGAGATCAGGAGTTGCCTTATGGCTCTCTCACGGAGATCGGAGCTAGATGAGGGTTGGAGAGGGGACTGATCAGACTTAGAACCTGAGGATCGTTGAGATCCTATGTTGGCCACTCTATCGGAGTGGCGGAATGGCTTTCACCCTTCCGGAAATTTTCAGATAGATGTTGGTCAGTATATGAGATGCTATTAAGTTATCATTAAGTCATTGTTTGAGCACGCTACAATTGGTGTAATATCATTTGAAATAAAAAATCGTATGAAATGAGTACCCTGATTTTCAGTAATTCGATTTGATTCCATTTTAATGAACAGAATGAATGAGATAGCTAACTTATTAGCTTCTAATACATATAAAAATTTACCATTCACCTTTCACCCTTCTCTATAATATGCATGTATGAATCGTTAATGATAACAACCTTGCAACAGTTGATTGACATTTCGTGCAACAAATATTTGTACATAAATAGAATAAGAAAATAAGAATATGTGTATTTTTATACTCTCGCAATATTTTATATAGGTGTAATATTTCTGCTTGTGAAATCATAAATTAATCATGTTAGATGTAAATATGCATATAACATGGATCAAAGTGCTTGAAAGTCGGGACGAATCCATTCAGCAATGTTTGCATTGGTGATAGATAACTGAGACAAAACTAAATACAGGCCTTTAGTCGACAACCACATATACATCTCATCCATCGAAAGGTCAGTATTCACTCTTAAAATGTTCCATTTATTGTGAATAGACATACTAATATTCGGTTCCGCTCGAACTTAGGGTTGAATTGATTGTTATTTTTATATTCTCTCAATATGTTGCACAGAGTATAATAGCTTTGTTCATGTAAGACCTAAAAATGATCAGGATGACGAGACGTTGAATTCCAGGTGACTGTCTGTCCGTCCGTCCGTCCGTGCATTGACCCGATTTTATCTATTTTTGACACAAGGGAAATTTATTATCAGGAAAATATTCTCCCTGATTTTGAAGTAAAAAGTCACCCATAGGCACTGAGGTCCCCATATACGGTTTCTGGGGGCTTTAAAAGTTATAGTACGATTTCGACTATTTTTAAATGTCAGATGGCATAACTTGAAGACATCATTCATTCTGCAAATATTCAATCTGATATCTTCATTGGTGCTTGATTTATGGATTTATTCCGATGGAATCTAAAATTGTGTTATATGGACAGTATACGTGATTTCGCCCAATTTTATACTGTAGGATGAAGATGGCAGATGAATGTCTGGATCTGGATGGATGATAGATGATGAGGTAGTTTCTGAGATTTGGAATTTCACTTAAAAGCGGTGCTACACCCATAGTCCGAATTTTGTACCGATTCCTATAAAGTCCTTCCGTACCATCTTTACCGTAAATTTTAATGCTTCGGACGTGTTTCTTTAGTGAGTTATCACACATTTAGTTGTTTTAAACTTAATTTTTGAATTTCACAAATTTTCATACTGTTTCAGGAGGTGCTAGAAAAACTTATTCTTAACGAGTTTTTCCTTTACAACTTTATTCTTAGTTTAACGCCGAAAATGTGTGAAATCGCTCCACGAATTACTGTAGCACCCATATGCTACATGTTCTCAAGCTTGCATTAGTTTAATGCCAAAGGTTAATGCAATATTAATCATATTCCTAATATATTTAATTTAGCCCCTTTGGCATGTCTTTCATTTGAGTTGATTATATTGATTTTAATATAAATATCTTGGACACGAAACAAAAACTAGTAATGAAAGTATGTCAATCTATGACCTATAATATAAGTTAATAAGATACCAAATATGATTGTAATCCACTTCCGCTTTCATCGAATAATAAATATTGAATTCATTTGCAACATTTTTATACTCTCGCAACATGTTGCAACGGAGTATAAAAGGTTTGTTCTCCTAACGGTTGTTTGCAACCCTTAAAACTAATCGACATAGATATAGAGTTATATATATATATATAGATGATCAGGATGACGAGACGTCCCTCCGTTCGTACAAGTGATAAAAAGAGTAAAAATTAAGGCATCGATGAAACTTGGTACACGTGTTCTTTCGTCACCATAAAAATGTTCGTATTGCAGATGGACATAGTAGGACTACTGCCTCGCCCACAAAATGCCGTTAATCGAAAATCTACAAAGTGCTATAACATAAGATAAGGATAGTATGGTGAGGCATCTGTGGTTTTTAAAAGTGGGTATGACCCCGCCCCTCAATATATTTAATGTACATATCTCGCAAACCACTAAAGCTATATCAACCAAACGTGCTCACAACTAGTCTTTTAATCCCTTCCTTATATCCGGGAAAAATGGCTAGAATCGGATGATAACCACGATCATTTCCCATACAAAGAATATGTTCAAAACTACTAGAAGTGCGTTAACTCACTGAAGAAACACGTGAGAAATGCTCTTAATTTTACTACCAAGATGCTACTTAAGAGATTCAAAGGAATCGTTGTAAAAATTGAACAATAGGTGTGGCACCGCCCATCTTTAAGGTGAAATTATTTCACGAACTACTATAACAACAATTAAAAAACAAACAAATTTGGAACCTTAGATTATATTCGCATCTTTACCTTGTGAAAATGGGCGAAATCGGGTGGCAACCATGCCTACGTATCATATAACACATTTTCAAATTTCGTCTGATTCTTTCACTTTACAGTACATAAATCAAGCACCAATTAACTTATTGGAAAAATACTTTGCACGAATAGTGCCCTCAAGGTATGCCATCTCATGGTCGAAATGGGATTGTAAATTTTCCCAAATTATCTAATATATGAACATCAGTGAATATGGTTGACTTTAAACCAAAAATAGCTGCGAATATAAGATATCTTAATGAAATTCAAGAGTATCTTTTCCTGATAATAATCTGCCTTTGTATCAAAAATAGGTAAAATCTGGTTAAAAATTCCCCTAGCCCCCATATACCTAATATAATGATTTTAAAACTTTCAGTCGACTTTATATCATATATTTATGTCAATCCGTGAGGTATTTTAAAGAATATCAGCAGCAGCATCTTTTTCTGGTAATAATATTTTGTGATGCCAGAAATGAATACAATCGAGTCCAACTTACCATTAGTCCCAATATACCTAATATAGAAATTTCAAACATACTGTTGGCTTTATACGGTATCTTTATGTTAGATATCTTAGCAAAATTAAGTAAACGTGTAATATTGGATATAACACAGTTTAGTGCCGAAATTATGCGAAATCGATCTACGAGTTACCCCAGGTCCCATGTACTACATGTAATGATTTTCGTGTGTGAGTTTTCACAAATGAGTAATCACACAATGTCGGTCAGTGTGTGAGTTATCTTCATAAAAGTGTGTGAAACATGTTCTCTAGTGTACTGTAGTGTAGTGAGTTAATGCAATCAGTCCAGACCTTCAACTAGCCCAAATATACCCGATGTATTGACATACCCGATTTACTTAAAACCGTTTATGTTGGTCAATATTTGAGATGTTTTAATGAAATTAAATTGATATATTTGCTTAAACATATTGCGTTTTCGTGCTAGATATGAATGAAATCCGTCTAGGCCCATATCCCTAATATAATGATTTCCGAACCTGTGGTTGACTTTTTTTTAATATACCCAACATAATTAATTTTAGTTTATTGAAGTTTAGCGTTTTTGATTAAGTTTATATCACATATACCATTTGAGTTAATTGTGTTGATTTTATTATACATATTTCGGAAACGAAGCTAAATGTAGTAATGGAAATAAGTGAGCCTATGACCTATAATATAAGTCAGTAAGATAACGAATACGAATATAATCCAATCCTAATTTCATTGAAAAATGAATGTTGAATTCTTAAGCAACATTAATTAATCTAAAGTTTTGCCAACAGCTGAAAGTATTTCCTCGTTTTTGATTCTTGCACATTGAGCGAGTATAAAACGTTCGGTTACAACCCGGAACTTAGGACTTTTTTATTTGCCAAAAATATTCTAACGCTCCATATCCAAGTAACCAAAAAGATTTAATTAAATCTCTCCAAGTCTGAATATCAAATTTAACAGCTTCCTCTTCGCTCACTAAACACGTGCCTAAATATGTATGTACTTAGAAACAATTTCCGTTGACACTAATTGGCATATAACGTAGCTGATTACGTAAAATGCAACAAGAAAGTAAATTAATAAAAACATTACTATTTAGAATTTAGGCTATCATTTAGTAATTCTTTCTCTTTATGGAAATAATCTATTAATGAAGGCATCCGTCTATTAAATGATTCATACTTTATTATTATATGTATTATATTATATTATATTATATTTATTATTATTTCATTTATTTATGTGTAAATCAAGAACTGGATTTACTGAATCTGATTTGAGAAATTATAAATTAGAAACAAGTAAGCATACTGAGACATATTGCCATATTTGCGTTAAAACTCTAGAGTGTAAAGTTGTCGATAAATTTTGAAAAGCTTTAATTCACCTGGGCAGGTGTCAAGATGATACTACAGAAACGTGAATAAATGTGCAATCAAAAACGTATTTTTTCGATATTTTTTGCGTGTGCACTTTCGATTTCACGCTTTCTTGATTACCTGTCCGGCCGCGGAGAAGGCATTTAAATGTATCAGTACATCCGGTCATTGTGCGAGCAAATCACTACCATAATTATTCCAGCAGGTTTTCGTATGTCCAAAATATTCAATCAATTCGTGAAAGTTCATTGCCTTTGCATCGCGTAGCTGTAAATTACTCAGTTTTGTGACAAATACCTTTCCTTGAAATATAAATATGTATGTTCCGAGTGCCCAAGGACGTAAGGAACTTGGGAATAAATAAATTCTTGAAATCTATGAAAGTAAAACAAAGGCAGGTTACGTGTGTAAAATAAGTTTTCTGGATATCTGCAAAGTAGTCCGACTGTTCAAGTTTGGAAACAAAAAAGTCGCACGTGGTTAAATATAGAGAATACGGTGGATGGGTCAGCAGTTTGTATCCTAATATGACCAATTTGACAGTGGTGATGGTGGAGGTGTGAGAATTGTAGAAGAGCACTCTTTTTCTTCAATTCCCACAACAGCCGGTTTACGATACCGGAATTGACCCGGGTTATTATATCCGGCCAAGGTCTGTTATTTCGAGAATCCTACCCTGTTTGGATCGGTAAGTAGAAAACATAATTTGTCAGCAACAGAGCTACTCCTAACAGCAGGAATGTTCTACATCTTCTTGATCCGTACTGGCATTGAGTCCAACTCGGACCTGAAGGAATTTTTCTGCTGCATATGTGCTAAAAGACTCCATCCAAACTCCACCTCGGTTAAGTGTAGCACATGCAATGGATGGAACTATCTTAAGACACACAGAGTGGACCATAAGTTATGTGGACGCATACTGCCAATGCACCATAGCGGCAAATGCCTCTGCGGCCGTGCTAAGAGCACTTGGTTAGCGCACTGCGCCGCCACTCCAGCGGAGTGGCCAACAAAGGACAAAAAAGATGCAATTATTGCTCTGGCTGGTGTCATTTCCCAGCGTGTTCTGGCCTACGCGAGTAGCGCATTCTACCACACGTGAGTGAAGTACGTCGTACGTTGCCCCTTACTATATTTTTGTGGACAACCGCTCCTTCGTTAACTTTAACAAAGCTGACTGGGACGGCTTCAGAGAATTCACCAAAAACGCCTTATCAGCACTACCCATTCCTACAGACGCATTCGTTGGCGAACGTCGATTCCGCAAGGTGATCGCTGCTGCTACCCCTGCTTCATTCCCGCTGGATGAATTGCGGAAATCCGCCCTAATTTCTCAAGCGAAGCGGCAGTTTTAGCAAACGAACGCGATACCTTACGCCGGTCGACCCCTGTGATCCTCGAATAAGTGATCTCAATTTGGAGGTTCGACAACTGGTAAATCATCATAAGCGGTCGAAATGAGTAGAGCACCTGAAGTATTGCAACCTCTCCGTTGGTGTAAACAGGCTCTGTAGTATTGTCAAATCCCTGTCCAACCCGGGGAGGCATAACGACCGGGTTGAAATGCAATTTGATAATTATGCCTCCTCGGACCCGAAAGAAGTGCGCTAGCTGCTTTAGCCGACAGTTTATTCTGCACCCTTCGGTGCACAAGGCCATCCGACGGCTGCGCAAAATGCCAAGAGACTGCACCGACGAGGAGGTTCAAGGTACTATCAACAAATCAAAATCATCCAAATCCATTGGCCCAGACGGTATAAACAAGTTACTGCTAATACACGTAAGTTTAACTAGAGTAAAATATCTTACCAAGGTTTTCAACCTGTCGCTGTCCACCCTTCACATACCCAACATGTGGAAAATCGGAAGAGTGGTCCTACTACTGAAACCCGGGAAACCAGCCAACCTAGGGGAGTCTTATCGCCTGATAACTCTCCTTTCCCTAGTACTGAAAACATTCGAATCCTTGTTACTCCCCACTTTCGCTCACCACTTGAGACTAACGAAACACCAACACGGTTTCCGAAAAGTGCATAGCACCACTACAGCACTTACCGCATAAACGCCCAGATATCTCTTGGGCTATCAAAGACAATCTAAAATAAGAAAAATTAAACAAGGGGTTTCTCAGGGTGGTGTCTTCTCCCCACTATTGTTTAATTACTATATCTCGAAACTCCCTCAACTACCAGAAGGAGTCTCCGTGACTTCATACGCTGAAGAATCGAAAGTATGTGTTTGAGAGTGAACGACTATCTCCGCGACCTTTTTCTCTTCCTCACTGCGAGGAGTCTAATGCTTTCCCTGCCAAATCCACAGCGACCATTTTTACCAACTGAACCGATATAGTGGTCCAGTTCGATGACAATTCCAATAGTGAGCAACCCTAAAATACTGGGTGTCAGATTTCACAGTTTGCTTTCCTTCCCTCCGCATACGACCGCGATTGTTACCAAGGTGCAGAGCGGCAACAAGATTCTCAAGTCGCTTGCCGGCAGCACCTGGGGCAAAGACAAAGAAACGTTGTTGGCAACTTACAAGGTAATCGGCCGGCCGGTCGTAAACTACGCAGCCCCAATATGGTCTCCTGGATGCAGCAGAATCCAGCTGGGGAAGATACAAGTTTGTCAGAACACCGCACTCCGGACAATTACGGGCCTCTTGATGTCTCCAATCGAGCACCTACATAACGAGGCCCGTATGCCACCGGTCAGGGAGCACAACGCACTCCTCCCCAAGCAGTTCCTGTTGGTTTACTTTCGTCGAAATCAACTCTTCCTCTGCCTCTTAGGAACATCAAGAGGATATTTCTACAGTGATGTGTTTTACGTGGGTACCTGCCGTTGTACAGCCTAACTCCACGGTGTTCAAAAACACAACGGATCAATTCAATGCGTTGATCAGCGCCCCGTTAGATAATAGATTTTTGCTAAAACCAACGGTACCGATCGGCATTGTGGAATGGACACAATAACCACCTTGGTGGGGTTCGAGGCCTATCTAATACCTCTGAGGTACTTTGGGTCCGATACCCGCTTGTAATGCAACTCCACACTGAACTGTACCGCCCCGGACAGTTCTACCCACATTCAGGTATTAAACCACAGCCACTACGATACTCCCCGAAGGGCCTACCGCAAAGAGCAGGATGGAGTGCTTTCCACGCTCCATCGGGCTTCTGCTCCCCGCGATGCCAGATTAAAGTCTCCGGTCAGACCTTGTAGCCTAAGGCTACTTCCAGTTAAGTTACCCATTCAAATCCGACTGGTGGCATTTTTAGCAATATCCCCCGACCCGCAGGGGGTATTTCTACAGTACGCCGACGATGTTCAACAATTTAAAGACTAAACTTCGGGCGCGACAAACTTCCGACCAGCACTGAACGCCATCCACAGTGCAGCCACCAACAGCTTCATTGACTCCCTCCACCACACATTGCAGAACAAGAGCTGGTGTTCCCGCGTGAAACTAGAGCGACCCTTGCGCAACTTCGTTCTGGATACTGTAGCAGGTTAAAGTCCTACCTATCCAGAATTGACCCCGAAATAGTTAATCTATGTTCTGCATGCAACGAGTCCCTGCATGACTCTAACCACCTGTTTGCTTGCCTCCAGAAATCAACTCACTTAAAACCCCTTTTCCTTTGGTCCGACCCCGTCAAAACAGCTCATTTCCTGGACTTGCCGTTAAGCGAACTCGATTACAGTTGGTTTCACGCTTGCCCCCAAACAGGGGGCCACAGGATAATCGCTACAACAACAACAGCACTCTTTTCGTCGCCAATTGGGGTGGTTTTTTCTCTTCTTTACCTTGAGAATCCGAACATTCTTTGGTCTTTTGTGTGTACCAGTGGATCCACGTTTCGTCGACGGTCACGAAACGATGTAGAAACTCCTTCTGATTACGCTTCAAAGCGTCAAACATTGCTGTGTAGTGGTCTCACGGTTGCGCTTGTTGTCTTGCCTGTTGTCCCATCGCGCCGACACCTTTCTTATTCCTAATATTTCATCCAGGCTATGGTCCACGCAGCCTTTTGAGATGCTTACTACTTCAGCTATCTTACGCACCTTCAATCGGCGGTCTGTTAATATGAGATCGTGGTCCTGGGCGTGGTTTATCAAAAATCGACTTGCGGCAAAGTTGAAATTGTTACACAAATTTTACATGTTGCATCGAGGAAGAATCACCGTATACAGAAACCAAGCACTTTTTGATTTCTACGGTCGATATTACATACTACACGATATTACGGTACACGATACTACGCGATAATAAGTTCTAATGCGATGGTGGCACCACAGAGAGGTGAGTCTAAGTACATAAGACTGCCTTCTTATTAATATATTATCTATACCCCCAACGCTTTATTGTTGTTTGTTTGGAACGAAGCCATCGTTTTGCGACATTTCTGTTTTAATGGCGACAGAATGTTTATGTTCAATTTTGGGTGAGGCCTTGATATGATGGACAAATGCAGATATATTACATTAAAAGAGAATCACGAATTATTTTCATTAATAAGAGAGGATTTTCATAATAACTTTTGGTAAGGAAGTATGTGTCTTTTTAGAAAATAAGTTTATGCGAATCAACTCACCTTTTCCCAATTTAGTAATTTCACCGACTTTGAAAGAGACAACTTTATTTAATAACAATAAAAAAATTTAAAAGTTCGCTCAGGGTTCATAGGAATTGAAAGAATGTTGCAATTACTCTACTAGCTTTAAGCAGATACTCAGTTGCAATTATCAAATAACTTAAATATTAGTAAATTAAAAAGCTTCCTGAATCATTTATTTTAAACAATAACTCATTTAATTCCGTATTGAACATCTGCTTTGTTTCTTATGGTTTAAACGATGATTAATTGATTTTCTAATCTGTACCTATTTATTATATTGGAAAGGTTTTGAGCAAATCTAGCATCGGGTATACTGCACTAGTCATATCTCAGTGATTATGATGATCACGTTGCTAGTGAGTTAATCATATGGGCTGCGAATCGATTAATTTAATGAGTATAAATTACAGATTATGATAACATAGTATATCATTTGAAAAATACTGTACATCCCACAGATAATTACACCATCCCAAGAAGAATTTATTAAATAAAAATATTTATTGCACTAGTTCCGCATAGATACAACATGCAAATAAATTAAAGCATGAAAAAAAAAATTAAGAACCTAGCAAAATGTATATGCAAACAGAGGCGGATCTACCTGCCACTGGGGATCAAATTTTTAATAGAATTTGTGATAGACAATACGAAATGAGCTTGGATACATTATGATACCTGTTGAATGGACTTTCGGCTTTTATATTTCACTCTTATTGGGACCAATTAGAAAGAAAAAAATATCCTTCTGTTAAATTCAAATTACAATAATTAATTAATTAGTATAATTTCCGTTTGACTTTATAGCATCACTTATTTATCAGATACCTCTTTCAATGGATATACTTCAGGCAGAGACATACAAGTTTTAAGACGAGTTCGAAAAGCTAATGGATTGTAAGGACAGCTTCACTTCTCATGATGGAAATGTGTTTGCAGGTCATTAGATCAATCAGAATTTGTCAAATAACTGTAATACTTTCATTTTATATTTTTACTAGTATTCATATCTATTTAGGTTTGTCCGGTGTTTAAATAGACAACAGTTCAACATCGGTGTACGCGTGTTTCCGTTTCATCAAATAATATAAACAAACAAAACTGTACCAAACGGTCAACCATATTTTAATTGCAGTGAGTATTTTCACCATTTCTCGATCCTCGAATTTCCTCTTAAATTCCCTTAAAAACTAATGGCAGCAATTTTCATTGGTTTAACTACGACTGTCATTAAATTTGATATAATGAAAACAGCACATAAAGCATAGCAACATAAAAAAGTGTGAATATTGAAATCATCAACTAAGGTTTACCTATAGATAGGTTTTTAGCAAAACTATTATCCTTATTTCACTAAACGAATTTTCGAGCCTTTGAGTTAGAAAAAAGAACGGTAAAATATACAAAAAGCATAATATAATATAACGCAAGTAGTAAATGCAAGTCATTTGGCAGACAGTGTGCGGGCAACTAATTAATTTATCACATAATTATTGAGAAGTATAAATGTGTCTTTATATGAACATAGAACGAAAACACTTAGTTGTTAGAATTAATTTCAATGCAAAAGCTTGCTTATGTAAACATTTAGTCAAGTATATGCACAATATGCCTGGCCACATCCGTAAGCATTCCGTATGTTTCTATAGTCGCATATATACATATATATTATATAGTCGTATATATACATATGTAAATAAAAATACGAGGAAAAGTTCATAAACATGTGTGCAAATTGATGCATGAATGTGGTAGTTTCACCTATTGAGTGTGTTGCAGATAAATATCACGTCTCATATTTCAAGTTCAAGGCTGAATAACATAACAACAACGGAACCAACGAGTAACTGAGTAAATTTGATTCTACCGAGTGAACTGTTACAGTCGATGTTTGCCGATTGGCATGATCCGGTGGCTATCAACCGAACAATTTAGCCGTTTGTGTTGGCCTGCCTGAATAATTACCAACGTTTGTACCTGAGAGCAACACTGTCATACACATCGTATAATTTGCTTCTAGTTATTGTTTGCAATCTCGAAATCGAGATAAATAGCGACTTAATTATTAACTTAAGTATTAACTTAATGTCTGTGTTCTCTAGGTGGTTCAAATCTTGCATTTTTTTTTTTATTATAAAAGGTTTAATAATGCAGCAAGTAATGCTTTACAATAAATTAAAATAGTTGTTAAATATCAAGTTCGATAGGTCAAAGGCCAAAACTTTCGGAAGCATGTAAGAGAGCATAAAGAGAAGACTGTGGTGATTTCAAATCCTCGTCCTGATCTCACTTCCGACTATACCTCTTGTTAAATGGTATTCACATCTCTGTGAACTTAACATTCAATGCATTTGAAAATGAAATCTCTCAGCAGAGTTTTCTCCCTATAGGTCTATTTTTGTAAGCGAAAGTATTTTTATTGACCCTAGTAACATTTTAGAAGTCAGTTTCATTTTTATGTGGCGATTATCTATGCTATGGATTGTGAATCATTAATATATACAAGAATCAATTCTGTGAAACAATCAAAAAATATATTACCACTAAGTACAAAGACATATGTTATATAATAATAACTTCACCCGTTAATCTAATTGTAGCAGTTGTTTCATAAATCAAGTGAAAACAAGTAAGGAAGGGCTAAGTTCGGCTGTAACAATTTTGTATGGCTGAGTCCAAGCATGTGCAGCCGCTAGTGATTGGATAATGCCTGATTCATGAAGAACAAAGGGCAAAGTTTTTTTGTAGCTCTTCCAAGATTGAATGTGGGTCCACAGCAAAGGAAGTCTCCGGTTCTATTGGTTTGTTGCCTCAGCTTATTTTGTTAGAAGGTAGGCAAATTCCTTGACTTTAATGACTTTGTGTCAACCCTGTTAAACCTGCTATGCCCTTTAGTAACTTTGTTAATTTGATTTCAAAGGACGAGATTGCCTGAAGGCTGCTTTACTATCACTAAGATTGACAATCCGTTCTCCGTGATGGCTTTTATAGTATAATCTCTGTACACTTGCTGAGGGCATAAATCTCAGTTCGAAAAATGCTTGGAAAACTGCTCTTGGGCGTTGACCGTTTGAAACGCGATCCAGCTATCCCAGTAACAATTCCATCTGCCGTTTTCGAGTCGTCGGTATACCATTACAGGGTGCTCCTTCTTAGGTTCTCGTTGAAAGTGGAGTTCTCCCAGTCACTTTTATTGTACAGAGATCTTTTAAACCTTTTTCCAAAGTATACTTTTTTGGTAATATTGTCACTAGGAAGGAGTGTCATCGGTAGCTTCTCCCCGATGGCTCTTTGTTTCTGAGCGCTCATTACCTTGTTATTTTCAAGTCCTGATGACGTCAATGCAAGGATCAATCTGTCTGTCGTCATTTCTACAACGATATGGAGTGGAGTGAGGTCCAGAATCATCTCCAGTACATCAGTTAGACTACTGTGTATCTATTTTATTTGGCACCAGAGATACAACGCATGCCAATCTCTGCAATTTGGTTAACTGTTTCCCAACTGTTGCAAGGGAGACCCTTAAGGCCAAAAATACCGCTCCATATGTCACTATTGGTCTAACTATCAAGATGTATATCCAACGTATAATGGTTTACAGTCCCAGGTTTTACCAGCTAAACGTTTGGACAACATCATCAAGTCCACATGTTTTCTCCACCTTAACTTTGAGTCTAGTATTAGTCCTAGATATTTTATTTCTTCTACCCTAGTAACTTCCATGATATTGAGTGTTATGGTGCTCAGAGCCGGAAGCGATCTTTGGTCGTAAAGGGACGATGGCCATTTTAGATGGGTTAATGTTAAGCTTCCGTTGTTGCTCCTAGTTGAATACTACATGAGTCTACATTGGTTTCGGCAAGTCTCGGTCTGAGAACAACATCCAGCAGCATTTCCAGTGATTGGATAACAGTCGTGTGGGAGGGATTGTCAAACGCACCTTCCATATCAAGAAAGGTTGTTGGTTTGGATGTAGTGGATTTTGTCGACAAACTTCCTTATGCCTTAAAGTGGGAAAGAGGTAATGCAATCGGTCTGTAGTATTTGGCCAGCGAAAAGTCCTTTCTTCCCACTTTAGGTATAAAGATAATTACTGCAGTTCTCCACTTATTCTGAATGCGGAAGCGAGACTGTCTCTCAAATAGTTTTGCTAGGTGTATCAGGAGCAAAGCGGGAAAAATTCCGTCTGCTCTTGGTGTCTTGTACTTGGTAAAAGTGCTAATTACTCATCGTATTCTGTCAGTAGCAAAGATTTCCCTAGCCACCCTTCAGCCCTATATGTCTGCTCTATAGCCTACTGCGTGGGTTACTTGATCTGTCTAGACCCAGTTCTCTAGGTTGTTTGTGAAGATTCCATCAGATTGCTTGATCGTTATCTTTGTGTGCCGCGGGCTTGAAGAGACATCTTCACAAAACATTTTAAAGTTTTTTCTTTCGGCAATGTTTATTTATTGCCATGTATTCATTCCTTGCCCAGTATGGTTCGCTTTGTTGAAAACCCTATGCACTGATTTCCTTAGTGATGAGAGTTTGTTCGACCCCCAAGGATTCCTATGTGTTGGTTTGGGAGCAGTTACCTAGTGATATTACATAGTAGCTCCGCTTTGCCTTCAATTCCCCAACAGTTGTTTTCACAGTTGTACTCCGTACGCCTTATGGCATTTAGTTCAAGAATTTCTTCGTAGTTGGCCCAATCTGTATTTCTTGTGTTTCGGCCTGAGAGACAGATTTTGTGATCCGACAGCGAGTGTTGCACTGAGAGGTCAGACTTTTTGAAGGTGGCTGCTAAGAGTGATATTAAGTACCTCTTCTCTTAACATCGTCACAAAAGTTAGCTGACAGCCCACATTGCTCATCTCCAGGTTGCTTTTAATAATAAATTCTAGTAAAAACTCATCATATTGCAGTTACTGCTCCCCCATTCCAAGTGGTGTGCATTGGCATCACAGCCTATAATGAGGGAAAATTTCCCGTGCTGCAGCAGTCCTGCATGGGCTCCTTCAGGGAGGTCAGCATATAAGCCTCCCTGGCCTCAAGAACGTTGTTTTTCGAAAGTACCGCCTTATGCTGACCATAACTTTGGCGCTGAGGGTTGGGCATGAGAATCAGTCTTGTGCTTCTTATTCGCAAGTTTTTGTGTTTGAGGTGGCCTGTTTGTGTGGGTTATACTTTTTGAGAGTCGTTATTCTCCTCTCTACCTCTTCACACCGTAAGAGTCGGTTGTTGCCGGAATGCGGCTTGAAGGTGGTTTATTCGGGTTGCTCCCGTTGCGTTCCTCTGGCTATGTTGTTGATTGTGGTTCCGTGCACTCTATTTTATTTGCTGGTGGAGGGGACGAGTTCGTCTTTCCTGGCATGCTCTTCATATAGAGCAAGAGCTCTTGCCTGTGTTGTAGATCCTGGTTCGTTATATCGACGCTGTTCTCTAGTCCCTTGTCGTTTTCGTAATCATTTGTGTTGGTTTTGTTATTGTTGTTTGTTAAGCACCGCCATCTGGTGGATATAAGGCGGAACTTACGGCTCAATATTTCCCAAGGCGATCCGGTATTGGGAAGGCGCTGTTCAAATACTGTCAAATTAACCTCCTGGCTGCAAATCATCTAACAAGCACAGTACACGTAACACCCTAGTTCAGAAGGTGGCTGCTCTTGCTTACCGCCCGCCTTACACTCACATGTGCACATAACAAATTTAAGCATTACTTATATATGTATTTGCAGTAAATATTTAAAACTTCAAAATGTTTTTCAGACGAGTTTTTGTCGTTGTAAAACACTTCATTTAGATAGATAAACTACTTAGATAGATAAACATGTGCTGCTCGCAAACAAAAAATAAATATATAAAATAAAACAAAAACAATCAAAAACTGTAAACGTGGAAGAAGGCAAAAAGTTAAATTTGTGGTTTGAAAGCAATCAAATTGAATTTTAATAAGGTTTGCTGCGCTAATGGAGTTATTAATAAGGTTATTGGTTACACAGTTGATTGGCTTTGTTTCATTTGTCTTACATACTTTTATTTTACAAGTTCAGTGTTTTCAACTCTGACTTTGAATTCGATTTAAAAAAGAAAAAAGTTAATTAAGATTTCAAAGTGTTATAAAGTTGAGTTTGTGCTCTTGAGTCTTTGAATTAGCAAATGCGAGATATTTGTCGTTAGGGCGCCAAAAATTCAATGAAAAGTCGTTCAAACACTGTATACTCGAATTTATTCTATTAAGTATATATCACCACTTTATTCACATATTTGTATATTCTTGATAAACGCTTTAATTGCTTGTGGAATTTTGTCCGCGAACACAACTTATGACAGTCAGAAGAAATCTTAACAGAAGTCAAAATCCTTAGGTTAAGGCATTTTGTTTGTGTTCATTCGTGTTTTTTTATCATAGAGATGGGAATTTCTTTTTTCCGCTGTAAGGACTTGAAAATAAAGGCATGAACCGTGTTTGAGCTAAATAACCGAATTTTTCGAATAATTAGCTGAAAATTCAATGGTTCCCTCGAGTACTTTGTCCTTATCGGTTAATCCTTAATTAAAAATTCTTTTCATATGGTATATATGTTTTAAAGTGAAATATCGAGAATGAATCGCGTACAGGTTACTGATAATTCGTCAAGATCTTCGAGATTTAGTACCGAAGAATTTTATAAATATTATTTGTATTTACGTGAGCATATTTCAATATTTTTATACTCTCGCAGCATGTTGCTACAGAGTAGGGCGGGGCATATTTGGGGAAAACGTTTTATAAAAGTGTGCATAGCCCCGCCCTCCAATAGGTTTAATATTTATATCTGGGAAACCGTTAAAGCTATATCAAGAAAACTTGCCCTGGGTGATTTTTCGAGCATCTCCTCACATACTGAAAAAATAAGTGAAATCGGATAACAACCACGGCCACCTCCCATGTAAAAGTTATGTTGAAAACTACTAAAAGTGCGTTAACTCGCTGAAAGACCACGTTAGAAACATTAAATTTTGCAGAAAATATGATACGGAAACGTTTCATAGGAATCCGTGTAAATTTTTGGTGATAGGCGTGGCAACGCCCACTTTTAGGAGAAATCCCATATATCAAGAATACCTTAACTTATTTAAACCAAATTTGGTATATAACATTGTATTTGTATTCTTGGACGACGAATGGACGAAGTCAGATAAAAACCACGCCTACTTCTCATATAACACGATTTTAAGTTTCATTTGATACTTTCACTTTAAAGTAGATAAATTGAACATCAATTAAGATATTGGAATAAAGCTTTCCACGAATAGTACGTTCAAGCTTTGCCATCTCGTGTGTAAAAATAGTTGAAATCGGATTATAACTTTTCAAGCCCCCATATACCCAATAAATGGACCTCAGTACCTCTATCTGACTTTTTACCGAAAATATCGGTAAATCTGTAAGACATTGTAATGAAATTGGAGTATTACCTTTCCATGATAATAGTGTACTCTGGTGTCAAAAATGGTGAAAATCGGGTAAATACTACCCCTAGCCCCATATAACTAATAGACGGATTATCAAAGTTCCGGTAGGCTTTATACCATATATAACGGTAAATCTGTAAGATGTCGTAATGAAATGGGAGAATTATCTCTCTATGATGATAGTGTGTCCTGGTATAAAAAATCGGGTAAATGCTTCCCTTAGTCCCCATATACCTAATAAAAAAATTTTCAACTTCCGGTAGACTTTATACCATATATAACGCTCAATATATGAGTTATCTCTTTGAAATTTAGAGAGCGTCTCTTTCTGATAATAGTGTGTCCATATGCGTAAAATGGATAAAATCGGGTAAGCACCTCCCCTAGCCCCCATGTACCTAATATACGGGCTTTCAACCTCTGGGTACACTTTATACGATATATAACGGAAAATCTGTAAGATATCGTAGCAAAATTCAGTGAACGTGTAATATCGGATATACCATAGTTTACTGCCGAAAATTTGTGAAATCGGTCTACGAATTATCCCAACTCCCATATACTACATATAATAATTTTCGCTATTCTAGCAGACTTTATGCCAAGTATGTTGGTCACTGTGTGAGTTACCTTCACGAAATTGCATAAAAACATGTTCCCTAATATACTTGAATAATGCAAAGAGTTAATGTGATCAGTGCAGATCTTCCTCTATCCTAAAATTGCCCGATATAAGAATTCCCGACTTTCCATCTGACTTTAAACCGTTTATGTTGGTCAATATGTGCGATATTTTAATGAAATTAAGTGGATATGTTTTCTTAAAAACAATGTGATTTCGTGCTAAATATGGATCATGGTCTAAGCCGCTTATTGCTAATATAATTATTTCCTTTTCTCTGGTTGACCTTTTCCTCATGTATCTAATATATCAAATTAAGCCACTTTGGTTGAGTTTATATCGCATATATCACTTCTGAGTTAATTTGATAGATTTTAATATAAATATCTCTCACACGAAGCAAAATATAGCAATGAAGGTACCTGAGTCTATGACCTGTAATATAAGTTAGTAAGACACCAAATATGGTTGCAATCCATTAAAAAATTCGTCGGATAATGAATGTTGAATTCTTCCCCAACACTTTTTAATATAAAGTTATGCCAGCACCTGAAAACATATCCCCGCTTCTGATCCTTGCACATTGCGAGGGTATAAAATATTCGGTTACACCCGAACTTAGCCCTTTACTTGTTTTTTTAAATTTTGTTGGCACTGTTTAAAATTTTTTCTGGTGCTGTGTTAATTTAAAATGTTGGATATAGGTTATAGGATATCGGTTGGATATAGGTATATGTATGCCTCTAATTCCCGCAAGCGCACAGAAATCTAGTCATTTTTGAAAAATAATAAACAAAAACAACAAGGTTAAATTAAAAATTATCAGCACTTTCGCATCCAATACTCATGCTAAGCAGCTGTCCTTAGCGTAAAAAAAAAAATAACTACACAAGTCATGCTGGCGACATATTTTCATATGTAAATATCTTTTCCTGTTTATTGTTATTGTAATTTTTGCAAAAAAAATAGGTGAAAACTGTGAAATGCTGCGTCATATAATGAAAGCAATTATGCATGCTCATAAGCGCACATATGTCATTATTTGCACACATAGATGTTTACATATGAATGGGTGGGTTATGTATGGGTTATGCACAAGCGATTACATGCAGTGTGTCGCCTAAGTCTTTTGTAGTTTGGCAATTACGGAAGTGACGGAGAATTCAATGTTGTTGTATGAGCGCTTTGGATAATTATTGAGTTAGCTGAAACGGAGCATTAGTGAATTAGTCAAATTTTTAAAAATTAATGTCGTTTGCAAATTATTTTTTCTTATTTTACTTTGCTGCTCAAATTAATAGTGCCAGTTTTAAGTGAATGATCGAAGCCCGATCATGAAGAAAAATGGTTTGTATAAAAATTGCTATATGTGTGCAGGCTCTATTTATATGAAAGTAAAAGAAATTAATGGAGTTCCAAGTAGCCTTATTTGGGAGATCGCTGTGTTTGTAGACCCTTCTCCTCTAAATCAAATAAAAATCGAAGTTATCTATACTTTTCTTAACAATAATGGATTTTTTATGAATGACGGTTATTCAATTATTTCAAAAAAATTTCTTTCAAACTTGCATGTGCATGCTGGAGCAGTTTGTTTCACTATTTGTTCGCTTCAGATGATGCAAAGTGTCTTGCTTCTATAGTTACTACGACCTAAAAGTAAAAACTGTTTCAACTTGATTAAATTTATTAAAATTTTTATTTTGATTAAAGTAAGAAACTTGACTTTAACCACAACACTTACTTTTTGTATTAAATAAATATCTTAATGCTCACATATAATTCAACATATTTTTTAAATATAGTGCTGTAATCGCTGTATTGTAATACATATCTTTATTTATTTTATGAAATGAGAAACATTTTATTTTTCTAAATGTGATTTCCTTTAAATTAGAATTTAATAAAATGCGAAAGTGTTTATATACGAATTTCTAAAGAATAAAATATTAAAGTACTTCGTCTCAAGAAATTTGTGTTTCAATAATTTTGCAGATGGCATGCATAGGACACAGCTTGCTTTCTGATATGATACCTTAATATATATAATGTAATATATAATAATTTCCTTAAGTCATTTGTTATACTCTCATATATGACTGAATTTACCGTTTATTAATCGAACTTACTACAAAGCACCTTTATTCTCGAAACACTAAATAAAATTCAAAAAATAAATAAAATAAATAAAATAATAAAAGTAAACTAACAAACATAGAGAAATAGTAAGATAGGTGAGTAAATGTAATCTTACTTTGTCAAGTTTAACCAGTTTTAGTTAGACGGCTTTTAGCAGAGTCTAGTAAATATATTTAAGAAACAGCTGTAGTATGTTTGACAGAATAAATTGAAAATTATATTATGGGAATTTTGCATAAATTGTTCACAATTAATGTTACAAAAATTTCCATCCTTACCATCTCTTGCAATCTATCACTCTGGATTAATAATTTTTGGTACTATCCGTACGATAAACTAAGCTATCAGTTCTATGTTTATGCTATTCCAACATGTTATGCAAAATATTATAGTTTTGCTCCACTAACATTTGCTTGTAATGCTCGGTATAGATATAGGGTTGTGTACTTCAAAATGACCAGAATAATGCGATAAAGAGATCGAAAACCTCTCAAAAAGTTGATATGTTCAACATCGCCCACTTTAGGGATGACTTTCATATCTCCCATATATCATATATTTTACTTTACCCTTTCCTAATACAAATTGCGGGAATATCTAATTTTTGGCTATCGAACTTTGCACTTCCTTACTCTTTTAATAATAAGAATTATACTATAATTATGACATACGCTTTTAAGATTAATAACCGTGTTACACTGTGCAACATTGCTAAGTGGTGTAATTTTGCCGCCCACGACAAAATCTGCCCTGAAAAGGAATGAAAATTTTTTAGCTATTTAGAATCTATCTACTTTTATCCATTTATTAGTCAATACGTTCCATATTTTTCTATAAGAAAGTATTCGCTTTGTTTTTTGGTGGTACTCATTTATTGCTCAAGTTTCGCTCATCGATTCTAAACAAGAAACTGCTGATACACTTTATAAGAATACAATATATATGTCACTGAGAATTTGCATATACATACGTACATATATATTGGGTTGTTCGGAAAGTCATTTCGTTTTTTTTTGGGGAACATGAAAGACAGTTTTCGTATAATGCCTTTCAAATGGCCATAAACAGTTGAATTCGACAAATTTAACCTCTCACGGATCTCTCGTGTGGTGATTCGCCGATTTGCATCAACTAATGCCTTTATCGCATCGACCGGCCTTCCAGACCGTGGTGCATCTTCGACATCAAAATTGCCGGATCGAAATTTTGCAAACCAGTTCTGGCACTGGCGTACTGTTAACACGCCTTCTCCATACACATCCGTCAATTTTTTTCTCGCTTGGACAGCATTTTTACCTTTTCTGAAGTTAAAAAGTAAAATATGACGAAAATGCTGCTTATTGCTCTCCATATTTAAAAAGGCACCAACCAAAAACTACTGGGTAGAATTAATAGAACTTTTTCACACACAAGCCTTGCAATATCAGCTCTCATGACATATAATGGTTATGGGGCTTAAGTGTGAAGTTAGTTTCGAAAAAACGTAATTAAGTCCTCTGGCGGGAAAAAACGAAATGACTTTCGAAATGACAAATGACGAAATGACAATACTATTTAAAATAATTGTACAACAATAGGCCAACGAAATTAGTTGTTATTACCATGGAAAATGTAAAGCAAGCAAGTGTTTAGTTCAATATCAAATTCGAAACCTATTTCGGGGTAAATATTTATATTTCCGTCTTTAATAGAACACCTCGTGTTAGCAGAATTAGCTCACATTAGAGCACACATTAGCATGTGTGCATGTTCGTTTGCACCGCTGCGCTTAAATACGGAAGTTTGCTAACAAAGTCCCCCATTCGGATGCAGCTGATATTATCGCCAATTGTAATTATGTAAATATTTAATTATGTTGAATATTACAATAGAACAAATATATTCATTGAAAATTGTTGGTTGCTCTATTAAAAAGCATTAGTTAACAAATTTAAATATTTACTGAATGGAATGAAAAACAAAACTGGTTCAGCAATGCTAACTGAAATAAAAGTAGATCATACTTTCATTTTTGAATTATATTATATAGCTATTGCTAGTCAAAGTATCTATTGAATTCTGCAAAACGTGATTTATTGATCCGTGATTTTAAATTAGCTACTTAGTGAATATATAAATGCCTATTAAAATTGGGTTTTGCGCGCGTGAAAAAATTGCTATTACAAAAATGAAAAAAATAATAATAATTTGAAGGTAATTCGTAGAGGCGGGAAAATATAGGAAATTAGCTTCAACATGTTGTAATCAGTGAATGCGGTTAACAAACCGTTTTAGATTCAGGGCGTTCCATTTGCATTTTCAAGTATCATACGAGCTAATAAAACAATTAATTTATGTATTTTCTTTAAAAATAGCGGCATTTGTTTATTATTTGTTGTCACTATCCCTACTACTACTAGAAATACTTGATGTGATGAACTATAGCCTTGGGATCGTAAAACAATATTGGCAAATTCTGCAACTCTCCAATCAAGTTAAATACAACTTTTCGTTTTGATGCGGACCTTGGTTAGAACTTGGTTCGAAGAACTAAAGGGAGCGAGTTACACATTCAGTCATCATTCCGTAAATATTTAGTGACTATACTCACCATACTTAAATATATAGATATACTTTGGAACTCACTTTCAACAATTGTTAAGTTGAACTCTGTTCCGTAGTTTGTCTATCACTAATTGGATAATAAGGATTAATAATAAGGAAGGGCGATAATAAGGAGTTCAAAAATTGGTCATTTAATTCACGGGAAATAAATTAACATTGACATAAATGTCCAGTAGATTAAGGAGTCAGATATATTTTCCAGCGATAAACATTTTACCGGTTGTGTGGTTGTTGTTGTGTTCTTGCATGGGTTAGAAATCTGAATGCAATCTATTATTGTTATAAGATCATTCTTTTTGAGGCTATTTCGATCCTTTTTTTAATATCGATTACAGATAGCCTAGGTTAGGTTAATAGGCCATAGGTAAATAGGCCAATCCTTGTGATAAAAACCCACCACGGATCTCATTTGAACAGTTAAAGGCGCTGGTCCGTTGATCTCATTTGTGATCCTCTTGATCAGATTTGTTGAGGCGGCTAATATCAATTTCGGACAATTCACCTGATTCTTTGAAAGTATGATTACGGAGACATTTCAACCTCAGCCTTGCAAATTCTGTACAATGGAGGAGAAAGTGCCTGGATGTTTCCACCACATCTTCCTCCATACAGCTTTGACGATTTGCGTCCGACAAGATTTTTAGCCTTACCGCATGTATGCTTATTGTACAATGTCCAGTAAAAACTCTTACGGCTCCGACAAGATGAATCTTGTTGAGAGCAAGTAGTTCAGTACATCTCCAGTGCTCTATTTTAGGCCAGAAACTTGGCCAGAAGAATTTCACAGTCGCATAGGAACTAGTTGCTGACCAACACTTTTTAAGATCATGCGAGGTTCATAGGTACAGCGTTAGAACGCAAGAGGACAATAGAGACTCAGCTCTTTCTTAATCCGTTATAATTGGGACAAAGGTGTCCTTTCTTGCAAGCTCATCGGCTTTGCACCCAAATGAGTCTCATAATGAAGTAACTTGATGATATTGATAGTGAGGACAAACACTCTTTGACCAAGCTTGAGCACGCAGTTAGAGAGCTTAAGACAAATATTGCCGCTTTGCCATCGGAGTGAATCCTCACTTCCCTGAAAGAAGCAGCACTTCATAGTAATACGTGCACTACTTTCTTAATGGCAGCCACCTCTGGCTGGGCTTCGTCCTGGCCACATCTCTGTCGTTGGTA
Organism: Bactrocera minax; assembly: GCA_021498325.1. Lineage (NCBI taxonomy): Eukaryota > Metazoa > Arthropoda > Insecta > Diptera > Tephritidae > Bactrocera > Bactrocera minax. Next base: position 569,777 of record JAKEEE010000064.1, on the reverse strand, counting down.
TGTGGACAAAAAAGGAGTAGACCTCGTAATGTAGTGGTCCAAGTTTTCGGGATGCAGTCGAAGAACAAGAGAATTTCAAAATGTCCTTGTTTGATTACTAGATAAGAAATCATTGATTTAAATTAGTTCACTAAAAAGAAATATAAATTTAACAGATAGTTTCATTAATTAGGCTTCTATTCGGCAGGTCGATTAATATACGTAGATATAGGTATGATATACTCAAAATATTTTATGAGTAATGATATCAAAGCTTGACAGCATCTCACTTTATTGTATTTATTATAATATATTTTATTATTGGAATTTATACTGAAATAAAACAGAAAGCTTGAAATATTTTTCGGTAGCAAACGAAAATGGGTAATATTGGCCATTGCCTAGATAATTACAAGTTCTAAAATGGTAAATGGGTAAATATATTTCAGAGATGTAGAATGGGAGCGCTGGTAAAAATTACTATTACTTATTACTTGTCTTGAACTTAATTTAATTTATTGTTTAAAAGGATTCATTTTCATTTCTTTAAATAATTTAGCTCATTACTTCTACAGATACAGAATCAGAAATCTTGAACGTGTCGTTGTCTTTTCACTATTAGTGTTCTTATCAGAAAGGTGTGCTGAATTCAAAGGTGAATTGTAAATTTTACAAATTGTTCTTTTTAATTGACGACTTTCACACGCTTCCTTAAAATCTTTAAAATCGTGTTTAAATGTCACATATTTAATGATGAATTTTTTTATTTCGTAACTAACTCGCATATTAATAAAGATTCTGTGTACCTCTTAATTGCATTAGCGACAAACCGCTAATGAATCACTATATGCATTTCATGCAACGCAACACTGTCGGCATCAGCATCGGCATCGGCATCGGCAGCGATGCAAACGCGTATCGTTAAATGACCCTTGGCGCTAGTGAAAGTCGTTCTCAACCAGAATACACGTAAAGTAAGGAAAAGAATGTTCGCACATACAGAGAGTTTCATGGTACATCAGAATCGAGCACATGATTACCATATTTGTGTGTGTGTGCCAGCAGTACGGAGCTGAAACGAAAAAAAAATCCAATCCACTCAAAACATTGAAAACCACTCCAAACCAAACGGTTAATCACGTACGCCCGCTGGCCCGTAGCAGCTAACTTCGGAAAATTCACTCATGCATTCACACACACATTAAACGGGCATGCACTCTCATGCGAGTTGAGTCTCTTTGCTTAAGTTTATACTCTGATTTGAGAGTAAACTGTTAGCAAATCTTATTGTTTCGTGTTTAATATAAAACCAACTAAGCATATGCACTGGAATTCATTAACTGTCTTACCACAAGTCTCTTAGTACCTCCAAAAGCACACAGCTAACCGACAACCAACCAACGGCACCGACACTCAACTGACTACCCCAGTGTATGACGGACGGATTGTTTGAACGCCTGACCAAACCGCACGTCTGCCCCAGTGAACACGTAAAAGTTTTGAAATTGTACAAAGTACGGATCGAAGTAGTGCAACGCCAATTGTGATTGCTACAGATAGGGGCACCGCGCGGTTAACTTCAAAAAATATATATTTTATCTATTATATATTTTACCACGAAACCAAATACGTAAACAAAAGAGTATTTCTTATAATTTTTGTTTTACGAAAGTGCAAATTGGCTGTTTATATACATATATATATATGTATATGTACGAACAATTTTGCTTTTGAAGCGTATCACAATTCGAGAAAATAGTAAATTATCAAAGCAAATAACAACGAAATTTGCAGTGTTAAAATAAAAGTGTGCATAATTTGCATGAAAAGTGCAGAAAAGTGTTTGATGCATTGTTGCTGTAGCTATTGCTTTTGAGAAATAGTTTACGTAGCTATTATTGTGATTTGAGCATTTCTTATTTACAATTTTCAAATTACCTATTTGTAATCTCAGTGGATACGCAACAAATTTGTACCAGCAAAATGAAATTCGTAAGTACCAATGAGGAAGTAATGTAAACATATAAAGTATATATTTCCTATGGGGATTAAATTATAGTGATCCTTAAGATGTAAAAAACTAAAAAGAGCATTTTTGGAAATTATTTGAAAATCATTCTAAAATCTCTATAAATAAGACCAAGTTGGATTAGTTACAGCATTTATAACAAAAGGGCCCTTCGTGACCCTTGAATGCAGCCTTAGACCGATTTTTATGACTTTTAATTTTTTTGATTTCGGCTCTGCCTCTGAATAATAAAATAACTTTTAAAAGATCGAAAAGATTCAATTAAAAAAAATTTGTAAAATTTAAAAATAGTTATGAAATATTTGCATTGAAACATAAATGATCGAATGGTCTCAATCATTCCTTGCTATACGATACACATACGATACAGCTATGACTCGCCGGGTCAACTAGTTCATTAATAGAGAAAAATACAAATTTGAATAACTTGCAGGTAGAAATTTTTTGATATCTATGTAATCCTCCCTCTCTCCTCATCTTGAAATATCTGGAAAAGGAAGAAAGAGAGAAGTAAGAGGTTCATGTTATGGAAAATGTCTTGTAATTCTTATCTGCATTTTATCGGATTTTTTGATCATTTAAGGAAAAAAATGTTACGTTTATTCAAAACAAAGCTGTTGTATGTTGTCCAGAGAATATTCTAATATTGCGCAAATTTTACATATTCTACAACGCTTTATTTTTAAAGTTATGCTGAAAAGCGTATAACTTAATGAGTATTCAGTAGACACAATTACTGCTAAATACAGTGCAAAAGTTACTTAGGTACGTCTTGAAATACAATATCTGAAAGAGGAATTAATAGGTTTCGTATTTTTGAAAAGTAAACCACTATATGAAATTTGTATACTACGACTAAATGGAATGATTACAATGGAATGACAAAATAAACGGAAATGCATCATTCCTACTGGAAACGACTTTCATTTTATAAATATTCATGAAAGCAATTAACTTTTAAAGCAGGTAAACTAATTTAATGTTAATGATGGCTAAAAATGCTTAAACTCCCATTTCGAAATTTATACAATTAACCTCTAAATGGATCCCATAATTATGGAAAATGTTTAGATATTTATATGTTTGCATATAAATTGCTTTAGTTAATTTAGTTATTTAAGGGAATGGTCAACGACATTCCTCTCACTAAATTGAAATATATGCCACAGAAAATATAATTCCTTCTATATGTTTATCTTTTAAGTCGAAATATTCAATTTAGATTTCATGCTTCTAACCAAATTTAATTACTTAAAAATAATATAATAATATTACTTAAAAAACAACAACAAATTTGCTGAGACAGTGGCATTTTTTAATTATTAAAAAACAATTTCTTTTTTTTCTTTCGCTTATTTCTGTATTAAACTGAGCAAATTGTTACGCGCTGCACTTTTATCAAAAGATCTGAGTGCAGGTCAATATCAAAGCAAGCTGGGCGTGCGAAGGTAAACGCAAAACACTGCTAATTTGTTCTTCTGTTGTTCGTTTGCGCTTTTCGGGTCAATGCAGTTAAGCGCAACAGAAACATTTGATATGCGTCTGACGTGTGTTTAGCTGACGTGTAATGAATTTGTGGCAACTTTGAGCGGCATGTGCAAGTAGTGGTGAAGTAGAACAATATAATTAGAATACGACTTTGTAAACCAACCCAAAGTTTGTCATGTTCTACATGTGTTGCTGTGTTTTTTTTACGCTTGCTGTCAGCTGAATATGTTATGTATTCGACGATCAATGAGTGTTTCGGAAAAGTTCCAAATTCAAAGTGTGTTGCCATTTCGAATACAGATTTTTGGCCTCATTTTTTTGAACAGTGAAATCATTAAATATTTATTCACAAGTCTTTATAATTTGCTTTTAAGTTTATTTCTTTTTTTTTCAATTATTAAAACGGTATACAAGAAGGAAAAATAAAAACAAGACCTTCATCTATCCATTAAATAATTTATTCTGATAACTCCACACTGAGATTTTACTTATTATGTAGTGGGTTTGTCTCAACTTTCTCACCAAAATACCAGAAACTATCAAAATTTATATTATTCAATATTCAAATATTTATGCAAAATCGGTTTTGATTTCACAATTGCATGAAGCTATGAATAAAATAATAATAAAAAAACGCGGAGGCTCTTTTAAGTTAAATTTTTGTTTTTTTATTTTTAAATCTCATCTCCTTTGTTAACTTTCCTACAACTAATACATTAAAAAGTGCATTGTAATTAATAAATTTTTCATAAAATGTCAACAGCAGCCATGTGCGCTGACATAAAAATAAAAGCATACGCGTGCGTGACCGCTGTAAGGCATTGGCTACTCAAGTTGCCTAGCTCAGAAAATCTGTGCGCAGATAAAAGGTGAACATGCTCACCTGCCAGTAGCAAGTAATGCATAGCGCGTTAATTTAACTTGATGGCGACTAGTTTGTGAACACATGCGCCCGGACAATATTTATTCCCAATAGTTGAAGTGAGAGATGAAAATGAGATGGAAATTAGTGAAAATTATTACATAATTGAACGAGAAAACGCATTGATGGATATTTGCCACATGTTTATACATACATATGTATATAATAAATATATGAAATCTGGAGTTAGTTTCAAATACAAATAAAACAAGTGCATAATTTTGTTGATTTGGGAGACAAGATAAACCATAAGCTTAATTTGGTCTTTATGTTAATACCATGGGCTTAAAAGATAAATTTCGGAATTTAGAATTTCTTATGTAATTAAAACTCGTCTACAACTTTGGTAAGGCCTATATGTGTTAGTTACTACCTATTTATTAGCAATTTTAACTTTTTCTCTTAGGGCATTTCCAAATGTATTCTACGTTACATCTTCCTCCATTACTAGTTATTTAAAATTTATAAATATACATGCACTCGCCAATCGTTTAGAAATGTTAGTTATAAAGTTCTTAGTAAAACTTCAAAATAGATAATTTTGTAGTTAATTCGTTTTGAGCGTGTTAGGCAGTTTCGTTCCCTACATTTAAGATCATGTGATTTTAGTTTTCATTTCAGCACATATGATTTATCACACTCATTTTTAAGTATTTGAAAAAACTGTCTCATATTCTTGTTCATTTAAAAGAATTTTTAATAGACCTAATTCTAAATTTTAACTGTTTTAATTTTTTAAATGTCGTGTGGGTGGGTATTTGTTGGTTGGGTATTTGTTAATTTTGTATTATTCAATTGGTTGTGTTCCCTTCCCTTAAACAGATTTTTACAATAGTACAAAATAATTATAAATTGCAAAAAACGTTTCACAAAATATATTTCCTTCGTAATTTATTGCGCAACATATTTTTTTAAATATTGAAAAATAATTTTTTTAATAAAAGGAAAGAAGTGATACCGCTTGCCTTGATATCGCTTGCTTCCATTCTAATAGTACTTTTGAAGTTGGTAAAAAATCTGGCAATGCATTGAACTAAGAAAAATTCACATTGCTAGTCGTTGTTTAAGTTGTTACTGCAGTACTATTTTTAGGAAGTTGAACTTCCTTATTCAATTGTTTCATCGCCCGTAATTTTATGCATTCTTAAAATATGTTTTTGTTATTGCAAATTCCCACAGCCGCAAACCGGTTGTAACTGAGCGCGGCGCTGGAGCCATTTATGAATGAAAATAAAAGAAATTGCTCAAAATGCTTCGAAAAATCAGCAACGCAGGTACACACCCACACACATATATATGCCTACTTTAAGTCACAGAAGCGCACACGCGTACCTACAAATGTCGTATTCGCAATTTCGTAAATCGGAATTCGAGTGCAGTGAGTCAATGCGAAAACCTGCATATTTTCATTATATAGTTGCTTATATACACGTTATATATATCTATATATTTACACACATGCCCATACAAGTTAATGCCGATGCGTGTCGTCTGTCCGATAGTGGTTGGTCGCCAAACTGTCTAAGGCGGCGTGCGATCGCCTTACTTTTGTAGGCTTGTCCGCAGCGCAGATTTACTTGTGTGCACGTTTTTGTGTTTGAGTGCGCCCGCGATTATTTTAACGGTTTCTGCTACAATTTTCAATTCGTTTTGCTTCATTTGCAGCAGCTTAACTGATTCATTCACGCAATCGACGCAGTTGATAGCCAACTGGTGGTCGCACTTGTCGTTCCACGCTGTGATAGCAACAACAACAATAACAGCGCCGGCAACTTGCCACACTGCCACTTGAATGGTAATAAATAGGCGCATAGGTAGCCAGGCATGTTTGTTTGTGTTTGTGTTTGTGAAAACGCAGTAATCGAAGGCTGAACATACTCAATTGCATGCGTTTTGGGTTCAACGTCGTTTCGACTGATTGTCGCATGCCATACGCGTGCCAATTAAACTTGTTAGCTGTTGCCACTGCGTCGCTGCCTGTCCACTGGTTGCTTTCAATGCTCACCGTTTTGCGTTTTGTGTTTAGCAGCGAGTGATGGCCTTCAACATGAACTTGAAAATATCGGTTGTGCGTTGTTGGTTGAGTTGTAGTTTTGCGAGCGGTTTTTCTGTTTTTCTGTTTTTCTTTGCCATTTTGTTGTTTGTCAATTTGTTTACATTGCTCTGTCATTAAACGGCGTGATTTGCCTTCAGATAACCATTGAGTGTGTGTGCGTACTGCTGCATATCTGCTTTGGCGGAGCACATGTTGCGTATACGCTATGGGCGTTTTGGGGGTCGTTCATTGATTCCCACTGCTTTTTGGGGCGGGTGCGAGTGATTTTGCTTGTGCGTTTATATTTCTTTGCAAAATATTTGTCTGCCAGTATCTAGTGTGTCTGGCAGTAGTAGTGAATTTCACTGGTATATTTGGGATTTTGTTGGCATATTATTGCTGGTGATTTCGAAAAGCGTAGGCAATATAGGTTACTTGCACGCTTACTTTGCTGGTATTGGCAGCTTGTAAGTGTATTATGAAATTTATAAGGTGTTATTTTTGTAGCATTTCAACTAAATATGAAAATTTAAAATAAAACTGAAGTTAGTTAAGTGAGAGCTTTCGAATTATTTAAACGTGAATAAAATAAAAGCATTAGATAGATAGGGGATTAAATAGAGTAAATAATAACTTTATATTTATCGTTATTCTCGAAATGCCATTTTCGTGTTGGAATTAGTAGATAATTAATATCGATGAATATAGATTGCAGAAAACAGAAGATTTGAAAGAAACAATATCCATGGAATTGTGTAGAAAAAGATATGTTCAGAGCTTCATAAAACATCAGAATATTATATTATTAAATGTACCAAAATCAAGAAGCTAACTCAACTAAGAAAATTGAGTCAAGCTATTATTTGCATTTTATCAAGAAACTAAAAAACAAATGGAGAGTTTGTAATTTTATTAAGTGAACTGAAAACAGAATATGATTAGTTTTTGGTGACAATTGGAAAATTAAGAAAAATAGTTTCATTTGTGTACAATCAATACAGGTTTTCTCCTAAAATTTGTAAGGTGTCAATGTTTTACATGTATAAAGAAATCAATCATATATTGCAGGCAAAAATGAATTAGAAAGTGAATCAATGAAATTTAAAAAGGTTTTAAACAATCGTTCTACTAAATATAGTTACATCATCACAATGTGCCATATTGAAATAATATTAAAAGAGCGATGGAAATTTGCGGATAAAAAACATATATATGAAGTATAGTGAAATTTATATTAGCGATATGTCCTTTTTCTTAAATCTGGCAATAATTAGAATTCCTCGACCTTGATTACAATATGTCGAGTGGTGTAAACTTATTCTTTCATGAACCTTGGTTAGCCAAGAAAATAAGCTATTAAGTTGAATTCAAAACTGAGAAAAAATAATCCTCCTTTATATTTCTAATATTACCTCAAAAATACTTTTGATATATTAGAAAAACTGTATGACAGGTTTGTTCTTTCTTAAGCTCTTCTTTCAGAATAATTAGGTCTTTCTCCGGTGTAGTTATAAATAAGAAGCTTTCGATGCAAATTTTTCTCCACTACTGTACAATAGCGTACGAAAGAAAATGAAACACCTAATTAATAATTAGTCAACATCTAGATATAAATAATTGGCTTTTGTCACTACACATTCGTTCGCAATCAATTGCAGCAATCGTAGTACCATAAACCACGCACACAATCAAACACACGCAAACTTTGGTTCTTGGTTGGTAGTTGGCGAACTTGTTGCTGTAATATAATATTATTCCATGACTATTGTTTAATTTTTCTTCTGATTTGCCACCATATTTTGTTTTTATATATTCTTGCCTACACGAACATGCCCATGCCCCGCTGTATCACATCAACGTGTAATAAAAGAGTGTGTGTAAAGAGGTAAAAATCACATGGTACACTGACACAATCCGCAACTCTTGCCCTGCTTTTCTTTTGCAAACAGTTTCACTTATAGAAAAAATTTTAATTTGTTATTATTTTTTATTGTTTTCTTAGTTGATTTATGTTGCGGTGTGAGTACTGCTTTTGTTTTGATTTTTTTTTGCAATTTTTTGCCACTTTGCATATTGCTGCAATTTGTTAAACTTGACCAACATTCTAAGCACCAGCTAGCACTAATAAACGCATGTATGTGTGAGTGTACACTTTTGCCTTTGCGTGCTGTCACGGTATTATTGTTGTTGCCAATACATGTTTTGGGCACACTAAAGCACTGCAGTTGTTCAAATTGCTGCCAGCTGGTAGGCTCCACGCAATATGCTCACAAGACGGTTTTGGATCATTGGCAGAGCGAACGTGTGAATAATATTATTATTACTTTGCTTAGTACCAATGTGGTATTACTGCGAAAAAGAAGCTACTAAATTACTTAACGTATTTGATAATTATGCAATTATATAGGTTATTACTATATTATATTTACTTAGAAATCGCACTCACACCAACCGAGTTTGTTGCTTAAGTCTTTCGTTCAGTGTTCCAGTTTGTGGTTTTGCGGTGCTTATAGAGTTTGCTGCCTGTCTTTTCAAATCAAAACCTTATCAGTAAACAAGATTTTCTTGTGTTTAGATTTCCAATTAAATTTTTGCACTTGTTTTTTCTAATTAAATGTGTGTATGTATATGCGTAAGTCGAAATTGTTGCAACTTCTGGTACGTAATTTATATGCACGTTATGTACAGGAATTTCAATATTTCAATAAATGGGTTGTTTAGCACTTGAGCATGAATATGTGTGAAATCAATTCAGGAAAAACAAAAGTGTTTATCGGGTATTGGATGTTTATAAAAAAATACAGATTATATGTACTGTATATATATAATATGTATATATGTATATAATAGGCGATGCGGCATACAGTGTAGAGGTGTCACAACCTTTCTTTGATTTTATGATTGAAAAGGCTTCCTGGAAAATTTGTTAGCCATTTGGAGGTGGCTTAAAATGGTTTAATCCCTCTCCTTGCCGGGTAAAATACCGCGCTTATGATACAATATTGTGTGAATGATATAGACAAGTGGCGCATACCACACGCCTCACTGCCACATCAAAAAACAATTTGGAATTTGTTTTCTATGCATAGTTTGTCCTGGGTAAATGTATTTGATCAGTCAATCAGCTGACGCATGCAAAATAATAAAGCCCAACGATTTAAGTGCGAGTGTACGTATATAACTACAAAAATGTAAAGAATTTTAGGGGCAGCCAGCCATTCTACATAGTGCAACAAGTAATTGGTATTCATATGAGTTTGTATAGTACAGTTTGGGCAGCAAATTACTTAAAAAAATGACCTTAGATACGACAGCGTAGTGCTGCTAAAGCGCCACAACCACCTCTTCTGATGTTCACCGAGATATATGCGCGCGCTCGGAGTGGCAACTGGCGCTGTTTTTACACAGTTCACAGCTTCCAGTGCTCTCCAAAGAGTGGTGAGGTCTATCGCTTGCTATGATTGAATCTGTAGTAGTATGTGCACTGCCGCGTGCCAGTTGCTACCTGCCAATTTGATCTGACAAATACACTTGGTAAATTGCTTGGCTTGATTCAACGCTTGCCCGTGTGGCGAGTGCCCATACGCTACAGTTGCCTGTTAAGCTGGACGCATGCTTGTCTGCCAGTCTGTTGTCGGTTTATCTGAGTAGTGAGTAGTAGTGAGCTTGTTGCTCGAGGCACCCACCCACATCATGATTAAGTACACTTTAACTACAACAACAAGTGAATTTATTGGCAAATACTTATACTTTTGCCATTACCATTATTATCCAAAACTGCAGCCAGCCACTGTTGGCAATCAGCATGCTCAGACACTAAATGAACAGCGTGTTGAATATTGTAGGTGGTTAAAGAGCCTGGCAGTGGTTGCCAGATTCAATAAAATCTTCGAAGCAAGTACTTATTAATTACTTAATATTAAAATTAATTTAAAAAATTTTGATTATTTTCTTTCAAATTATTTTATTTCTTTAACCCACAAACATAATCGGATGAAGAAACTTCTGCACTGTGTTATTATTTTACTTTTTTTTCGAAATTGTATTTATTTCTTATCCTCAGTTAGCTCTTGAAACCTGGATGTATTCCTTTTAATGAAAAGTGAATTGAAATTTAGTGTGAAGCTTTCCTTTTTAAATAAGTTATGTGTTTTTTTAAGCATTGTTTATGAGAAAGTGTAAAATAAGTGTATAAGTATAAGTGTAAAATGGTCTGTTTATATATTTTGAATTAATATGCCAACTAATTGGGAAAGCATGATTATAGAATATTATCTCATAAACCCATATAGTCGACAAACTTATGCAACTTCATCCTAAAGGCTAGGCTAGGCTAGGCTACATTTTTATAATTGCTTTCCTTTGTTCAATGAACCCTTAAGGATATATCAGTGTAGAAATTCAAGTTTCCAAAAATTAACCGGCAACGCAAGACTGCTATTGGTCTCAGTTTTGCAAAATTTTTACAAATTCCAACTATCTTCAAATACATTAAGTGTTACGCTTTTCACAGAAACATTTATTTTTGCTTACTTTCGCTTGCTTCACCATTTTACTGATAAGAGATTCTGTTCTACATTTGAGTGTCAGATTAAATTGTTTTAATATTTGTCCGAGTACGATGTTTTGGAGAGATCTTGTTCACGATTCTTTTCAAAAGATATTAAGGTTCTTGTTTACCTAATCAACATTTTTAATGAGAAAGTAATTATTCGAAACATAAATATTTATTATCTTCTACGTTGATTTTTTCCATAGCGCCGCGAGGGTATACATATTACCTGTAATCATTAACTTGTGTACCTCGCTTTCTATATATATTTATGCGGGAGTTTCGAGTGGCAATTTACAATTTTTTAACTTTAAAGGCGCTCAATATTACATATTTTTCTATATTTTTATTTTGTATAAAAATGTTTTCAACTCAATTGACATGATTGTTGATTGCAATCGTTTACGTGCAGCGAACGGTAATATTTATTTTTAATAGCTTTGGAGTAAGAGCAATTTATGTAAAGTGTGGAACACATAAACTTCGATATATTTATATGAGAAACATGCACGGACAGATTATACGGTAGAATTCGTATTACAAAACCTATATAGTGTGTAGGTATGCACCTTTAAAAATATTGCGATGAATATGTGTAACATATGTGGGCCGTTAATCATTAATTGTGCACATGTGGTTCCAACAGTGTGCCTGTCTATCCTGAAAGTCTTTTCAATTCGAGATTAAAAAAATTCAATCAACTCAATTTCGAGATTAGTAAAATTGAATTTACCTATCCTTAATTACTTCAAGTCCAGTGAATTATCTCATGAATAGTTCATTATTACATCATCTATACATAAATCATTATGCATTATTAGAATATTTCAAAGCAAACTCAATACCTCCGCCGCACAATCGCTTCACACACTTTTCCCCTCGCTGTGTTTTTTAATTAATTCGCTGGAGCTGACCGCGTGAAAGCTCGAGAGCATGCTGCGTCATTCAGCGTACCAAGCCCCCAATAGCCAAGGCGCCAATAACAGTTATCAACAAGCCGACGCGAAAGACAAGGAAGTATTCGTGTTCGTCTTAAGCTCAAGTTTTATATGCTTCAGCTTGGATATCCGTTTGCGCATGCGTGTGAATATACCATAATACACATTGAAAGTGAATGTCGTTCACTCAACACCACCACTACTTGTTTGCTCCAACAACTACGATATATACATATTGCATACTGCATATACATATATTGATTTATTGGACAGTTTAGTCTCAATTTATTAATCAATCAATGCACCAATTGAGTATTAATAACACCGACAAATCAGCAACAATGTATTTATTGAATGCTACAATACATATTTGTCCAATACAATGGAATGAAAGAAAAATATATAAATAAAAATATAAACGAAGAAAGGTGTGAAAAAGCAATAAAGTGCTTTGTTGTTGTGAATTGCACACTTATTAACAACACTAAATCTTATGTTACCTGCTCTTCTCCGAACGGCCACCTCTGCTCTCAACTAACTCAATTACACCCATGCTGTTGCAGCGCTTCAAATAAACGTAAAGAGTTGTACGAGTATATTTTTGTTTCTCCTTTCCAGTTGTTAACTTGCTTTATTGCTGAGTTTGTGGCACACACCTCTCGTCTGGCTTAGAGGTTTTCGCCCACCAAAGTGCATTTAAAAATGAATAGTTCAAGGCTTCACTTTCATTGCGGAAGCCACTTATTTCGCTCAAAATGTTGCTGAGCGCCAGCTGCTTCGCCGGGAGATGTGGAGTCGGCTTTTTTCAGTTTATTGGTCTCGAGGTGATTATGCTGCACTGTGGTGAATGTTATGGCGGCTAATGCTTTCCTGCTTTCTTTTATTTTTGGCTTTGGTAGGTGATTGGCTTGCCATTACCGAAATTTATTTATAACAGGTGCAGGTGTTACACATTCGTTGAACTTATGGGTAGCTGCGAGTTTAATTTATTCCCTAAGTGTGGCTGCTCAACTATTTTAGCCAGTTGTGCTGAGTCACAGACACGAAACCACTCAACGCTAAATCCGCTAAATTTGTGAAGATTTTAGAAATAAATATAACAGTAATGAATAAAAAACATTGACGGATAGCAGCATAATTTAAAGACATTTAGAATGAGAGAGGGAACCTGTGTGTATGAAAACATTTTATTTTGTTTTTGTTTATGCTTGCCTGTTCTTCACATGCCAATTTTGAATTCCTCAAACGATGTTTTAATTGTTTAAAACATTATTGAGAGTAATCTTTAAGTAATAATAAATAATAATAATAAATAATTAGAGTTACTCTTTTTTGAGTAAGAAACATTGAGAGTAATCTTTATTAAGCACATAAAAGGCTTAACGTAATTCATGAATTTAAGTTATAATTTTAAGAGATTCGCTTTTCTTCTGTTTTTTCTGACATTTTTTACGTTTAATAGCCGATTATTTGAAAAGCTCGACATAGCTAAATGTATTAACTTAAATTTTTAATAATTCTTTATTTCAGAATTTCTTCTTTGCTTGAACAGTTAAATCTATCAGCGAAACCCCTTTGCTACGCGATTAGACGTCTACGTCTTTTGCTATAGTGGTCACTGTTTCATCTAAATTTAAGTCTTTTCTAACTATGGTATAACTTGGAGCACAATTATGCTTAAATTCAGAGGAGTTCACTTCGATATGTTTTTGGCATATTTTGCATTTCTCTTAGTTACGTTTCCGATCGATTAATTAGCTTATTTTCAAATGGTTTATCATGTATTATATTTATCCTGTCTTTCAGCAGCACGCTTAATTTTGGAGCGAAACTTTCAAATTGTCAAAATACTGGCACATACATATTAAATTCAGAGGAATGTATAACAAATTTTACGTCATAACTATACAACAAAAAAGATTAAAAATTTTCATTAGTAATTCGGACCACTTGCATTAAATTTGCTTAAAAAGCATCAGTAACCCAATTGGCGCTGGTAGCCCGCAGGCTGACAGCAGAGTGAAACATGAGAATGCTTAAAATGCTAATGGCATTTATAAATCCGACAATGCGCTGCTTATATGCTAAAAGTTAAAAATATGCAAAATAACTAAAAGAAAAAGAAAAGTCAACGAGAAAGCAAATAATAAAATCGAAAGAGCAAAGAGTAAGAAATGTAAATAATAACACAAAATGTTTGCGGATAAATACAAATTATATTTATTTGCATGTATTTTGTAACAATGTGTTTGTGATAAACCCTGCTGGAAAGTTAGTAGTCATTCCTATTTATATCTGTCTTCCTTACGACAACCGTTGGAGAGTGGATGGTGGATCAAAGAGTCTTTCCACGTTAAAAAGAATTTTAGTAATTTCTTAGTTTCGAGTAGCGGCCATGCTTTACGTTTTGTATAAATATAATTATATTTTATTCCAATACTAAAGTTTTTAAAATCCAAAAAAAGAAACTTTTTATTCCATTTTTGAGTAATTTTCCATTTGCGTCTTTCACAATAGTAAAATTTGTTTAAGATTAATAAAACAAAATTTTGTAGCATTGAAGATACTAAATTGTATCGAATTCAACTCGTCAACTTTTATTTCACATGTGAAATTGTTTAAAGATAGCGAGCAGAGAAATGTGAATCGATAATGACTTATACGTTCTTCAAAATTTCTAACTCAAAAGTATATAATCACATAAATGATAGGTCTTACCCAAACGCATTAATTAATTTCAAATTTTAACACATTTAAAATTTAAAAACCGAAAAAAATAGAAGAATAATTTAAAGTGTTTTGCTTTGTATATATCATTATACATTTAGAACTAAACAACTGTGAAGGCTGAACCATAGCTCCATTTCTTTTACACCTTTTGAAGAATCTTCTAAAGTCTGCCCTCCTGAGAGTGCTTAAGGCCCCTTTTTATCCTATTTTTCCGGCAAGGATTGCACATACCATATAAACAATTCCAAGCATTGGCTTTTATTTGCATCTTTAAATTCATCTTGGCCAATGTGCGCGTGCGTTTAAACCCGTTAAATAGCCCGCAGACTTCATTTTAGTGCAGTTCACGATTTCTGCGAGCAAAGGCACAACTGTATTAACTGGTCAAATATTGATTTCTATTATTAGCTTTCTGCAGCAAATATATTTCGGCTACATGCTGTTACTGTTGTTGTAACAAAAATCGAAAGACACCCGCCGATGCGGCTGCAACGATAGTGAAGAACACCGAACTAAATGTTTACTAAATTCCACTAACAAATGTATGTACAAATAAAAAGTATAACTTACAAATGAGCGAGTAAGTGAGTGAGTGTTTTGCATATGAAATGGGCAATTAGCATGCGATGGAGCACAATCACTTGGACTGGCTTGGAAGTGGGCAGATACGATATTGTATACTATATGCGCAGAAACTGCTTAGTCACTGTCACTGCAAGCACTTCTAAGCGATTTTTCTACGGATTTTTACGTATGAATTGCGGCAGTTGTGCAGTTGTCCAGCTGTTTGCTTCAACTCCCACTTTAATTTAACGCTGATTTGCTATTTCTGTTGAGTTGCTTGGCGACGACGCTTGGCCTTTCACAAAGTACATGAATGCTCAGTTAAACATATTAGTTTTTCAATTTATTACACATTTTAAGCCATTTGACTTGCTGGTCGACTGGAGTGTGAAAACTATTAATTGTGGATTGCTCATATGCCTTAGCTGCTCAGTTTGCTTTGTTTTTAGGCAAATTGAGTCCGATTGGCGCCACAATTTGCCATGGCAATACATTTTAACAAGTAATTTTTTTTTTTTCTTGGTTCTTCTCTCTGCCTTTCTTGTAGATTTACATTAAGCGGCAAATTAGTTTGACGTATTGTTGTTGTAGGCAGTGGTGCGCATGAAATTGATAGCGTTCGGGGAGTTGAACTGAAATTATTACAATTGGGGTACAATTAATCTCGAGATAAGCGTGATAGATTAAAAAATTTTTATTTTTTATAATTGCAATACTAATTATTTTGTGGTTCAGTTGTGTTCGTTCAATTCAATTCGTGCATTTAAACAAATATTTTTTTTCCATTAAATTAATTAAAATAAATAAAAATTATAGCCACAATAATTATATATTTATCAGATATATATCAAATGCTCCAGAAAATTTCAGTCTATAGAATATCGTCACCCGTGTTTGGCTAAACTCGAGCAATCTCAACAAAAAATCACATTAAAAACGCAAATAAAAACAATCGAAATTCAGACTTTTTAATTTTAAAACTATTAATTGCACTCATTTGAGAAAACACGTTCGCAATTGCTGACAGTTTAAAAATGTAAACAAACCGAAAAAAAATTTACGGTAACCAGAGCGATTATAACATCATCACAAACAGTAATAACAGGAACATGTTGCGCTACGTAGTCAAGCGATAGTACAAGCGACGACAGTAAGAGCCAAAGAAGTTGAATGTAAATTTGTAATGACAAGTTGTTAGCACATGTTTTAGCGAATACCATCCAGTTTTATGAAAATAAAAACAAACGAAAACACGATTCCGATCACTAAAAATAAGAAATTTGAACAAAGTATATAATGAAATACTAAATCAATTCAAAAATGCATAGCTGCTGCAAAGTTATACAAATCAACATCAGCCAAAAATACAACAAAGATGATATAAATAAATTATAAGCACGTTTTTTGCACAATTTACTGGAATGTTTTTTGTTTTTTGTTTAAAATTGTTAATTTAAAGCAATGAATGAATTGACGTCCCTCTAGTCTCTGAGTCTCATCATGGTATAATTATCACAAAAAATTGTCATTAAATTTCAGGTTTGAAATAATTCAGCTGTTAGAAGCATCAATGAATGATAAAGCCGAACGATTTTATTTCCGGCAACATTATCACGCGCGTGGCAGCAACTCACAGACGCTTTGAGCGTTGACTTGGATGGCAACAATAGCATAATAAACAAATACCCTTGGGAATTCGTAAACGAGTGTCAACAGCAATGGCAACAGCATTCTCTCATTCGAATAGCGTTTAATGGGAGACATATAGAGACTCCTGCAACTGTGACAGCTACTTTTTCAAATGAGTAATGCAAATCGACGAAGCCATGTAGCAAACTCAATGAAAAATACTAAAAATACCCTAAAGATACATAGCAAATTGATATATAGTGATTTTCGTATTGTTTCATTTGGTTCTTCTGTAGACTCTGACCAATTATTGCTTGCGGAAAAGTATGTGTTCCAAATAAGAATTATTGACACGTGATGATGCTACAAAATGATGGAATTTAATGAAAGAAAAAACCTCTATAAAATAAGAACACTAACCAGAATTCGGAGTCGGGTTATCTCCACCATTTATAGCTCCGATTTTCGCAGATTAACTATTACATTAACCAAAAAATTAAGTTAAAACAAAATAAATAGAAAGACAATAATAGTAATAATATTAAATGCAAAAGAGATACTCAAAGCGAAATTTAAATGAAAATTAAAGGGAAGGGTCTCTGATTTTTGTCAGGCATTACAAAGTTCGTCGAGTCAACTAATTCGGGATAAAAATCGCATCACATGATTTCTTTTTCTTTCTGCACCTTTCTTTTTTTGTATTTAATACAATTATGCTTCCGTTTTTTGTTAAACAATTATTTTAGTTGCATTCACTGCTGTACGAATTATGGCGAAATGGGACAACTAGTCCAACAATTGCTAATTTCCACTGAGTAATAATTTCCAAGATATATAATATTTATTTATTTTTTACAAAAATTACTTAATAATAAATTTAAAATTTTTTAACAAATAATATAAGTACTCTTTCGTGGTAAATTTCCATAAATTTTTTAAACTTACATACATATTCGCAAATATATTCATTACTTTAAGTAATGAATTAACTTAATTACTTTGCATATTATGCGAATTGTACCGCTTAAGTACAGCAAAATTGTTTGGCAACACGATCAGTTGCCCAGGTGCGATAATTAAAATATTGAATGGTTTTCACAAGTTTTAAAATTTCTTGCGAAATGCAAATTCACTAAGTGAATGTGCTTTTTAAAAGCGAAAATAGTCTGTAAACACGCAGCCGGCTTGCGACATATAAGTTTGTTACAAGATGTATAAAAACAAAAATAATTTTAAGTGTAAGTAAGGTAAAAATGATAAATATTCAGAAGTAACAAGTTGTTTTTACTAAAATGTAAGTGTAGACCACAAGATATTAGATCACTTTATTATATTAGATAACTCTATCTTAATATAGAAAAAAATAGCTCAAGTTTTTAAGAAGAAATTCAAAGCAACTACCTAACACTAAAGCAGAGTTTTCTATAAAACATTGAGAGCCTCAATGTTAGAGAACTTCCCGGTAATATTTTGCTTTTAGTTTTTTATATTAGGTATTTAGGTTTATATTTAGGTTAGATTTAGTTGAAATCTGATAAAAATCGAAAACTAATTTGAGAAGTGTAAAAGCTGACTATTTGAGACTTCAAAATAGTTGCACCTGTCGTATTCGCACTGTTTTGAACTGATTCTTTTCACTGTACGCTTCACACGCCCGCAACGTAGTCGGCGAGTTACGTGCACGTATACATTAGTAGGTGTATGAATGCATTACGTGTGCTCATACACCGGCGTACTTGAACTACTTCTGGTTTTTAAGCACATACTTACATATATATATACCACTAGTGATATTTCACCATCTGGTTTTGTGTGTTTGAATTCTTCCCAAGGCCATCACCAACCGCTGATACATTCCGACTGTTTGACAATTTTGTTTTCTCCATATTGTTGTTGTTCTTGCGTTTAGCTTATTGCGAAAGCAAATAATTGTGTATGAAAACAATTAAGAAACACTTGGTTGATTATGCGTTGTGCCGGTGGCAATTATGTGGGCGCCCAGGCGTATGAGTGTTATTGTATTTTGGGCACGCGAACTTTGCATTCTACTTCATACTGCAGTTAAATGTGGCTTTCAGACAACAACAACTGACTGCAGAAGTTCATGAACATTTTCTTTGTGTACTCCTACTATATAACTGTGCACACATAAATCAGCTTCATGCTTTTAGTACTATGGTGAACATTGAAACTTCGGTATATGTGGAATAAAATATTATTGATATTAGACAAAATCGCTTGGCTAACCATGTTATATCATATTTACACCATCACACACATTTTACCGTAATTGATTTTGTTTTCAATTTTATTACATGCTCAATAACATTCTTGCAAAGTGTTGGTTTATTTATTTTCATTTCGATTGACGCGTATTCGCCATATCTCGTGTTTGTTGTCGGTGGATTTGGATTTGTTATTATTATTGTTCTGCTGACTATTACAAACAAAGAGGGAAATAACTAGTTCTGCTCTTTTAATTTTGTCATTGGCATACATGTTAACAAGTCTATTTGCAATCAAATGTTCACCTAATTGAATTATTTTAATAGACTTCAAAATGTTATGAATAGCATTCAAATTCACGGCAGCATATGTACATATGTATGTATGTGTGTAAAATGTTCAGTGTCAGTAAATTCTTAAATTGTTCAATTGGAAACCGCTTCGCACACACAGTGTTACATAGAGCGTTAAAATTTTTTTAATTAATGCAGAAATAAATGCACGCTTTTGTAAATATCCCATTGTCCATAAATAAGCACTTTCACACATATGTTCACAAATTCAAAAATTCAATTCCCGCCTATATTTTATTGATTATATTACTGAATTTTTATGGAAATTGTGGAAGTCGTGCGAAAACACCCACCTCTGAACTAAGCCATTGCCATTGAATTGATTATAAAAAATAAAGATGAACTCATATACATATATTAAATGTTAACAAATTAAATAAATTGAAGAGGTTATAAAATTAATTTGGAAATGGGCAATATAGAGCACTAAAGAAGGTATAAAGAAGGTATAATACTCAGCATTATAAAGGTCGAAATCGGATCATATCTTTTCTACCTCCAGGCAATGAGGAGACTGACTTTATACCGAAATTATCGAGTATCTTACTATTTTGCGAGATATCTAAATAAAATGAAGAGGGAAGCTTTTCTTGATAACAGAGTGATATAGTTCTAAAAATGGGGGATAATACGATCAGTATTTCAGCACGATAGGATATCGTATGCGATATCTCGAAGTCTGATTCTGCTGATAATAATAATTTTCTAATAAATGAATTTCGAAGTTGGATTGAATTTCACGTTAAAAACTCATAATTAGAATAAATCTAAAAACAATATAGTATAATAAATATTTTCATATATATAATACATAAATTTTTTCATGTTATGTATACGTATAATTGTATATGTAGATAGCGTTGTCGTTTACAATTTTCACTAATAATATTAAAAATTACTGAAAACTCTTTCTGAAGTCCTTTTTTATGATCGTGCAAAATCTTTTGCAAATGAATAATATAATAACCATACTAATAAATTAATTATTCATTGTTTGATAATTTCTCAAATTTTTCATATTCAAATATTTAAAACATTTTTTTATTTACAAAAGTTTCGGGAGAGTTATTTAAGTGTTTTAAATTTTCTTTACTTTTTAAAAAAAAGTAATTTTTAAGCAATATATTTCTTTAATATAATAAGATGACTTCTCATAAATGGGTATATTCCACACGAAATCCCTATCTATTTAAGTGCACGATTTATATTTAATATAACGGGATTCCAATAAAATATTAAATACAATAAAGATTTCAAACGATTGGCTGCCATTTAAGCCATGGCACACCCGCAAAATTTTCACTTCGCACAAAAAAACTGAAAAACAGTATTAAAATCGTAAACACTAGTTTGGACACACATGTAAAAGTCAGTATTTGAGCATAAATCAAAAACGAAATTTGCAACGTTTGTTTCAACAAATTAGTAATGCTTCGGTAACCACCAAATCACACAAGTTTTGGACAAGGCAGGCTGGCAAGCGGAGAAGGTGTTCGTTTGAAAACGAATGATTAATTGCTTACAGTTCGGTATAGACACTTTTTGTTAAACACTTTAGCCGTTTACCAATTATATTTCAATAATTTTGTACTGCATTATTCATTTACGATTTTTCTCTCTATTTTACTAGCCTTTTGTTACCAGCCTGTTTGTATCATATATTTTTTCTTTATCTTGTAGTTAGCTTCCTTATTTGCCATCTGCATGAGTCTGGCTTTGGTCGCCGGTCAACGATTCTTCCCCATACCGTCAGACTTCAAGTTCAACTCTTTGGGTGCAGGCGGTCTGTCGTCTCCAAATGCGATCCGGGATGGCCGCAATAACCGAGGTAAGTGCGTTGCAAACATATATAATATGTGGAGAGCACAATCTTCATTTATACGTATACTTGAGGTAGATGGGGAATTCTTCTTCCATCTTTAGATGCTTGGTTTTTACAATAAGTATAGTTTGGACGATAAGCTCAAGGTTGAGCTATCGACGTTGTTGTTCGCTCCCCGACGGATTCTGTGAAACGCGTCCAAAATTAATCTGTCCTATACGATGAGAGTGTAGATTTCATGTGATCAGCTTCTGTTAAAAAATGTGCCTAAGTTGTTGGATTACACAAAATTTATAAAACGATCAAAGAGAGGATCGTGTCAATTGGTGAACGAAAATGCTAAAAAATACGATCCGAAAGCTAAAACGACAACTAAAAGAGAAGACTCGAGTCAAATCCAACAAAAATTCATTATTTACCAGGCATGTTTTAGCTAATGATAGCGTTTTTGTCAGTAACGTGGTTATGCGGCTACAATGGCATTGGAACAATGTTAAATGGACAAATTTGGCTTGTTTGCCAAAAATATTTGATGTAATTAATCTTCACAATAAGAAAAATTTGTAATTAAGGATTTTCGATGCCAAAAAGATAGTTGACTTACTCAAAACTCAAGCTTCGGAGTTGTTTCCGTCGAATTGGACTAAAAGCTTTGAAATTTGGATGAAACGAACCCAAAAGTATTTTGATCACCATGTTGTTTGAACCACTTATTTTAATTTTTCCATTATTAATTGGTTTCAACATTATAATACATAATCTCTGAAAATACAAAATCAAAATTGATTTCAGCAGCCCTTAGGAAATAATATGATTTACCGTGTAGATATAAACGAATTGATGAAATGGGTTTTAAAACTTTTTCCTTTCAGTTTTTTGTTTATTATTGTTGATTGAACTACTTTTAAAATGAACATTATTCGTACTTTTCAAGTGTTAATATAATCTTGTCTGGATTTTAGAATTCAAAAAGTTGATTATTGTTTAACATATGTTATAGTTTTGAAAATATAGTTTAAAATCATGGAAAGATTCTCTACAATAAATTAGTAAATTAAAATTTAGTATAAATTAAAAATTTCATTCGGTGCCATGTTGGGTCTATAACAATATTTTTTTTGATTTTGATTATTTAGGGAATAAAAAAAATTTTTTTAACGAATTTTTAATATTTACGTTTATTGCGTTTTTCAAAAATGTCTTTGCCTTATATATAAAAATTCAAATATTTAATGAAGTAAATTATCATCTACTTCCATTATTTTAACTTGAACGCATTTCTTGATTTTTTCTAATTATTCTCTTCTTCATCCAGGTCCCGTACTGTTCCCACCATCGCCCCCAAATCCATTCGATGAGAGCAGCGGCGTCATAGTTGGTGCTTCCGGTTATGGTTTCGTGCCACCCCAACAACAAAGTAAAATCTAATATGCAATTGATACCATATATAGTCAGATACATATATAGTTATGACTAAACTCACAAACACCTCATGTCCACCCAGCAATTCTTTTGCAAAACATTTCGCCTCTTCAACCAAAATGACTAAGTAACTAAGCAATCAAACGCAAACATATAAACATATTCGTTTTCTTACAATTTCAAAACCAATTTAAGTGTAAAAGAATTGAGAACGCACGAAGGTCATAGAAAACAATAGCTTTATTACTTTAAACATAAATACCTTACATAGATGAATTAATGAGTATCTAAAATAGATTTTTATCAACTTTTGTGGATAAGTATCTATAGCGTATTGTATGTATTTGAGGGAATGAATAGTTACAATTCTTATAATGTATGTACATATACATAAGTATTTATTAATTAATTATCGCCACATAGTCAATCTAATTAATAAACTTTTCACAATCATTATTGTTGTTGTTTTCTAACAGGATTCGTACGCGGTTAAGCACATATTACAAATAATGTTTCAAAAGCCATCGCCAAAGTCAACACAGTCCACATTTTGAACAGATCACACACACAAACACATGCACATGTATTAGTCATAACCAATGCGCAAATATATTAATTTAATGTCAAAAAAAGCTTGACACACACACACATACGCACACACAAACACTTACTACATTTAGACATGCAATGAACAATGCTTTCGATCGCTTTGCTTCGTTTGCTCGCTTTTTTTATCGCTAATTAAGTTAAATAAATTAATAATGCACTGATTAATCGCAATAACTGCACCACTGAAACAATAACAATTGCAAAATGCACAGCTCAGCGGGCGTGGAATGTCAACAACAATTTCAAACAACATTCACCGATAATAGAGAAATAAGTAAAGTACATTGGAAACGGAAGCGGAAATGCTAGCATTTATATATTCTTCTAATATAAACAATTAAAATTAAATTTCACCATCCACTTAGCAAATAGCGCACAATCAAACATATCTACTGAACATTAGTCATCTAGAATATAAATCTTTATTTCTTTAATTTTTATTTTGTTTTATTAGTAAAGCATAATTCTTTAAGTTTTCGTAGTTTACTTATGGATTTATTCAAAATTGTTATGAAATACACTATAAATTAATAAAAGAATACTTCTGAATTAAATTTTTGGAATCAATAATTCGTAGCTATTTAGTTTTAAGACAATTTTTAATTTTTAAACATTTGAGTTTGCACCCTTTTAATTCTACAGGCCTTAGATTTTAACTTATTGAATTTTTATACGTTTTTCGTTTTATTTAATGCAAATTTTGTTGCCTCTCCGATTTTTAATTAAGTTTTATTTAATTTTTTTTCACCATTAAATTTATTTTTTATTATTTTTGTACGTTATTTCATTTAATTTCAAAAACAATTTTTTTAGTTTTTATTTGTAATTTTATTTTATTTTTCGTTATATTTTTTCACTGAGAAACTATTTTGTCTATTATAAATAAAGATTTGTAATGCAATAAAACCCTATGGCTGTGTTTCTTTTTGTTTTTAGTTTTTAGTTTCTATTATTTTTAGTGTCTATTTATGCAATTTTCTAAATACAACACATATTAAGCTATGTATGCACTGCTAAGTCTTGCCTTAAAAAGCAACTAACTCCCTGCTTTACAGACAATATTTAAGATAGTACACATTAAAGATATGGAACCGATTACTTCTTTGGTTAGTATAAATATTTTATTAGCCAAGAGAGAGAAATTTATCACACACTCGCATTCGTTTGCAACAACACCACCACACATTAGTAAAATATGGTAAAATATACTGTGTATATTAGGGTTGACCTTAAACGAAGGAAACAATATATGTAACAGATTTTCAAACTTTTAAACTCTCTGTCGATACCACACATATAATTTTAGTTAGTCCCGATCGATGGTGCGCAACACGTGCGCAGACGTGCAACACAAACCAAAATTCAGATTTCTTTGTGGAGCATCCAGCATCGATGCACCAGTGGTGCTACTATAGTTAAAAATGTCACAAAAAGTCCTGTTCCCTATCCCTATTCCATAGAAATTTAAATTTCATGTCCCCATAGAAAATTTGAACTTTGACCCCTCAACTTAAATGCCGTAACTGTTACTGATCGAGCTAAAAACTTTATCGTTCGTTCGTACAGATCGTTATCTGTGGTAGCACTGATTAAAGGGGGGATTTAAGAAAAATTTTCATATAACTTTTGAAGGATGACTTAAAGATGTTTCGTTTATAAATGTTGAATCAAAGTTAAGGCTACAAACACAATGTGCGTTGGTTCAAATAAAGGTGTAAAAAATTAAATAAGTCCTGGTGCATGCTGCGAAACAGATTCATTCTAAACAGATCTAATATGTATACAAAGAATTAATTCTTAATTATTCATGTATTCTATTATAACTGAAAATCACCCCTACGATTCACCCAATAGGAACGTGAAATATTACTTAGTTTTACAAAGTTACCCACCTTATTGACCAAAACATTCATTATACATTTGAGCGGATGGATCTCCTCTGTATGGAAAATATTCTGGTACCGTGTTCAATATTTTTTTCATTTTCAAAGACAGTTGGTCTATTCTTCAAGAGCCTATAGTTTTCGCAGACAAAATGATATTTGAAAACAAGTTTTTAGCATTTATTTTCCACTGTTGAATTCCTTTCTGGCATCTAGGGTAGTGAGATTGGCTATCATCTTATAGTAACATTCCTAATTCTAATTTAATATCTATCGAATACTGTAAAGTTGCAAACAGCTTCTACTTAAACAAATAAATGAACCATATTGAAATTATTTCGAGTCCAATATAAGAACTAATTTGAAAACTATTGACAAAGCGGCAAATTTTTCTTTTGAATAGTAACATTTTGCCGCTCCTTTTCAAAAAATAACGGGAATTTTCGTTTTTTGCAAAAAAAAAAATTTTACTCATTCGTCTACATTAATGTTGTCGCCTTCAAACTAGCCTCCATTCGATATTATGCACTTACGCCAGCACTTCCAATCCAATAGTCGAAACACTTCTCAAACTCCTATAGTTCTTTCAGCAATGCGCATTTAATGTCATCTATACTTGTGGCGGCCTTTTAAGGTTATCTTTATTTTTGAAAATAGGGGAAAGTCACACGGAGCCATGTCTGGCTGGGAGGCTGGGAGGCTGGGGTATCGTTACGGTATTGATTTTAGCCAAGAATTCACGAACAAGCAACGAAGTGTGAGCAGATTTGAGCAAAAGTGAGCAAGAGCTATGACTTGTTTTTCCACAAATCCGGGCGATTTTGTCGGATTGCTTCAGGCAAAGACCCCTGAACTAGCAGGCAGTACTTATTATTGACCGTTTGACCTTGAGGCAAGAATTCATGATGTACTATACTATTAAAGTCGAAGAAAACAGTCGTAGAACATTCCCGTTATTTTTTTAACACACCACGTATGTGTGACTCGAAATTTAAGTGGATCAGTAGACTCGTAAGTGAACTGGGGTTCCACGTGGGCACTTGTGCACGCGCACTGTGATTGGATCACATTTGTTCAGTATTAAATCGGTAAGAATTTAGAGCCAGCGGCGTCCCAACGGCGCACAATGCAAATGCGTCCAAGCTCTGTAGCTTCATAATCAAAGTAGAATGAGTACTGGTCAGATAGCGGCAGCAGTTGGACGGCAACCCGAAAACCGACTGACATGCTGAACGGAATAATGACCGTACGCCTGGACACAAAAATGCTTGGATGCTTTCTTGGTCGTTAACAAGCTGATACTATTGTCGCTGGATACGAAACATATATGAATATATGCGTAGTGGTGTGTGGATACGCAGCTAGTGGATTCTGGCAATGCAACAAATTTTGCACAAAATATGCAAGCAGCAGGTGGACTTACTGGCGCGTATGCCCAAATAACTGGTCTATCTTCTTTGGTTGATCAATATTGTTTTTGTTGTACTATTTGTTTTTTGCGCAGCGAAATTTTTTTATGCAATTCTATTTGCAAAACATTTCAAATGCTAAACGTTTCGCTCTGGATGACATAATAAAAATCTGCTGATAAAATGGACAACAAGCATTGTTAGCACATTTGCATATTGCTGGTAACAATTCGCAATGCTAGTGGTGGAGTACATATACAAGTATTCGCGGGAGTTGTGGTAAATATTAGAAAAATAAAATAAATAACTCGTTGCTTGTTAAGTTGGAGATAATTCTTCTAATTTGACAATTTACCCACGACTTTTCGACGTTTGCTGACAAAATCTCTTTAAAGAAAGTGAGCCAGTAGTGAAGGCTGTGAAGGAAGCGCTTGAAGCGAAGTCACGCACGGTTTTAATTGACATATTTGAGTGGCGGTACCGACATTTGTGGCGCCAATCCAAACAAAGCGATTTAGATGTGATGCGGAATGAGGTTAGAGTCTCCCTGCTCAAATTAACTTTCATGCGAAACAAAAGTCACGGAGGTACCAGATACATATGGGATTTTATAACTTTATTTCATATAAATTAAACATAAACAATGGAAAGGTAGACAATATGTTAAGTTTTCTGTAATGCCAAGGGGACAAGGTAGCGCTCATATTTTTCATCTGTGTGTTTATTTACACTTTAAGCTCTCGACTGGCAAGCCACAGCAGTGTCCAGTATAGAAACCTTCTATTTCAAGGTTGCGTACAAATAAATAAACAAAATATTTCTGCATATTGTATTTATATATCTATGTGATACGGGTGTATGGCATGTGCAGTATTTATGTGAAATACTTTCGATTATAAGTAATCTCTGACAAGCGGTGAAGGCTAACAAAGTAATAGTAGTGTTGCTGTTAGTGCTGAAGTGTTGTTAATGAACGTATTGGTTTAAACAGTTTTGTTGGTGTGTTTATGATAGATAGATAGCTTTAGATACGATAAAGATTTATACGATCTTTAGTATCCTGTTTGCTGCCAAAACTTATATTTGAAGTTTTTTTTCTTTTGGTTAGTTTTCAAATAAACATATATTAGTATAAAATATGTAAGGCTTTCAAGATTATTAAATAAAGTTGGAGGATGCTATAGAAATAGTAATCTCAAAGTTCTCAAAGTAGTTCTCACAGATTTCTCACTTACTTCTTTTTTTTTGATACCAATAATATATTATTGAAATTAAAAATTCCTTAAATGCCTTCTTAAAAATATCTGTGACAGAAAATTTTCTTTAACCTGTTTAGTTTGCTGCCAATATTGAAATATTATTATTTATATACAAAATTTTATACAAAATTTAATAATTTTATTTTTACTCGAAATTTCAACATGTGGAAACTCTTTTTAAATAATCTTTCTAACTTTAAGCATCCTTGAACTTCTTTCATTTGATTCATTCATTAAAAGTATTTTAAACTTCCGTCAGATCCACATATCGTAGCGCTTCTTTATATTTTATATCCTAATAAAATTAAAAATTAAATTCAAATTAAGCCAACGCTAGTTTGATGTCCATACTAAAGTGTTTCACTTATTTTATTAATTTAATAAAATAAATAAATAAATTTAAACAGCTGGTAACCTTTATTGAACTTACTTACTTTCTTAAATCTCTTCAGTTTAGTATACATATCGTAGTGTTCCTTTATCTCTTATCGATTTTTATGACTACCAGTTTTTAAACAGATGGCAATATAAAAAGGAAACAAGTTAAATGTAACCTCAGGAAACAATTTAAGAACTCACGAAGGGATGGTGCAAGAATATGATTAATTAAAAGGTTTAAAAGGAAGTTTGGAAGAACGCTGATAAGAGTGTCTTAATTGAATGAAATTGTAAAACTTTATTGGAACAACATTCAAACACTATTAGACAACAAAATATAGTGGAATCCGGGGTTAGTTTTTATTATTGCTGGTCAAAGCTGAGCTTTCAACTGAAATGATTTACTTAAATTTTATACAGAGATATCAAAATAACTACCCAGTGTTAGTTTTGTCAATGCTTCAAACTACTTTTTATTTGTCATAAACCTGCGTTACATAGTTCAGTGCAGTTTTATTTCAATTCTATCAAAACTTATTTGCCAGTTCAGCGTTTTGAGCAGCCGCAGAATTATGCGTCAATTTGTTGGTTCAATAAACAATAAATATTTGCACTGCGCAAAATTTTGTATTTCCAAGAGTGGCAAGCTGAACAAAAACAAATAAGAAGGGAGGAACAGGTTCGAGTGGAACCAAATATTATATTTATTTATGTGTGTTAGTCCAACATAAAATGGTTTTACAAAATTTAAATATACATAATTTTTTAAATATTTTTAAAAAATTGTATTATCTCTAATACTCTTTTATGATGCGAGTCTTCTTAGTAAATTCATTTATTACTCACTTTTATTTTCTTTTATTAATTAATTTTGATGTAAAAAGTTTTTTTATTTAAGTCCATTTTCTGTACTAATCTACTTAGGCTTGTGTAGACCTACTTGGCATAATCACTTCTTTGTTTCTGTCATGTATTTAACGGCGCAATGTGATAAATACTTTTGAACAGTCCTCTACACTCGGGTATAAAAACCATATAACAATAACAAAAACCGGCTGGGCGTAGTGTTCAGTGTGTCAATTATTTGTTGGCTGATTAGTGACTTTTTGTATAAGCGTTTTCTCACTGTACGAGCGACTGCCAAACAGACATTGACAAGTTTCATTTTTACTTTACTGGCGTGCGGAAAATTGATGTGTTTTTTGCTTTAGCGGCATTTTAGTATTCCTTCAATTATTTGCTTTAATTTGTTTTGGCAATTGTGCAATTTTAAGTGTGCAAGAATGCAAAAATTTGCTTATCACCATTCATACATCTGCATACAAATTGCGAACATTGCCAATTTAATTTTTTGTGATTGCACACACACACACATATATATTAACTTAATGACTGAAAAAAGGCAGGCGACAAGGTAAAATTTCAAATAAAAACTTGTATTGCAATTGTTGGCAGCAGAAAGTTTTTAATTTTGAAGTATTTTGCATACGGGAGCATGTGTGCATATACGTGTGTATGCTCTGCAAAATAGCTGAACGGCTGAGCAACAACTGAAGCACTGCTGTGCGTGGTTGGGCACTCAAGTACACGCCGAATTTGTACATTTTGCATATGCTAAATCAAAAGCAACAACGGCAAATGGTCAAACACCGAAATTCCCCCACTCCAAACTTTAATTTCTGCTGTACATCTGACCATTAATCTCGACGTCCTGCAGTAAAACGCCGTACTAGAGTGTGTATCGATGCATGTATGCTAACATGCATGTATGTGTGTATGCCAGGGTATATGGGGTTGAGTGACCGTACCACTCGCCTCGCAGTCACATCTGACTAACCCACCCAAAAACAGCCCAAAACCATTGATGAGGAAGAGCGGGACGCACTAAAGCCGCGCACATGCGGACACTAGTGGAAATAGTTGAAATAAAATGCCAACTCTGCAGGACAAAGGCGCCCGTATGCATATTTTTATGGTGCTAACTTTTTCTCCTGCTGATTGCACAAATCCATATAACTCCCATTCATGGCATTTTTGTGCCTGTTGGCATCGTTATGCAAACACTTCACTTTTTATGTAAATGAAATTAACCAATTACAATAACACAAGGCAAAAATGTGGTTAAACAAAAATTTAAACTTAGCATTAAAGACGCGTGCAGTACAACGGCACTCTGCTGTAGCCACGCAAAACTTAAACGACAAACTCGACGAATACTTTTGTGTGTGTGGGTCTCTGATTAATGCTTGGTAGCAAAGCTTGATTTTACCTTTCTAAAGTGAAGTTAAACTCTAACTTCACTTGATCGCTTCTATCAGCATTTTAAACGGTAGCTATAAGTTGTGAGTGTTGTTGAAGTTTTCAAGTGCCAATAAATAGTGGAAAGACATCTGGTGGTGGCTTGGCGAATACTTGTGCGAATGTTTAAGCAATCTCTTAAATTACTTAAGCAATTGTGTTCTTTTAATATGACAACCTTCCTTTCATGTTAGGCAAGTAATAAATCAATATTATTTCTTATGTTGAGGTGCGGTTGCAAATTTTTGTCTTTTAGTGTTTGTTTGTCGTTTTTTTATGGGCTAATAAATGTAAAACCGAATTGACAGTTGAATTCTGCTTTCATAACTGATTTATGTCTTATTTAACGTTAGAATAATAGAGAATTAGGGATATTTCTAGAGTTGGATTAAGCTATTCAACGCCTTTTTGTGATTTCAGATCTCTGGTTTTGTTTCATAGTAAAATGCTGCAAAAAAGGTCTCCTGGAAACATATTATCACTAAAATTAACAGTAATAGGAAAACTTTATACTCGTGTACGTAAAAAAAGTTTGCACACCAATCTAAAGAAGTTTGTTCATTGTTTTAAAAAGAATTAAAAAAATAAAAAAAATTTCGGTTACATCAGTGTTGCGTTTTCAATTAAGGGTTTAGGGAAGTCCAGGATTTTCAAAAATCGATTTTTATTATTAAAGTACACCTTAGGGCTATAAAAACATTATCTAATTAATAAAATAGCGAAGCAGTTTGTCCCGTCCAATTCGCCTAGAATCGAATTGATTTTCTCGAAACTGCATTTTTCAAATCACATGTATCCACTTAAAGTTTTAATTGTAACTTTACAGTAGCATTACGTGATAAACTATCGGAAATTTTTTCAGTAGAAAATTCCCTCTTTTTTTGCAAGTCCGTCATTTTGCGAAACATTTCTGTAAAACTAAAAGCATACGTAATTTAAGATTAAGATTCATCTCAGATCTTCAGAGTTTGTTTCGGTTAGCACAAGTTTCTAGAATTATCGTGGCTCCTAAGGCTCTCTTGAAAAATGTGACTTCGATATATACTAAATATACAGTCAAATACATGTTTAAAAAAGCCTGAAGGAGAGAAATGCGATTCTTTTTTCATCACCCACAGAATAAATTGTTAATTAATCATCGTATCTTACACACTCGGATTTTAAAATATGACGCATACGGATTATGCTAGAAAAATTTTTAACAACAAAAAAAAATAACTTTTTATAAATTTATGATTAAACTAACTTTTTTATAAAAAAAAAGAATTTTGAATATAATAACAATGAAATTTTGTAATTAAAATGAGCATTTTAGCTAAACGAAAACTAAATTGAAACTAAGCTTTTATTATTGTAATTATTGCTAGTGTTTAATATCACTAAAAAGTTAATAAAAAAAGGTTTACATGAATGCACCTTCTCTTCACACAGAGCGTACACCGTTTAAAGCGTAGATGACTTAATTTCTCAAGAATTACTATCTGAGTGTAGATGAGCACCGGTATATAATATTGGCTTACTTAATCACTTAAATATTGTAATTTTCAATAGAATAATTAATTGGCTTTTGTTTTGAGTTGTAAAAAGAAAATGCAAGCCTTTCTGATTGTGTAAACCTCGATCTTAGTAATTATTAATTAACAAGCTGTCAAATGAAATACTCATAAACCTTTCTAGAAGAGATTACTAAGGCTATAAACTTTTAATATTTTCAAGGTTCTGTCAGAAATCAGTTCATAAAATCGCTATTAAAGATCATTAAAATGAAAATAGTTGTTAGAGAAAGGCACGTAATCTCCTCAGTACAATTACTTATTGGTAATTAAAAAGCAATCTATGTGCATCATGAGGTAATCAATAAATCTGCCCAATCCGCTGAACCCGTTTCAGTAATGCCCTTTATTAGTTGACTTGCACACAGAAACTTACAAGTGCTAAGTATATTCATAGTTTGCGTCAGTTTTTATTGGCGGATATGACAATAAGTCATGTAATTATCTGAGGTGGGGTCATAAAGACTTTAATAACAGCTAGTTCTACATCTTAAACGATTAAAATGCAACTCTGGTATAATTGCCTTGTTGCTAAGAGCAAAAATCTGTTAAGAGCGTTACACCCACTCTGCTTACAGACGACTAAGCAGCTGTGCCGCGCTGCTGCACCTGTTGCGTGACAATGAGTTAGCATTTTCCTATAAGAGAGTGTAAAATATCGAACAGATGTTTAACTACATAAATGCATTACACAAGTGGAAATAAATTACTGATTATAATATATTAATAGTATATCGATATGCATGACACATACCAATATTTTTTCTTTTACCTTTTTTGTATCTACCCCTAGTAGCGAATATAAATAAAACTGTTGCTTAACACTTGTACAATTTAAATAATCTTAAATGCTTGCAATAATTACTAAATTATCCACATAATCCAGCTATACTAATCAATAAACTAGCAAATTAATTAATTTTATATTCCATTACTTGGTTTTAATGACATCAAAAGGCTTTCGATAATTTAAATATTTTAATTTTATAACAACCCTTACCTTTTCCAGATTCCGGCGAGACTTATTATGGTACTGCTTATCGGGTGCCGGCTGATTCGTACTCCGCCTTCAATTACTTCACCAATCCATATTCACACCAGTTTACTTTGCTTTAAACAAAATGTGAATAAAAGCCAGTCATAGTTATTTGTAGTTATGTGTTAATTGTTGTAGTTAAGAAACGTTAAATAAAAATAAAATGTATAAAAATAATGTTGCTTTAAATAAACAAAATTATGTTATGTAGAACATTGTTAGATGATTATGACATTTTTATGTATTTTTATGTCATGACATGACATTATTAGTAGATGTTATTTTAATAGCATTTCAGAGGGCATTAAGAATTCATTTGATGTAATAATAAATTCTGTATAAGGAAGGCGAGATGGAGATATCTCGACTGTTTTGAATGTGAAACTGTTTTACAATATGCTCAAAGTCCTTCGTTGATTCACGACAGTCTTTTGATCCATTGAATTCATTGAAATCCTTTGAAAAATTTGACGTCACAAAGAATCGATATTTCAACTGTCCAAGCGGGCCGTTTTGTGTTTTAACTGTTTAGGAAATTTAAAAACCGAGGAATAATCTGACATCTTTACTTAGGATCGATTCAAAGTACTCAATGTTAAATTTAAAATATGTATCTAATCTGTGTTTCTATTTATGTCCCAGAAATTATTTTACCCAATTTAAAGTTTTGTATAGCACAATAACTTAGTAATAAATATAAAAGAACGTGACATTTGTAAATCCATACATACATATTTATGTACTCGAATTAAAACAATGCTTTTAAAACTTCATTTTACATATTGCATTAAATTTTTGGTTGATGGGAAAGGGATTTCAGTTTATTAGAACACAACTTTTCCCTACATAATTTTGAAGTACATTTTCTATTGATATTGATTTTTTTTCAAAACATAATCTTTTCTAGATTACTGTCCATTATTTTTAAACTCCGAAATATGACATTTTTTGTATTTTTTCCTAAACTAAGCTATGAAATCTTGCTAACTTGTGCATATTTAGACAAAGTGCTAGGTAATTTGAAGTAGCCGATCCTTAAATGTGTTAACACAGAACAAGAAGAAGAACACGACAATACGCGATTATTCCCCAAGGAATTAAGTAGGAATATTCAAATCTTTTTAACGAACGACTTTCTTTGAGATTTTAGATTTAGTATACCTTTTTTTGACAGAATATATGTTGTAAAAGGGTTTTAAGTGTTATAAAATATTGTTTTAGGAATTCTACTATCTACCTCTAGTGCATAAAGCTTAAAACATATCGCATTTTAGTAAAAATATTTTTATATTGTCTGTGGAACACATGTCTGCTCAGTTTTTTGTTTAATATCTGAGATGTCTACTTTATTGTCAACCGGAATATATTATATAGAATCAGTGAATTGAACATATCAAGGTTAGCGAAAGGTGTACACTCATTTATGGTAACTACTCACACTAATCTAGGCGAAATATTCGCTCTTAATTTAATTGAGATGCCCAAGCCTCTGGCATTGTATAGGCTGTATGACAGTTTGGACCGATTTTCCCATTTTTTGGTTAAACTACGTTAGACTAAGAAAACATGCTTAACTGGTTTCATTAAAATGCTCTTTTTAAGAGGAGTTCGTGTCATTTCTATGAGAGGGCATAATTCAAAATCCATGTGCTTTGTAATTAGACCTAACCCGCAAAAGACAAATGCACCAATTTCACACCTGTTGGACAATTGGTTCATAAGGTATAGCTATATATAGGGTATATTTGAATGACAGTAGTTTTAGTATTTTGAAAAAATAAAAATAAATTTTGTGTGCTAATTAAAAACATTTTTCTAATGAAAAAAGTTGGTGATGGTACCAAAAAAATGGCTTGATGAGGTTCACCACGGCTTTGCGCTAGGCGAAACAATCATTTGGCAAAAATTACAGGGTTTCTTTAGAACAATATTACTTATTAGCTTGTCGGGTATATGGCTAATTGGAAAAACGAAGATCTTGCTATTGGGGATATGGGGACTAGAAGGAAGGTTACCACATGTTAAATATATTGTATGTACTAAGGTCTCTTGTAAAATAAGCATGCAGGGATAAAAATAAAGTTTTCATATAAGAGACAGAGATGATGAGTCATGAATTCAAAACAGTTGATGGTAAAAAAGGTCAATAATAGTGAATTGACCGAAATAGAATCTGGGCTTATTTAACATAAATATATTGTAAATGAAATATTGCCTAATGGTTAAGCCGTAAAGTATCTGTCGGTTCATAATTCATGAAGTTACTAGCCTACAATGTAATTGAACGCCCTTAAGTAAATTTTGTTAAAAAGAAATCAATTGCCATCCACAAGGCGAAATTCACAAGAAACAAAAAATTACCAAAGCTACTGACCTACAGTCTGCCATTTTTGGAATTAAATTCCATAAAGCCATTCTTAAGTCAGTTTATGGCAGATTTACTTAACTGAAGTCTATAGATACACTTATAATCCACCGGCATCGCCAATTATTTATCCATATGATCAAACCAAATCTGAAAATGCAAATA
Source organism: Bactrocera minax (assembly GCA_021498325.1). Lineage (NCBI taxonomy): Eukaryota > Metazoa > Arthropoda > Insecta > Diptera > Tephritidae > Bactrocera > Bactrocera minax. The sequence continues at coordinate 534,133 of JAKEEE010000064.1, read as the reverse complement.
AGTGAGTGCGATTTCCATAAGGGGACAGTAAATTTAACTGTTGATAGCTGTGCTGTAAGTGCATATCTATGTATATATTTTGCATAAATAAAATTGGGAGCCATAAATCCATCGACACGAAAAAAACGTCAGCGACGTGAAAATTCCATGAAATTTCGCATTTTGCACCTTGACAACTGCGAAGACAGACACTTGGCTACAGTTGCTGTTTGAAGTGAGTATTAAACAGATGGTGCAGAGATGGGCAGGAAGAGTGGCATGAGAGCAGCTCCCCCATATCATATGCCCAGCTCAGCAGCCTCTACTAAGTCGAGTTGAAACTGTGGCGCTCGCTCAATGGATAGTTTTATGTATTTTTACACCAACAGTAATTATGCTGTGAGTGTGCGAAAAATATTGCGCTACACAGAAGCGCAAGCGCAACGACAAATCACGCACATTTAAACATGCATATACACGCATTCACCCCCATAACAGAGTTTTGCGCCTGCACTTTCATTGAAGCGTTTGTTCGCACCGCGAATACTGCCATGACGATTTCACATTGCATTACAGCGCATGTTAATGAAGAACAAAACAACAAAGCCGGAGGCAAAACATCAAGTTGCAGAGGCTGAAGAAAATAAAAAAATGGATTCTGTGCAACTTTTGCGTTTTCCGGCAACTAAACACGGCTTCGTGCGAGACGCTGTACTGCGTGTGAATTTTCTGTAAATAAATACAAAAACATAAAACCGAAGTGTTCGAACGGTGAAGCGATGGCTTCGGAGATTTAAAAGAAGTTAAGTTGAAAAACGGTATTATTTATGTAAAGATAAAAGTTATGAAATTATTTGAAAGTGTAGAAAATTGTGTAAGAAACCTTAGTCCATATTATTCACGCTGATTTGGCGGCCTTGTAAGTTATGTAAACACTTAAGGCTGTAAGCTTAGATTGCGTCTTCAATTAGCACAGCGGCAGCTTTTACCTTCACCCGAATACCTTCAGAAAACGCGAAATGCTTACCTTTGACTTACATTCAATATTAAACCGCTCTTGCAAGTACGAACTACGCAAATTTTGCTTAAATAACCACATTTAAACAGCGTAAATCAGCATTTGTATGAAATTTATATTATAGCAAACAACTTTTCATGAAAACGCTAGATTTAATTTGTAATTGAAGAGCTCGTTCGATACTTAATAAAATTAACGCTAAAAAATTAGAAACATGGTGCACATATATAATATGTAAGTGATTTAACAGCGCTTTGCCTATATTAAAAATCCAAGGGACATTTATGGATAATGTTCCTGTGAAACGCTACCTTGTACGAGTATATCCCGGATCATTTCATTGTTATTGCGTTCGCATTTAAAAGTTGTAACCCGTGATCAATGATTGGATAATTAGGATCAAGATCTTTATAAATTTATGATCGTTTGAATTTCTGTGAAAAAATTTTCAGCACAGCGTATGTTATAGGTAGTGAATGCGATAGTGAATAGGTAGTGAAAGTACATACACATGGTTAATTTTTCAAGGTGATTTATTTGAGCGCAAATTAAAACAAATGAGAGGTTGCACTTAAACTTGGTTTTACAAATAAAAATTGTAGTGAGAGGTTAATTAATTATATTTTGTTATCAATAAAATCATCAACAAAAGTACAGTTTAGCATCATTTTTAAGCAAAATACATCTACATATACATATGTATTTAAATAAATTGCAAAATTCGTCATTATCAGAAATTCGTCCTTTCCGGAAATACATGCTCTCAAAACTCGTCTCGTATATTCTCCGAGAGGAATTTTTCACCAAAAATTTTTCTAGTGTTACTAAATTTAAACATTTTCTTCAAGAAATTTTTCACTGTACTTTCATATTATTATTCCCGTTCAGAATCATTATGTAGACCTTCATGTTTATTTCAAACGGTAGAGTGGAACGAAAACTCGGTCAATTGAGGCAAAATGCAGTAGATCCTCATGATATCAAGTCTTATCTAAAATGTTCGGTAGATTCTTAAGCCGGAGGCATATTTTTTTAAAAATATTCGACGATATTATGATTGGATTATAAACATATTTGTGTCCGAAATGTATATTAAAATCAAATCAATTAACTCAAATGATATATATGATATAAATTCAACCAAAAGGGTTAAATTTAATATATTGGGTATATTAGGAAAAGGTCAATCAGAGAATCGGAAATCATTATATTAGGTATATGGGGTTTAGAATAAGATCAAGCGATTTCATTCATACTCAAAAGTGCTAAACCAAATTAAGTTTAAGAAAGCAAGTATACTTAATTTTATTAGCATATCACACATATTGTACAATGTAAGCCGTTTAAGGTCAGCTGGAAAGTCGAAAATCTCTATATTGGCGATATCTAGAGGAAGGTCTGAACCGATTGCAGCAACTTTTGGCATTACAGAAGTATAATAGAGAATAAGTTTTCACTTAATTTTATGAAGATAACTCCCACATTGCCAGACCAATTCGCTATAAAGTCTGTTATAATAACCAATTTGTAGTATATGGGAGCTGAAGTAATTTGTTGGCACCGATTTCACACACGTTCGGCATTAAACTGTAAACATTAAATTATTATACGCTCACTTAATTTTGCTCAAATAACTTACAGATTGACTGATATATTCGGAATGAAGTCAATCAGAAGTTTGAAATTCTTATATTAGGTATATTGGAGCTAGGGGAAGTATTTACCCCACTTTATTATTTTTAGGCAGAAGGATACTCTGTTATCAGCACGAGACGTTCTTTGAATTTTGCACACAATAACTCACATCTCAGCCGATGTATACGGTATAAAGTTAACCGGAAGTTCGAAAACCTTTATTAAAGGTGTATGGGCGTTAGGGGAAATTTTTACCCGATTTTACCAAATTTTGACATAAGAGCTCAATATTACCAGGCAAAGATTTAATTTAAAAAATTTAATTTACCGATATTTTCGATATCTGGCGGCGTGCAAAGTTGTATTCCGATTTCGACACTTTTAAGATGAGAGATCGCACACACCAAAGGCACTGTTTGTGTAAAGTTTTGCTCCTATATCTATATTGGCAATTAATTTACATACTGTAAAGTAAAAGAATCAAATGACATTTAAAATTGTTATATATGGGAAGTAGGCGTGGTAGGATCTCGATTTCAACCTTTATCACACTGTAACATAAGGTTGCAAATATAATGTCACGCCCCAAATTTGGTTGAGATTGGTAAAGTAGTTCCTGGGATGTAGGATTTCACCTAAGGGTGGGCGGTACCACGCCCATTGTCCTATTTGCACACCGATTCTTTTGAAGCCCTTAAGTACCATTTCGACTGGGAAATTTAATTATTCTAGCGTATTTACATAGTGAGTTATCGCACATTTAGTAGTTTTCTGCAAAATCTTCGTGTTTGAGAGTTGGGCGCGGTTATAATACGATTTCGCCCATCTTAACAGTATATGGCAGAAATACTTATTCTAAGCAAGCTCGGTTAAAGCTTTGCCGGTTTTGAGATATGTACAGACCATTAAAGTTATAGCCATACCCACTTCTAAACTAATTTTTTAACCACTTATGCCACTCCACTGCGATTCCCCCTACCAAACTATAGGTTTATGTCTTAATTTGCTGCTTAGTTATAGCGATTTATACGTTCTCTATTAAGGGCATTTTGGGGACATGGAAGTAGTCCGATTACGCTCATCTACAATACCGATCTTCTCATGGTGATAAAGAACACGTGTACCAAGTTTTATTAAGATGTCTTAATTTTTACTCTAGTTATCGCTTGTACGGACGGACGAACGGACAGACCGTCACCCGGAATTCAACTCGTGCCGTCATCCATTGCCAGCATTGTTTCATTGACCCATTACGTAGTATTTCTCAAGCATTTTGAAAATGAGCATACATTTTTTAGGTAAACATTTTTTTTTTTATTTCTTAAGTTTATTTGAATACTGAGTATTTCCTTTGCATCGTTTAACAATCATTTTTGCAAACTTCAAAGATCCTAAAATAAATAAATAAAGAAATAGTTGAGTCATAATGGGTGTTATGAATAATATCATACTCGTTAATCGCTCCTTACAACCTGGTAACTATAAAATATAACAAATTGAATTGCTCCTAATAATAATCTTTAATCGCGTTGTCTGGATTTAGGCTAGGCTAAGTATTTACCTTAATCGACGCTATTAGCCAACTTGTACTCAAAGTTCTAATTGTTACTAATGAATTAAGTTCAGCCACAAAAACAAAAGGTACAAATGAAACAAATTGAACTGACCAGAAATTATAATTGTGGCAGTGGCACGAGAAAGACAGAAACCACCGACGTCAAGTCATTCGTAGAATTGATTTACGACACTTTCGGTGTTCAAGTCAATCAATGTACGACACGACAGTGCAAAACAACAGAAAATCTGAATTTGGAGGTGTTTTGTTAAAATTGCTTTGCGCGAGCATTTTAATATGCTCTGAAACGCTGGAGGTAAAAATCGTAACAATAATAGCAATTTGTGGTAGCAACACCAACAACAACAACAACAACTACTGCAACCAAAATCGCCGCCAAAGCAATTGTTAAGTCGACAGTTTAGAATAGTTTATTATTAGAAGGCGACCATGACGCCACACTTTTGTTGACTAAATGATTATTAGGCGATTTGTTGTTGCTGTAAGTGGCAATAAAAATTACTGAAAGAGTTCGATATTTGGTGATTTGTGTTCGACGTTATGTCTACATGTGTTGGCTTTGCTTTTCAAAACTTCCGCGTATATTATAATGATAAAAGGCAGTATACTAAAGATAATGCCAAATAGTTCGTAATTAAAAAAATAAATAAATAATGCAATGCAAGTATATACAGAAAAGCCTATAATTTGCATACTTTTAGTTAATGCATTTTTATATCTTTTGCTTAAGAATTTTAATTTTTATATATGTAAAGTATATGTGAATTAATTAATAGTTATAAAAATTTTTTTTTCAAATCTATACTTTAATAAGTTTATAATAATTCATATTCTCCAAGCAAATTATTTACGCATAATTCTATAAGATGTTTTTTAGAAACCGCATTTGCATATATGTATGCTCATACATATTCATATGCTCATAAATTTAGCGGCCTAACGACGTTTCTTTTATTATTATTATTATTATTTTTTTTTGGTTTGATTAACACTGTGATTTTTCAAGACCTCATAAAGCAAGTTTTCTTGTTCTTCGTATTGTCGGAAGTTGAAACTTCATTCTTTCCACTGAAATTATATATAACTTTTGAATATATGAGGGAAGTTCATTGCTTCAAAGTTTTTTTCTATAATTATTATTACCCATTGTTTCTTAGAAAAAGAAATATAAATGATTTTTTTTAAACTTAGACCGTGGAATTAATGAAGAATAAAAACAATATGAAATAGATTAATAGGACTGTTAAAGAAATTATCAGGATCTAATGTCAAAGAGTATGTTAATGATGACAAGTAAGGAAGGGTTAAGTTCGGGTGTAACCGAGTATTTTATACTCTTATAATATGCATTGATCAGAGGCGAAGGTAAATATAATGTCACACAACCTGAGATAAGTGATTTCACCTTAAATTGGGTAGTGCCACTCCCATTCTCCAATTTGTACACCGATTCCTTTGGAGCCCTTGAGTACGATCTTGGCTATCAAATTTAATGCTTATGACGTATTTCTTCAGCTAGTACATAAAAGTACATTAATTTTAGTAGTATTCTACATAACCTTTGTATAGGAGGTGGGCGAGGTTGTTATCCGATTAAAAGTTTTCAACCCATAGATGCGATTCCCTCTCCCAGATTGGAGGTTCGGATTAATTTATTGCTTAGTTATAGCTTTTCATAGGTTTTCGATTAATGGCATTTTATAGAAGTGGCAATACCCGTCTATCTACAATATCAACATCTTCTAATTACCAAGGAACGTGTGTACCAAGATTCATCAAGATATCTTAATTTTTACCCAAGTTATCGCTTATAGGGACGGACGGAAAAACAGTCGCCCGTAATTCAACTCGTCTTGTCATCTTGATCATTTGGATTATATATATCTAAATCTATCTCGATTAGTTTTAGGTGTTACAGACAACTGTTAGTTGAACAAAACTATTATACTTTGTTGCAACATGTTCCGAGAGTATAGCAAAAAGGAGATATGTTAACAATTGTCAAATCGCTTAGTCTCAGTCATTACTTTTAAAGAATTAGTCGGGTTTGTTGCTGTCCTTTGTGTTGAATGGCCAAAGAATTTTTATGAGAAAATACTTAGGTCCTGGAGGTCCTAGGAATTACTATTAGATAAATTTGATATTATAAGTATACCATATTTGGAACTATAAGTAAGGGATTAATATATTCGAATGTGTACCAACATTTTCCAAGACAACAAATAGTAAAATGTTGCGGTTTGTGAAAAAACAATTTAGTAGTACTAAGTATATTTAGGAAGTATGATACGCAAAATTCCTGATTCAAAATTTTAGTCGAGATTGATATTGTCTGAAGAAAGACGAAAGCTTTTGGAAAACTTCTAATATGATTCAATAATACTTTTATATTTAGTATAGTAACCATGCCAATTATATAATAAAAACAAATGTATTTACCTGATAGTTGGTTGTCCAATGTAGGTTTCATAAATTCACATGAAATAACATTTTTTTCCTGATTGCCATTGTAACCGTCAAAATATTTCTTCTCATCGTAAGCCGGAATCAATTCGAAAAACACAGTGAAGCCAATAGTTCACTCAATATAATAATTAGTTTTATTTGTCAACTCACTTTTCCACTTAGTGTAAATTAGCACATTTTGGAGAGAGTGACTCTAATTTCGTTTTCGTTACAGATATTATTTTCGATGCTTATGTTGGTTCCAGGATGGACGAAATTCCCCACGACTTCATGGTTATGACTGCCAGCTATGAACTGATTATCTTTGGTGACAGGTGATGACAGGACAAATCCTGAGTTTGTCAATTGTCAGCTAGCTAATTGTTTACAAAATTTGGAGCCGATACTTCTAAAATATATTTATATTACTTATTACCATAGGTGCTGTTGATTTTTCATAACTCGCGACCTTCCTAATTATATATTATATATAGGTCATATAGTTTTCAATAATTACATATGTCAAATATCATTTGTATACTTGCCTAGCAAATTTAGCTCTCGCTTGTTTTCCTTTCTCTCCAGAAACTAAATAATTCTAAACCAAAGTTATTATACATTTCTCAGCGGTGCGATAAAGTGACTCTATGCGATTATTTTGTGGTCAGCGAGGTTATCTTTGCAATTGAAATCTGAAACTGTGTAATAAACAATGCTTTACCGCTTAATATCACTTTTATTGTTATTGTTATTTGCAGTGGCTATTGCTTAATTTGTCGTAGTATTATGACATTTTTGGTTGACATTTATGCATTGTCTTATTGTTGTTTTTATTTTCGGTTCATTTCATTTACTGGCCATTCAAATTTCAAATTATGACTTGATCTCCAATCGAAAAGAATTAATTCCGTTGCGATTGTTGCATTGTCAGTGTCAACGAGTTACCGCTAACTGAATTTCTGCCGCCGAAGCTGGTTCTCTGCTCTTATTGTCCCACGATTGCGTAACACCGTTCTTGACTGCGGTAACATATTTCTATTTATTTAAAAGTTGAGGTCGCCCTTTTCCATGTATATATGTGTGTGTATGGGAGTGTGCATGTATATTAAATAATACTTTTAAATCCTTCTTAACACTCGTATATTTATATTGTCTAAATATTTTTAGCAATGACCTTTGACTGGAATTGACTCTCCTATTATTAGTATCAAATCCATAAAATTTATATTCATAAATTTAATAACTTCTAACAGCCTGTATTATTTCTCCCTCCTTGAATTTTGCTATTTTTATGGTATTTACAATTAGCGGCTAGCATTGGCCTTGAAATAATCTGTTATAAAAGCTTTTATTTTCAAGTAATAATGAGACTAAGTACATTTGACTCATGACCATCACTCGCTGGTGCGTGGGTTCAAATACCAGCCCGATCAAGATGTATATATGATGGCAGACTTTTTTTTATATAGTGGTCGATGAAATCAGCGTCCGAGTGTATATCTAATATGAAAACATTTCTCATATAATCTTAAAATTGTCGAAGCGGAAGAAAAGCTTGGCCCAACATATAGGGAAGGAGTAAGCGGTATTACACACATTATATAAGTACGCAAGCATATGCATGCATGTTCATATGTTATACAAGAAAACAAATGTTAAAGGTAAATATCGAAAGGCCAAAATGAAATAAAAAGTTCATGCAGGAATTCCGGTTCAAGTCGTTTGAAGATTAGTGACTGATTTATATGTTTTGTAAATTTATAAGCTTGAGTTTATGTAAATGAATAAAGGTTCAGAGACCCGAATGAATGCTTTAAGCGAAATATTTTAATATTGGCAGAAACTTCCAATAATAGCAACAATTAGTGAACTCGTAACGAAACACAAAAAACTGTGTTCAATTCACTGAACCGTCAAAAAGGCGGAAAGTGGCAAAAGGTGGGGAAACAAATTTTACAAAAATAATAATCGGTTAATTAGACGCTTTATGCTTAAATATTAATTTGTTAATTTTGTGAATGTGAATGTGAAATAGAATACATATGTTCATACATAACTGCTTATAAATCGTGATTGCAAAATTATATTTTGAAAGTAAAAAATACTTATAAAACAAGGAAGGAAGGGGTTAGTTCGGGTGCAACCGAACTTTTTATACTCGCAATTTCCAAGGCTCAGAGGAAGGTAAATATTTTCAGGTATTGAAAAAAATTTATAACGAAATATTATATAACTAAGGTAGGCTTAAGAATATGGTTAGATGCAATTTAATTTTAATTTGTATACTGCAAAGTGAAAGAATCATTTAAAGTTTAAAATTGTGTTATTTTGCACCAATGAAGCACCAATGAAGATATCGGAATAACATTTTTGCAAAAATAGTTCTTTTAGGGTATGTCACCTCACATTTAAAAATTGCAGAAATTGGAATGTAATATATAGCCAATATAAGAACCACGGTGCCTATAGCCGAACTGACTTTGTAAACATCGGTAAATCTGCGAAATATTTTATTGAAATTCAGAAAAAATCTTTGCCCGATATGTTTTGGAGAGAAAAATGGGTAAAATCTGGTAAATACTTTATAATGTATTGTGCGGTTGGCTTTAAACGGTATATATCGGTCAATATGTATGATATCTTAGCAAAATTAAGTGCATATATAATATTTGATATGCTATACCGAATGAATACACATACGAATTACACCAGATCCTATATACTGTATATAATGATTTTCGTTACGTGTCAATGTGTGGGTCATCTTCTTGAATTTGAGTGGAAACATATTCCCGAATACACTTGTGTAATGCCAAACGTTGCTGCAATCAGTTCAGACCTTCCCCTAGCCCTAATATACCTGATATAGGGATTTACGACTTTAAAGCTGACCTTAAACCCGATGTAGTGATTACCGACTTCCCAGCTGAATTGTACCATGTATTTTGAGTAAAATATGTGACATTTTAATGAAATTAAGTGGACACCCCGAACTGAATATGAATGAAATATTTCTAGATTGTGGTCTAAGCCCTCTCTGGTTTCTCTGGTGGATTTTTTCCCCATATACCTAATATATTTAATTAAGCCACTTTGGTTGAATTTAAAAATTTAAGAAGCAAAATGTGGTAATAAAACGAAGTGAGTTTATGACCTATAATATAAGTTAGTGAGATTCTAAATCCAACTGCAATTTCATCGAATAATGAATGTTGAGCTCTTACGCAACATCTTTTAATATGAACTTTTCTCAACACCTGAAAACATGACCCCTTTGAGCTTTGATTTCTTAAAATTGCGAGAGAATGAAATTTTGGGTTACACCCGAACTTAGTCTTAATGAAGATTGTTTTGATATATTTAACCCTATATCTATCTCGATTAGTTTTAGGATACAGGTTACAAACCACAGTTAGGTGAACGAAACTATTTTACTCTGTTGCAACATGTTGTGAGAGCATAATAATTATTATGATTCACAAGTAGTCAATGCGAAATTGCGAAATGTGAATTTGAAAAGTAAGTTAAATTTTATTTTTGTTTATAAATTATTTATCTACACAAATAAAGACATGGATATACATCGTTTAATTATTAACTATCAACGAATCCGTTTTCAATACTACAAGCTATGAATTAATTCTTATAACGCATTCGTATTGAGAAAAAACGGAAATGAATTGACTATGTAAAGTATTAATTTCCACATTACAGTTAGTTATTGTTAGTTATTGTATTGTATAGTTATTGTTTATCATCTTGCGCTTTCTCTACTAATTCATAGTCCTTACATTGAATAAGCATCGAATAAACAAGATGAAAGATAACGGAAGTCATCTGAGATATTAAAATAAAATTATAGTACTACAAAATGTCCCTTTTTGACTGATAAGTGAGTTATTATAAGATATTTCTTAATTTGGTGTCAGTGATTCTCCACATGTTCTCTTTTAATTTCAGGCCCGATGATAGAGGGAGTCAACCGAGTAATTACCGCGACGCCCGGGTTGATCTTGGGCAGTCAGCAAAAAATCGAGAAAGAAATAAATGGTAGATTGAAACAAGTTAATATCGACAACACGGTTGACTGCCCAATATAAAAAAAACTAACACAGTTGGAGAATTGGTATGGTGAATTAAACAATGCGTCCATAATTCAGAGGCCTCACTCGGCATTTTAGATAAACAAATCCGTTACCAGTATTGAGGTCTCCAACATCTCTCTGTATTCCGTTTTGTACAGATTTACTATTCTCCCTCCTACATTTGTTCAAAACTTTTTATTGCATAAAAGTAAATGTAACTATTCATTTCTTTCTTTATCGACGATTTAGCTCTGGACAGTCTATTTTGTTTTTTTTTGTGTTTTATATATTTGTGTTTACTAAAATTTATATCACGATGTTAAGAAGAATTTCGCTAAATGACCCAAACCATTTTTGTTTCATTTGCATAGACTATGTTGCTAAAGAAAATCTTTTAAATTTCACAATGTCCGTAAAGGTGATTTAACTACTTTGAACACCCACTGAAAATGAAAACTAAGTCTCTACTAAGAAACAAATATTTGTAGGTATTAAATGAATCCGTGAACAACGATGGCGACTCCTTAAGAGAATATCCTTTGATTTGAATGTCCTGAGTATCAAGACTACGACTAAGCCTCAACATAACGCTTGAGAGGAGGAGCTGAAATTATAGATTCTTTTAATGTGACCTGCAAACACACTGAATCATTCCTGCAAGACAATTTAAACGACCTTATCAGTAATAAGGGCTGTCAAAGCCTGATATAGAACTACTGGCTTAAAAGCTAATGAACAAGTACAAGAGAACAGAATCAGCTCAAATATTTTACTGAAAAAGATAATTTCGTTTTTTGCAAAGATAGAAATTTCGTTTTTAATAAGTACAAAATGAGTCGATAAAATTAAGTTTAAATATGACGTTCATCTATCACGGTCGTTAGAACGCCATTGGCCGACTATTATTGGAACATTCAGAACACTTCTATTAACACAACTTCTGTAAAAAAAAATTCTATAAAAGAAAGTTTTTCAACATGAGAAATTTTAAACAAAACAAATTTTAAACACATATAATCAAAATATATGTATAGGGGTCTCCACACTATTTTTTCTAACTCAATCTCTCTAATTTTTATTAATTGGTGGAATTTCACCATTTCTCAAATATACATGAATTCATTCTAGCCAACTGTTGCAAATTAAAATGAATATGTTGCTTGAAGGATAACTAGAATTTCCAGTCTACTGAAAGCTTTTGTAAATTGTTGAAATTATAGGTTCCATTGTCAAAGGCAATTTAATTCGATGGACGGCAGAAGTTCTTGGTCAACACACAAATTCTCCACGTTCGTCTTTATTTCATATTATTTCAACTAATTAATAGTATGGATATATTATTAACTGACTACTACTTTGGAGTCTTTGCAACGCTATGGTTCACATAATAACCGTAAAACCGTCGAAAAAAATTTGAAATTTAGCATCTACTTATGTGTATATATATTAATCAGATATGTAATTATTTTTGAATAAACAAAGTAATATTCCGGTATACCGACTCGCCGAGAACTTTAAGCAAAATATAAGCGCATGTTAAATATCGGCGCATTCTTCAATGTAAATGTAGTGTTTGTCAGTGCAGAAAACACTGTACTGTCAGACATTGTACAAACACACGGCCAAACACTGTTCATAATGACCATGCGCTTGTACGTGTATTTAAACCCAGTTAAATACAAATAAAACTACTCGGCCGCAGCCTTATTAGTGAGCCACAGATATCACTCAAACTACTCACAATCCTACCCACAAAGGCACATGCCACTCATAAGAGCAGTCAGCTGACCAGAGGCGCTACCAAGTCTTTGTTTTAAGTAAATTTTTTGTTTTTGCTTTTGTTTTTTTCCATCACTTTATTTATATTCGACTTTAGCTACTGAAAATTGTATACATACGTTTATATGTATATTTATATTTATACTTAAACACATTTACCTAATTATATTTGCTATATTTTGTGCGAGACCATGGTGGTAAGTGCGCTCAAGATCTCTGACGGCTTCAAGGCGGTCACGTAGACCAACGACCAGCGAACGAACTGACGAACTCACGACAGCGACACTGCACACTTGACCGACTGCCTGAACGGTTGGCAGGCCGGCAAGTGAGAGGAGGCGGCGTCGGTGACGCGAGAAGCTGCCAACGCGCCGTTCAATTGCCACTGGATTCCGGTGCCAACGGTCCATTAGCCAACACAATAATGTTGTTACTGGCGGCTGGCAATTGTTATGTATGCACGTGGTTATGAGAAAACGATAATATGCATGTGTATGTACGCGCGCTATAAAAAGTCCGTGAAATGTAAATTTTATTGTAGAAATTAATAGTTGATAATTGTATTTTAGGCATAAGGTTAACAATAGATTACGATTGAGTTATTAGAGTTTGCAAATATATTTACAAATGCATACCGAGAATATTGTCAAATATATAGATAGCAAAAGCTTTATATGGACATGAAAAATTGTAGAAACAAAATTAGAAATTAATAGGTTTTTTTAATTATCAAAATTTGAGTAAGCAATTTACTTATATCACTGTCACTGTATTATTTTCGGATTAGCATTCGTTTTTCTGTATTATGCTACCTTCGAAATTTGTGTCCATTCGATACACCAAGTGAAACCAATTCTGGGTTGGTTAAGAAAGGTAGCACAGTTTCATCCTTTACTGTATTTAAAAGCATCAAAGCGTTTAGTAAATTATGACAACAGTAATTTCATTAAGTAATTCGTTTTGATTTTTCTTCAACTATTTACTAAAAATCACCATTTTTCACCCTTTACCAAATTATCTTGCCATTATTTTAGATTTGTTGTTGCATTTTAAGTACAGAATTGAAAAAATTTATGATAAAAATTTAGCTAATGAATTAAACATTTATTTCAAAACAGTTTTTTTTCTTGCTTAATAATTTACTCAAAATATTTTTTTTTAGAGAATTTAATTTCAATTTTTAATTTCTGTTAATTATGTAATTTATTTTATCTTCTTCGTATCTATTTTTGATACTCAATAACATACGTAAAATTTTTTTTGTGTTATTTCTATGCAACTACTCTTATAAATTTTCTTATACTTAATTGAAAATTTATGAAAAACGCGAGTTTTTTTGTCGTTTTTCATGGAGTCCCTGCGGTCTTATAGGAATCTCATGGATAGTGTGTTTTGTCATTCAAAAGTTCCATTCCAGCCAAAGCGTAGGTAGGGGGATGACAAAGATAAAAGTATGCCCCTTCCACTTCGCTTACCAATGCCTTACAAGGAGATACTTTTCTAAACAGATTCATAAAATTTGAATACATTCTGAAGATTATTAGCATGCCTGCTGAATTTTAATTTGCATAACTATTTTGATGTTCTTGTAAAGTTCGTATAATCGAATGTAAAAACCATGACTGCGTCACTGCGAAAGAAAAGAAAATTAGATTCAAGAAAATTTTGCAGGAGGTCAATAAAAAAAATTTTATTAAAGAAAAAACTAACCGAGCTCCTTCTTTGCTCCTCCAAATAACTTTCAACTAAGCATACAAAATTCATTAATTTCAAAGATTTTCATTAAATATTTGAAAACATATTTATATTTCTTCTTCTTTTTCGTACTACAGCAACAGTGTCGAAAATCAAGAATAAGTCAGCTATGGAGTATAATGGGTAAAATAAATTAGTCAAAAGAGAGATTTGATTATGTTAAGTCGCGTTGGAAAAACCGGCCTTAAACTCGAAAAATCTGATGATGCTTTGATCTGATGATGTCCCTGTCCCCTGCCATGACAACAAAACGGTATTTTATGCTAACGCAAAAAATTTCATAATTCAATATAATGAAAATAATAATTTTGAGTTCACCAGAAGTATATTTCTTTTGTCTGCGCTCATACCTAAGCTGGTCTAATACGAACATGAGCATACTCAACTGAAAATCATTGTCAAGGTAAGGCATAAGTATCGATATCGGTTATGCTTGGCTGCTGCAAATCAATTTCGAGCGGTTTGCCCGGAATATAAGCTTTAAATGGTGAACTAACTAACCGGTGTTGAAATATGATAAGTTTCGAGTACTTTAAAATAATAATGTGTACCAGGCGCAGACATATACACATAAGTAATGCATTTATTTAAAAGTGGGTCATATTCATGAATGCCACGAATGTTATATTATAAATCTGATATATTCGTAATTAATACATAAATAATTTAAACGCTTCGCGTTCCGTCGGTATTATGATAATTATAGAGTGCAGCTACACCATTGAGCAAAATTAAAGTATTTAATATTAAAAAATTAACAGAACAACCGAACATCGGGTGTAACCGAACATTTTATAGTCTCGCAATATGTAAGGATCAAAGGAGGGGAAATACTTTCAGGTAACTGGAAAAACTTTATATTAAAAATGTTGCGTAAGAATTCAAGACTAGATATTGACTAAGGCAAGAAGATATTAATACATTGTACAGGTCATAAATCCACGTATTCTCATTACTATATTTTGCTTCGCGTACGAAATATTTATATTAAAATCTACCAAATTAACTAAAAATAGACATATGCGATTAAACTCAACCAAAGTGGCTCAAATGAATATGTTAGGTATATAAGGAAAAGTCAACCAGAGAAATGGAAATCATTATAATAGGAATAAGGGGTTTAGACCACGGTCTTTACCGGTTTCATTCATATTTAGCGAGAAACCACATTAAGTTTAAGAAAACATATGCGCGTAATTTCATTAAAATATCACACATATTGACCAACATAAACGGTTTAAAATCAGTTGGGAAGTCGAAAATCACTATATCTCGTATATTTCAGCCAGGGGAAGATCTGGACTGATTGCATTAACCTTTGGCATTACTCAACTGTACTAGAGAATATGTTTCCAAGCAATTTTATAAAGATAACTCATACTCTAACTGACATATTCGGCATAGGGTCTGCTAGAATAACGAAAATAATTATATGCAGTGTACGGGAGCTGGGATAATTCATTGACCGATTTAACACATTTTCGGCATTAAAATATGGTGTATCCAATATTGCACGTTCGCTTAATTTTGCTAAGATCTCTTTCATATTGACCGATATATAACGTATAAAGCCAACCGGATGTTGAAAATTCTTTTATTAGGTATATGGATGCTAAGGGGAAGTGTTTACCCTATTTTTATCCATTTTTGATCAAGATCACATTATTTTCATGGAAAGATAATCTTTGAATTTCATTATGATATCTCATGCATTTTTCGTTATACATGGTATAAAGTCTACCAGAAGGTTGAAAATTTTTATTTTAGGTATATGGGAGCTAGGGGAAGTATTTATCCGATTTTCCCCATTTTTGACACAAGAGCACATTCTCATCATGTAAAGATAATTAGAATTTCATTACGGTAATTCACAGATCTACCGATATTTTCTTTATAAAATCAGCTATAAGCACTCTGGTCCATATATTGGGTATATAGGACTTAAAAAATTATATGCCGATTTCGAATATTTTTACGCATAAGATGGCATATCTTAAGGCAGTATTTATCCAAAATTTCATTCCAATATCTTAATTGGTGTTTGATTGATATACGTTAGGGTGAAAGGATTAAATGAAATTTAAAATTCAGTTATAGGAGACGTTGGCGTGGTTGTTATCAAGTTGTAATTTACGTACTGAATTTGCCTAAAATTGCTTAAGTCTTTCTTGAAATGTGGGATTTCATCTAAAAGTGGGCGGTGCCACGCCCATCGTTGAATTTTTACACGAATTCCTATGCAGACCTTCAGTTCCATATTTACTGTAAGTTTTAATGTTTCTGATGTATTTGTTCACCAATTTAACGCACCTTTAGTAGTTTTCAATATAACTCTTTTATGGGAAGTGGAAGGTTTCACTCTTTTTCCCAGTGTATGAGGAGGTGTTAGAAAAACTCGTTCTGAGCAAGTTCGGTTAATATAGCTTTAGTAATTTCTGAGATATGTACTATAAACTTAATAGGGGGCGAGGTCATCCCCACTTTTTAACAATTTTTAATCTTCACAGGCCCCTCCCTACTGCAATTCCCTCTATCAAATTACAGGTTTGTATTTAAGATACAAGATCAAGATACAAAATTGTTGCTTAGTTTTACCACTTTATAGATTTTCCCTTAACGGCATTTTGTGTGCGTGGCTCTGGCCCGATTACGCCCACCTGCAAAACCAACTTTCTTATAGTACCAAGGAAAACGTGTATCAAATTTCATCTAGATGTATTAATTTTTACTCAAGTTATCGCTTGCATAGACGGACGGACAGACGGACATCTGGAATTCATTTCGTTTCGGCATCCCTATCATTTTGGTATACCTGACTCCATATCTATATCGATTAGTTTTAGGTGTTACAAACAACCGTTATTTACTTTCTATCACAACATATGCCAAGTTATTTCTGAGTGCATATATTGCCAATAAACCTACGACATTTCCGTTTAAAGTAAGCAAAGTGTCGATTTATTTTAATTATTGAAATTTGTTGAAAACTACAGTCAAAGAGAAGATCTTGCAATCAACTAAGAAAACCTTTTAAGAATATGCTTACTTATGCATATGATATTTTACCTATTTATTCATATATATTATTGTAATAATATAAATGAAACCACTTTTTCAATAAGGGATTTTATTGACCAACACGGACCATACGCCATAAATGTCCTCAACCTGTCTCTGGCCACCCTCAATATAACGGAGATATGAAACGGTAAGGTGATCTCAGGGCTTAAAACGGGAATAGGCACCAAATTAAATGAATGCTCCCGACCAATTACTATCCCTTTCTATCTATTATCCTGTACCCAAGATACTGGGGGCACTACTCCTCCCGTATCCACTTAACCCGGCAATATTACAAGAGGGAGGCAATCATCCACATGGTTATGAGGTAAGATATCAAAGCCGAGGAGAAAAATTTTTTTTCTATTTCCTTCCCCTATACAGATGACTGCGCACAATGGCAACCTCAAGAATATATTCTCAAGAAAATATTAGCTCCTTATCTCTCGGTGACAACTCTTGGGATAAAGGCAATTAAACCCTGCTTACCATACAAAGCTATATGTCAATCTGTAATAAACTAGGACGTCAGCAACTGGTAAGTTAGAACAAGAGACAGTCAGAGGAGAAACCACCAGATATGGCAAATCGCCGTCTCCCAAACCATCACGAAATGCCTTAATGAGAACGACTGTCTAACTTTTGCTGCGCAATTGTAAAGGTCTGAAAGTCAGTAACCGATGTGACAATTTCGTACTGTATACATAGGTGGATGAAGATGAAAAACGAATCCAATCGCAAGATACAGGGATAACCCCTGTCCAAATTTTCTCTTTTGCTTGGTAACGAATAGTTGCATACTTGGCTAATAAGAATTTGAAACCACTCCAAACTAAATACTTTTATCTTCCATTTCTTCCAAGTTTTTGAACATCACGAATAAGATTCGAAGAAATTTGTGACAATTCGATACCTAATAGGTAAAAATAATAATTATATAAGTAAAAAATATTAATTTTATATTCATGGAAAATAACAATATGGTATCACTAAAGCGCAAATTTACTAAACTGACGTTTAGAAACTTCATAATCAAATCTTCCTTCATTTGTAAAATATAAATTGCGCACGAAATAAACTCGCCAAAAAAAGAAACACATTTTAATTTTTAAATTACAGTAAAAATAAAATCAAAATTGCCCTATAAAATAATACAATAATGGAACGGTGTTATAATCGCGGTTGTGGGCGAACATTTGATCCTGAAAAGAATACCGATGGTGAATATTTTTACAAGAATTTTCTGGAATTCAAGAAAAATTATATTAAAAATTTGTATTTAAAAAAAATGTGTTTCTTCCCAGAATCTTGCTGCCATCATCCTGGAGAACCCTATTTTCATGACGCCTACAAGGGTTGGTCATGCTGTGAAAAAAAATCTGTAGATTTTACTGAATTTTTAAACATCAAAGGATGTACCTATTCCAAACACTCGAATATCAAACCACCGGAACCTGAAAAGTCTGAAAAGAATGAGAATGATAAAAACGTTGTTGTAGAAGTGCGGGCCCCAATTAGGAAGCCAATGCAGCGGCCACCTATTGAAACACCGATGACTATAGTAAAACCAACAATTGCACAAGCGTTGAAAGATACCATAGATTCACTTAAAGTGAAAACTGGCAAAATTAAAGAAGATGGTGATTTAGTATCTGAGTAAGATGACCTGAAGTATAAGGTACTAAAGTTCTGCTCGAACATCATAATACAGTTTTACATATTTTGCAGAGCCATACCAATAGGTACTTCTTGTAAAAATAAAGGCTGCACTCAGTGCTATAGTGGTACTGCTACTGATAATGAAGAATGCCTATATCATCCTGGTGTTCCTATTTTCCACGAAGGTATGAAGTTTTGGTCATGTTGTCAACGCAAGACAAGTGACTTTTCTGTGTTTATGGCACAAAAGGGTTGTGCATGTGGGGAGCATAAATGGTTCAAAGAGGTATCTGCGAATGATTCAAAGTAAAACTCTGTTTTTTTTAATATTCTTTTTCATATTCATTCTAAAGGATGAAGACAAGCACGTGATTAATTGTCGTTACGATTGGCATCAGACTCCAACGAACGTCATTGTTTCCATATATGCGAAGAAATATCATTATAAGAGTAGCAATATTGAAGTAAATCCAATCCGCCTTCATGTGAATCTTTTATTTCCTGAGCAGGAAGATGCACAATTCGACTTGGAAGTAGAATTACGAGGTGTAAGTGTTTCTAATTATAAATTAGTATTTTATCTAATACACAATATAAAATGCAGATAATTGATGTTAGTAAAACAAGTGCCCACATGTTTGCAACGAAGGTTGAGATAACCATGCCAAAGGCGGAACCTGGATCATGGCAAAAACTTAATTTTCCCCGTGAGAAATTGCCACCTGTTCTAAAGCCGAATGAATCTAAAGGTATTTCCACCAGTCAAAGAAAAGATTCAGAATCTGATGATGGATTTAATTTGGATGACATTGAAACAGTAAACACCAATATGAGACTTACTGATATTAGTGAGAATAAAAGCCATCCAGACTAAGTAATAACATAGTAATCACAAGCAAAAAGAAAAACAAAAAGTTTCTAAAGCAAATATTTCCTCATAGAAAGCATTTTTCTGTTAATTTTATATAGTTTGACGAGCATAATTTTTCGCAAACCTTATCTATTTAATAAATGTGTAAGAAACTACAACCGACTGATTTTTTAACTAACAGATATGAGTAAGTATAAATCTTTAATCTAATCATCGGCGCCTGGCACCCAATCTTCGTCATCGGAGTCATCACCCAACTCTAAATCGCCAATATCTTGAAATAAAGTTTCATCAATTTTTACATTTTCAATGGAGTCACCAGCTTCAAGTAAGAATTTAATATCAGAATCGTTGAGGGTGGTGTCGCACATAAATAATTCCTTGCCAGTTAATTTTTTACTGTCGTTGTTCTTTTCTCGTTTAGCTGCTATGCCAGTACTCTCTTCAAATTCTGCTCTCCATTTAAGGAATGATTCGACAGTCACACGAGTACCTTCGAATTTCTTTCGCTCAGCTTCTTCTACTTCTAAAAGTTTCCGTGAACGTTCTTCTTCCTCATGTAACTTATAGTCATCCCAGCGCTCATTCAGCCATTCCTGTGCACTGCTAACTAATGTAAAAATCATTTCCATGCCAATATTTTCATCAATTGTTTTTTTGAGGTGTTCAAGAAGTTTTTTTTCGTAAAGTTCTTCTATATTAATAGGATCTTCTATTGCCACCTCGGGTGCTTCGTCTGGATAAGTAGGAGTATACGAAAATACGAGTTTGCAAGCCATACCACCTGATTCTTCTTCGGCATTGTACTCCTCAGTGCTGGTCGTTATACTGAATTTGTGACAAGGTTCTGTCTCCAGTACTGAAATTAAAAACGTGTCGACTTGTAGTTACTATTGCTACTGTCTACTGGACCCATTTACAAACCTTCTATTTCGCTATAGTATATAGATTCAAGCGCTTCTATTTCATTCCCTTGGTCTTCTCTGTAATTTCTACTCATTTTTTTAAGTTTACGTTGAAATAACACT
Organism: Bactrocera minax; assembly: GCA_021498325.1. NCBI lineage: Eukaryota > Metazoa > Arthropoda > Insecta > Diptera > Tephritidae > Bactrocera > Bactrocera minax. The sequence goes on along the minus strand of JAKEEE010000064.1, from coordinate 513,243 downwards.
TAATTATTAATAAATGAATTTAAAATGATGATTAAATGATTATTTAAAATATAATATTTATCCCTGCTCTGCATCGACGTTGCAGCTGTTTTTTTAAGGTAGGGAACATTGTACAGGCATACAAGTAACCAAACTATAATATGGTTTTCAATATTTTCACACAGCTGAGATCACCTGATCGATTTTGCTCTTTTTTCGGCACAGAGCTTTAATTAAAAGGACTTTAAAATAAGAACGTTTCTTGTGAAAGGGTATTGAATGGGTATTGATTAAAGGGTATTGAAAGTTTTGTGGCATATTTTAGAAGCAAAAGTTAACTGATGATAGCTGTTAATTCTTATATGAATTGCTTTTCCCCAGCACATCTGAGGTTGGAATGCAGGCGCGTTACCGATCTGTTTTGGGTGTTCGGTTCCTCAGGAGGCCTATTTTCACCCACATGATATTTACAATGCTTAGCTAAACTACTTGTAATAATTTAAACAAAAATAAATATATAAAAATCAGGTACAATTCAGGTACATTAACAATACATCATAAAAACTAGAGGAATTGCGGTCTTCGACAGACAAATATTTGGAATTATTTTTTTTTGGAACAATTATCAAATAATTCAGATCGACAGACATAGTCATAAATTTCGACTCACATAGGCAGACAAACTGCACCAAACACGGCAACACTCTATAGCAGATTTGAGCCTTTTTTGAGGCATTTGGCCGCTTTAGTTCTAGAATATTTGAGGCAAACCTAATCAAGTGCCTAATGTTTTGCCCTTCCTCTTCATTCTATTTCATTCTTATTGTAATGTCTTTCATTCTAAAAGCGTTCGCCTGCGTATGGATTAGTGAAAGATCTAAGATTTGTTACTTGTTGGTTTATACAATGGTAAAGAATGAGATGTATAAAAGTGGTCAAATTTTAACGGCACATTTTAACGTGTGTGAACAGCTGATATTAAGAAAAGCGGAATGCCAGATATAAACTCGCTAAAATTAATTGATAAAATCAGTGTGTAACAAAATTTCAAGGAAGCACACAGATAACACCGAATTTTGCACAGGTAAAGTTTTTTTTAGCTATTCATTGCATTAGCTTTTATTATGTTTCTCATAAAATTCTGATATTTTATTATTAATTGTTTTGCTTCTTTGTAATAGTGTTTTTTATGTTTATATGTAATTGTATCTCGTCAAATGAATTTAAATAGTTTCAGGTATTTATCTATCTGCATATAATCCTTATAATATAAAATATACTGTAACGGATTTTCTAAATTAATCATCCATATTGAAACTCTACCCGGAGTTCGATCACTGGATTGTTCAATTAAAGTCACAATTAATGGCTATACACTTTTCTTTATTTCTTATTCAATAACTTAACACTTTGTTACTCATTATTTGAACTTACTTACAATTCACTTGCACTTTACTTGGCAACACTCTTATTCGAACTATATCTGCTGCCACTCCGGCAGCGCTTATTTAGTAGATCGTTACCAACAGATCATCACTTCTGATCAACATTCTGGTAACTGCGTTCACTATCTGGTTGATTCTGGCAACTTATCACCGATTTTCCTTTGTTCTGATATTCAAGTTCGGTACAATATCGCAATTCGAACATTCTGGCAACCACTAGTTTTGATGTCTGGTAGAATCTGGCAAATTATCGTCGATTCTGGAATTCGTGTTCGCCACACTGCCCTCCACCCAAGTCTGATCGTTCCGATTAGACATATTTGCGGTACCATACGCTGCAAGCTGTTATAAATGATCTTCCTTCATTTTATTCCTTGGTCTTGCAATGGTCTGTAGGCGATATACCACATCGTTGAGTCGTTTGACAACTTGGTATGATCCTTCCCAACTACACTGTAATTTAGGAGATAAACTCTTCTTCCGTTGTGGGTTATATAACAACCCTCAGAGTTCATTGCCTTGTCGTATTTTGCCTTCATTTTATCACTCATGATTTGCGTGCGCTGTCTCACTATAGCATTTATTTCCCTCATCTCGTCTTCTAGGGTACTGTTGGTTTCCTTGGCATTCCTTTCACCATTGGGGTTAATCCCGAACTTCACATCAATCGGTAACCGAAGGTCATTCCCAAAAATTATCCTTGTCGGAGTCTGCCCAGTTGTTTCGTGTATAGCAGACCGATAAGCCATCAGGAACCAGGATATATCAGTATCCCAATCTTTTTGAAACTTGTCTACCACTTTCTTTAATGCTCTTCTAAGGTTTGATTGAATCGTTCTACCATGCCATCGGACTGCGGATGTAACGCAGTCGTACGTGTTTTTCATATATCCAGTTTTTCGCACATCTCCTGAATCAGCGCTGAATCGAAATTCCTCTCTTGATCAGAATGTAATTCTATAGGAATACCATATCTCGTTACCTAGTTGTTGATGAATATGTCCGCTATCGTTTCAACCTCTTGATTAGGAATCGGGTATACTTCTGGCCATTTACTAAAAGAGTCCATGAGTACCAAAACATATTTGTTTCCCAATTTACTGGTGGGAAATGGACCAGTTACATTCATGGCAATTCACTCGAATGGCGCCCCTGAATTATACTGCTTCATCTGGCTATGACTCCTGGATCTCGGCCCTTCGGCTGCAATGCACTCAGCACAATTGGCAATCCACTCCGTAACTGATTGACGACAACTAACCCAGTAAAACCTTTGCTTTACCTTCTCCAAGGTTTTCGTGATTCCCATGTGCCCTCCACAGGGACCGTTGTTCAGCTCGTTGAGAATTTCGGGAATTCTTATTTTCGGAATAATTATAAGAGCTCGGTAGCTTTGCCCATCTCCGCTTTCCCATACTGGATGCAAGGAGCCGGATACCAACTTTAAACTGTTCCACTATGCCCAATATGCTTTTGCGACTGGACTTTCCGCAGCTATTTATTCTCTCGTTGGACGTTTGTTCAGTTCCATTCCACGCATTACAAGTTTCATATCTGGATCTTCTTGCTGAAATTTTCGTAGTTCTTTCGGTTCCCAGTCTTCTGTCGATGTCATTGTCATTAATCGGACATCTATAATGTCTTCTTCGGCTTCAGCTTTTGAGCATTTTCTGCGCTCCAATTGCAGGGACGACGGGACACCGCATCAGCATTTCCATGACTACTACCCTTGCGATGGTCTATAGAGAAGTAATAATTTTTGGAGTCTCTCAATCCACCGCGCCAGCTGTCCCTCTGGGTACTTGAACTGTAGAAGCAATTTTAATGCTGTGTGATCTGTCCTTACTAAAAATCGCTGACCATATAGGTACTTATGAAAATGCTTGATGCTCTTCAACAACGTCAGTAATTTCCTCCGAGTTACTCAATAATTCGTCTCTGGCTTACTTATCGTCTGGCTATATACGCAACCACTTTCTCACGACCGTCAATTACTTGTGATAGGACGCCTCCTATTGCATGCCCACTAGGATCCGTATCCAAAATAAACCTTGATCCTGGGACTGGATATGCTAACGTGTGGCGTAGTACATAACCATTTCTTCAGAGTTTGGAAAGCCACTTCCTGTTCTTTATTCCACTCAAATGTTTTGTTCTTTTTCATGAGTTCGTGGGGGCTACTAGCTAGGCTAGCGAAATTCGCAAAAAATCGTCGATAATAGGTCGTCGAAACAGTCCAAGGAAACTTAGCAATTCGTGTAAATTTTTGGGACGGGGTCAATCTTTTACTGTCTTTTTCTTTTCGATAGCTGTACAAATACCCTTCGTTGTTACTTTGTGTCCTAATTAGTTTTCTTCCTTTTTGAACAGGGGACACTTTCTCGGGCTCAGCTTTAGACCAGCACTAGCTAACCGTTGGAAAACCTCTCCAGGTTCCTAAGATGTTCATCAAAGTTTTTACTCAACACGATGATATCATTGAGGTACACCAAACAGGTCTTCCAGTGTAATCCTTCTAATTGCCATGGACAATCTACAATGCTGAAAGTCGTCTTTTTCTTGTCTTCTTCGTTTACTTCCACTTGCCAACAAGCACTTTTCAAATCAAGTGTTGAGAACCAATTGGTCCCTGATAACGCGTCCAGGGTGTCATCGATTCTAGGTAGTGGATAACTGTCTTTCTTTGTTACATCATTCAACCTTCTATAATTCACACAGAACTTCATGCTACCATCTTTCTTCTTCACCAGTACTACAGGTGAGGTCCATGGACTCTCTGGTAGTTCAATTACGCCACTTTCGCTCATTTGACGTATGCTCTGGCTTACAACTTCGCGTTTTCCTAATGGAACGCTACGAGGAGCCTGGCCGATTGGTCTCGCATAACCTGCGTTTATAAAGTGTTTCACTACTTTGGTTCTGGCAGGTTTGGAATCGCCTTTATCAAATATGTTGAAATATCTGAGAAGGAGTTGTTTAGCTTTATTTTGATGGTCTGCCTGTAGTTCTTCGGTCCATGCGTTAATTTCACTCGATATGTCGTTTTCAGCCATGGACTTTCCTTCGAGACGTGTTTCGCAATTTATCACGGCATCTCCTGACACTGCTCTAATATAGCTCCTTTGGAAAGTTGGATTGGGGACTTCAACTCATTAAGTACTCTTACTGGAACACGTTTGTCTTGCCTTTTCATGGCCAGGGTTTTTCCTATAAATAAATTTGGCGTAGATTCTTCTGCTGCCTCGAAAACCCACAACTTGTTTGCTCCATAGTCTCCATCTATTTCTGCTCAAATAACTGCTTCCGATTTTGGTGGAATCAGCTGCTTTTTGATATTAGTACTCGTGTAATGCTGTGGTTGTTATCATATCCGAACATAAGTGGCACTTCCATATTGGTATAAGTCATTATCCTGTTTTCCATATCGATTTTGATTCCTTGTTTAGCTAAAAAGTCTACTCCTATTATCACTCATCTATTATCTCCTATCTCACACGTTACTTCCCCGACAACTTGAGTATCTTCACCAGTTACAGTATGTAACTTTGCCCCTGCTAGTTGTTTTTTTTTTATTAAACAGATCAGATCCAATTATGAAATGTGACGCACCTGTATCCACAGTCAGAATGCGTTTTTTGCTGTCCACACATCCATTAACGGTATCGTAACTCGTGTTCCTGCTTATTTGTGAGATGGAGATTACAAGACATTCACTTGTGGGAGCCTGTCCGTGCCCTCTCCGGCTAACCCGCTTTAGTTTAACGACTTGTCTGATTTGAAATCTGTTTGATCTTCTTCAGGTTTGCGTTTACGTCCAGTTGTATTATTGGACCGAATGGATTCGATTTTACAGTTCTGTGCAATATGACCGCTTTTTCCGCAGTTGAAGCATTTAACCACGCCATCATATTTCTAACGTGTTTCGGGGGATTTCTTCAAGATTTTATCCACCTTTTCAAGTAATCGATTCACCCAGGTGGGTTCTTCTATTTCCACTTGATGAGCTTTAAATGTGCGATTACTAAGCAAGATTACTAAGCGATTACTAAGCCGTTTCGTGTGTTAGAGCATTGGAGACGGTTTCTGCAAACGTCAATTTCGGACATGCTACCGCAGCATAGCGTGTGGACTCATTTCGTATTCCATTAACGAACCCCTGACTTTTTATGTCCTCGACGTATTCCACGGATTTTTGTTCATAAGCCAAATGAGCTAATCTCTCAATCTCCGTAGCAAATGCTTGCAGAGTCTCATTGGATTTCTGGACTTTGTAATTTGATGTGGAAAATCTGCTTCCTGTGCTCACTACCTTAACGTCTTTCTACTGTGCCCATTAAATTTTCATAATTACTCGATTCGTAATTGGGAATTGTTTGTAAAATTTCTGCTGCAGACCCTTTTAGTGCAACGAATAATTCAGCGACTTTATCTTCAGAGTTCCAATTATTTGCAGCTGCGGTCGCTTCAAACTGAAGTTTAAAAATCTGAAACGGAATTGTGCCGTCAAAGGATGCAGTTTTTACTTTGGCAGAGCCTGTTGACATAATTGGACGATTTAATTTTAGCTCGTGGAGACGATGTTTTAACACATCCACTTCAGCCTTAATTTTAACCCGCTCTTCCGAAATCTGTGTCGACACCTCTGTCAATTGTGAGGTTACCTGTGTGGTACGTTCCTGCTGCTCTTTCAATTTCGACCACACTTCTGCTATTTGTGAGGTCACCTACGTTGATATACGTGTCTCCTGCTCTTTCATCTGTGATGACACCTCTGCTATTTGTGTGATCAACTGCTCTTTCAACTGCGAGGTCAATTGGGATTGTTGTGCCAACATCTGCGATTACATACGTGCCTCCGTTCTTTCATCTGCGATGACATACGTGACTGCTGCTCTTTCATCTGCGAGGACATCTGCGATGACACATGTGGTATTGCAGCCAAAATCATGTTCATGTCCATAACCTTTGATGAACATTGGGCCTCTTCGCTTTCCTGCATCTTCATTGTTGTTTCCTTATCTGCTTCCATGGCCTCTCGCAACCGTGATTGCAATTCGGATTTTATTCCATTTCTTGAAAAACCACGTTGCTCCTGCTCCTTTTTTAGTTGTTGAATCTTCAGTTCATTAAACTTTGCCATTTTTAAAATAATCTTATGGGACTTTATTTGACAATCCCACTTGTGACACCAATTGTAACGGATTTTCTAAATTAATCGTTCACATTGAAACTCTACACTGAGTTCGATCACTGGATTGTTCAATTAAAGTCACAATTAATGGCTATACACTTTTCTTTATATCCTATTTAATAACTTAACACTTTGTTACTCGCTATTCGAGCTTACTTATAATTCACTTGCTCTTAACTTAGCAACACTCTTATTTGAAATGTGTCTTGCTGCCACTACGCCAGCCCTTATATAGTAGATCGTTACCAACAGATCATCACTCGAACATTCCGGTAACTACTAGGTTCGCTATCTGGTTGATTCTGGGAGCTTATCGCGAGTTCGCTACAATATTGCTATTCGAAAGTTCTGGCAACCACTAGTTTCGATGTCTGGTAGATTCTGGCAAGTTATTGTCGATTCTGGAATTCGTATTCGCCATAATATTGTGGCAAAGACGAATGCTAGAATCGACAATAGCTTGCCAGAAACAGTCAGACAGCGAAATTCGTAGTTGCCAGAACGTTCGACTGGCGATCTGTTAGTACAAGGTACTATATAAAGGCGGCCGGAGTGGCGACATACACGGTTCTAATTGGCGTGTTGCCGAGTAAAGTGGAAGTGAAAGTAAGTAGTTGCATGCTCGAATAACGAGTAGTAAGTCGTTAAGTTATTTGAATTAAAAATGAAGACAAGAGTATAGTCATTAAATTGTGACTTTTTTTTTAACAATCCAGTGAACGAACTCAGAATAGAGACGATTCATAACGTAAACGAGAAATATGTATGCATTTATGGGTTCAGTTAATATTTTATTGATTATTGTTAGGAAATGTAAATATATATTCACATATTTTATCAAGGAATTTAGTACCCACAAACTAGATAGATTTTCTACTTTTCCATTCTCCTCATAAATGTTTGTCATTCGCATCCGCAATATTAACGATTCGAGAGCTCAACCATGCGCCTCTATAGCTCGAATATACATTCCCTACATCATTTCACAAATGATATTGTCAAGATAATAAATGTCCACGCAAAAATATTGCCAACTTCAATGGCAATAGACTTAACAATTGGTTGGTAATAGTTATTGCCTGAGGAGATACAGCGTTATAATCAATATTTAACACATCTAGTAGTCTTTAATAAAAGATATGTCGCGTGTAGACATAACCCTTTTCAACCAACAAAAATTGTCGCACTCTTTTGACACAAACATTCCGATTTGACAATTCCAGTTGTCAATTCTTGACAGCTTTGAGGTACCGATTTTCCATTGGAATTATTGTCTGTTGAAGAAATTTGTGAGTGCTGTGAATTGGTAATTTCTTAAGAAAATCCAGTCAAAAATAATTACGAAGCTATTGTTACATTGTTGTACATCTTATATTATTGAGTGAATGATTAGTGAGATAATAACCAATAAAATTTATACAATTTAATTGCAGAACTTTTGTGATCGAAAGCTAATTACATAATACGCAATCAGAATGTCGCAGGCTCCGGTACGTGTATCACCTTTAATCAAATTCGGCCGATGGTCATTGCTACTAGTCGGCGTTGGATATGGCGCTTTCCATCAGAACAGATTATCCAAGAAGGAAGAGAAAGTGCGTGCGATCGAAGCCCAACAAAAGGCCGTTCGTGATGCCAAATTGGCTGAAGAGAAAAAGCGTGCAGCAGCAGCCGAGGCTCGTGCATTGGAGGAACTGTCCAAACCAACTCCAAAGCATTAAGTTATTCTTTCCAGTAGGATTTATATTTTAGATTGTATCCACCGCAAACGAAAAAACTGCGATGTAAATAAAAACGAAATGAAAATTTCGTATAACATCAATTAATTGTTAATTTTCCTAATTTGAAAATTAGTAACAATTATTAATATCCATCGTCGCTAAATAACGCGCAACTGTTTAACTTGAAGCTTAATAAAACGATGGATTAGTTGAAAAATATGTTGGACTTGTAACGTATAACTTTCGTATCTGTTGGTAGTACATTTTGTGAAATAAAAGTTCTTCGTCAGAATCAAAGAACGTTATATTACTTTTCCGAATACTGCACATTTAATACATTATATATTTTTAGAGTAAAGGAGTAAATTATAAACTTTAGCTGAACAATAGAGAAATAATTACAGTAATTAAATAATAAGAAATTCGTCAACTTATGATTATAAATCGACTCTGCCAATAATAGTCAAACAGCTGATCAGCCGTTGATGCCATATTCAACTAATAATAAGGAGAATAAATGATAAATTATTTAAGTTCTGGTAATCTTTAACAGATGTTTAGTAACCCGCGTAATTTTAGTTTGAGTGGTTTGTTTGGTCAATAAGTTATAGATTTGTTTTGGGGAAAGTATGTTATATTGTAATATTGGAGATTTTTGAATCATGGCGGGTAGTCCGAATTTAAGTGACTTTTATAAAAAAGATGGCGAAAATAAATTCAAGCAAATCAGACAACCTGTACAATATGCTAAGCCTGGTAATTTCACTAAGAAGAAACTCCTTCAAGATTGTCCGGAAGCGGATATACGAGTGCTAAAGGATGCGGCTGCAAAAGTCGTTTCTCAGCCCGGTAGACAAATTGTGTAATTAAACAGAATATTTGTTAATATTTACCATTGAATTAGTTTCAGCATTACTTCAAGAGCCATTGTCTGCAAAGTGGTCTCGCATAACGACAGGCTGCACAGCCATAGATTCTTGTTTATGTGGTGGAATCGTAACGCGTGGCATAACAGAGATTTGCGGTGCATCAGGGGTTGGAAAGACGCAGCTACTGCTTCAATTATCCCTGACGGTGCAACTACCTTCTGAGATGGGTGGATTGAACAAAGCAGTCGCATTCATTTGCACTGAAGATTCTTTTCCTTCGAAGCGTCTGTTTCGGTTGTCAAAAGTGTTCGAAAAGCGTTTTCCAGAAATTGTGATCAACTATATGGGAAATATTTATATAGAACACTTGCTCGAAGCGGTATATGATGTTTGAATACTCGTATAATTTTAACAGTAATTATTTATAGTTACACTTTTCTAACCATTAATCAATGTTACAGAGTGATCTATTAGAATGTGTTGGTGTGCGTTTAGCAAAGTTAATGGAATCTCTTAACATTGGCCTTATTATAATAGATTCAGTTGCAGCAATATTTCGCACTTACAACAACTATATCAAGCGCGCTCGGGACATGCGCAAATTGGCAAATCACTTGTTGAATTATGCCGACAAATACAATTGTGCGGTGATTTGCGTAAACCAAGTAAAACATATTAAAAGATTAGTTTTTAAATGAAGTAATGTTTCCGAACTATTAGGTCGCTACAGTGAGTGATGCGACGAAAGAAACACCCTGCTTAGGCTTATCGTGGGCACATTTAGGGCGTACGCGTCTCCAACTTTCAAAAATACCAAAAGAAATGAAAATCAATGGGGATTTGTTCACAGTGCGACAATTTGAAATCGTATACTCACCAGAGACACCAAACGAAGTAGCCGAATTTTTAATTACTGCCGGCGGTGTTGTCGATTTACCTATATAATACTCTAATAGATTTATGAATTCGTTAAGTGTAGTTTTTATTTTTATTTTTGTATTGTGTTTTCGCATAGCTATTGTTAAGCTTACAATGCTCCTGTTTTGTACATTCAATAAATAGTTAAAGTTTGAATTATGTAATTGATTCCATTCATTGTTTGTAAACACGGCCAATAAACTGTGTATGCATGTGATAAACGATTTATTTTTACTGAATTTAACAACAAATGGACTTGCAAGAATGTGTTTGGGCAAATATGTACATTTGATTTATATTTTACTTACTCGCATAATTATTTACACTCATCTGACATATTTACATACATATATGCATTTAGATTTCTTTCGTATACATTTAGTTTCTTGTTACAGTTGCTCATTTATCACATTACACCCAAATTACGACAGCTTCCCTCTCTTTTCACATTCGAAATCTTTATACCACATATTCGATTTTTGTTATTTCTTATTTTTTCAAAGAATTTATGGCAACACTAAAGCAACCATTGCGTATCTTTACTACTCTTCTTATAATAATTAACAATCTTCTTAATTAATTAATAGCAAAATTGCATACGAAAAGTGAATTTATAATTACAATAAGCATAAGCATCAGTTAAAACTATTAAATAATTCGATTGGGGGTTCAATTGATTTCGTTTTTACTCTTTGCTCCTTATTTTTCTACACATATAATTACATAATTAACAATAAAAAGCACATAAATGTGTATATAACTAAAATAGTATACTCTTGCATTAATTGAGCTTCTTGTTATGCCTTCAGTTAGACACATTTTAAAATAAAATTTCTAGAAATTACATTTTGTTAATTTTGTTCAGTTTTTGGCACAGTTTACACTGGAAGATCTCTTCATCAAATATTTTAATATATTCTCTTTTGTTTTAATTTTCGACATTGCGCATCTCGGTATCTACCTCCGTATGCTCTTCGAATTCATCCTCATCTACGACTGGTGACTTTACATCTGTTTCCTGTACTACATCCATCTTCCTATCTAATTCTGTTTCTTTTTTCCCCTCCTCCTCCTCCTCTTCCATTTTTAAAAGTTTATCAGCTCGCGCCTTTCCTGTTGCGTGTTGCAAGTCCTTTTCCTCATTACTGCTTTTGCGTCGTCTTGCCTCCTCAGTTCTCTCGACATTCATTTTTGCGCTGAGCAGCGCATTCGATATTTTTGAGGCTGCCAATTTGCTCTCAAAATCCATATCGCTGAATTGCAGAGGACTATGATTGCTGGCGGCGCGCAATATGCTTAATTGCAGTTCGCGGTGTTGCGGTGACTCTTCTAATTTAATTTCGAGCTTCTCTGTCTGCTCCAAGGGTGCTGCCGGTTCAACGGTCAGCGGTATGGCGTGTTGTCGATGATGAGGAAGCGAATGCGAGTGATGAATGCGATGTGGATGATGTTGGTGATTATGTTGCGTATGTTGAGCACTTTCTGCGTTTTTATTGCTGCTGCTCGTTTTGCCGCTGCCACTCACCGTTGTTGGTTTAGCGTTGTCCGCGCCGCCACCATTCACCGGGGTTGAACTATTGCTGTTAACCGACTGCGTCGGAGGATTCTTTGTGGTTTTCTCTAGCAGCGCACTAAGCTGTTTCTTTATTTTTGTCGTTTGTTTAGCAGATAATTTTGTGCTCAATTCACTCGTGGCAGCGGAACGACTCTTTTCGGTGCTACCATTTGCAGAACTATTGTTTTGAACTTTGTTGTTGGGGTGGTTTTGCGATTTTTTGCTTGACGTTTCCGTTGCTAGTACGGTAGTGGTGCTACTGGTGCTCGTGGTGGCGGCACCGTTCGGCGTTTTCCCATTCTCATTTGAATTTTTAGAAGTATTCGTAATTTTGTGTTCGGCAACCTCCGAATTTGTGATGCTATCCTGTTTCTTCCACTTGGTTCGACGGTTCTGAAACCAGATTTTTACCTAAAATAAAAAAAATAATGAACAATATGTTTTATCGAATTCACGTAAATAATAAAATTTGCTAACATACATATACGTATGTATGGAGAGCATGTCATTAAAAAATATTTTATTAGTTTCTTACCATTATGAAAATAACATGTTTTATATAGTTTAATGGTGTAATTTTTAATTGTAGCAAAAGGAATGAACCTGTTTGCGTTTTCGTTATACCCGCCCTAGTATTACAAACGCGGATAACAAGTAAAAACTTAGACAAATGCTGACTGCAATTATTAAAATATACTACTGAATATTTTTTTCGATGTGTCCATATAGCTCCATAAGTACCACATATTCAATAATACAACTAAAGGGTTCTAAACGACGAGCACATTTCATAATTGATTATTGTTGCTATCCTCGTTACTCTAATCTCGTTTAGTCTTAATAATTACAAACTGTTGTTGTTATTTGTTCTCCAAATATCCTGGTACTTTCATTACTTATCTGACTGCTTCAACTTGAGCCTCAGAAAGCGTTCTGTTGCAATGGACTCAGTCCATAAAGCTTCTGGTGTCAGCTGGATTGGGTACATAGTAAGTTTAACAGATACAGAGTGTCGTGTGGCATGCTTCCAAGTTTTGGGTATGTGTTCAGGATTATATGGGGGGGTTGAATAGCCGGCCTGGGTTGCGAAGGAATGTATATGTTTTGTACTCGATGTTTGTTTATGGTTCAGCAGGGTGCTGTAAAATTGTTGTACCCCTACCTGGGGCTTGCAAGGCCTGAGCAAGTCTTGACATGACACCACTGATTTCATCATTTGCATAGTTCTGTGGTGGAGCGATGAAGATTGGTGCAAATATTGCAACTGTCTGGTTCCTGTTTTTGTACAATTCCGGCGCGTGTTAGTAGTAAGCGGATCAGCAGTGTTGGAAGGTATGTCGGGTAAAATTTCGCTATAAAGAGGTTTGGCCTTAGAGCGTATCGAATGCTGGTAGTGTACTTTAGGAAATGCTCTTAATATTAATGCGGTGCTTCTGCCTCAAGCAATTGTCTGGGGAGGTAATTATCTTTATTATGAAACTACTACAAACCATTCTAAACCATCGAAATTGACTTAGATGCTATGTGCAATCCGTAGGCAATGCAACTACTTGCATGGATTTAGAAAATTCCACGATAGTCGAGTCTACGTAACCGGATTAGACCCGGATTAGACCCGGATTTTTATCCGGGTTATTTAAAACAACAACAACAATTTACTGCTGAAAACTTTTTTTTGAAGGCAGTATGTTTCAAAATGTCACTACCGCTATTTCTAGCTGGTTTTACTATTTAGAACTTTCTGACATTTCTTGAGGTGCTTTTATACCTAGGTTATATTTTTACAGTTATTATTGCAACACGTTTCAAATAAAGAGTAGTAAATATAGTAGTAGTAGTATAATAGTAAAAAAATATTTAAAGATTTTTCATTGAATTTTCGAAGAAATATTCATATGCACCTTATAAACTTAATGTAAAACAATATTCAGTGATACTAATTAAGAAGTATTTACCTAGTAATATACATATATATATATACCTGAGTAAACCCAAAATAATGTACTTATATCGGAAAATAACGAGCACTTGTATCGTACTTATTATCTAGCCGCGATCCTGATTGACTAAGCTGTTTATTTATATCTCTCCTCTTTCTCTGTCACAACAAATAAAATCATCCTGAATATTCCCAAGAGAGTTGAACTTTGTATATAATATTATATATAACAAGTAAGGAAGGGTTAAGTTCGGGTGTAACCAAACATCTTATACTCTCGCAAAGTGCGAGGATCAAAGGAGAAGATTTATATTAAAAAATGTTCCGGAAGAATTCAAAATTCATTATTCGATGAAGCCGTAAATGGATTACAACCGTGTTTGGTACCTTGTTAATTTATATTACATTATTATTATATATATTATTTTGCTTCCTGTCCGAGATATTTATATTAAAATCTACCAAATTAACTCAAAGATATATGGGATATAAACTCAACCAAAGTGGCATAATTAAATATATTAGATACATGAGGAAAAGTCAACCACAGAAACGGAAACCATTATATTAAGAATAAGCGGTTTAGACCTATAATCATCCTAAAATGGTTTAAAATCAGCTGGAAAGTCGTAAATCACAATATCGGGTAAATTTGGGCTAGGGAAAAGTTTGGACTGATTGCATTAACTTTTATCATTACTCAATTACACTAGAGAACATGTTTCCACGCAATTTTACGAAGAGAAGTCACACACTGAGCGACATAGTCGGCTTAAAGTCTGCTAGAATAACGACAATCATTACATGTGGTATATGGGACCCTGGAGTAATTCGTTGTAATTCGTTGATAGATTTTACACATTTTCGGCATTAAACTATCCAATATAATACGTTCAGTTAATTTTTCCGTATAAAGCCATCAGAATGTTTGAAATTCTTATATTAGGTATATGGGGGCTAGGAGAAGTATTTACCCAATTTTCCCCATTTTTGACACATGAGCACATTATTATCATGGAAAGATAATCCTCCAATTTTATTACGATACCTCACCGATGTAGGTTTACCGATATTTTCGGTATAAAGCCAGCCATACGCACTGTGGTCCCCATATTGGGTATATGGTATAAATATAAAAAAGTTATATGTCGATTTCAGCTATTTTTACACATGAGATGGCATATCTTGAAGGCACTATTTGTATAAATTTTCATTTTAATATCTTAATTGGTGTTTGATTTATTTACTTTAAAGTGAAAGAATCAGATGAAATTTCAATTTTTGTTGCATGGGAAGTTGGAGTGGTTGTTATCCGATTTCACGTATTTTCTCAGGATATAGGGAAATACTAAAAACAAACTTGTTCTGAGCAAGTTTGATTGATATAGCTTTATCAGTTTGTGAGATATGTAAATTAAATCTATTGGGGTCATCTTCACTTTTACAAAAACTTTAACCAGCCCTTGCCCTGCTCTACTAGGGTTCTCTGTACCAAATATCTTAATTTGTTTCTTAGTTATAGCGCTTTATAATTTTTCGATTAACGGCATTTTGAGGGCGTGGCAGAAATCCGATTAAGTGCATTTGCAATACCAACCGTCTTAAGGTGATAGAGAACACATGTACTAAGTTTCATCAAGATATCTTAATTTTTACTCAAGTTATCGCTTACAAGGAAGGACGAATGAACGGAGAGACAGTCAACAGGAATTCAACGCGTCTCGTCATCTAGATCATTTATATATATATATATATATATATCTATATCTATCTCGATTAGTTTTAGGTGTTACAAACATATTGTGAGAGTATAAAAATAGACCACCTTGCAGAGAAAAAGTTCTGAATTGTTTCGGATTTATTGCATTCAATACTGTTAACATATAGAACACTTCATAGCAGCTAACGTATTTGACATTTCGTAATTCAAATGCTAGAGTATACATTTTTACACGTTTGCATTCTTCTTTACTCAAAACGAACTTTGTTGATATGAACGGTATTATTTCATTGATGAACTCTGTTATATATGTACATATACGTGAAGTGTTCGCAATTTTCTTATACTTCCTTAAACCCTAAGTCAATTTGTTCTCTTGTCTTTGGGTGTCTGTAATGGCTATGGCAATCTGCTGCAATTAACATGAGTTTACTTTTAACAATTTCAAATTGCAAAAAGTTTAATCACTAGGAAAGTGGTTTATATTCGCTGTCAAAGCAATGGTTTTGAGGCGATAATTTGTCTGATTAGTTCGGCGTTTCACAGTTTCGGATTCCTCAAGCGTAAAATGTAGGTAAATAAATGTGTTCTCATTTTAGTGTTTTGCTCACATTCTTCTTTTATTTGGCTTCTTATTATTGTGTGCGTAAAGTCAAAAATATAATTTAATGTTCTGTGCTTCGTTGATGTTTATTAATAACTCATCACCATTTTAATTTCAGGCCAAAGCAATTTGTGCTGCGTGCTTACCCTGCGGTTGGGAAACGGTACTTAGTGCCAATGAAATGCCAAATAATGCAATCTTTTGGCTCATCAAAAGCTCTTAGCCAGACATTGATTGTGTTTTGCTTTCTAGCATTTATGTTCTTTACGCGCACACACATGCATACATGTCTGGGCGATTACAACACACACTTGCATATCCGCTTAGTTAAACAAATAGTCGAACGGTTGATGAATTTTTCGATGGTATGAGCGATTGATGAAGATGGATTATGAGTGTTTTTATTGGGTGCGCGCTTACCAGAGCAACGCGTTGATTTCGTAATTTTTCGCCATAGGAAAACACGTTGTAGATGTCTTCGTTTGTGGGTCTAATTTGAAAATCCATTTCACTTTGTTCAATAGGCATTCTCATGTTTTTTTTTGTATTATTAGAAGAAACAATGAGTAATTTTTTAATTTCCTGTAAAATCTAAAAATAACTGTTGTTTGTTACATATTTATATACATACATACATATGCACTACGAAAATCTATAATATACCTAGAATTACTCATTAACTTTTTGAACGGCACACAAATTATTAGAGCTTCAGACAAGTGCCATAAGCCAGCGAGAAATGGACAGTTAAGTACAAAAGTGAACAAACATACATATACTGGGTATTTGGGTAGTGTTTACAATTTTAAATCGGCCAGCTATGAAACTTAGAAATTCGCGAAAATGCACATTGAGCTCTGATTCAGTGAAAAAGGCATGTGTGGGCCTGTATTTGTCGGTCTACGCAGATACGCACAATTTACAAATTACTGCTAGTTTTCAGTAACAAAGTGAACGTTTTTGTTTTTTTGTAAGTTAGACATTTTACGAAAAATTGATGTAAAGCTAAAAACATACATATATAATTTGCTAGCAAGTCTTTTGGAGATTAAGATTCTGTTTTTATTTTATTTCAGATAGCATGCGTCCTTAGAATCAGACATTCTTGAAAAAGGCCATTCCAAAGATTGGTCTAGCAGCCGCCATTTTGTATGTCAGTAATACATTTATTTTGTATACTCAAATTTGAAAAAGTTTGAAAGACTTGTTTTCCTTCCTCCCAGAATAAATTGTCAAAGTTAGTTTTTTTTCAGGGCTCTATACTGGTCTCAACTGAATTATATTTAATTGCTAAGAATAATAATTTAAATAATATTGCTTATATTGGAACGCCCTGTATCTGTAATCTGATATATTCCCTTTTGATATATACACCATTTGTTCCACAAACAAGTACTTGAGTGCCGCTGATGTTTACATTTATGAAAATTCAAAAATTATTTTCAATTGCCAATAAAAATGTTGAATGTGCGTCATCGTAAATAGATACGAGTAGAAGTCCAATTTCTGTGTTGTCTATAAACCCATTCTGTGCGGTCTAATTGTAGGAATTTTGTGATTCTTTCGTTCGTATGTACGCCGGAGCACCGCACAAATGCAATTGAGTTAATTACATGTGGCATGCAGCACATATTCATTGAATTTCATGGTAAACAAAGCAAAGTGCTAATTAAATGATGCGTATCGATATTTACGCTATTATATACATACATATGTATAGTACATACATTATTAGAACTTTTCTTATTTAATCGGTTCGCACGCCACCTTTTTCTTTAACACTACAACTCACATAGTCACACAGTCTTCGGTATATAGGTAAGGCCTATTAGGTATAAATTTTTATGTTAATTTCCCGTGACGACCTATCGTTATCGAAATGCGAGGACGCAGGCCAGAATAAGACCTGCATGATGAAAGAAATTTCGGACAAATTAATATCAAGAAAACATAAGGCAATAAATGAACCTTCGAATATGTATTTCTTCTAATGTGGCTTCAGAAAATACAACCCTGATGTTCGGTGGAATGGTTCCAAACGTCGTTATAACCCTCTGATATACTAGGAAGGGTGAAAATTTCGTGACTTTTTCAAGAAAAATAATTTTTTGGATAGAAATCTATTTTATTATGCAATATATGCAGGTGCCATAAAGAGCGATAGACCGATACTAGACAATTTTTATACTCTCGAAACATGTTGTAACAGTCTGTCTGTCCGTCCGTCCGTGCAAGCGATAACTTGAGTAAAAATGAAGATATTCTGATGAAACTTGGTACACGTGCTCTTTGTCACCATAATGACAATGATTGGTATTGCAGATAGGCGTAATCGGAGATCTGCCACACCCGTAAATTGCCATTAATCGAAAACCTATAAAGTGCTATAAGTTTGTGTTATTTGGTATGGAGGATCCTAGTTGGGCCCGGTATCTGTGGGTAAAAAATTTTGTAAAAGCGCCCGTGGCACAGCCCGCAATAAGTTTAATGTACAATTCTCACAAACGGTTAAAGCTATATCATTCAAACTTCCTCCAAACAAGTCTTTCTAGAATGTCCTCATATACTGGGAATATGTGAAATCGTATAACTACCACGCCCGCTCCCATACAAAAGTTATGTTGAAAACTACTAAAAGGGCGTTCACTCGCTAAAGGAATACGTCACAAACATTAATTCGTACGGCAAATATGGTACGGAAGGACTGCATAGGACTCCGTGTAAAATTTGGACAATGGGTGCCGCACTGCCCACTTTTAGGGGAAAAACCATATCTCAAGAACGCCTTAACCAATTTTAATCAAATTTTGTACATCACTTTATATTTGCACCTTTATCGCCTTGTAAAAATGGCTGAATTTCGATACCAACCACACCTACTTCTCATATAGCACAATTTTAAATTTAATCTGATTTTTTCACTTTACGGTATATAAATCAGGCAGCAATTAAGATAATAGAAACTTTGCGCAAATAGTGCTTTCAAGATACGCCATCACATGCGTAAAAATTGTGTTAATCAGCATTTAACTTTTCAAGTCCTCATATACCCAATATAAGTACCACAGTGCCTATATCTGACTTTACATCGAAAATATCGGTAAATGCATGTGATATCGTAATGAAATTCGAGTATTTTCTTTTCATCATAATAATGAGCTCTCCTGCCAAAAATGGGGAAAACCATATACATATATATTATGGGGGAAATTATCAATAATATTGGATATACCATAGTTTAATGTTGGAAATGTGTGAAATCGGTCTACGAATTATCCCAGCTCCCATATACTTCTTGTAATAATTTGCGTTATTCTAGCTGACTTTATGCCGAATATGTCGATCATTGTGTGAGTTACCTACACAAAATTGCATGAAAACATGTTCCCTAATATACTTGAATAATGAAAAGAGTGCAGACCTTCCCCTAGTCCAAATATACCCTATATAAGAATTCTCGACTTTCCAGATGACTTTAAACCGTTTATGCTGGTCAATCTGTGCAATATTTTAATGAAATTAGGTGGATATGTTTTCTTCAGCTTAATGTGGTTTAGTTAATTTGGTAAATTTTAATATAAATATCTTAGACACGAAGCAAAATATAGTAATAAAACTCCGCGAGGCTATGACCTGTAATTTAAGTTAATAAAATATCAAATATGGTTGCAATCCATTGACAATTTCGTCGAATAATGCATGTTGAATTCTTCCGGAACATTTTTTAATATAAATTTATGCCACCACCTGAAAACATTTCTCTGTCTCTGATCCTCGCACATTGCGAGAGTATAAAATGTTTCGTAAAGTTAAAAGTTCGGTTACACGCGAACTTATCACTTCCTTACTTGTTTAATATAAAGTTTTGCCAGCAGCTGAAGGTATTTCTTCTCCTTTGATCCTTGCATATTGCGAGAGTATAAAATGTTCCGTAAAGTTAAAAGTTAAGGGCAAATTAAAAAAAGAATCTACTATTTGGATTGTTTATATAACTTCATTTTGAATGTGTTAACTTTCAGCAGTATATTACACTATTTGTGGGGAAAAGTGAAAAGTGGGGGAAAAAGGCATTTCCGACAGATTTCCATAAAGAAAAAATACATTTAAATAAACAATTTTATAGAAATACAATATTAATTACATACAAATTGCAACTAATAGTAGTGCAAAGTTTATTAAAATTAATTATAAGTATAACTCCAAAAAAATAATTAAGTTTGCTTTTAGTAACATGTAGAATGAAATTCTAAAGTATGTAATGTATTAATCGATATTAAACTGAAGTTTTTGTTTTCAATATAAGTACTTAGTACATAAATTCCGGTAAGCATTTAAATAATTTAAGTTTAATTTATATCAAACATTTTATAATAAAAAAAAGAACCAACGACCCTATTGCTAATCAAAAAAAGTAGGCAAGTGGACTGGTGTGAGTAGAATAGATATTGGACCCAACAAAGTTCTTTGGTGGGTGGCCCTATGTAATGCAGAGTTGGACCAGATGTCATCTCCAATAACATCACAATGTTAATGTTTTCCATATGTTAGACACATTTCGATCATTAGAGTTGGTTACAACGTAGCATGGTCTTCTCCCGGTACAAAATGTGGTACTGCCTTTCGCAGGGTGCTTACATATTTTATCTACATACATGCTTTATATATATGATGCAATTATCTGGTAGTTACTACTATCGCGGGGGTAATATTACATACAAAGTACGAGGATTCGAATAATATAGTTTTACTATAGTCACGATACACATATAAAAAATTTACACATATAAGTAGTTTAATATTAATATAACCTCAAATAAATATTTCCATTGTGGGGGTAAAAAAAACCAAACCACAAACTATAAATTAGACTAACGAATTCTACTGGGCTATTTAGCGCCGCTTTTAGGTTATTTATTATTAATATGCATCTAAGGGTGTGAGTGTTGGGCACGTGGCCATCCTGTTTTGGCAAGAGAACTTTCATAAAAATTCCAAATCATAATTTAGTGCTACCCAACACTCATAACTGTATGCATTCGCCACAGCGTTATGAAGATATTTGAAAACAAGTAAGAAAGGGCAACGTTCGGGTGCAACCAAACATTTTATACTCTCGCAATGTGCAAGGATCAGAGGCGGGGAAATGCTTTCAGGTTTTGGCATAACTTTATACTAAAAAATGTTCCGGAAGAATTCAACATTCATTATTCGACGAAACTGTGAATGGATTACAATCAAATTTGGTATCTTATCAACTACACACTACAGGTCATAGTCCAAGTACTTTCATTGCTATATTTTGCTCCGTGTCCGAAGTATTTATATTAAAACCTACGAAATTAACCACTTTTATATATACGATATAAACTCAAGCAAAGTGTAGCCGTATATATAATATATTCATAGTGGTATAATGAATATATTAGATATATGAGGACCATTATATTAGGAATCATTATATTAGGACCATCATTATCCCGTACCATTTGTTTTACAACAAGCCATACACGGGAAATAATAGGTTTTGGCAAAACTTTATATTAAACTAGTAAGAAAAGGCTAAGTTTGGGTGTAACCGAGCATTTTATACTCTCGCAATGTGCAAGGATCTGAGCCGGGGAAATGCTTGTGCTGGCACAACTTCGTATTAAAAAATTTTGTGGAAGAATTCAACATTCATTATTCGAAGAAATTGTCAGTGGATTAGAATCATATTTGGTATCTTATTAACTTATATTACAGGCCATAGACTCACGTACTTTCATTACTATATTTTGCTTCGTGTCAGAGATATTTATATTCAAATATATCAAATTAACTCAAAAGTGATATATGCGATATAAACCCAACCAAAGTGGCTTAATTGAAAATATCAGATACATGAGGAAAAAGTAAACCAGAGAAAAGGACATGATTTTATTAGGAATATGGGGCTTAGACCATGGTCTAGACCGATTTCTTTCATATTTAGCGCGAAAACACATTGTGCTTAAGAAAACATATCTACTTAATTTCATTAAAATATCACAAATATTGTCCAACATTAACGGTTTAAACTCAGGTGGAAAGTCGGGAATTCTTATATCGGGCATTTTTGGGATAGAGGAAGATCTGCACTGATCACATTTACTCTTTTCATTATTCAAGTATACTAGGGAACATGTTTTCATGCGATTTTGTGAAGCTAACTCACACAGTGACCGACATAATCGGCATAAAGTGTGCTAGAATAGCGAAAATCATTATATGCAGTATATGGGAGCTGGAATAATTCACCGATTTCACACATTTTCGGCATTAAACCATCTTATATCCAATATTACAAGTTCTCTTCATTTTAAACAATATTTTTTTAAGCAAATCTATATATAATAAACATATATCTATCTATAATCTATATAGAGTTATAATCATATAAGCATATCTATATCTAAGATATCTTACATATTGACCGAAATATATGGTATAAAGTCTACCCGTAGGTTGAAAATCCTTATATTAGGTATGTGGGGGCTACGTGAAGTGTTTACCCGATTTTCCCCATTTTTGACACAAAAGCACACTATTATCATGGAAAGATAATCCTCCAATTTTATTACAATATCTTACAGATTTACCGATATTTTCGGTAAAAAGTCAGATAGAGGTACCGAGGTCCATTTATTGGCTATATGGTGGCTTGAAAGGTTATAATCCAATTTCAGATATACGCATGGGATGGCATATCTTGAACGTACTATTCGTGTTCCAATATTTTAATTGGTGTTCGATTTATCTACCTTAAAATGAAGGTATCAGATGAAACTTAAAATTGTGCTATATGAAAAATAGGCGTGGTTTTTATCCAGCATTTTCATAGTGTGACATAATAATGCAAATATAATGTCCCATACCAAATTTTGTTGAAATCGGTTAAGTCGGTCTTGAGATATGGGATTTCTCCTCAAAGTGGGCGGTGCCATGCCCATTACCAAAACTTTAGACGTAGTCCTATGCAATCTTTCCGTATCATATTTTTTGCAAGATTTAATGTTTCTGACGTGTTCCTTCAGCCAGTTAACGTACTTTTGGTAGTTTTCAACATATCTTTTATACTGGAGGTGGGCGTGGTTATTACCTGGTTTCACTAATTTTCTCAATATATGAGGGGCAAGTTTATTTATGAAAATTTATGAAAAATTACTTGGGGCAAGTTTGATTGATATAGCTTTAACGGTTTCCGAGATACATATATTAAACCTATTGGGGGGCGGGGCCATACCCGCTTTTACAAAAGTTTTTGCCCGCAGATGTCCGACACTACTAGGATCCTCTATAGCAAATTACACATTTATGTCTTAATTTGCTGCTTAGTTATAGCATTTTATCTGTTTGCGATTAAAGGAATTTTGTGGGCGTAGCAGATGTCCAATTACGCACGTCTATAATACCAACCGTCTTACGGTGACAAAGAACTCGTGCACCAAGTTTCATCAAAATATCTTAATTTTTACCCAAGTTATCGCTTGCACGGACGGACGGACGAACGGACGGACAGACAGTCACTCGGATTTCTACTCGTCATTTTATCCCGATCATTTATATATATGTATGTCCATATCTAATTCGATTAGTTCTAGGTGTTACAAACAACCGTTAGGTGAAGAAAACTAATATACTCTGTTGGAACATGTTGCGAGAGTATAATGAATGGATAAAAGTATTTATAATGTGTTTGCTTATTTGTTTTTGCTTATATTTTATTTATATACTCCCATCTGACATCAGTGAACAGGAGAGCAACCACACACAATTATTTATAAGCATTTATATAGCCACAAAAATTATACCACAAATATATCCGAAATTATATTTAAAATGTACACACACACACATACGCACACTTCACAAAGAGTTAAAAAAAATGCAATGGGAACCAATAGTCGTTCACTGAGCTGCATTCGGGCGAGTGGCAATTTAAATGCCAATAAATCATCACAATAATTCCCCGGCTCTGCACGAGATAGGGATTTATTTCTGGGTTCATTAAAAATTTACAACACTTCGTCAAGTAATGTTTGCGCCAGTTTGCGGAAAACGGGAGCATACACATGCATGTGTGTGTTTGTGCATGGGTGTTTGTTATCAAGTGCTTTGCGTTGCTGATATCTCATGCTTTGAGCTCGCATATTAACTGAGTTGTATAAGTATATTTTTAAATACTGGAATACGGTTATTTTTTTATCATAAATACATTTTTAGTACATCATAACCATCAAACATGCATAATTATTGGGGGATCTTTGTGGTTTTCAAACAACAAAAAAATACTCTTGCTAGTTCTTAGTGTAGTTGAGTAATGAAAAAAGTTAATGCAATCAGTCCAGGCCTTCCCCTAACCCAAATATGCCCGATATAATAATTCCCGGCTCTCCAGCTGATCTTAAACCTTTTATTTTGGTATATGTGAAATTGTAACGAAATTAAGTGGACATATTTTTTGAACATAAAGTGGTTTAGCGCTAAATATGAATGAAATCGGTCTGGACCGTGGTCTAACCCCTTATTCCTAATATAATGATTTCAATTTTTCTGGTTGACTTTTTTTTCATATACTTAACATATTTAAATAAGCCACTTTGGTTGAGTTTATATCGCCTATATCTTATTTGAGTTAATTTGGTCGATTTTATTATAAATATCTTGGACACGGAAAAAAATATAGTAATGAAAGTATGTGAGTCTATGACCTGTAATATAAGTTAATAGGATAACAAATATGGTTACAATCCATTGACAATTTGGTTGAATAATGAATGTTGAATTCTTCCACGACATTTTTTTAATATAAAGTTGTGCCAGCACCTGAAAGCATATCCCCGCCTCTGATCCTTGCATATTGCGAGAGTATAAAATGTTCGGTTACAACTTAAACCCCTCTTTACTTGTTAATAATTGTTGTTATGCACACCTCATTGCTCTTTGAGCGTTAAGAACTAAGAATATTGGCCTTAAGTAAATTTGTGAATTTATATCGATGTATGGGTATCTTGCTTTGCTGAGGTTGCACATTTTGAAAGAGTTTTAAGTTTTAGAATTTATGTTCATTAAAGAGGAATATATGGAAAGTTTAACATATAAGTAAAGTAATTTGCACTCATACTCCGTGGAGTACTCCGACGTTAAGTACTCGCATTTTTCGCAGTGTAACGCTTAGTGGAGCCATTATGCTGTAGCGAGACCTTAGTTGAGAATCTTCCGCACTAATTCTACTTATAAGAAAAAATGGTCTTCGTTGATCGTTTTAACTTAAAGGCCCAAAAATTTGTATTTTGTCTGATTTGGCAACAAAGCAAAATGTTATAAAAAAGGCAAATTTTGAGGCGTTCTAACACTGAAATAAGTTGGGCATCCCTTTGTTACCGCTGTTTCGTTACCACCATTTCACAACCATTTAAAGTCCCATCGAAGTAGATACACTGCACCGATATTTATATGTACATGTACATACATATGTATATATAAATTAAATTATTTTGTTTATATCAAAAAAATCTTTTCGTGTTAAAATAGAATTGCATCCCTTTTTGGTGTTGCGAATTCTAAGTACCAATTGCCTATCATTATCATGTGAAAGAATTCTGCCGTTCCTGTTCAAATCCTGCTTTTTGATTTATATGTGCATGCAAATGTAAAAAATTTCTCAGAACTGGTTTCTTCGAATAAAAAGTAGCAGCAACAATAATTTGATACTTACCGCAAATCACACTGCTTTAGACTCCCAAATGGCCTCAAAATACGCAAAAAACATAAATCCCTTGCGCTAACGATGAATTAATAAAATTTTCTGATTTATGATGGCCACAGAGCGGGCGAAAACAAATAAAACAATTAGGAACGAAATACCGCTCCGAAAGAAATGCGGATAAACTTTACAGATGCAACAAACTCTGTACCTAAAATATTGGTGTCAGCGTGCGTTAATTGTTGTTGGTTGCCGTTGCCGTTGCCGAATGTAACGTTCACTGGGGGCGGATGAAAATCATCGCTACGACTGACGTGAAGAAATGCAGACAGAAGGAAGTGAAGGTGTTGAATCGTCGCCACACACACACACACACACACACACCTAAACGCATTCACAAACAGAGGTCCCGACAATTGCGGTTGCATGGAGCTGCACTTCAGCACATAGGGAAAGCAGCAGCAAGGGGTTTACTGTGTGGGAGATTCGCCGCTTTTTCCACAACAATTTACAAAGATGCAATTGTTGACGCATATTTTATATGATTTTTATGATGGCGACAAGAAGACGGTACAGCCCCGGTAGGCAATTGCAAGGCGAAAATGATCAGGTAATTATGCGAAAAGGCGCTGAATGCCGGCGATTCGTATTACCTTCACTTCAGAATTTTGCTGGTCGTGGTTTATGTGACAGCCGCTCTTGATTTATGCCCAGCGCAAGCGTTTTATGGTGCAGAACTTTTATTTTCGGCCTTTCTTTGCCGTGGAGCGATTTTCCTCCTTCATTTCTGACTGCTTCCAATTACATTTCTATGCGGCATTATTTTCGTGCAACGGCCAACTGCTTTCGTCTTTCAATTGCTTATCGCAGCCGCTTCTTGCCGCCGATGCTTATTTCATATTTTGCTCTCATAAATGCCTAAAGGCCCTCATCATGTTGGCATACTTTTTTTCTTCCCCTCCTTGTATATGTATATGTGTATGGGTGTGTCTATCGCTATGCGGCCACTTGACTCTTGGCTCTAACGATGCGTGTTCGTCTCATTTTTCGCCTGAGCGCTGTACTGCTGCGAGAACTTTTGAACTGTTTTTACGCTGTTTTTGTTCTTTTTTTGCAATGGTTTAGTGTTTAGTAGTTTAGTGTTTTCCCGAAAATGTCTGATTAGTTGCGTAAAGCTTATATTTTAATTTCATGTTTGAACTGTTTTCAAAATCGTAATTTAATTTCTGCATCCTTGTAAAAGTCGAAAAATTTCAATTTAATTTCAAAACCAACTAATTTAGCGTTGTTGTACATTCGCTAGAAAGGAGGGTCGGTGCAAGTTGGAGAGAGCACTTATAATTAAATTTCAAGCACAATGCATCTGCATACTTGTTTATGTACATACGCTTGCGTATGTACCTATTGCTGCACATATATACAGATGATCGCTCCCACAAATACACACACACATCTATAGACTCTGTATGAGCATTTATCCGTGTGCGCTTATTATTAGAGCCGCAACAATGTCGGCACTTGCCAGAATTTCGCGATTTATTGCGGGCAGTTGCGCTTTCTAATAGCACCGTTCACTATACAGCTGCATATATATGTTTATGTTAGTCTATATGTTTAGCAAGCACATTAAGGTGGCGTTAATGTTTTAAGTATTACATATTTTTGAAATTATGGAATTTCATATTTTATATTATTGTAAGATTAATTTTAGGTAATATCAGCAAAAATTAGACTAACTATTAACTATTACTTAAAATTAACTATTACACTGTCTTTAAGAAGAAGAAGAATGATATCTAAACAACTAATTTTAAAAGTGAATATGAGTGAATGAATATTAGAATTAAATTAACAAATTCTCCTATGTCGCATAAGCAGGCGAATAATGGATAATGATTTTAGGAGAATGTTTTTAATATCGGATGTTTATCAGAAAACATTATTTTATGTTTTGTAAGGTTATGTATTGTAAGGAAGGAGGACACAAAACATTTTCTGGGAGTAAAATAATAATAAAATAGAAACAGTGTTTGTTTCGCTTGGGTTTAAGTTATAAAAAAGTTTGTCAAAGAATTTTTATTATCTCTACGTTTGCACGCTACTAATGAATAATATAGAAATCAGAATCATCTCTAACAATTGTCTTCTTCGGCAGCATTGCTACTAAACTAATGTCGTCTATTATATATCAAATATTCAAGATATTGAGTTGTGTTTGCTTAAAACCTAGGAAATTTTGGGGTTATAAAAATTTCCGAAAACATGTTCCACCCTAATGTCCGTATGTAAGTCTTCATTATGGTAATATTTATGTTTTCCTTCTGTTGTGTCACATTATCGTGTTTGTTTACATGTACTCGTGTATACCACCGACAGATTAGTTACACAATAATAAAGCCATACATGACATTGAGTACTTAGTGGCGAGAACAAAATGGCTTTTGAAAATTGTTTATGAGAAGTTATTAGCACAAAAGATAACAAAAATATTTAAATTTCGAAAGCACAAGAACAGGAGTCAAGTAATGGTGAACATACAATGGGGTTACCATTTAGTTATGTACTCACCAATTCGCTGCAACATTTAGTGAAAAAGATTTCGTGAAGAGTAACATTAAATTTTATAACAATCAAATTATAATAAAAATCTTCCATTAGTTATAATATAAATGTCTCTGTACGAAAAAGTTATCAATGTTTTTTATATTTGCAGTTCTAACTACAATGTCTTAGGAAATACATTTATTTTAGGGGGTAAAAAGATAAATTGGTTTCTCCTATAAACCATATTCCTGTAACTAAAATTCGAATAAAGGTAAATTTATATACACATATACATATCTGATTACATCATCTGATTACATACATTTGAGCAATATGTGCTTCATTTATCGGTCAATTGTTCGGCGTCAGGACATTCAACGCACCTTCTGTGCAGGTGATCTCAGGTGAACTCAGTCGCCAAAACAATTGGTATCTTATTAGCTTAAAACCCATAACCTGATATTATGCAGCTGGCACGTCGCTAATTTAAGCACGCGATTGCAGGCCATTGAAAATGCTCGGTGTACAACAGTGCGTATAAGTGACGACAAAAGCATATACAATGAGCTAATTCGAAGTTATTACAAAAATCTTCATATGACCGTATGATCTGTACATAAGTTTGTGTAATGAAAGCTTGCAGTGCCGACGTTAATTGAAAATCACGATATTTAGATGTTTGTAACAGCTTAAAGGCTAAAGATGGCGATTACGCGTATATCAAACCTAATTGAAGTTGTTGTGGAATGTGGAGAGGGTGCGGTGTACTATAGAAATACTGCTATAGAAATATTAGCAGTAATTAGCGCACGCCCACTGCTTTAGTGGAAGTTTGCAATATTCACTTGTTTCAATCTGAAATAATTTTGTCACACCTCACCTGCCCCTCATTCTGCCTCCCCCCGCAGACGCTCCACTTGCTACGTTTAATTACTGTTGAAATATTAAAAAATTTTATGATCGACATGTTTGCTGCCAAAAGCGCTCATGCTCCGCCTTTTTCAAATGCTAACAGTGCCACAGCTACAAATACGAATTTATATTATTGAATTTATTACATATTCAACACATGTGCTTACGTTGACTGCTAGCGGTCGGACAGCTTACTGGCTGCTGTCCAAGCGGACAGTCGGAGGTGGCCAATGAGCGATGTTTGTGGAAATGTGGTGGTATAAATTGAGTTGCCTACATATATAAATAAATGAAAATATGTATACACACACACATTTATATGTGCTTGGGCTTGTGTGTGCACAAATGTTGTATGACTCGTATTTGTGTGGATGTGCAGCCATAAATGTGGCCAATAATAAAACGCTTTGGCTTATTATGCTAACAAATAAATTGATTTATAAATAATTAAGCACAGAAATTAAGACATAAATCCGCATACACAGGGTTTCTTTGTCCGCACAGTGAAGGGATATATGTATGTATGATGTATATACATACGTAAGTGTTAGTCAACATATAATAGAAGAGAAGATGTACTAGAGAATGTATATACATCACCCATGATGACAAACGCTGGCATTAGGTCAACTAATTGTTGCTGCCATCATTACCATTTACATCGTGGAAAGTATTAATGACTGTGTAAGCATAAATTGCGGCTGTAGTTTTGTTTTGTTTTTCTGTCACCGCGGGCTCTCGCTTTTCTTTAAAGGAATTTCGCCAAACTATTAATGGAAATTGACAATGGTTAGGGGGTTCTAAGTGTTTCTGACTCAATTTCTTACGACGCACACAGCAAATACGTAAATATACAATATTATTTCATGGCAGCACGGCGGCACTTTGTCCAATCTGTTCAAATTGCAAAAAGGATGTTGGTTATACAAGGTTCAATAACTTAAAGTATGCTTCAGAAACCCATAGCTGGTTACATGAAGATAACATTGTAAATTATGTATGTATATGTTAATTATGTTGGTATACTTGTTGTGGTTGTTGTTGTTATGTATGAACTATGTTCTAGTAAATGATCATGCTCATGCTGAAATAACTTTTCCACCTCACGGCGTGCAAAATGGCAGAAATCATAGAGTGCAATCCAGATTTTGCATGACCGTCTCGTAATCAGCTTATTTACATACTAGATTACTGACAATGTCAAAGGTAATCGATAACCGTGTACCATTCTGTGATTAAATTACATTTAGCTAATCTTTACAAAAATGTGGTCCACGGCACTTGTTTTCCGCCTTGAATTAAGTTAGGCTGTGGAAACAAATGATAAAACAAATTACAAATTACAATTACAAGATTACAAATAAACAAATAGGGTTTCTCAGTTAACTTGCCTCCATAAAAATTACTCAGTTGTGATTTCGAATGGAATAATTTTAATTTAAATACTTAAGTTGCGGGCTCATCCTAATGCGGGTAGATGTGGCATACATATTTTGGTAATGTGAGATTTTATCACCACAGGCGCGTGGCATATGTTTTTTATATACATGCATATGTAAATATTGAAAAAGAGCTGCAATTTAATTAAGTTGCGGTTGCAAATGCATTTATTGATTTAATTATTCATAAATAAAATGACACAAAAATCCCATCAAGTGCATATAAAAAGTAAATAAACAATCAGAATGGCTTAATATCGAAATAACGGTATTTTGGTGCGAATAGGCTATTGTATGGTATATAACTGTATGTGCTTCAACAAATGCGTTAGCGATTACTATTTAATTCATTATATATTTAATTATTTGGAGTCATTGCTTTGTTTGTGTTATATGCAAATTTATGAAACCATGGATTTCATAAAAGTCGCAACACATTAAAAACAATAAGTATCCATTACGAATAAATTAAATTTGCAAAAACTGTAAATGCGCGAAATTGATTTTCCACCTTTGTTGCACATGCAACTCGGAATAAATCCCTTTCATGTTTTCACACATCTTCTCTCGATATTTTATTAGTTTATTTTTGCTCTTAAATTGTATCCAACTGCCCCTTAACGATCACGCAGCTGCATTAACAATTATTCTGATGATTACGTACCTGTTTCGCTCGCTTTATTGTGAAATTTTATTTATTCATAATTAATTACGGCTATTTACATTAATATTAGAGAATGAATTGATCAAAAGAATTTGCATTTAGCTTAAAGATGCTCATTCGTTGAAGGATAGCCTTTTTGAATTTTACCTTTGGTTATTTTTTATATTTCTTAGGTACGTGTACTATATGGGCTGAAAAGGCTTTGGCCTAATAATGAAAGAACATTTTTTGAATTAAAATATTGTTTTATTCTTCAATATAATCTGCGGTCTTCACAAACGCACTTTCAACATTTCGATACCGGTTCCATAGTGTGAAGCTTCGGGTCCTTCAAAATAGGCGTTTGCTGCCATCTTGACTTCTTCATTTGAGTGCAATCTTTTTCCAGCGAACGTCTTTTTGGGTATTAGAAATAGTTACTGGGTCCAAATATGGAACGGTTGGGGAACTAGTTTAGAGTGCAATTCTTTCAATTTATCGCTCTCCGCAGAGCAGATGCATAATCCATTGTCACAAGTCGTCACAGAAACTCATTTGATTAGTGGCATATTGTCCTTTGAAGGTTGAACGTATTTGTCTTTTAAATTAGTGTTCAATGCGTTATTTATCGCTCACAAAACTTGTCTATTTGTAAAAATTCGTTAATGTTATGAACTGTGCTCTCCTTTGAGATGGCAATGATGTTAATTAACTCATTCAATTACATGTACCGGTCAGCCAACAAAAGTTCACGAACTTCACGAATTTTCGAACGACTTACTTCATTTGGGCTGGTATGTTTACAACAAAATTCAGCAAACCAGTACGTCCTATCAGAAATCAATTCTTTATAGGAACACGAAATTCTCTTGTTTATATTAACAAACAAACCAAAATATAAGACGTATCTTTATCCACGTATCTTTTATCCAAAATATAAGACTTTGAGACCATTAAGTTAAGAAAGATTGGATGATATGTCATAAAATTAATAAAAACTCTTTAATGTTTTTATAAGAAATGCAAAAAGTAGAAAACAAGCGTAAAAATAAAATTTTTAATATAATTAAAATTAATTGTAATTAAATTTTTTACGAGACAGCAGCAATTGCAAACCACTGTCCGACTGAAAATTCGATACTCCATGATAATTTCGATATGTTTGTACAGTGCAAATTATGATTTTAACATTATATTTTTAAATGGGTTTTATTGGCGTTACAAATCATAACACATATTATATTAATTTTAGAATAAGAAGAACTTGAAAATCAGTAGCAAAACGAATTGCGAACATTTTAAATTGAAAATTATTTTAACCAGATTAAAAAAATGGTAAGCAATAAATTACTTCAATAAAATATCGGAATATGTGCCCCAAAGTCTTGGACAGAATTGTCGACAATCTGTAAAAAACATTCTGTAATTTGTGTTGCAATATAAATTATATGTATGTGTTACATTGTTCTTATAAACTTCGAAACTTCTGAACTAATTTTAACGTGATCTCAAATTAGCTACAAAGGTTCGGGAATTCGGAAAATGCTCATGTGAA
The DNA here is from genome assembly GCA_021498325.1 of Bactrocera minax. NCBI lineage: Eukaryota > Metazoa > Arthropoda > Insecta > Diptera > Tephritidae > Bactrocera > Bactrocera minax. The sequence goes on along the minus strand of JAKEEE010000064.1, from coordinate 480,485 downwards.
GCCTGAAACCAATGGGTGGGATCATATTATTGCCCAAAAAGGAGTTTATCCGAATTATTTATTGGCAAGGGAAAGTATTTTTTTTTATCAAATACAATAAAAGATAATAAATATAATATTTGAGTTTGATGAGTCATGTGAGTTTTATATCTATTATTTAGCTTGATCCATTAAAATTAGTTTGCAATCATCATCTTCTAACGCTTTGCTGGTATTATTATGGGAAACATTAAAAGTTGAATGCTTATACACTTTAGCTGCATTTCATTGTTGCCATATGTGTTTAAAGATGAATTGCCATTTCAATTTTTGTGTAAAACACACTTACATCCAATGGATGTACGTACATACTCGTACGTATTTGCTTACTCTGGTACTATGGGCACGCTATAGAGACTTTCACTGTTCTTGTTGTTGGCGGAAATTTAATTTAATTATTCGCAATTTGGCTTAACGCCAAAATGCCTCAATGGCTGATGCGACACGCACACAAAAACAAACACACGCTGCTGCCAGTTGCCATTGCTGCTTGTGACATTGTGTCATAATCACATACATACATACACATGCGCATAGTTAGTATTATGGTCAGATACGCAACAAATATTTCAATTGTTGTTGGCGATAATAGCGGTGACGGCGTGTTTCTTGATTGGTCGGCTTGAATGGCACGCCGTCCATGTGATATGCGGCAATGTATGAAGGTATGTCTTTGTGCATGTGTTTATGCCTCTGTATCAGCGTGTCTATTAGCCTGTTGTTCGGGCAGGCCGTTGCCCAATGTAGCAACATAGTCGGCCAGCCGGTTAGTCTCCCTATAAGGTGGTCTGTCTGGCGGCCACCCTACGTGGTTGTCTGCTGCCTTTCAGGCCTGTCTGCCTGCCGTGCACGCGTTTTGCGGCAACTAAGTATTTGGTGTTTCGCTTGTTTATTGCAGCACTTTATTGCCACACAGTTGCATTTCCGCCAATTGTGAGTTGATCGTTTACTGTGTATTTGACGACGGTCGGCTGTTCCACTGTCGACCATTAACTAACTGCTTTACTTCTTGTTGCATACCTACGTACGTCTCAATATGGTGCCAGTGGTTGTTGTTGCCATCAAAGCCGCTGGAATAGCCTATTATGGCAGCCCTTTAAGTGCTGTATTTAGTCTGGGTCAATCCGAATAGTCGTCGATAGTGCGACCTTACTTTAAGTATCAGCAAAATTTATTGACTACTGGTGGTTTGAATGTTGTGACTGTATCATCTAGGCTGAAAAATATTAGTTTTTAATATTGTGATTGCTTTTAATTGAGACTTTTGTTGTCGAGTGAAGGGTTAAAATCCCTGCGAAAGCGTAATTAGTGGTGGTATTGACCGATTCCGAATAATAATTAATAAGTTATTTTTAAATAAATAGGTCCTCAGATTACTACGGAGCCTTAAAAAGTTAGCAGAGTTGCAATTATTTAGAATTATTTCATTTGGATTAATGTTCAATGATTACTTTTGAGGTAATTTTTTTGGATGAAATAGAGAGTTCGCTTTAATGTCTGTAAAAGAGGTTTCAACTGCCATTTAATCATACACAGTTTCCACATTTCTTCTCTTCTCCAACGCAAAACTCTGCAAATTAGAGTATAAATATGCATATACCATTAAGCTCTCCTACGACTGTTGCCACAATATGGAAATACAATTTGGCATCGAAAGCTGCATACTTTTTCATTGTGTGTGTATGTGAGTGTGAGTATGGGCGCGTATGTGTAGTGAACTTAATCGCCTTACAATTACCATGTTACAAAGTAGCATATTGCCACATTTCGCTCTCGCACCATCATTCTGCCACTAACACAAGTATCCATATACGCGACTTCGTACATTTAACCACATAACTGTTCGCCGTACGTGTGCTTACCATTTGCGCCAACGTTGCATGCAATTGCCAGTGAAAAGTGTATTTCGTAATTAATTGATTTCTATCGGACTTAAGGCTATTTGTGACTGTTTAAAATTGACGGAGTGACAATTTATTTCAAGTGATTTTTCCATTTTGCCCATCAACCGGCAATTTAACGTCTGTTGTTGGCATTTGGTGGTGATTGTGGATTTCAGAATTGACAATAATTGTTACTATTGATACTTTTGTTATTATTGTTCTTATTGACATTCTGTTGTATACATTTTAAATGATATTTAAATCAAACATCGTACATAATATTTTATATAAAAGTATATATTAATATACTTTATATATATATAAACTATAATAAAGTATAATAAAGTATAATATAGGTATATATATAAAAGTAAAATTACTTAAAAAATTATATATATAAAAGTAGAAATTTATATATGTACATACTATTGTATATATTGTATATATCCATTGAAATATTAGGTAGAATGTAGGAGCGAAGTTTAGGAAGGAAATAAAATGAGAAGTAAGACATGTTAATTTGAAAATATTAATCGAGGAATAACCTTCACACTCTCTATATATATATATATATATATATATATATACGTACATATGTACCTCTCAGCTATATGCTTGGCCAAGCTTATATTCCTATTTTAGTTTTCGCTTTGATAGTGCCTGATAAATGGTGAGATATATGTATATGTTATAAGCGGGTAATGGATTTTATGAAAAGGATTTATTGTAGATACCATTACATAACGAAAGGCCACCTCTATTAGAAGTAATTGGTTTTTGAGTTATCGCGTCAGAGATTTGCACCCCTAACACAATATGATGACCTCATAAAGCACCTAGAATATTAAAGCTTTCTATATTTCATTCAACTCTATCTAAATTATATAAAGAAATTTCCAAAAATGGCCAATAAAAACGAATCACATTTAATTTGTTTACACCCTTATGTACAGAACAGAGTTAAATTTGGGTATATGTCCCATCATGTTAAGAATAATAATTAACTCTATTTGAAATATCCCACCTTTTGTGAAGTCACATTAGATTCCACAAAGAAACAGGTCTGCCAGAGCGGGGTTCTTCTTGCTTAGTATTCTTACAGTATTTGTACTTAATAATACATAGCTTTAATCCCTATTAATAAATAATTAAAACCAAAAATTCTTTAATATATTTCTTGAAAATTAGCTTGCTTTGTTTCGAATACAAATGGGAAAAAGATAAAGCATGAACTTAGATGTCGTTACCAGGATTTTCCTGCGGTTATTTTAAAGTAGGCGACTTTAGTTAATAAAGTCTGGTGTCTTCTGAAACAGGCTCAGATAATAACAACTTTTCTACTTTAACATTAGTCTCTATGCTTGAAATTAAAGTGTTAATAGCTAACTGTAATGTGAAGACTAACAACACCTCCTTCACAGTTTTATAAAAACATGCACCATTTCATCATTATTTCCACTAAAAGGTTCACATTTTGTCAATGCCGTTAAAATACACGCTTTTGCACTTAATGATATTTTTACACAAATACAGTGCAAATGTACAGTGCAATTAATTATCTAATCATATGTGGAAACAACATCGATAGCTTAGTTTAATGTGTTGACTTCCGCTCACAGTCACAGGCATACTCACACATGGACCTACTAATTTCCTTGATTAGTTATTAAATCCATTGAGTTACCACAAATGTAATCATACTAAGCATTCTCCATATTTGTGCATACACGCACTTATGTAACTGTATATGTTTATATAAAATTTCCATTCAGACCCAATTGTTCCGTAAACTAACCTACTGGAAAGGCATCAAACTAGTTTAGTTTACAACTGTAAATTCATGTCTGAAATCTAAATGGTTAAACATGGATTCTATATATTTAAACCAATTGTAGAACGATATATATATAAATACTATTTGTTATTATATTTGTTTCAAAATCGAACTAAATTTTTCGTTAATTTTTTGAACTGGTATGACTGGAATATTTCTGACGAAGTCTGACACTGTACATCTCATAAGACATTAAGACGTAAAAAATAACCGCTGCTTATATGGATAAAATCAGTTAGCTGCCTAGTTGGGCTTATGGTTCATACTAGACATTAATTAGTTGATAACTAGTTGATTTTAGCGCAGGGAAGTTCCGTATTACTAACATATAATGCATTATATAATATGCACTACAAAAACAACGGCAGGGCCAACAATAGAAAGTAAACTCTGACAAGCTGGTTAGAGCGATGTAGTTGTTGGCTTATGTGTGGTTCGACAACAACAATGGCTGCAATGTCCCTCTTTGGTGTCCTAACCATTTGGCCCTTCCCTGTCCTGCGTTGTCATATTGGCACACATGAACTTAATTGAGATTTATTGACTAATTAGAATGAATTAACATTGCAACAAGGACAATATTCATTGCTATCTACTTGTATTTGGTGATATATTACATCAACATATGTGTGCGCACGTGTGTAAGTGTATAAACGAGTGGGCGCTTCTGTTCCCAGCTTATTTAGAGCTGAATGGTGTGGGTAAAATGAACGAGCATTGAATGTGAGTACGAGTGTGCAATTGGCTGAGGTGGTGGGTGCTTATCTACAAATTACGGCACATTTTGGAATGCATCTCACATAACATATTAAATGTTGCTATGCATATGTGTGCGTACTAGTCATTCGACGTCTAAAATTTTGTGAATGTATGGATTCGATTTTATGACGTACGTAACGGTAAGTAGAAGTATATTTACTATAGTCTAAGGCTATGGCATGGACTGACTCTGTAATTTGATTAAACTTTGAGCGAAACCCACAACTTTATTTTGTGAAATTTCAAAATCTTTCTGATAAAGTGAAACTTTGAGAATTCGGGGAGTGGCAATTGTTTCACGTCTCGCCCATCTGTTGAGAATCGAGATGTAAAAATATTCACCTTCTGAACTAAATTCATCAGCCGGTTATAAAATCTTTAATTTAAGAAATATTTAATATGAAGTATACACTGATATAAGCCATTAATTGAGATAAGGTTGTATAGTATTCTTAAGAAATACTCTAATGAGAATGGACTTTACCTTGTCCTTGGATTTCAAATCATCGAACCGTATTTAGAGATTGGTTTTCAAATATATAAATAGAAGTTCAGTAATAGATGAGTCATTAAATTCTTCTGACCATCGTTTCACAAACACAAGAAAACCTTTGGCCTTATTAACTGTTATGTTACTGGGGAGGCTAAAAGTGAATTTTTAATCATACTATATCAGTGCGAAATTAAAACAAGTAAGGAAGTCCTAAGTTCTCGTCTAACCGAATAATTTATACTCTCGCAATGTGCAAGGATCAAAGATGGGGAAATGTTTTCAGGTGCTGGCATAACTTTATATTAAAAAATGTTGCGGTAGAATTCAATATTAATTATTCGAAGAAATTGTCAATGGGTGGCATTTATATTTGGTATCTTATTAACTTATATTACAACTAGATTATATTACAGGTATCAACCAAATCGGCTTAATGAATTTATTAGACACATGAGGAAAAAGTAAACCAGAGAATAGTAGATAATTACATTAGGAATAAGGGGCTTAGACCACGGTATAGACCGGTTTCATTCATATTTAGCACGAAATCACATTGTGTTTAAGAAAACATATCCGCTTAATTTCATTAAAATATCACACATATTGTCCAACATAAACGGTTTAAAGTCAGGTGGAAAGTCGGGAATTCTTATATCGAGCATTTTTGGGATAGAGGAAGATCTGTACTGATCACATTTACTCTTTTCATTATTCAAGTATATTAGGGAACATGTTTTCATGCAATTTTGTGAAGGTAACTCACACAGTGCCCGGCATATTCGGCATAAAGTCTGCTAGGCGAAAATAATTACATGTAGTATATGGGCTGGTGTCTACGAATTACTGATTTCACACATTTTCGGCATTAAACTATGGTATATCCAATATAATACGTTCACTTATTTTTGCTAAAATATCTTACATATTGACCGATATATGTTTGCCGTATAAAGCCAACCGGATGTTTGAAATTCTTATATTAGGTATATGGGGCTACGTGAAGTATTTTCCGGACTTTTCCCATCCCCCATCCTCGAATTTCATTAGGATATTTTACAGATTTACTGAAATATATGGTATAAAGTTTAAAGGGAGATTGAAAATCTTTATATTAGGTATATGGGGCTAGGGGAAGTGTTTACCCGATTTTCCGCGTTTTTTACAGAGGATCACATTATTATCAGGAAAAGATAATACTCGAATTTCATTACGATATCACATGCATTTGCCAATATTTTCGATCTAAAGTCAGCTATAGGCACTGTCGTACTTATATTGGGTATATGAGGACTTGAAAAGTTAAATGCTGATTAACACAATTTTTACGCATGTGATGGCGTATCTTGAAAGCACTATTTGCACAAAGTTTCTATTATCTTAATTACTGCCTGATTTATATACCGTAAAGTGAAAAAATCAGATTAAATTTAAAATTGTGCTATATGAGAAGTAGGTGTGGTTGGTATCCAAATTCAGCCATTTTTACAAGGTGATAAAGGTGCAAATATAAAGTGATGTACAAAATTTGATTAAAATTGGTTAAGGCGTTCTTGAGATATTTCCCCCTAAAAATGGGAGGTGCCACACCCATTGTTCAAATTTTACGCGGAGTCCTATGCAGCCCTTCCATACCATATTTGCAGTAAGATTTAATGTTTGTAACGTGTTTTTTTAGCGAATTAACGCAGTTTTAGCAGTTTTCAACATAGCCTTTGTATAGGAGCTGGTTATTATCCAATTTCACTTATTTTCTCAGTATATGAGGACATTCTGGAAAAACTTGTTTTGAGTAAGTTTGAATGTTATAGCTGTAAAGGTTTGTGACATATGTACATTCAACTTATTGGGGGCAAGGCAATGCCCACTTTTAAAAAATTTTTACATCGCTTGCACGGACGGATGGACCGACAATCGTTAGGTGAACAAAACTAATATACTCTGTTGTAACATGTTGCGAGAGTATAATGATTACCGTTATTCTAGTTAACTTTATGCCGAATATATCTATCTAACTTTGAGTTAATCAGTGTTAATTGGAAATGTGTTCTCGAGCATATTTTAGTTTAATGCGAACACTAAATGTTATTTGCTCAGACCTTCCCCTTACTACAATGTAGCCGTTGTAGTGATTTCCGACTTTCCAGCTGACCTTAATTCTTTTATATAAATCAATATGTGTGATATTTTAAAGGAATTAAGTGTTTTATTTACCATAATATGGTTCAACGCTGAATATAACTGAAATCGGTCTAGACCTTGATCTAAACACCATACCTCTATATTATGATTTACGTCTAATATCAATTATATTATTATGATCCCTTTGGTTGAGTTTATATCGCAAATATCTCCATAGAAGATGTCTCAACATAATTACATAAGAATGTTTGGAAAAATATTGTGTAATTCGGTAATAAAAATTATGGCTGTTGTACCTTCCCACAGCACTAATATTGTGAATATAGAAGATTCGTCTTACTTAGAATGACCTTAAGACTATATGACCTGAAGTAAAAGTAAATATGACGCCAAATATCATTGCAACCCATTCATAATTGCATAGAATAACATATGCTGAATCCATTTGCAACAGTTTTTAATATGAAATTTTTGTCAACACCTGAAAATATGCCCCGGCTTTAACCTTTGAAAATTGCGGGAGTGAAGAATGTGCGGATACACCCGAACTTAGCCTTTTCTTACTTGTTGATAATAAATACATCACATAAACGAAGTTTAGCTTAAGCATGTATTAATATGAATAACTGAATTTCACCGCATTGTCTTGCTCAATTATTATATTTTACTGTTAGTTACAGCAACAGTAAAGCTTTAAGTGGATTTTTGTGTATCGATTTGGCAAATAAATAAATAACGGCATTTAATGATAAGGCAAATTTAGTTGGTTGCATGTGTGTGTGTATGTGTGAGTGCGCAGATGTGTGTTCCACTATTTATTTAATACCATGACATATTCAATGGAGCCAATTAATGTCACACATAAACCAGTCAAGCGCATATACACGCACATACAATATTGCAAAATGTGTAGCCTACATACATGCACTCATAATCACACATGAAATAGTTAATTTCGAGGAGGCTGTTCATTGAAATCTACTCTTTGTGGGTGATTGTATTACGTTCGTTTAAGTTTGCTCGCTTTGCGTGAGTGTGAGTGAGCTGAAAGCACAAGTGTTAGTCTATTATTAATATTATAAGCCCGAAAGGAATTTCTTTTGCGTGTGTGCACAGATGCACCGACACACGCACGCCTCCAATTGCAATGCTATTATAAGCTTGAATGCATGTCTACTTGACTGCTTGAATGGCTGAGCGGTTGAGTGGTTGAGTGGCCCGGCAGGATGCATAATTGCATCGGCTCGGTGTATTATCGCACAGGATGTGCATTGCATTGCAAATATTCACTCAAACACCCATACATATATAGTATTAAAGCTTGTCGGCGTGGCACTTAATTATATTGAACAGCGTATTAGAGCCAAAACTGTTGCCAACAATTTCAACTATGCATCCAGCTTATGGAGGCTGTATATATTGCATGCGTGTTGCATGTATGTTGCACGTATATTTGCATACCAGTGTGTAATATGAGTTGATATATTGCTTCGTATTTCATAACAGTAAGTGTGTGTGGGTGTATGTGGAGTTGTTGCAGCAATAACAATTTAATTACATCAACAAAGCATATTTAGAGCTTTGGAGTCTGTTGGTGGCAAACAAACGCTTGCGGTGAACTCTGCTCGTTGGCGCTGTTCAGAGCTGCTGGTTTTGCTTGTCTACTTAAGTGATGCCTAAATGTATAATGCTTACGGGAAGGTCGATAAGGCCATTCTGCAAGACACTTGAACATTTGCACCCGATCTGCCTGTGTGTGTGTGTGTGTGTGTGTGTGTGTGTGTGTGTAGTCATTGGATATTTGCTAAGTTTAATTAGTTAAATGCTTGCAAAAATGTTCGGTTATGGAACCCATGGCATGTACGTAAAATGTTCAACAACAACTAATTCAGTGCGACTTTCGAGTTGAACAACGGCATTAATTACACGCACACATATACACATGCTTAAAGATATTTGATATAAAACCGTGTATCTTGTTGCTGGGTGTAGCGGCTGTGTACATATGTGCTTTTACAAATTGTAGCTTGTAATAATAATAATTATTATTATTGGTCTGTGAAGCATATTTACTGTGGCATTGAGTGCTTGAGCGAATTTTGGTGAAATACAAGTGCTATTGCTTGCCTTTTGCTCTGAAAGTTTTATGGTCGTTTAAATAACTTTCGCCCATATTCATATAAGGGTAGTTTGTTTATGTATAATACATACAACATAAGGGAATTGAGATTAGATATTATATAATATAGTAGTAAATGTTATATACTCTCAAAGGTGTGTGAAATATTTCTAGGTGTTTGAAAATATAGGTGTTTGAGAATATATAGAAAATATCGATTACAATCGTTTTTGGTTTCCTATTAACTTATAGTGAGCGCCAAATACTCATAGTATATCTTGCTTTATATCAGAACCATTTATATTAAAAACAAACTAACTATCGAATCACATAATCCTATTTTAAATATTGTCACTTAATAATGTAAAAAATTTGCCCCCAAATTTTATTGAGACAACCAGACCTTTTACGATATATTCGTCATAAAGTCAATCATTACGAAAAGCACTATATTAGATATATGGGGGCTTAGTAGTAGACCACTTTATTGTCAGATAAATATACCCCCTTAATTTTATTAGATATGTCACAATTTGATCAATATTTTCGGTATGAAATCAGCCAGAGGCATGGAGGTCCCCATATTCGGTATCTGGGCCTACAAAAGGTACAGTGCGATTTCGAACATTCTTAGAGTACAGTTGCCGTACATCAAAGGCACTATTTGAGCATTGTGTTTTTCCAACGTCTTCGTCGATGAAAAAGGAAAACATTGTGGTGTAATTTAAAATGGTGTCTTGTTGGAAGTGGGCGTGGTTGTAGTTTGATTTGACTCAATTCCAAACCGTACGATGGAGATGTCACGAAATTTCTCAGGAAGTCGTTAGAATATGGAATCTCACTTTTTACACCGTAGATGCCGTAGATGCACTCCTTACTATGACCTTCTGTACAAAATTGAAGACTTGTAGCTTAATTTGCGACAGTTATAGTGTTTTATGTTTGTTCGATTGTTGGCATTTTGTTGGCGCGTCATGTTTTGCCCATCTGCATCAACATATCTCAATTTGTACTGAAATTATCGCTTGTACGGAGAGTCGTACGGACTGACGGACAGAAAACTATTCTGAAATCAATTCGTCTCTGTCCTGTAAATAAATCTGTCTCTGTATCGATTAGTATGATGATACTCAAAATTATAATAAAGAAAACTCAATAAAAGTAAGGTGTTTTCCATAAATGCGAATATATTATCATGTAAACTCCTTAAATTCATCCTCCATCTCTAAGTTCCACAATTTGTACAATAATGCTGTCCCAATTATCTCTAGGGAAATTTGGGACAATTATACACTCTATTTATATAAATAGCATTGCATCACTAATGAGATATAAATTATTTCCATTTTTTCCAATAAAGCAATTTAAAAAAGCAAAGAAAATAAAGCACGTTGGAATTTTCAAAAGTAAGTAAGCTTCCCATAAATAAAATCAACTGTACATCAGAATATAGGCACCTGCAAAATCAATTGAGAATATCTCAACAGAAAATTATATTTTTCGCAAAATTTTCTATTGTTCTTTGAATAGTGTGATATTATTAATAAAATAGTTAAAACTTCTGAATTATTCCAAACAAATAAGTATCGTAATGTGTGTTAAGGGTAAATTAAATCGTTTATATAATTTTTCTGCTTTTACGTAAGACGTATAGTAATCGGCCTACAGCACTCGTTCTTACTTAAGTACATTAATTAGTGCTCATATTTGTATTTAAGACATGTATGTGCTTACAACGTCTTAAGTTTCTGTTTGATTATGCAAATTCCTAATTAGAAGTCAATTAATGTGTTTACGCAGGAAGGTTTGCTTAGTAATCAAAGTTTAAAATTATTGGCCACACATGCATATATGTACACAAATATACAAATTTATTGTATAGCAATTTAAAGACTTATTTAAGAGAAGGTTCTTTTCTTGTACTTGAATCATGAGGGATGCTACGATTGCATTCAAAATCAAGAGTTTAGTCATTACTTTTGTATTGAAAGAAATAATTTTTTGTTTGAAGTGTTATTTCGAGCTTTATTTTGGCAGTATTGCATTACACGCCGCCTCAACGGCTGCATAAAAGAACGCCAGGCACCAACTCATTTCGTTATTTAATCCGAGTTGAGTAATGTAAAAAAGAGGCTCACAAGTTAAAACATCAACACGTAAGCGTAAAAATTGGGTACTTGCAGAAAACTTACGCAGTATGATTCTTCGAAAAGACTTTCTTCATATGAATTATGTAGCTGTAGCTATATTAGCTGTAAGCTAATGTAGTGTAGTTGTTGTTTTTAAGTTCTTATTTGCTAAAAGGTTTCGGATCTAAGTCCAGGTCAGTTCCGGTTACGAAGATTCAACTATTGTGGGAACGTTTTTTAATTCCTTCTTGTTGTATCGTAAGTTATCCGTTCGTAACATTGGTATCTCGTATTGGTAACAGTTTACAGGAAAAGCTTTAGGTGATTTTCGAATGTTCGGACCGTAGAACCGGGTGTTTATCAAAATAAGCCCACAAAGGCTTTTTTTAACCTCTGCATACCTGATATTACTAGATCTTTAATGTGATTATTTGGCGTTATAGACGCGATTTAAAAGACTATTGAACTTATGTGACCGGAACGATCGTGGTTAAACTCCGGCCAACGAATTTTCCCAACGAACCAACGATATGTTCTGCTGTTGGCTCAACCATGACGACTGCTTAGAAGAAAATTTGTAAATATATAATATCTCTAATAATACACTCTAGAGTTTCCTAAGAAAGGTGTGCTTTTAAATTAGATCCTTTCAGAGCAAAATTGGAATCTGTGGTGGGTTTTGAAATTGATTTCGTCTGTTTAAACTAAAAACTAGAAATTACATGTAATAATAATTGTATATTTACTCACCTGTGTTTCTGTCACATTCAGCAGCTTAGCCATTTCCGTGCGTTCACTCGAACTGAGATATTTCTTTATCTCGAACTGTTTCTCCAATTCGAATATCTGACGACCAGTGAAGGTGGTGCGCGCCTTTTTCTTGCGACGCGCATCTGTTGAACCCGAATCCGAGTCGTCCTCCGTCGTCTCCACAGCAGGCACTGAAGAGGAGGCGGGCGGTGTGCTAACAGTGGGGAATTGCTTATCGCGCATCAGGCTGTCACTGCTGCCGGTTGGACTCACATCCGGCACTGGCATCGACGATGAAGATGTCGGTGGCGTAACAATCGACGACGTTGACCCCAACAGCGCTGCGCTCGTAGCGGAAACAGTAGCGGCAGAGGCGTTCGCAAGTTTTTTCTTCTTAATACCCGATTTGATTGCGTGATTGGCATCTGAAATGAAGGCACAATAAAAAGTCGAAGCGATTAGACAAAGAAGGCGACTTTACTTTGTAGGTAAACGAAATGCGATATTTTGCATAAAAACATAGCCTCATAATTGTATTAGTGCAATCTTAAGTGTCTATCGTTGTATTGTCGGCGATGGAGAATGCTAATGCAAATCATAGTCGCTGCTAATAGCGAGTGTTTAAATGTCTGTCCGCTTGGTTGGCACGCGGCATTGCAACAATGCTGTCTGTCAAGCGATGCTGTCAATCACTTTGTAACCTCATTTGCCTGCGGTGTTGCTTGTTTAAGTCCCTATCGCTGTTGTTTTTCTGCATGCTTAGCGTGCTAACTGAACGTACTCGTAGGTGTTGGGGGTACATTCCATTGGTGGCGGTTCGTTTTTATAGTCACTTCATGTTTTTACTGCAACTCGTCGCTGTATGGTTGTTGCACACACCTTTAACTGCATGAATGCTTTCGCATTTATTGCTAATTTCACGCACTTAAACGGCGTTCATTCAATTGGCACAACAACAACAAAAGCGAAAAATACTAGACGCAAAAACAACTGTCAGCCATCCTGTGTAATTGCGTTGCGGCTTGTCATTCGATATGCAGCTGCGGTTTTCTCAATAATTATCGTTGTTGCACATAAATATGCTTGTCACTATAGCACTTGCTAAATTTCAATTTGTACTCTGAGATTGGCATTGTATTGCTGCTAATTTGACTTTACTTAGATTTCAATTGATTTTGCTCAAATTGGTCGTGCATACTTTTTAATTATTCATTATAATTTTTACAGCTGCATTTAAGTGTTTATGAGCTGATGAAGAAAAAAAGTTGTATTAATATACACTTTGCAAAAGATGCTTGACTTTTATTCAGTAATTGGAGTGCATTTGAAGCTGTATTACTTCCAATAATATAAGAAACTGCAGTCAGTGTTGAAAAGTAAATAACATCTAAATTATAAATACTTCATGGACTCGAAAGACGTTTCAAACAAATAATCTATCTTTGCCTTAGAGTTCTAACATTAACTAGAATACTGCTAAATTTTCATGACATTTCAGTCAATAGTTTTTAAATTATTGATCTTAAAGTGACACTACCTCTGATAGTTTTGCTACAAAGGGCAAAGGTGAAGTTCGGGTTTTGACAAAACATTGTTTCCTGATGGGGAAAAATTGCTTCATAAATGTTACGGCAAATCTGTCCCAACATATATAGCAGTGTTTTGTTGACTTTCGTCATAACCGTACCAGTACAAATAATTTACCCCGTGCAGGAAAGCCATAAGGTTAGTAGCGCCAGAAAACTCCGCAAAAATTTGTGAAATTTTGTTGAGCGACCGAAAAATAAAACTGAATGAGTTAGTTCATATCATTGTAATATTAAAGAAATGCGTTGGTCATATCATCTACAAGTTTTTATAAATGAAATAAACGATTGCCGCGTTTTTGAAGGAATTATGTTATGGACTAGTCCTCCAACTATCGTATTCGACAGATTTGGCTCGTGGTGAGTACTTTCTCTTTACCGAACTCAAAAAGTCTCTTACTGGAAAAATATTTAACTCAATTGAGGAGGTCAAGATGGAAACAAACGCCTATTTTTAAGGCCACGAAGCTTCACATTATCGAACCGGTATTGCCTTAGTGGACATACACAAGAAGAAGATTATGGCGAAGAAGAAAGCCCCAAACAATGCAACATTCCTTGTTGAATTTAGAATTTTAGAACATTTTGTGGGTTTAAAGTCAAATGATGAGAAGTATACATATTTTATTTACTAAAATCAATTATATGAGGAAAGTGAAATTGTTTGTGCTTAGCAATGTATTTCCTTAAGTGCGAGAGCAAAACGACGAAGATTGCGGATAAACTTTTTTTTTGTATTGGTTTCTTTGTATTTTGTAATTAAATAATATAAAATGAAAAAAATAATTAGTTAAAATGATTTTAAATATTTTTTAATTTAAAATATTTATACATAAAAGAAACTACGCTAATATCGGATGCTTTTCGCCGCCTTGTGGATTAAGGCGAGGTCAGATTCGTCGAAGAAGGTGGGAGTTTCGAGGAAGTGATATATATAGTAGAGACTTTGGACTCAGGGAATTTTTTAGCTATTGAAAGAGGTCGGTGTTATCTAAGAGATATAATTTTTGCATTCCTAGAATAGACAATACATGTTTTTTTAAGAACTCTGAATTATAATTGTGCACTTTGTTTTTTTTATAGCAGAACATAATTTTTACTTAAATTCTACAGGTTAAAAATTGTTGATATTTTACCTTCTGGTCATTGAAATTTAATAATGAAAGATGGAATATATATTATTTTGAGTGTAACTGTAAACGTAAGACATTTAATTACCGGTTTTGCATTTCAATTTTGCATTACTGAAGAATAGAAATGAATTGATATCCGTGAAATAAATCAGTAGACACAACAACACTGTGAAATAATAGAAAATAACAACAATAAGCAGTTATAGAAAAAATCATATCCAGAAATAAAAGTGCAACCGCTTTTGGTAAGAACAGAGGTTTTATAAGAAGCAAGTCGAGTGTGCGATGAAATAACAAGTTAAATTAGCAGCCGAGTATGAATATATAGCATTCCCCAAATGACCTGAATGTAAAAATTTAAAACAACAACAGACCCTATTTACAGCTCATACGGAATTGGCAATAACAGAGAGCGAACGCCGAATGGGAAGGGAGAAATAAATGGCTTTACGTGATGATCAAAAACTAATAATAACTACAATTGCACTTAACGGAACACAGCGTGCATACATAAATATATATATACATAAATAAATATGTGCACAGAAGTGTGAATGTGTGTGTATGGGCATGCGAATAAGGCGAATGTGTTCATGAGAATTGTTAATAACAATTAATAAAGCGACATTTAGCAATAATTGAACAATAATATCAAAAGAATAAAACATGCTTGTTCGCCTATATATGCAGTGCGAATGCAATAATTATTGCATGATGTTGTTAACCGCTCTGTCCTGCCTTTCGCCCTCTCCTACATCTGCATTTGCATTCGGAGCACGTTGTTGTATTTCTATGTTGACGTCTGGCTCTGTAACTGTGCTTATGGTCGGTTGGTTATAGCCACACTCGGTGCTGACGCATGCAACAATTGGCGGCAGGTTTGTGTTTGTGCAAGAAAGCTTTCATTTAATTTATTGTAATTTGCATTACTGCTTCTTGCTGATATTCTACGGGTTTGTAATTTTATTCATTGCTCACTCGTATATTCATAAAAATTTACAGAGGCATAGGATATAGTAGTCTTCACATCCTCATAAATTACTACTATATTTGCATTGGATTTCCTCGAACTAAATGACGTTAACTTCTGTGGAAACAATTAATAATATTATAATTAAAAAATTGTTTATGACAGGAAACTCGTCATTTGCTGTTTTATCTCTTTCATTCTCTCAAATAATTATCAGTGAATAAATTTATTCTAGCACTGAAAACCTAAGGGAAAGTAATGCTCTTGAACTATAAGTTCTACAGCCGATTTACTGTTGTTTTTATTTCCAAAGGAACGGTATGAAACGTCAAATCAATTTTGATGATCTATCTTTATATACGAGATGTGTTCAGAAAATAACGGGAATGTTCTTCGATATATTTAATGGCATAGTGTATCATGAATTCTGGGCGCAAGGTCAAACGGTCAATAAGGAGTACTACCTACAAGTGCAACACCGATTGTGTTAAGCAGTCCGAACAAAACACCCGGATTTGTGGAAAAACAATTCATGGCTTTCTGCTCTGCTCATACTTCGTCGCTTGTTACTACTACTAATACTGTAACGATGCCCCAGCCTTCATATTCGCCAGACATGCTTCTGTGTGACTTTTTCTTACTTCCAAAAATAGAGAGAACCTTTAAGGATCGTCGTTTTACAAGTATAGATGACATTAAATGACATCGCTGAAGGAGCTAAAGGCTATCCTAAAAATCTAATTTGAGAACTGTTGCGACGATTGGAAGAAGCGTTGGCATAAGTGCATTATATCGAATGGAACCTATTTTGAAGGCGACAACATTAATGTGGAAGAATGGATAAATATATTTTTCAAAAATCTCGTTATTAAAAATTTCCAAAATTTCGAAAATTTCCGTTATTTTTTAAACACACCACGTATAATATATCCATATTGTGTGGAGGGTGGCGAAACCAATAAACGGGTGACGCTAACACACAGGGCAATGCTTCTATCCTTATGGCTGAAATTTAGAGCCGACACTGTTCGTTCATAATTTGGTCCTTGATTTATGTTTAGTTAATTGACAGATTTTACAAGGTGAAAACACTTAGCTTATGTACAAACTAAGAATGAGGCCTAAATTGATATAATATGAGTTTAGTATATATGATTTAATCTCTCTTTTGCAGGATTTAATAGTGAATTACAAAATTACACATGGGAATAATAAAATTCAACTCGCCTCACATATATAAGGATTTGCATGAAAAATCAGCTCAAATTTATTACATTATTTTTCCAAATATATTTATTTATAAAACAGTATTCAAGAAAAGAATGGGTCAGATGTCAATAACTGCCTATTTAGGATATCTATGTTACAATCCGCTCCTCTTGATAACTTCAAGAATAAGTTTAAAAGACTTTATCAGCTCCTGATTAACTTCAGTTATACGAGAAGAGATTTGTGGATCTTCGAAAAACCTTCTGGACGTATTGCTCTGATCGCGTTACAAGAAGGAGGCACATTTTTCTATAATAGGATCTCGAAGAAACGTATTCTCCCATGGAGAACTGAGAGGGCAAACTTCAAAACCTCGTGTCTGCCTGATTTGTTACCATGGGTTTATTAAATGATATGAACGATGAAATGAATATGAGTTTCTTCAATGAAGGCGATTTCTTCAGTTCCACTTCACGTGGTGAAAATCGCCTTCAATAAATAATTAAAGCGTTTCCGTAGGTGTCCTTTTCTTGACAGGTAATACTTTTTCGACTTAATAATATATTTTTTCATGTTTTCTGACCGATTTTTGCAGCCGTTGAAGCCTAATCTTGTGTAATTATTTGCGTACCTGACTCTTTTTTTCCTTTACACGTGCTGCGTAAGTCAATTGCTTTAAAAATACTTTATCACGTAAGTGTTTAATCCTTCTCCGATTGCTTCAGTCGTTTAATTTGTTAAACTTTTTTATTGGTTGGCAATCCTGGCATTTGTACATTTGACCATTAAGATACTTCTAGTGAAGTATTGCATAATTTTTCATTACTTTGCAAACATTTTGTTTTTGTTTGCAAAAAGCAAGGCAAAAAAATGATGCCCACACTGTGGGAACTGAGAGAAAAATGTGAAGAGTCAGGCATAATATTATTGCAGTTTACATTCGAAAAGGTTCCAAATATAATGATAACACAAAAAATTTCATTAACAAGGTCCGACACCTATTTAAAAAACACTCCTGTTTGACAAATTTTTGCTGAAAATTAGTACTTTTCGTTTCGTTTAAGTAAGTTTCGTTTAACAGTAACTTAAAAATCTTATCCTGAAGAGCTCTCGTAACAAGAAACTAAAAAAAAGGAATTAATTTCATGGTAAAATGTAAATACGCTGCACTTTCATATCCAAGAAGAATTTTGAGCTTACATTACTGTACAAAATCGTGGTTAACAACAACAAATTGGGGTAAAGGAAGGAAAGGGGTAAAGGATCGCCGCGAGCGAAAACATATTTAAAAATATGGTTTAAAATATGACTAGGTTCCTACGGACCGTGCTCAGGCGCCGAGTTCTGGAGAGACTCTTGCATCTACTGTTTAATAAAACAATTACTTAACTTCAAGAAAATGACTCATGTGATGAGATTGGAAGCACTTTTTAATTTGCACTTTTTGATTTATGACCGGTTTTTCCATGCAAATACTCCTATGTGTGTCGTAATTTTCCGTTAGAGCGAGTCCAAGGCTTTTCTTTACACGAACATTTGTTCAAATATACACACATTTATGAACAAAGTTGTAAACACACTTTCAATCGTGTTAAAAAGAAAAGTTGTTGACAACATAAAAATCAACCATAAAATCGCTCGTGATTTCCTGGAAAGCCACCCAGTGAATTCACGATTATAAGTCCCATGCATTCCCATGCAAAATTCATTCGCCATTATGGATGTCATTAAAATTACCATAAAGGCTGTGAAATTATAAAGTAGTCCATAATGACCGCCACTGCCGGGCTCTGAAGCTATCGTCAGTCGGAAAATACATACATATGTTTAGTCATGACTCACTAATACGCACTTAAATGAGCAATGTTTACCACACAACAGCGCAGTAAACAGCGCTGTCCCAAGTGTAGCTGCAACAAGCAGCACCAACGGGCAACGTGCTACCAAGCTCATGAACACATACCTAAGCGAACTCTATGGTGGCATTCGATACTTGGTAGCGTGTTGCACATTTTTTATGATCCGTTAAACGTTGCGTTGATGGAAATTCTGCAAATAATCGATGTTAATGACAATAAGCAGCAACAGTAGCGGCAAGATTGCCAGACGTCGCGTACGGACGGGCAATAAAACTGCAACAATTATTGTAAACTATAAATTGTGATATATGCGAATTTTACAAGCTGTAACGACTACAATAATATAAATATAATCGGAACCTTAACTCTGGTCTGACCATTCATTGTGATGTTGCCCTTAGAGAGCGAAGAGTGCAGTAATACACTTTGATATATACATATATGCTTGGAGATTGAAATGAAGAATGAAAGGACTGAGAAGTGAGAATGGGACATGTATGGGCCTTTGCGAGTCAATATATTTAGCATTGATAAAGAGGTTGCAAGAGCTTAGTAAAAGGATGATGATAGATATGATGATAGATGATATTACATATTCAAATTAGCTCATTGAAAACGAATTGAAAGAATTTAGTCTCCTCTGTTTTTTAACTTTTAGAAATAAAATTCTGAATATATTTCTGTAGAAATAGTTTTGTTTGTATGCTTGAGTATGAGGTCACTATTTCTGTTGGAGTAGTAGCAGAATACATGCTGCATTTGTTTGTTTGAAGTCGAAAACTGTAAAAAAGGTTAGTTGAGTTGTACTAAAATGCCTTATACAATATTTGTATGAGATAGTTTCTCTTTAAAATATTCGAATATTTTTAAAACGTTTTATTATTTTCACTTATTGTACTTCACTAGAGTGTTCTTTTTCTGAATCACTTATGAGTTATACCTCGACTAAAGAGTTGGTTATATCCGTTGTATTTGGAAAAGTAATTTTTATAATAATAGTTAAGTTTAATTTCCTTAGATGAGAAGATGTACTATCTAAAGATATAGCACAAATGCTGCCAATAATTGGTGCTTTCAGCTCCTTGATGGCTGACTTTTTAGTCTGCCTTGGGACTTAAACTATTCTGTTCATCCTAAAAATAAAGCCAAACAGAATTTTCATAGTCATAGTGGTCCACAAGCAAAAAAAAAAACAACTGGATAAAAATCGAAATACAAATCCATCAGTTGTTCATAGACGGATTAAAAACTTGCAAAAATTCTATCATTGTTTATATTTTCGAAAAGGTTTACAAATGTTTCACTAAACAGTTTAATTCTTGTCGGTGTTCGGTTTAATTGTTGTAAAATATAGTGAATTACATTCAATAATTAATCAGAAATTAATTCCTTTACGCATTTTTGCGAAACAATAACTTTTGGCATCAATAATTTGCAACTTTCATCATAAATACAATGAAATAAATACACAAATACAATAATGCAAAGCATCAAACGATAATCAGTTATTCGGTGCAATTAATCAAAGTGGCACTTGAAAAGGTGCGCACTCATTCGAAAATGATGAAAGTCACTTCAACGTATGCACATGCACAGAGTAAACGAGTGAAATTCGCACAAATAAAACAGCCATAATCACACAAATTTTCACCGCACCCATTCAATTTCACTTAAGCGCTTTTTAATAACCTCATAAAAATGCACCGTCCTACAATTAAAATTTTAAATCAACAAACCAAGAATACATACTGTTTGCCTCACGCATTCACACATGCACACGCATACTCATATGCACAATAAACACAACCAAATGGTTGCGCTTCAATAACAACAACAACAATGAAATCAAAAAGCAGCAAGTCGCTCATTTCATATAAATTAAATAAAAATTGCATGATATATTTATATAACTGTTCATATCGTATGCACATTTGTTGTTGCAATTGTGCCAACACGAGTGTGTGTGTGTGAATGCGCGTAAAAGTACTGCCATCAATTTCCATAATAAATTTTGCAACAGAGTTGAGTTCTATATACATAAAGGCGCACATATATGCGAATACATTATGAAGAAAAATGGGTCACCACAAATACCAAAACAATTAGCCAGTAACGATCGCAATTGGATCGACCGACGGAGCAGCGAAAAAGGATGACAGTGGTGGCACGACAGCGCTCGATCGAATTAGTGGGGAGGTGAACTGTTTACCACAATTGCACTGTGCGCCAAAGTGCTCCCAATGAAACCGATGTATGCATATATGTGTGTGTTATTTTACACACACAGTTAAATGCAGTTAAGTGAGAGAGTGATTCTATGCGATTGGCAATTTACCGCCCATAAAATGGAAAAATGGAATGCAAATAAAGTGGTTTCTATGCGAAATGCAATCGACCATGATGCCAGACATGCGATAGCAACAACAATGCGGCGTCGAATGTAATCACGGTTTGCATGCGACAGCGCAAAAGCATGAACGCAATCAAAATAAAAACAAAAGCAACAACGGCAACGGCAGCAATGCAAAATGTTAAATCAATTAATTTTATGGCAATAAAAAGCATTTGGCAATCAAGCACCTTAATATCGCATAAATGAAATAAAAATATACGTATGTATGTGTGTGCGTAAGTATGTATTGGAATAAATATGTGCAAATGTACATTGAGACGTTACATTGCCATACAAGCGATAAAAGTTAATGTCACAAAAATGATGATTTCATAAGTAATTTAAGCGTTTCACCGTTTGTTCGATATCAAAGTTGATTGATAACGACGGCGGATTGGCAGTGGACATAGTATGTAAGTGCTTTGATATGTTGGAAATAATCGAAGATCATTTGTAATATTATTTGCAAAATAGTACATCATTCCGATGTGCTGCTCAAACGAGTCAGTGTTATTTAGTGTCAGTGGCAGATTGGAAGACAATAATATAGACACGTGGCTAATACTTTGTTCACATTAACTTAAATTTTCGTTAATTATTAGTTTATGCATAACCTAACCTTTATCTAATTAATTTCGCTATCGGCTATAGACATAGAGCTAACTTGGTGCAATGTAAGCAAGCTAATTGAGAAAGGTTTTACGCTATATATGGCGTATTTTCAAATATTTTCGTAGAAACTGCTTGTTTCTAAAGTTTTAACCTTCAATCTCCAGGAGACTACTTTATTTATTACTCAATTAAGAGCAAAAAATTACCAATATAAATCTCTTTAATCTTTGTTTGATCGAATTAATATTAACAAAGTGTTGGCAGAAAGCTGTCAAAACGAATAAGGAATTCCAAGTATAAATGCATTTAATTTAGTTATTATAAATTATGTATTTTATGGATCCAAGATGGAGCTATTCGTATTGTTGACAATATTAGTAGTCTTTTTATACCTTGTTTATTGTTTTTATAAATTTACATCAGTTTACTATTAATGTAATTATAATTTCACTATGCTGTAAAATATTGGTACAATTATATTTAGATAAACAATAATTTAAAAAATCATTAATTTTAATTTATTTATTTGATCAAACTTTTTAAATAATGTCAAAACGTGCTATATGCCATCTACTTTTATTTCGTTTGCTCTACGGAATAAACTAGTCCTAAGAGGCACACAATTTTTCAAAACAGACAAGTCAAATTTTAAAAAATTGAAATGTCCAACTTATGTCTTTTCGAAATGAAAAATGTCGAAATTGTCGACCAAATTGTAAAATGTTGAAAAAGCTATTTAAAGTTTTTTATTATTACAAAATCTCTGGCATGGAAGATACGTCATAGATTTCCATAGTTGTTTTTAGAATACTTTTTGTAATTGATAATTATAAAATAATTATAAAGAATCAGATTACAGATTTTTCCTTGAGGAGACTAAATTAGGATGTTATATATGCATATCAAAAATTTTTGAGAAAGAGTGGACCATGGTATAGCCCGGCCCCCAAATAGGTTTAATGTACATATCGCAAAAACCGTTGAAGCTATATCAACCAAATTTGCTCTGGGTAGGTATTTCTGTCGCATCCTAATACAGTGAGAAAATGATTGAAATCGGATAAAAACTATACCTATTTCTCATGTAACATAATTTTAAATTTCCTCTAATTCTTTCAAACTTTGTACAAATAGATATTTGTACCTTATCAGATGACCAAAATATGCCATCTGCTGCGTAAAAACGGCCGAAATCAGCATACGTTGAGTGTTCAAAAAATAACGGGAGTGTTCTTCGACTTTAATGGCATTGTGCATCATGATTTATTGCCTCAAGGTCAAATGATCAATAAGGAGTAATACCTATAAGTTCAACGCCGTTTGCGTGAAGCAATCCGAAAAAACCTCCGGATTTGTGGAAAAACAATTCCTGGCTTTTGCTCACATTGCGTTGCTTATTTGTGAGTTTTTGGCCAAAAACAATACTGTAACGATGCCCCAGCCTCCATATTCGCCAGACATGTCTCCGTGTGATTTGTTCCTATTTCCACAAATAAAGAGAACCTTTAAGGATCGTCGTTTTACAAGTATGGATGACATTAAAAGTACATTGCTGAAAGGGCTAAAGGCTATCCTAAAAATCGAATTTGAGAACTGTTTCGACGATTGGAAGAAGGGCTGGCATAAGTGCATAATAGCGAATGGAACCTATTTTGAAGGCGACAACATTAATGTGGAAGAATAAATAAATATTTGGTTCAGAAAACGAAAATTTCCGTTATTTTTTGAAAACACAAGGTATAACTTTTCAAGCCCCAGATATCCAATATAAAGACCTCAGCGTCCATATTTGAATTTTACCGAAACTATGGGTCAATCTGTGAGATATCTTAATGAACTTCAAGGGGTGTCTTTTCATGATAATAATTTTTCTTTGTGTCTGAAACGGAAAAATCGAGTAAGTACTTCCCCTAGCCCCCATCTGTTTCTGATAACTGTGTGTCCGTGTGTCTAAACACTTCTCCTAACACCCATATAACTAATATAAGAAGTTCAAACTTCCGGTTGGCTTTATATATATCGTCAATATGTGAGGTATCTTAATGAAATTAAATGGATATGTTTTCTTAAACATAAGGTGGTTTCGCGCTAAATATGACTGAAATCGGTCTAGAACGTAGCCTAACACCCTTATTTCTAATATAATGATTTCGGTTTTTCTCTGGTTGACTTTTTCCTCATGTATCTAATATATTTAATTAAACCACTTTGGTTGATTTTATATCGCATATATCTCATTTGAGTTAATTTGGTTGATTTTAGTATAAATATTTCGAAGAAGAGGCGAAGTATAGTAGTGAAGTTACGTGAGCCTATGGTCTGTACTATAAGTTAATAAAATTCCAAATATGATTGTAATCCATTTACGGTTTCGTCGAATAATGAATGTTGAATACTTATGCACCTTTTTTATATAAATTTTTGCCTGCATCTGTATTTCCCCGCCTTTGATCCTCGCACATTGCAAGAGTATAAACTGTTCGGTTGCACCCGAACTTGGCTCTTCCTTACTTTCTTCGTTAAATGTTTCAAAATAAAAGTTTTTCAACCTTTTCGTTTCCAAAATTGTTTTAAATTTTTTTGTTTCATAGATAAAGTATATAAAAGAAAAGGTCCCATTACTCAAATGACAAAAAATGTGGTATGCTCCAGTGACGTAGTTTCGAACTTAACTCTGGTTGGTTTGGTGGATTCTGTAGAACAAAAGCAAAAACGTCGAGGGACAAATGATATTTAAAAAAAGTTAATTTATACAGCATTTTTAAAAAAATTTACATGAAATAAGAAAAATTACTTAATTATTATTGATATCTTCATTTTTATAACTCTGGCAAATATCCGAAATGCTCCATCTATTTCGCAACTTGTCAAGTGGTGTAACCTTGAATTGTACGAATATTGCTATCTGACCCTGTGTGCATATTAATAGGAAAGTATCTTACGTGTGCTTACCGACCGACTTCATATATATTTTAGATTGGGTTAATTTCAATGCAAAATCTAATAAAAATGATTGAAGCAGGCATAATTAACATCGTTCGTTAAATGCATATTTCAATAAGTTTCTAAACAGATAAATCAGTACTCGTTTGAATAATCAATTTCCAGTAGTAATTTGATTTATGAGAGTTAATTTTCATATTCACCTGTATATTTGTATCAGCTTGTCGGTTAAATAACTAGAAAATGCAATAATTAATTGGAAACGTATTTATGCACATACGTAGACAAGCATTAGAGTGCATCTAACAGTGGCATAACTTCCAATTCTTGCGCTCCCAACTTATGAACGCGAAATAGTGAATGTGCCAATGTGGGACTTACCTGCGCAAGCGTTTTGGAAGTAACGCGATAACGCATTTAATTATAAAATGAAAATTCAACATATTTCAAGTCAACAAGCAGTCGGAGTTTATATATGTATACTTACTTACTTAATAGTGTTTTTTTTTCAGCTTAAGTGGCGGATGTGAATCATCGCGGTTTTTTCTACATTAAATACCTAGTAAATGCGCACAACTTAATTCGGTTTAAATTGTCAGGTGATATGGAAATGTATTCATAAATACACGGCATTGTAAGCAAGTACTTAAGTTATAACAACACAGCGTGATTCGATAATAGAAAAAGGTTATATATGCCTCTGTAAAATTCAATAAACCTAAGCAAAAGGGGACCGAGTAAATGATTGTATCAAAAATGTTGCCTACATTTAGGGGCAAAATGCCTATCCTTTTACTTTTTAGTTTGTTCTTTTTTATTCAAAAAGTATTTAGTTTGGGCTTATATATATTATAAAAAGCTTGAGCTTTTATCTCTTATTTCTTATAAAGACAAATGGAAAACCTATAAAAATATTATGGCATAGATCTGTTTAATAATTTTTATCAACTTGCATATGACCTTTAATGGATTTTAAGGAGTAGCAAACAACATAACCGGAAATAGCTGTGGAATGTTATAAGTTCTCACTCACCTTTCCTGTTGGTGCCCGCTTTGGTAAGTATCTGTGTTTGCTTTACATGTGGTGGAGGAGAACTCGATTCCCGCGGCTTCTTTGGCACGCAAAGATCCAATGGCTGATCCATTGTACCGCCATTTATGTCATCCTCACTGGCTTCGCTCACCGATGTGCTACGCATATGCTCTGGTTCTCTTAACGGGGACTGCTGTTGTTGCGCAAATTGTTGTTGAAAATTTCGTAGTATACTTTTAGGCGACTTAGCCGGCACTGGTGGAAGCGTTGCAGCTGCGTTTAGCGATGAATTAGAAGACTCGTCCATTGCATCGCGTTGAGCTCCCATGTTGGCATTGTGACTGACGTTATTGTGGATCAACGTGTGCTGCCGACTCGGCGAGGCATTAGCACGCCAACCAAGAATATCCGCGATTGCATGTGGTGTTGGCCGCATAGGTGGACGTGCATAGACATGTGGATGCCAGCTTTCCGTAACATTCTCGCTAGCTTTGGTTTCGAGATCAGTTTGAGTTTTGGATGGTTTTAACGAAAGTGTTGCGGCTGGCTCCAAGCGACGTGGATGTGGTGTTTTAGCGCGCGGCGGTGGTGGTGGCGGTGGCGAGAGTGGTGTTTGGAGTGGAGGAGCCGACAAACATGCTGTCTCCAAATAGGGTATATTACTATTGCCATTTGTGTGACAGTTAGTAGGCAAGGGACGTGGTGACGCTTCGAGCGTCTTCTGTAGAAAACTTCCTGTAAAGCGTTGTTCGGGTTCCAGCACCTTTAGCAAATTCGCGAGCTTCTCTTTGTTGTTGGGGCTAATGCATGCGTGGTTCACCGCTAAATGCTGTCCTGCCATATTGTGATTCAATGCGCCAATATGATTATTATTCATGTTGAAATTATTATATTGCGGCAAACCATGTGGTGGTATGGTCAATGGGCTCTGGTACACATATGAACTGGCGGCTGCCATATTTAAGTGCTCCTGCTCGGCCAGCGTTGCCTGTAGGCGGGAGTGTGCCTTGTATTTTTGCTGCTCCTTGGCGAGTAGTGTGGCGGTGCTGAAGATAGGCGCATGCGCTCCGCTTACCATTTCAGTAACAGCGTCACGGTCGATTTCGGGCATCATTTAAGGGTGCTCTCTGATCGTATATTGTTGGCTGTTGAGAGAATATGATGGTACTTATGGTATTACACATATTTTCAGCAAACTTAAGCGAATAATATAATATAATTATAAAATAAAAATATATAATATATATAAATATATCGATTTAAGAGGGTTATGTCTGTTTGAAAAAATTATTAATTAAGAAAATACACCCTTAGTCAAAGTATTGCCATTTATATAGATTATAGAAAGATTGTAGACACAAAGGAGAGCATTTTATTATTTTCCAACTGGGTTATATGCCAATGCGTAAGTAACTCAGCGCAGAGTATGGAATCAATCCCTTATAATTACACCAATTAATTAGTAACAGTAGTATTCTCGTTGAGTGAAAAGAATCTAAACAGAGGGGCCTCCCATCTCATTATATTGCATTTGTCTGCAAATTTTGTGTGCATACATTTACTGGAGTATTATGAATAGAATACAAAATAAATTGATAAATGAAAATGGAGAATCTTGCACAGAATTTTGAAATCTTAATCCAAATAAAGTTAGTGAACACATGATTCTGTCGCTAACTGAACCGATATATGCTCAAAAATATGCCAGCTGTCAAGCAGAATGTTGTACAGAAATTCTTTACTCTGGGTAAAACATAATTTTTATAACCATTGGTTAGTTGAATTCCGGATGACCATTGGAGAGCAAGCAAAGATTGGGCGAATCGAACGCAGTGTATTTATTTTGGACAGTTGACAAAGCAATCTTTTATCACTTTGCATATCTATTGGACTACAGCATCTATGCGAATGAACTTGAAAATTTCCGCACAAGAAATCATTGGGAAGAAATTCGAAAGTCTGGAGGATCTATAATTCAAAATATCCGATGTTTCATCAGCCGAAAGTGCGGCACAAATACAAATACAATTAAAATTATTGTGTCAGTGCCTGGTGTACTAACTAGAGAAGATAAAGTTAGAAAGCCTATACATAAAAAGATAGAACTTACATAAAAACAAAGAAAGGAATTCATTACTGCTTTTCCAGCAAATAGCTTGGAACTAAAATTTTATTATACTTGCCAACATGATAGTTCGAATATTCAAAATTAATTTGTTTAAAAACGAGCTTAAACTTTAAAATATTGAATTCATGAAAGATGTTTTTTCAGGAAATAATCTTTATTTTTATTTTTGATTTTCCTTTCTTTACTCTTTTAAAACGATAAGTATTATATGATTAAAGTTTTGAAATCCACGTTCAAACTCCACGTTTTGAATTACGTTCGAAATCTATAGGCAGAAGTGAGAAATTGTTGAAAGGGAAATTGTTTTCTTGACGAAATATAAGATTAACAAAATTAAAATATGAGATGCGTTTCGATCAAAACGACAATAGAAGATCCCAAAAATAACTCTGTCTCTCGAAGATGGATTTAGAATGGCAAATATTGATATTAACTCTAATTACCGTACCGTAAATAGTAATGGTACTAAAAGTACTTTATAATTATTATAGTAGTTTAAGTAGCAATCGTGAAATAAAACCAATGGTAGCGCTAGTTAAATTTCGATTATAATATACACTACAATATCAGTTATACAATACATAAGAGCAGTAAGTTTGGGTTGGAATATTCTTCTTATGTGAGTCAATTCGAATTCTACACCTTCGTGCTGATGACGTATTAAGTCAAGTACATATATATATGTATATCAAAGTATATATTTTTATGCTATTAGGCAATTAATTATATAAATAGTCAATAGGGGTTATTTTCTACTTGGTTTTTTTAGTGCTCCTAATTATATACATGTATCTTATTTTTGTATCCTTAAATTTATGTATACTTGTGTGCTAATAGTTATATATATAATATAGTTATAAGGGAATATTTTGTTGTCTCAATTACATTACGGCCGACTGCCAACTACTTCGCTTCGTCCGCATTATGTTGACCTGCTTAACGTTTACAAGTTAATTAACGTTGCTTAAATAGTCAGAGATAATGGATACCAGTGGCTCCCTACGACTGGTGAATTCGTGAGTGGGAATGGAAAAGTAATCGACTCATCCTCAAGCTCAACATTCTACACAATTTACATTACAAATTATTATATATATATATATATTATATATATGTAGCTTTATTATTAAGTAAATGGTTTTCATAATTAATTTTATTTGTACTAATGATGCCAATAATAAATATATACATACATATTGATAAAGTGCTAGTAACAATTATATAAAATATTAATACATATTTGTTGTTACGCGTGATAGAAGTGCATGAGTTGAAGTTTATTAGTATATTTGGAAAGGAGAGTAAGGAAAGTTGTATTAATTTTGTCACGCTAAAACTTATTCCAGTAAAACTCAGTTAAACACAGCAAAAAACACAGCAAGTAACACCAAACCGAATATTTCAAATCAAATATTTATGGTAATTGTGATTTAAAGTGATAAAATTAATAAGAACATCTACCCAAAAAAATGGAGTGGAGAGTAATCCATTTTATAAAAAAAAAGGAGTGGAGAGTAATCCATTATATAAAAAAAAAGTCATGTCATCGTAAATATTTCTGAGTAATCGTAATTACTAATCAATGTAATTTTGTATAAAAATATATTTCTGATCCATTATACTGTATCAGAAAATATTGATGCCTTGAAACATTTATAAATCAATCAAAAATATTCGTTCTGTATAAGAACTCAAATCCCACCTCTCTCTAGTTTTCTTTCTTTTTTTTGAGAAATTTTCCGTTTGTTGTTTAAAAACACTAAATAAGAAATTTTTTTCACTAAAATATTACTGTAAATATTTTTCCAAAAATATAATTATGATCTTAAAGATTTGGGAGCAACCAAAAAATAAAATACCAATTCCCTATTAACTGCATTCGTGCTCACTTGGTAACCCGAAACGCTTATATACTGGGATTATGTATACATGTATGTATATTCAATGTATCCTAGCATGAATACAAAATGTTAGCTTATTTAAGAACTTTGCTACAATTGACATGTCATTTGAACTTAATAGCGTAGTATATGCTTAAACGTTTTGATTACGAAATCTATGTGAGCAAATAAATACTCAAAAGCGAAGAATGCTTAGTGCAAGGACGAAAGAGAGCGTGAGAGAAAGAAAGTTGTAGAGCAAATAACAGAAACACTTGGGGTTTGAAATTTCTTTTTTTAAATCAACTGAGGGGGAAATCGAAACGGTAAACAACAAGTTCGCATATATTTACGAGGCTTTGGTATGTGTTAAAGAAGATAAATTCAAACGAATAAATGCGAATGATATTAATTTGCTCACAATGGCATTGACTATGTGCTCTGGTAGTCATAAATGTGTGTTTGTGTGTGGGTGAGTAACGCTTTGTTATTGGAAAGAGAAACTTTGCTGCGACTGAGCGAGAAAAATTGTTCGTGAGTAAATGTTGCGCAACATGTTGCGGACATTGGCAGCGTTTTGTTGCCACAAGGACCGTTAGATATAGCAATTGCCCAACTATAAATAACTTTTCAATTCGGTGTAAGGCAATTTGTCAACGTGACATTGCAGGGGTGGTGGATGTTGTTTATGTACGGCTTCTTTTGTATTTGCGGAAGTCATTCGAGTCATTCATGAATCGTAAAGTGATATTGAAATTTGTACTTTTGACCAGTCTATTGGAGAGTGATTTCCTTTGACTTTTTATATTATATTATTGTAGCAAGTCTGTTCTCGTATTCGTGATGACTTACTTTGTTTTTTTTTTTTGTTTAATTTTCAATATACATACTACTTCCAATCAATACTGCTTTGACATTTTCTATATCTCTCAGGCTTTAGGTGGTAATTTAATTTTTTATCTACTTACACGAGTGAATTCTGATCTTCGTGCGTATCTTCTTGTCATTGCAGCCAATTAAATTTTCAAATATATATCACCCCAAATTTATATATATATCTATCTACCCACCCTCATTTGACACTTGAATTGGATATGATTTTTTATCCCACTTGAAGGGATATGAATTTAACCCGGAAAACATTGGAGTAGTCTACGAAATGCTCATATGCAACAATGGACCAATTCATGTATCTACACCAGCGAGTTACGATCATCATGGCTTATGCACAGTTGGGATATATATGGTTCTGTCCTACCACATCGCAACGTTAAATGGACCAAATAACGTATATGAAATGTGAAAATTGTTTCCCAATAAGCAAAAGGTTTGGACTTCAAACAGAATTTTTAATATCGTGTCGAAAATTGTAATATCGTTTCGAACTAAAAAAATAAATATCTGCTATTGAGTGACGAAGTAATCAATGAAAGCTTGATGGTGAATTTTTGGTAGAGTTCTTGACTATCAATTTCAATTGTTCTCTTATTTTTTAGATATTCATAATTCTTAATCTAATGGGTAGTATATTACACCAGTTAAAAATAATTCTTTGAGATGGTATATAGTATATAAAATCCCATGCGAATAGGTATTTTTGGTGCAAAAAGTAGTAGCCTTGGAGAATTGATATAATTTTGAAAGCTGAGTTACAGTCAGTCGCTTGTGATTGAGAATAACTTTTGGAGAATAATTCGTTTTTGAATTTCGTTTTTCAAAAATCTTGATAAAATAATTATTTAAGTAATTTTTAATTTTTCTTCAAAATATCACTTATGCGAATATAATGACTTTTCTGTCATTATCGATATCATGTCCCAACCCAAGTATAAGTCCTGAGAAAAATTGAAGAATTAATTCTGAGCTAAATTTGAGAAACACTATTATTTCGATACTAAATAAAAGTGCCCATTTTGTAGAGAAACACAATGACCTTCTAGTTGGATAACTGGAAACAACGTTCTAGATTTGTTAGGAATATTAAAAGCAATCGCCTCTCTGAATATTTACTTGGTTACATACAATTTCTGCGCGCTGTACTTTTGATGCTGTCAGATTGCAAGTAATTGTAAGTTTGCGTGTTTGGCAGTGTCATGAATTGGATGTGGACGATTCCATCAGCATAATTTAGTGCTGCTTTTACGTTATTCACTTTCGCCCGTCGGGGAAGGAGGGTTTGAGGTTAGGTATGTGCTATTTATAAATGTACGTTAGGCAATCGTTTAGATAAGTGTGTACATGTTGATATATTTATATAATATATATATATATATGCTTATTTATTTCCTACCACCTCTGCTTCCATTTCCATTCGCTTTAAACTATTTGTTATCATACTACTTATAATGCCACTTTATGTACTTCAAACACACACATGTATATGCGTATCCTCATCGTCCGCATCGTCCTCAAATGTCAATGGTTTTTATTTGTTTGGGCAATTCGAATTCATCATTTTTATATTATAGTATGTAATGTGTGCGTATGTGTGTGCAGATGTAGATAAATGTACGTGTGGTAGTGCCATGACAGCACGACAGTATAGAAAACAATCGATAGAGCAATAAGAAGCTTAGTTCGAGTACTGATGACGGTTATATTGTGAACTTATCCATATATACACTTACATACGCATGCACATGATTACGCACTCGTATGTTGAATTGGCGTCGTTTCGCTTATATCGCTTTTGGTGACTTTGCAATGTTCAATGCTGCGCGTATTTCCTTTCGCACTAACAGCCTGTAGGCGTTATACAAGCGTTTGCCATTTGACATTAACGGCGCAGATAAAGCTTTCGAGATATTTTACTAAATGGACATGTTTGGGCCGGCTGTTGTTGTTGTTTGCATGTCTAAGGGAAACGTTTTGCAGTCTTATTTGCTGAGTAGGGTTAGCTTTTGGGCTCTTAGCTACTGAACGATAACTTTATTATGCTTCTATTCTAGTATACATTATTGGAGCTATTTAATAAAGTGATTGAAAACTATAATGACTAAGAAAATTTTGACTAGGAAAGACTAATGACTAAGAAAGAATTTTAGCTATTGATTTGACTATTGATTGACTATTTAAAAAAATGGAGAAAATATGCTTAATATCATAGGCTATAGGGTCTTATGTAATAAACATATTTATAACCAAAGACACGGTGTAAACCAGTTCCAATATATTTTCGAAATTTCAGCTATCAAATACACTAAACCCCTTTGCATAATTCTGCCAGAAACGAAACAATTTTTACTACAAGTTTATGAACACCCCTCGAATACAAAAGATTGAAAAAAATGTAAACTTGGCCACAACCACCACTGAGTGAGCTCACGTAACTATGCTAAAGTAAATTCATTAAATTTTCCTAACCTCACATTCTTGTATGGGCACATAAGTGTAACGTAGGTATGTGTATGTAAGGTGTACCTTGCAGCTTGGTAAAATTTTCTGTGCAAAGAAGTTCTAGGTCAAAGCTAACAAGATTCATATGCACAAATAATTAGTTGACTACTAGATACAAAGCAACCAAAATGAGATAATCAAATGAATTACAATATACATGTATTCTTTCTCCAAAATTTACTAGTCAAAAATATAGAAAGAAAGTGATCTTTTGAGAATATAAAACAAATAAGTTGCACATAGAAAGTAAATTCAAGAAGAATTGAATGCAAAAACTATTCCTGTACTTTATGGGCTATTTGACGAGGGAGTTCTATTGAACTAGTTTCGAACCAGTTTAGAAGAATGTGAAATCTTCTCTGTTGGGTTCAGTTGCCTCTTGCATGCAGAAAATTAAGGCATTTGAGCAAGCCATCTCAAAACCGTCGCTTCAGCAAAGTGCTGAAGCGTCCGCGCCTGCACGTGGTTCCACGTTTCATGTCAATTTAATTAGCAGAAATGCCAACATAAAATATTTAAATCATTCGTCTGAAAAATATTTCCACATAACTTGAGCGGAGGAACTTGCATCCAGAATCAAAGGGTGCACATTCTAAAAAGCATACGCGTAGGCGTTCAAACAGAGCATGCACATACATATACACTTGCATATGTGTAGATGCAGACAAGCGGGAATTTCCTTGGGGCTAAAATTGGTTTTTTGCGACGCGTGTGACAAGTTTGCTGGAAATCAATTAGTATCAACAGCCACAGCGTGGCTCCCGAATAATTTCCGGCATTATATAATTTATGTGCGCATAATATATTTCATGAGACTACATACATACAAATATGTTTTACATATGTATACATACATTTATATTTCAAATAAGAAGAATCTCAACTTCCCTTTGAAATATAATTTCGACCAGTTCTGACCAACAGCTGGCCAACGTACCCACCAAAAACTGTTGGGTTGCTTGCAAGTGAATTTCGAATATTTGGGTATTTAATTTTAAACAAATGCATGCAAAATTGTGCATAAAATATTCATGAGTCAAGGAATGAGGGTACAAAAGTTCCTCCAATAACACAAATGATGTTCTCCGAGTGCCAGGTACAGCCTAAGTATAGATGGCTATCTGCAACGGAAATGAAACGCCACTTTACTTTAATTTGTTTATCCTTTTAACATTGTCCTTCCACTACCTGCCAAGCGTGTCAGCTCATACATTAATTCACATACACAATTCACGTACTTATACACCAATGAATAAAAAGTAATTGGCTTGACGTGAGTAGTTTGTGGAGCGCGTTGTCGATGCATTCCCTTCTCATTCGCAGGCACACTCACAACACACTCACTCGCTCATATGAAAGTGGGTTCGTTAGCTTAACTTCCCTATGCAATGTAGTTGTAGTGGTAAACTCGCATCCCGAGAATGCCGGAAATATGCTTCAAGTGTGTGGTGATACAAATTAACTTCGTTCTGTTTTCTTCTCGTATTCTTACTCCTCTGCAGTCGGTTCATCCTTATAAGTCCTTATTCTTACGTCTCTGTAGGAATGCCATGAAGTAGCAGATTTAGACGCAGGGTTTAGACGTAGGTGCACATATAGAAATATGTTTAGGTTCGCTTATGCGATTTATGTTTATGTGTGAAGTGACTTTGTTGCCATGGACATTAGACATTTTACATGAGTCAGAAATTACGTCTCTTCATTAAAAATATTTCCGATTTTGATATATAGCACAATCTTTCCAGAGAATGATTGCAAAGTTTAAGAGCTAAGGATCAAACAAATCGATTGAATAATTAATAATGAGATTCCGTAAACAAAGTTGAAGATTTTACTCTTCGAAGAGTTCTCTTCAGAGTTTGAGGTTTATAATCAAATTCTTATAGATCTGGCTATATAATTTGACTTAACCAGGAATCTTATGAAGCTCTGCAAAACAAAAATACAGCTACTAACGTAAGAATTAGTAGTTTTAAGTCGCAATTTTCTCTACATGTATACCTATACATGCATGTTTATTGAAATATATATTTACAAATAGATGTTCACAGTATGAGCGCTTATGCGCCTTAAATCATATCCTGCCTTTTTGACCGTATCCTTGTCAATGCAATAACAACCAATACAGTTAGTGTTGTTGTTATAGTCACTGTAAAACTGCTACATAAGTATGGTCTTCGAATTTGTTGGTTTTTGCCGTTATAACTGTTACTTGGATGCCATTTTGTATGCCATTAATAAAAAATTTAATAGATTTCGACTGAGTGACCTCATTGTGATATTAACTTTTCCCGTTCAATTCGGAGTAAGTTGTTTAGGTAGTTATATGCTTTTTTAAATATTTCATGACGCAGAGCTAAATATTACATGACGCGATTGGCTCTGAGTTCATGGCTGTTATTATCATGTTATCTACTTAAACTAAATGAAATGTAAATACTTCTTTCCGTAATTATGGTAAAACTTGTTACTAAATATCTTTCCCATATATTCCATTTTTCTTGGTGTAATTGGCTAAATCTCCCAACCGCATTATTAAATACCAAACATAAATTCCTTTCAAGATTTGTCATGAAATCACGAGAGCTATGTAAACAAGTTCACTTTAATTTGAACAGCAATTGCTAAATGAAAAGCAAACGCTTTTTACTGCAGATTTATATGCAAAGCGATATTAAACAGCGCGAAAACAACCACCAGAAGAATTTAATCAAATTCCAATTCTAACGCTTGCTTCGGCATTCTGACCACCCTCATATTTTCAAGTCATATTTCCCTGACAGTTGACAAAGCATAACTTTATTATTGTCACAGTGCACACACATGGACACATACTCGCATACACGCCGTACACAATTCCGAGCATGGCGCACTCACAATCTTACTAAACTGCTGACTGTTGTCTAGCGTTTGCAGCGCAGAAGGCGGTGACGTTGAGTCACAAGGCTGCGAACTGAAGTTGCAAACCAAGCGTGCTGCCACCCTCGCGCAAACAATGGCTATGCACACACAGGCACACACACATACATATACATATATATGCACCCATGTATGTGTTTAACGAGCGCTGCGTTGTTATAAAATAAAAGCCCGAAATTGCTTGAAAATTGCGACGGATCAGAGAAAATGTTGTCGTCCCCTTATTTACTTAACGATATCCGTTTAAATGTTTCCCAGTTTGCTTTGTTCGCTTGTTTGTTGCCCTATTTTATTTTAAGGTTTTTCTTCGTTTTGCAAGCGTGGTGTTCTCTTACCTTTCGTCTTTTTGATTTCTTTCCTAGAACAATTTATAGCCGTTTTTAAGCGCAATTACATGACGTACAGACAATAAATAAAACCCTCGATATGAACGGATGAGTACTTGATAGGTTCGCACATACATATATGTGTTTACATACCCACTCATACATACATATATAGATTTGTGTAAATAAAGCTTGTGTGCGTCAATAGCAAATAAATAAAAAAAAACATCAATAGGGGGGCGCACGCGGCGCTGGATGTATATTTTATTAATAATAGTTATGTATGTTCTTGTATATGTGCGTGTGCATGCCCTTAATTCCGTCAATAAAATGTAAAGTTCAGTAAGTAGAAAGCGACAAATTTGATTTGCAAGCTGAATATTATTGTATGCGAGAGCTCCATTCAGGTGGTTGCATTGCATGTTAATGACATTTCTGGTCTGAGATATAACAATAATAAATATATGTATATATTGTATGTATATATAGGTATGTACATGTGTGTACATATTTCTTATTATCAATTTCAAATTTACGATTTTAAACGTGACGTTGAATAGATTTTAATTAATTATCAACTTATAAAGATGAAGCGTTTAGGCACAATTATTACAATTGTAAATATTAGTTCAATTATATTAATATCGATATATTGCAAATTCTCAAAAAGATATTTCAACAACAAAGAAGTATGAAACGAAGTAAATATTATTTGAAAAATTCTTTTCATAAGGTATTTAAAAAACAAAGAAATTTCGCAAAATTAAATATATATATATTCTTTATAGATATTCAACGTATTCATACTTCAAACTACGTATTGATAAAATAAACGTATTTATAGGAGAATCGCTTTGGTCTATATGGTTTTCCTTTTTCCTTTCTGGGAATAAACGAAAAATAAACCAGAAATAAATTATTAAAAAATAATGGATTTCTATATTACACGTTTAGTTTGTATTGGAGCAGGGTTCGACTAAGTAAAACATCTTCGCGCTTGTACTCGCCGAACATACTGATAAAATTCTGGTATTGCGAGCAACAGTAATTTTACCATCGTTATATCGCTAGATTCCCAAAACCACAACTTTAAATGCATTCGTAATCCCATGTATTGTATATTTCCTTTTCTGTGCTTTTTTGTCGAATAATGGAAGCATTGAAGTTCTTCCGGACGTCCTTAGGTAATATTATAGTATAAGAGGTAAAATAAACCCCTTTTCTGAACTATTATAGGAGTCCTTTGGGTCTATCTAAATGATCCCGAGATAATTTCGAGCACATTTTTAAATAATTTCGGGGTTTTGTATGTAAATGTAAAATCTGTATATACTCCCTTACACCACAATAAAATATTTACATTGACCGATGTTTCCATTATTGGTGAAAGTATTATAAAAAGGAAATTTTTTTTGAGCGTTTAATGTTGGGACCTATTTTTGAATAAACAGTTAATAAATTCTTTCGAAATTTTAATTACGCTGGTACAACAAAATTTTGGAAAATATTCATATATTTTTATAAAAAAAATTTTTTTTTAAATTTTATTTAATAAAATATTACCTGTTGGATTTAATACATTTGTATAATTAAATGGTTCTATATTCTTAAAATTATTTTGTGTATATTTTTAACTTTTTATTTTGTATTTACAAAATTTTATTTACTCTTATTTACTATCAAATTCTTACGAACAGTACTATGAAGTGAGAAATGTGAGAACAGCTGATTAACGCAGCGTATGACTTCATATCTTAAAAGTCATACAACCAACCATGCACTTTAATGTGAAGTAAATTTAAAGCACTTATTTGTGCTCACGTATTCTTTGTTGTTGGAGAGTGAAACTCGCATTTGGCGTTAAATATGCATATGCAGTAGGATTTTGAAGGCACGCAAATGTATTTACTAATATACAAATGTGAGCTTAGTTGCAAACGCACAGGCTTGCATTGTGCTGACGGTTACGTAAGAAGCAAACGGAAATATACGTTAAGAGTCCACATATAGAAATGTGTACAATATTATAACGAAATGTAAATGCGACAAACATTTGCTGTATTCTACAATGGCAGTTGTAGCCTTTCGCTTGCCCTCTCAGGTGAGTGCGCGCCATGAGACGCAGATTCTACATGTGAGAGCTGAAGGGTGTATCACTGAGTGGGTTGTTTATACACCTTTGCACACCGAAGCTGTACAGTTTTCAAGGGACTGAGTGGCAAGAAAAGCTTTAAGCGAATGGTATAGCATATGTGCGGATGTGTGTGTGTTCCAGTATACACGTCGGCATAACTTCATTTCCAATATGCTGGCAACATTCTCATACTAAAGGCCACTACAACGCACTAATACAAGGTGAGTTAGAAGTTTTGTATGCTGTACATACTTTTGCAAGATATTTTATTTATGTGTGTATATGTTATTGTATGCAGTTGGTTACGAAAAGATTGCGTGCAAATTGTTGGCATGCGCTTGTATGTGTGCATGTGATTTGATGCCTGCTAGCAATGTATTTATTATGAACTTTGAATTGTTTCTCCCCATTTACTGACATTTCTTTTGCTCACAACTTGTATAACTGTTTTCTAACTTTTTTCTCTCAATCTCTCTTTGTATGTGCGCTCATACAAACATATACTGACTTCATGGCAGTGAGTAGCGTGTTGTTTGGCTTAGTGTGTGCACAAGTTAATTTTAATGTTGACAACTTTTATGAAACTTCTATGAATTAGAACGTAGAATACATTATTTGGTTACAACTGATTTCTGCAAGTGTTGTTACTACTTAGCGGCGTTCGCAGTTTATTCATGGGCTTTTGCATAATTTACGCCTAGTAAACAAATTGTTATAATAGCTGGGGGAAAACAATTTATTGAACCTAGAGAAAATTCTAAAATAGTAGCTAATAACTATGCTAAATATGAAAATAATAAGGGTTATTAATTATTATTCATTAGTATTATTGATTATATATTATATATTATGCATTTATAAATGAATAATGGCAATGAAATTATAATAATCATATTAAACAGCTTTTTGTTTCAACTTTCAGCGAAGCCTTTTGTATTTAATTTATTACAAAAAGAAGGAAGGAAGTTCAGGTGTAACTGCATATTTCATACTCTAGCAATTTATCTTATCTTATTATGATCATTTTCCATTTTGACCGATTTATTCGGCGCAGAGTTCACTAGAATAACGGAAATCATTCAAGGTAATATATAAGGGCTGGGGTAATTCGTGGACCGTTTTCACCCATTTTCGCCACCAAACTATACAATATACAAGGTTATACGTTTACTCAATCCTTCTACGATATCTTACATATCGACCAATATTAAATCAACCGGATGTTTGAAAATAATTATATTAGGTATATTGGGGCTATGGGAAATATTGACCCCAATTTTATCTATAATTGGTACAGAGGACGTTGCGCTTTACGTGGGTACCTGCCGTTGTACAGCCCAACTCCACGGTGTTCAAAAACACAACGGATCAATACAATGCGTCGATCAGCCCCCCGTTAATAATAGCTTTCGCTAAAACCAACGGTACCGACCGGCATTGTGGAATGGCACAATAACCACCTTGGTGGGGTTCGAACCCTACCTAAAACCTCTGCCTTTCTATGGGTCGGGCAGCCGGTTGCAATGCAACTCCACACTGAACTGCACCGCCCCAGACAGTTCTACCCGCATTCAGGTGTTAAACCACAGCCACCACGATACTCCCCGAAGGGCCTACCGCAATGGGCAGGATGGAGCGACAAGCAACTCCACCGGCACCCCTTCTCCAGTGGCACCAGATTATAGTCTCCGGTCAGACCTTGTAGCAAAAGGCTACTACCAGTTGAGTTACCCATTCATCTCGACTGGTGGCATTTGTAGTTTGAACTAAAATGCCGCTTCAAGTGTGTGCATAATACATTAAAAGTGATATAAACTTAGTTCATGCTAAGTAATATAGCACTATTTCTGACATGGCTAAGCCGATATTTGAGCAAAGTCTATTTCAAATGCAGTGCATTTTTTTGGATTTTAGTCGCCTCGTACGACAGGCATGCCTTACCGCGGGTTATTCTTATCCCCCGACCTGCAGGGGGCTATAATTGGTATAAGGAGAAACTATGTTTAGAGAAAGACGCTTCCTGAGTTTAAGTAAGATATCTTACATTTTGACGGATATATACGGTATAAAGACAGCCGGAAGTTCGAAAATCTGTATATTAGGTATAATGGGGGTTATGGAAAGTATTGACCCGCTCTTACCTATTTTAGACACAAGAGCAGATTGTCATCAGGAAATAATTTGCTATGAATTTCAATACCATTTCTTACAGATTGACCGAAAATTTCAATGAAAAGCCAGTCATTGGCACTACGGTCGAAATATTCGGTATCTGGGGGTATTTTCACACTGTAACATAAAAATATCATTACAATGTTATGTATCAAAGTTAGAGAGGAGGTTATAGAGAGAGAGAGGTTATAGGAGAGTTATAGAGGTTTTCACCTAAAGTGGGCGGTGCCCAGCCCATTGTCGAATTTTTACATGGATTCTTTTGAAGCACTTAACTAAACCAAACCAAACCTTAACCAAACCAAAGTACCATTAATGGTTCTGACGTTTACCTTCAGTGAGTTAACGCACTTTTAGTAGTTTTCAACATCTTTGTATGGAAAGTGGGTGTGGTTATTATCCGATTTCACTAATTTGTCCAGTATATGAGGACCTACTAGAAAGAGTGGTTCTGAGTAAGTTTGGTTAATATAGCTTTAGTGGTTTGGGAGATATGTACAATTCTCCTATTTGAGGGCGTGATGTAATTGTAATTCGTGATGATCACAACCACTGTGATTTTCTGCACTAAATTCACCAAGATTTATATCCCTGTTGGTAGCGTAGTTATCGCACTTTATAGGTTTCTCCTCAGGGTGCCAAGTAGCACATGTACCAAGTTTCATCAAGATATCTCAAATTTTATTTAAATTATCGCCTAAATGGACAGACGGCAGACGGACGGACAGACAGTCACCCAGTTAGGTGAACAAAACTATTATACTCATATACTATATGTGTAACTATACATTTTGCGAAAATATATAAAACATTTTCTAGTTATTTTAAGTTATTTTATATCTTTCCCTTTTTGAAATAATATATCATTTGATGCAACTTCTCCGCGTCCATTTAAGTTGTAATTTTTTTCTAAGTAAGTACAACATTCTTCGAAATGTAACGAGATATAGCAAATATGTATTTGATAGCTAAGTGAAAGTGGGAAGAATTATGATCGAAAATCGTTATGTTGTCATTATGGAAATATATATTAAATATGAGGTGCTTCAACATCAATTTCCAAAAAGAAAACTTGACCTTTTGCGTGTGTTGGCTCAAATTAAATTTTAGGATCCTAAAAATATTTTGTAATATGTGGTAGAATAATGAAAAAAAAAATTTCTCTGTTCAATCCGCTGTAGTGTCGAAGCATTCCAATCAGTCGTATTATCGAAATTGCATTATCTTGTAAACTGTACAAGCTTTATTTGTTATTATTACAAATTTTTTCATAAATTATTTAGGGCCGTTTTTTCGGTCAATAGTTGAACTTTTTTTAAAATGGCGGACTTAATTTTGCGAAAAATTTATGTAAAGCTAAAATCATAGGCATTTTACTAGCAAGTCTTAATCAGATTAAGACCTCGTTTTTTAATTTTGCCTTAGATAGCAATAGTTCCTAGAATAACTGTCGCCCGTAAAGGTTCTTTTGAAAAAGGTGATTCCGAATATTGGCCCAGGTTGTCAATTTGTATCAAAATATCAACACTAATTTTTTTTATACACCGAAGTGTAGCCACAAGAGATTACTCGATTACTTTTCCTTATTCCCTCAATAAATTGTCAAAG
This sequence comes from Bactrocera minax, assembly GCA_021498325.1. Taxonomy (NCBI): domain Eukaryota; kingdom Metazoa; phylum Arthropoda; class Insecta; order Diptera; family Tephritidae; genus Bactrocera; species Bactrocera minax. Next base: position 438,040 of record JAKEEE010000064.1, on the reverse strand, counting down.
TTATGCCCTTTAGCGGGTCTGGACTGGCCGAACCCTTAAATAATGCTAGAGTAGAAATTAATCTCAAGCGTGATGAATATGTTGAGGTACACTTTTACGGAAGAAGTAGTATTAGTTATCAATAAACCAAGTTGCAAATAAAGATTATAGAAATAATTTATGTTATACATATAATTATAACAAAAACGTATATGGGCCATTAATATCCTACACGAATTTTATTTCATTCATTTATAGACTTTGTGAGCAATCTGCCCAGTATTTCCATCTGAATCAACGATATTTTGTAACACACAATCCTATTCCAACATTACTATAATCACCATGAGTATATGAAAATATTTTTCGGATTTTTACGACGTTTGCATTAAGTTCTTTAAAATTATTTACGCACGCACAAAATAAAGCTAACAGCTCGCCGCCATCATTTGTTGTGCTTCACTTCTTGCAACGACCGATCGCTTTACTTAAAAGTCTTGTTTGCACTATATTTTAACATTTCGTTTGGCCTCATTTCTTTCGGTTATTTGCGTATCACATCCGCCGCTTTTGGCTGTTCAGTCACAGCAAACTTCCGCGCAATCATAGACGATTTTAGAATTCCACAAAACGGAACAAATAAAAAACAAGTAAAAAAGGGGCTAAGTTCGAGTGTAACCGAACATTTTATACTCTCGCAATGTACAAGGATCAGTGTGCTGGCATAACTTTGTATTAAAAAATGTTGCGGAAGAATTCAACATTCATTACTCGAAGAAATTGTCAGTGGATTGGAATCATATTTGGTACCTTATTAACTTATATTACAGGCCATAGACTCACGTACTTTCATTACTATATTTTGCTTCGTGGCAGAGATATTTATATATTCAAATCTATCAAATTAACTCAAAAGTGATATATGCGATATAAACTCAATCAAAGTGGCTTAATTGAAAATATCAAATACATGAGGAAAAAGTCAACCAGAGAAAAGGAAATCATTATATTAGGAATAAGCGGCTTAGACCATGGTCTAGACCGATTTCTCTCATATTTAGCGTGAAATCGCATTGCGTTTTAGAAGACATATCCACTTAATTTCATTAAAATATCACACACATATTGACCAAACGGTGACATAAACGGTTTAAAGTCAGGTGGAAAGACAGGAATTCTTATATCGGGCATTTTTGGGACAGAGGAAGATCTGCACTGATCACATTAACTCTTTTCATTATTCAAGTATATTAGGAAACATGTTTTCACGCAATTTTGTGAAGGTAACTCAGACAGTGCCCGGCATATTCGACATAAAGTCTGCTAGGCGAAAATAATTACATGTAGTATATGGGCTGGTGTCTACGAATTACTGATTTCACACATTTTCGGCATTAAACTATGGTATATCCGATATTACACGTTCACTTAATTTGGATAAGATGTATTACATATTGACAGAAATATATGGTATAAAGTCTACTCAGAGGTTGAAAATCCTTATATTAAGTATATGGGGACTATTAGAAGTATTTACCCGATTTTCCGATTTTTGACACCCGATCACACTATTATCATGGAAAGATAATTTTCCAATTTCATTACGATATTTTACAGATTTACCGAAATATATGGTCTTTACAGGAAGGTTGAAAATCCTTATAATAGGTATATGGAGGCTATAGGAAGTATTTACCCGATTTTCCCCATTTTTGTCACAAGAGCACATTATTATCATGGAAAGACACATATTTACCGAAATATATCGTATAAAGTCTACAGGAATTTGAAAATTTTTATATTAGGTATATGGGGGCTAGGGGAAGAATTTACTCGATTTTCCCCATTTTTGATACCAGAGCACACTATTAACATGGCAAGACAATTTTCCCATTTCTTTATGATATTTTACAGATTTACCGAAATATATGGTATAAAGTCTACCGGAAGTTTGAAAAGCCGTATATTAAGTGTATGCGGACTTGGAGAAGTATTCACCTGATTTTCACCATTTTTGATACTATATCACGCTATCATCATGGAAAGACAATCCTCCAATCTCATTATAATATCTTACAGATTTCCCAATATTTTCGATAAATAGTCAGATAGAGGCACTGAGGTTCTAATATTTGGTACCTGGTGGCTTGAAAAGTTATAATCCGATTTCGTCTATTTTTACGAACGAGATGGCATATTTTGAAAGCACTATTTGTACAAAGTTTAATTCCAATACCTTAATTGCTGCTCGATTTATCTACTTTAAAGTGAAAGGATCAGATGAAACTTAAAATTGTGTTATATGAGAAGCAGGCGTGGTTTTATCCGATTTCGCCTATTTTCACAGCGCGACATTAGAATGCAAATATAATGTCACGTAGCGAATTGTGTTGTAATCGGTTAAGGCATTCTTGAGATATGGGATTTCTTCTAAAAGTGGGCGGTGCCACGCCCATCACCAAAACCTTACACGGATTCCTATGCAACCCTTCGATATTATATTTTATATTTGATTTAATGTTTCTGACGTGTTCCTTCAGCGAGTTAACGCACTTTTATGAAGAGATGAGTATATGAAGTGTACATGAAGAGATGCTAGAAAAACTTCGTCGGAGCAGGTTTGATTGATATTGATATTGATGAAGAGCTTCAGAGATACATATATTAAACCAATTAGGGGGCGGGGCCATGCCCGCTTTTACAAAAGTTATTGCCCGCAGATACCCGACCCTACTAGGATGCTCAGTACCAAATAACACGTTTCTATCTTAATTCACTGCTGAGTTATAGCACTTTATCTGTTTTCGATTAATGGCACTTTGTGGGTGTGGCAGATGTCCATTTACGCCCATCTGCCATACTAACCGTCTTACGATGACAAAGAATACGTGTACCAAGTTTCATCAAAACATCTTAATTTTTACCTAAGTTATCGCTTGCACGGACGTACGGACGGACGGACAGACAGTCACAGTCACCGTCAACTCGGATTTCAACTCGTCATTTATCTCGATCATTTAAATATATATATGTCTATATCTAACTCGATTAGTTCCAGGTGTTACAAACAACCGTTAGGTGAACAAAACTAATATACTCTGTAGCAACATGTTGCGAGAGTATAAAAACATGGAAAAAAACGGCTCACTTTAATTTTTTGGTTATTAACTCGACTTTGCACATTCAGCAGCCAACGACATTTCCAACGGACGAAGGTGGAAGGACACAAATCAGGGCATATGAAGCTAATAGACGCTTGTGGGAAATATACTAGTGCTGCTTGCGTGTGTGTGTTATTTCGTTAAGGGCAATGGCTTATGTGTGTATTAGTGCCCAATGAATGTTTGTAAACATACGCGGGCGATTAACGAGCTGCGGCATTGGGATGATTGATGATCTTTTAAATGTTTACAATATACAAGAATGTACACACACACGTACATACATACACACCTAAGTGAACCAACCAAGAAAGCCTGAGAAAAATCAGTTCATGAAAAGCAAGCAACATGTACATGTGCAAGCAAAGCCAGCCAAAGTGGTGCGACGACCCAGTTGGCTCTAAGCCACACCGAAAGCTAAAAAGCTCACAAAAAAACGCCAATATTTTACGCAATTTAACAAGTGTGCTTTTTTAATTTGCCGTTGCGGCCATTTTCATTCGACTCATTTCGGTTTCTGTGTGCTTCAGTGCTTTTGTTGCTTTTGTTGCTCATTTATGTAATTAATTTTTAGAGCAATTTGTGCACTGCTGAAAATAAATCTTTCTGTCTTTTATTTCTCCTTTGCGTACCAACGATTTCCTTTCCATTTTGTATTTTTGTGCTGGAGAAAAAGCTTGACCTCGGTTGGCTTTGTGAAAGGGAGTGCCATGAAAAGGTTTAATTGAAGGTGCTTTAAATTGTTGTAACAATCGTTGAGAAAGTTTATAAAAGCGCAACTAAATTTATGAGAGGGAATTAAAGGCTTTGCTTTGATTTTGCACAGATTAACGCAAAGTTTTTCACTTTTGGTTTTGTTTTTATTTCAGAAATATTAAACAAAGTTTTTCAAATGACAAACAATTTTGAAATCTTAAGTTGTTAAGTGTCGTAGTATCAAGTGCAAAAGTTTTTTCAAAGCGTTCTCAAAAGAACGACAAACTGCATCTTAATTTACATCCCCTTTTGTAATTACTTTTTGAGTTAACCTCTGGGCAGAAAGGAATTTTGTTTAAACAATTTTACATTTTCTTTGAAGAGTTTCAAGATTCAAGTACTAAACCAGCTTGAAACAATTCGGAACAATAAATTCTAAAGATGTATCAAGTAAAAGTAAAACATTGGATTTGGTAATTGCACCAGACTTTAAAAAATTATATTGTTTGCTCAGGCAATGGAAGTTGAGACGATTGGACCTCGCTTTCATTTTTATTAGATTTATTAATGTCGATACTAAATGAGACATCCTTTGTTGATACTGTAATGCACAGCCGATATTCGGCCAAATTGAGAATTGGGCAAAGCGAATTTTTCTCAACGTGACAATCCACAAATGAAAGGATCTATAAATTTTTAGGCGATTTCGAGCGGCTAATGGTGTGAAGTTTTTTAAAGGCAGAAATACGCCAGGAGGTTTGCCAATATCTACAGAATGGTAGGGTCAATATCAAGTTTTCTGCTACTCTAAACAGTACTCTAACGACACATAATGATTGACAATTATCTTTTGATTATCAAGGTGTGATGTTTTGGAAAAGACAATTATGTAATTTATGATATATTTCACATAATATATATTGCGTTTCATGGGAATGTTAACCAGAAAAATTAGTCAAGAATATGCTCCGAAGGCTATTTATATAAAATCCGATTCTGAATTAAAATTTTCGTGACTATTGGGAAATGCTACGTCTATTCAAACTCCTGGCTTTGGGTTTCTATAATAATTGTCTACATTTTCTTATTAATATCTTGGTTTATTAGGTTTTAGATATCCGTCCATGTTTTTCATTTTAAGCAATCTAGTTTCACATTTTTTTAGTTTGGTTTCAACTTAGAGTTTTTTAAATATAATTTACTTGATACATTTGCGTTTTGTCAGTAAAGTATTTGAAGATAAATTAATCGAGAAAATACAAAAATATGATGTGAGTACTGCTACTGGAAAACTTAGACAAATTAATAGTTAATTTACTTTCAGTTATGTCTCAATATGAATATAAGGTGAATAAACTCTGACCAAAGATGATAAACTGTCTTACTAATGGATCTAAATTGCTCGCCTGCAATCGAAATTATGTTATTTATTTTCACTTGAATTAGTGATTCGCTTGGGTTCATTTATGTCATTTGTGTAAGATCTCTGCACTTTCTTTTGATTTTTAGTTCCCCGTGCCAAAGGGTCCTCTTCATAAATGCGTTATTTATCTATGTATAAGTGTTGAACAGTTCTTAAATAAATTAATGTGTATATAAGAGGAATTTAACATCCGTTCATTTCAATTAACGATAAATTGTTAAGTAAATGGACTTGCGGCGCACTCATAAAATTGCAAAAGTCAACTGATGCCGCCGTTGCGACTGCCACTTTTGACACGATTCTTTAACGACAACAATAAAAACTTTTTCCTGCCGAAAATCAAGTCAATTTAAGTGGCATGCCTCTTGAAAGCGCTACAACTATGAATTTTTCTCTTGAATCCCTCTTTAATAAATGAAAACTGTCAAGCTATGAAAACTCACTGAAACTTAGCAAAAACGGAGGAAAAGCTAAAGATGTATTGGTGAAGGCGATGACTTACACATCACCAACCGCAACATTAGAGGCAATCGGCTCTTGAGCAGCGAATTCGGAACAATTACACGCTTGCGCTGCAAGGTAGATGAATCAATAACAGGAGCATAGAAACTGCTCCTCCATTCCGTCATTCCGTCATTTCGCCGTTTACTTGTTTACTTTTACTTTTCATAGAAATGTGCAAAGATCTGACGAAGAATATAAAAAGTAATTATGTTTCGTTATGTATTGGAGATGCATGCAATATTGGCGAAAGTGGCACACAGAAGCAATCTTGATTGTTCGGTAGTTAGCACTCAGCGAAAAGTCATTGAACTTACTAACAAATGCAAGCGCTCATATTATACAAATGGTGGAGAGGTCCAAAAACTGTTGCGGCTGTAAAAGTTGCCAAACAAATTCTTAAGTTAAACGAAGTAATTCATAATAATTTATAATTAAAACATCGGCACTAATGTGGAAGATAATGGTAGAAGGGTGATGTCGCACAGTGGTACAGCTCCATACATTTTAGAAATATAATAATAAGCAGTTTAAAATCAAATAAGAAGAATAAAATCAAATAGAAGCAGAATAAAATCAAATAAGCAGTTTTAAAAACATGGAAAAGGAATTCTGTCATACCCGTTTCCCTTACAGCTAATATCTGAACAGTCTCCAATTTCACTCTAAAATAAATATTCTTTAATCGAATAAAAATTAACAACATTGTCTCAATGATTTATTTTCTAAGCCTAACCCTAAAGGCATGCTGTTTTTATGAATACTGTACAATTCAGAGACCACGATATCAGGGCGGTCGCAAGTTTTTTTTGGTTTTGAGTGAAAACTGCGGTAGCAACGAGATTAGGATCGTCGATAATGATCAGCTGTTCGTTGAAGACTTGTTTCCTGATCTAAAATATGTTTTGTATTTGGGGTGGATGAACGTAATAAGTGTTGAAACATATGTAAACACATGTTATTAGGCGCTTGGTTTTGATTTAGTTCATTTTAGTGGCAAATGTATACAAAATGTAAGATTTTTTTCCCATTTGTATATATTTTCCTGTGTATATATAATATGATAACAAATTCAAGTAATTTTTTGGAATGTTATTACTTATTAGAGTTAATTAGTTAGTTTCATTTATCTGTTTGAATTAGCTTCAATTATGGTTTTCAAAAATTAATATGCATTGAACTCGCCAATTTCTGCTAGTTTTCCTATTTTTCTATAAATTTTTGCCCTACTTTTAGTCCAGAAACAAAAACTATTAAAGTTAGTTTACATATGTCGTTGTTGCTTACAGAATACTTAGGATGATCTATTTAAGAAGACACTTAGAAAAATCCTTCGTTGTCAGATATTGTGTCGGGTAGTGTTTTAAATATTTCAACTATATTTATTCTGATATTTTTAAACCTCTCAGTTAAAGAAATTTAATATTAAAAAATTTGTACCTTTCCATCAATTTCTCACACTGCTACAGTAGGGTCGGCAACAGCGTCTGCCTCAGATGGAACATCAAGGGTAAGTGGTGTCACTGCACTTGTTGTTGTTGTGAAGATTGATGTGAAAATTATAAGTAAGGACACAATCATTAAATGGTGACTCTGCCAGACAGTCGTTGAAGTTGGAAGAAGCACAAGTCTGGGTACGCGCTCTTCTTCAGTCACACAATTAGGCGTAATCCCTGTTTTGAAAAGTATCATTTCGAATTGCGCACAATTTTGTACTTGCGGACTTACAAATTTTGTTGCTTGCATACTTTAGAACGTATCATTTTAGTTTTCAACGGTAAATATATATGGATGGAAGGCAAGAAACTCTACGCTGTCGTAAATTTATCTCTTCCGTTGCGTCATAACATGGTGTTGACAATGCGAAAACTTTTCGTATTAAACTTAATTATAACGAGGAGAATAAGCAGAGAAGACGAGAGAATAAGCAAGACGAGAAAAGTGCGAATGTATAGAAGCTATAAAGTTAAGCGTCTAACTGTGAGCGCCATTTTACTGAAAGAAATGTAAATAGAAGGCTTACACTGCTGAAAAATGGCATTTAACATTTTTATACGACGTTTTTATTTCCAGTTTTTATTTCCACAGCAACAGACTGCAAACTATACAGGAAAATACTTTTTATGTAAAATCTTTCATGCTCGAGAGGGCATGCTTTAGAAGGAAGACTTGAACTTTTTTGAAATATAGAAAAAATACAACACTGGAATTCAACGAGGCCCAGCTGAGATCTTCTCATCAATGTAAGACAAGTAGCAGAATATGATATTCCACCGATTTGGTTGCATGAAGATTTATCTGTGAATCTATTTTGTCCAAATTCCCGCATTTAAAAAAATTTTTACAGTATCTTCGAAATGTATCTGGTACTTGTTTTGTCAAGAATTACGCATTAGCAAATAATTAAGAACGAACGCCTGACGTACTAACCCCCGTAAAACAATGAAAGTGATTTGCATCTCAGCACTGCTATTGGTAATTGATGTAAAATAAAATTGATTATTGCCTCAATAGAAACACATAGATAATAAATGGAGACATATATATATATATATTTATATGTATAAAGCAATTGCCATCGGCTAAAGCACCACCCTTAAAATCCAAATCATTTCTTTTACATTGATGGAAACGCCAGCTCCCATTGCGGTCGCCAAGAAGGTGGGTAGGGTGAGGGATAAACGCTTGACTATGAACACTGCTTTTGCCATGCCATTCATCATTGAAAAGTGACTCAATTAATGATGACGATGATGCCGATTACGAGACGAGTAGCTGCTGCCACGAAGCCACGCGCATACACACGCACGCATGCAAGGCATATTAGCACATGCATACATAACGATGTATGCATACAAAGCCAAATAATCGTAAGTGGAAGCGAACGTGCTGTTCGTTGAGCTGAACTCAAATGTAATGAAAGTAATGTAATGAAAGCAAAATGAACAGAACTGCCGTTTGCGAGAGCAAATGTAGTGGTAACGATGATGATGATGCTGACGATTGTGATGCTGCTGCTTTTGCCGATGTTGCCGCTGAATTTGTGTCTTGAGTAGTCAGCGGAGGCGAGTGTAGACGTTGCCATTGCCGATGGTGTTGTTGTTGTTGTTGTTGTTATTCGATAAACATACGAAATGTGTTTGTATGTGTCTCTGTGCCAGGAAACTCTTAATGCTGAGCGACAGACATTTAGAGACAGTTAACGGAAGGACAGACAGACAAATAGTCAAAGGAAGGGCGCACAGCTGCTCCACGACGGCAACGGCGGAGAAGCGAAAGTCTTCGTCGTCAAGTCAAATTAAAAGTGCAATAAGTTGCTGTGTGAATGTGAAATTTTAATGACTTTTTAAATGTAATGAAAGTATTTTTCAACTGCTCCACAGTTCAGAATCGCACACACCCTTTCCCAAGCATACCTGCATTTAAACAGTTGTACACACACACACACACACACACGTGTGTGTTCTGATATTCGAGTGGCAGGCGGGCCGGAGAATTTTTGTGAACTGAACATAGCATAAAGAATAAACCATGATGAAAATACAAGCAAAGTAAAACCTAAATGAAATGCAAGTGAAGGAAGTGGAGAAAAAGTGTAAAGCAGCTTGTGTTGCCAATGTTGGTCAAATTGTTGTTGTTTTTGTTGTTTCTGCTTTTATATTTAATTTATGTGCGCTTTGTTGCCAACAAATTGGTAGCAGCAAGCTAGAATAACTCTGCAGCCGTAACCAGAGCCATAACAGCTAAAGTAAATGTGAGAGAGAGATAATGAGAGCATGAAAAGGAAGTTAACAAGGACACTTCGTTTGTGTTTCTGTTCAACAAGGGTGGCACATTTAATTTATAAATACAAATGTTACTGCTCAATTCGTACTGCTGTGTACATTGGTATATTTCTGTGAATGTTGTGAAATTTTTAGTTTTAGCATCGAAATTTTTAATTTTAGACTAGTGAGCATTGAACCACAAAGTCACTGATTGTATAAAGTCTTATCAAATTCTTCATAAATATTTCTTATGAGAACTATTTCACAAAATTTTAATAATAAAATAAAAATTTTCCGTTACAATTTATTTTACAAACACCTTTTAAAACTCTTCCCTTTTTGGAAATATGGTAAGTATTTCTTTAACTGGTTTCTGACTAGTTTGAGGACAGTTTTAACTAGTTAGAAACGTCCAAGCTCAGAACTTGCAGAATCATAGGTTCGTAGCATATAAGTTCGCTGTTTATATAGTAGAGATTTTAATGAAAAGCGAAGCTAGCTTGGAAGCATAAAAGTTTTCTACGGGGTGGCTTTCCGTGTGTGCATGTGTGTGTGCTCGTGCGCGTCAGAGCGCTTGAATGGGATTAATTAAAGCGGCAAGCTACTAATACATACTCGGCTATTCGTTCAGCTGAAGGTTGAACATCCTGCCTGTTTGCGCCCCGCACTCAGAAACCAACCCGCCACTGCTTGGCTATCTGCCTGGTTATCTAACTTATCTGGCATATTCGTTTCGCTCCATAGTATGTATACCACTTTTTTATTGGTGTTTTGTATATATTTATACAATTTATAGTTTATTTGCGCGTATAATTAGCTTAATGTGAATTTACAGAAAGGAGCGAAAATTAAAATTGAGTGCGAACTCCCGATGGGAATAAGATAGTGTGTGTTCATATTTAGTGGTAAGTTGCATCCAGTACGATGAGCGGATGATGAACGGTGGCCTTGTTAGTTTTTTTTAACTGTAAATAATGTTTTAGGATGTTTTTATAGAAGAATTTAAAATGGTAGACTTCTCTGTCAATGTTCGGATGGTCGTACAATTATAGGCACGACTTACAATGAACATTATTTTCCCGAATTCATAGAACGATTTGTGCGAAATATCGGTTGAAAAGGTACAATTTAAGTATGTTTTCAAATTCAATATGTTGCTATTGCATTTGTTCAATGAGCGAGATTTGATCTTATGGCACTCTCTGAAATAATTTTGGATTGAATATTTTCCGAATACTGTTCAACTACTTACCATTGCCTTTTACTTTTTCCGAAAAAGTCGTTATTTATATTTAGAACCATTTAAAAATGTGTCGAAGCTCCACGTGGAAAGTTAAAATCAACGCGAAATCAACTGTGATAAACCAATACCAAAAGAGTTTGCTGTTAAAATTCACAACCACATATTTTATTTTATTATACATATGAATCTTTAGTTATAATACTTAACTTCAAAACATAAACCGCAACAGAAACAAATGTTGCTTTATTAAAACTAAGAAACTCGTTACAATAACTTTATAATGTGTAGAAGTTATGCACCGCATGCCACACGGTTGCAGCAAATATTTGCAATAATGAACAGTACAATGCAGCAGCAAGAACAACAACAGCAGCGGCAGGCACCGCAGAGCGCTCCACACAGCATTTAATAAAGAGGACCTTGGCAGCCTTGCGCCATTTCTGCAGGCGCGCGCCACTTACGATTATGTAGAGAAATTACATACATACGCAGAATTCACCTCCGTATGTGTGCTATTGCCGCCATTTGCCACGCTTATCCTTGAGTGCAATTAAACGCGAATACATTTCCATTATATGCGTCCATGCACAGCACATAGGAGTACAGCGTCATTAAGCGATTGTGTACACACGTATACGTGTATGTGTGGCTGTTTGTGCGCGAGCTTAGCATTCGCTTCGTGGGTGGCGGTCACACTTTTCGCAGCAATTAAGTGTAAATAAAACTGTTGCCAGTTTCTGCTGACTGCTGGCGGAGGCGTTTAGGTTGCGTTCTATGTGGGTGTTTATGTATGTATCGAGTCCATTTTACGGAAGCTGCGCTCGTACATTCATGTGTGCACTACTTTCAGGCGGCTGCCATTGCCGTATACGCGCCCTGCCGCAGATACATGTGTGTATGTGGGTACCATGCGTATGTGCGGTGATCCTGTGATCCTGTTTTTCAGCATCTGTGTGCGTGTTTGCATTAATTAGAAACTTGTTCATTACTTAATTAGAAATTTGGAAAATTGTTTTCGCTCCAAAGTAATATCTTCCTGTGCAAACACGCTCATAGTTATGTATCTATAGTTCATTCCGTTTATAAATATATGTATGCATGTATGTTTATTATCGTTCTGTAACTTCTTGTACTAGTGGTAAACTGCATAGTGGAAAATGTAGTGAGATAAAGGCAGGAATGCCGTAATACAAAGTAATAAAACCACATTAAGTTTGGGAAATTAATATCGTGAATTCGCTTTTTACTTGTTTTCCATAATAATAGGAGCAATTAAAACAGTAAATGGAGTTGAAAAAGTTATTGTGAAGTTATAGTTAGAGCAATGGTAACAGCAAATTTAAGTGTGGGAAAGTGAAATATAATTACAAAAGTAATATTTAGGCTGAGAAAAGCTCGATTTAGTTATTTAACTTATTACACCCACCTGAATAATACATTACATTATTTATTCATTATAATTCATATATTATTACATTATATATTATATATTTCTATATTCATATTATATTATTCCTAAATATTAGTATAATACAATAAATATTCCTAATACAAAATTTATTACGTATTTTTAGTTATTACTATTATAGGTTGGGGAAGATATACTACGAAGAATAAAAATTGTTTCGCTATTCTAAAAACTGTGCTAATGAAATTATTTCGACATGGAAAGATTTAATAATATCAGATGCAGTACCATTGTTTTACAACAAGCCATACTCGGGAAATAATTTCAGGTTTTGGCAAAAGTTTATATTAAACTAGTAAGAAAGGGCTAAGTTCGGGTTTAACCGAGCATTTTATACTCTCACAATGTGCAAGGATCTGAGCCGGGGAAATGCTTGTGCTGGCACAACTTCGTATTAAAAAATTGTGTGGAAGAATTCAACATTCATTATTCGAAGAAATTGTCAGTGGATTGGAATCATATTTGGTATCTTATTAACTTATATTACAGGCCATAGACTCACGTACTTTCATTACTATATTTTGCTTCGTGTCAGAGATATTTATATTCAAATCTATCAAATTAACTCAAAAGTGATATATGCGATATAAACTCAATCAAAGTGGCTTAATTGAAAATAACAAATACATGAGGAAAAAGTCAACCAGAGAAAAGGAAATCATTATATTAGGAATAAGCGGCTTGGACCATGGTCTAGACCGATTTCTCTCATATTTAGCGTGAAAACACATTGTGCTTAAGAAAACATATTCACATAATGTCATTAAAATATCACGCATATTGACCAACATAAACGGTTTAAAGTCAGGTGGAAAGCTGGGAATTCTTATGTCGGGCATTTTTGGGATAGAGGAAGATCTGCACTGATCACATTAATTCTTTTCATTATTCAAGTATATTAGGGAACATGTTTTCACGCAATTTTGTGAATGTAACTCACACAGTGACCGACATATTCGGCATAAAGTCTGTTAGAATAGCGAAAATCGTTATATGAGTATATGGGAGCTGGGATAATTCGTAAACCGATTTCACACATTTTCGGCAGTAATCTATGTTATATCCGATATTACACGTTCACTTAATTTGGATAAGATATATTACATATTGACCGAAATATATGGTATAAAGTCTACCAGAAGGTTGAAACTCCGTCTATTAGGTATAAGGGCGCTAGGGGTAGTATTTACCCGATTTAGACCATTTTTGATACCAGAGTACACTATTATGATGGAAAGATAACACTGGAATTTCATTACAATATCTTACAGTTTTAGCGATATTTTCGGTAAAAAGTCAGATAGAGGCCAATTAATATTGGGTATCTGGGGCTTGAAAAATTATAATCCGATTTAGTGTATTGTTGCGGATGAGATGGCATATCTTGAACGTACTATTCGTGGAAAGCTTTGTTCCAATATCTTAATTGATGTTCGATTTATCTACCTTAAGGTGAAAGTATCAGAAGAAACTTAGAAGTGTGTTATAAGCGTGGTTTATCTCCGATTTTGTCCATTTTCTCAATGTGACATAAGAATGCAAATATAATGTCATATACCAAATTTTGTAATCGCTTACGGGGTTCTTGAGACATGGGATTTCTCCTCAAAGTGGGCGGTGCCATGCCCATCACCAAAACTTTACACAGATTCCTATGCAACCCTTCGGTATCACATTTGCTGGAAGATTTAATGTTTCTAACGTGTTCCTTCAGCGAGTTATCGCACTTTTAGTAGTTTTCAACAAAACTCTTGTATGGGAGGAGGGCGTGATTATTATCCGATTTTACTAATTTTCTCAGTATATGAAGAGAGTGCCCGTAAGTGGGCATCATTTTCTTTCATTGCTAAGTAAGAAAGAGCGAAAGAGCAAGAGTGATAGCAGCTTAACTGGCAAAAATAAACTATATACTATATACTATACACCAAATAATATATAGATATGTAAACTTCCTCCCCTTCCTTAATAATATACATTTAATCAAAACGATATAATTTTCGAATAACATTTTTTACAAACGAATTTTTCATATTTTTTACCCGAAATTCTCATATTTGGATTATTAGGTGTGAGGTAGAAAATTTGTTAGAGTTTTGGTTTATGTGCCAGACGCCAATGCTTAACCGATTAAATTATTGCATTTAGCCCATTCATATTTTATACACATGTTGCATTCATTTGATTTATTACCCACACACATTAGTCTCGCGGGCTACCCGCAACGTTCAGCAAGACAAATACAGCATTCAATAAAATGACAAATATGGCGTGTGGCATGTGGCATTTGGCATTAAGTGCCTATTTAAAATATTGATTTTTCACGTGCGGGTAAATATGCGTATATTATTCGATTCACAACGTGATTCAATCACACGGCTGTATAATATACAATAAAAATAAATTAAAGGCACAAGCTTTATAAAATTCGTTATTGCATTGTCTGAGCTATATTTAATAATTTTAATCATAGTGTGATTGAAAATGTTAAAAAAACGTTTCAATTCGGTCTGGGGAAAGTATTTTCATTGCAATCTCCATTACCATTTCCATGTGTTTATAATTATTGTTAGTCAGAGTTGCCGCTTAATTAAGTAATATAGTTGAGATTCCCAAATACAAAGAAACGTGAGTATATGCACTCATGAATAAATGTCGTTTCGCATCTGCCTATCAAATTCACTGCCTATTCGCATTTTAACACCGCAATAATGACAATACGATGACTACAACCAACCAACAGTTACACCAACAACAGCTGTTGAATACAATTGCAAATTGAGTGAGTTCGTGCGTGCCGTGATTAGCATTGAAGCTCGCATGCAACACTGCACCAAACGTCCATAATGACAATGTGTTTCAAGTTGATGAGAATGCAGAGTATGCATTGCAAATATTGTTGAGAAGCTGTTCTGGCTGGCGCTTTCCAATCGTAATTTGTTGTTGTTGTTGTAAAAACGTTGTTACATATATTATTATGTGTTTAAAGTGAGGGAAAAGTGGGGGAAGATGATCAGAGAAGGGCATTAAAAAATTATTATTAATTTTTATAACTGAAAAATAACTGCCAAAGGTAACAGATAATCGAGGTAAAAGTTAGGTAATATCGATGATATTCATGGAGCATAATACTAAGATGCTTATTAAAAGTAGACGTCAATGTCTTGTCTTGTATCGTCTTGTCAATATTTTAGTAGTCCGCAAAAATTCCGCTTTAATATTATCGACGTAAAAGGTGAGCAGATTCAGTTAATTGATTCAAAATTTTGCAATTTTTTGAAAGATTTAAATAAGTCTCTCTTTAGTCTCTATTAAACCAAATACAAGGTCACTAGCTTTCTTTTCCATTTATCTCGCAGTTATCTCGGTGCTACGCAGTCATGGTCACGATCAATAGGGTGTTTCGCCGCATAAACCAAACATTTCCTGCTCAATCCACCTGTGATTCTAACACCCAATCTATGCTTCTAACTGTGTTTGCTATTAGCACTTCAGACTGTACTATAATTTATATTTAATTTCGCTTTTATTTATTTCAGATATTATATTATATCAGATCAGATATTAGCCATAAAAGTGGGTGTGACCCCGCCCTGTAGAAGGTCCAATGTACTTTTATGAGAAACTACAAACACCATCTCAGCCAAGTTAGGTGGGAGCATTCATTTCTACCCTTACCAAACCATTAAAAATGCTATAATTGTCTAACAGAAGATCCCGTAAATACCAAATTTGACAATAGGGATAAGAATTTATTATAAATTAAACAACTATTAATCTTACAAACTGGTTGGCCGATTTAAATCAAATATTGGTTGCAACATTACCATAAAAAGAGCGAAATTGCATTAAAATCAAATCTAAGTTCCACATAATGCCATCAGATTATTAGCAAGTAAAGTAAAGTAAAGTAAAGTAAAGTAAATGTAAAGCTATTGAAACAAAACTTGACACAACTAGTGTTCAAATTCGGCTACTTATGCATATATACATATATACATATATAAATATAATATATTGCCATTCTGCCTTAACTTCGCTGTCCATGAGTTTGCACGTGATCACGTGAAAGCCAAAAAATATTACACTATTTAAACAGTGTAGCCACTTTGATGTGTTGTTCAATTAACGTTAATCTCTCACGAAAAGTGTCCAAGATCCATCAACTCGAAATCATTCCTACTTTAATTTGTTTTGGTTAAACCGATGTTTTAATATCTTCATTAATGGTAATTGTGTTTGTGTGTGTACATTCCGGAATGCGTTAGCGGAAACGTAAAGAAAGATGTGTAGCATGATCTACCAACTCGCATATATAATATATGTATGTATGACCGCTGCATTGAGTAAGTGTTCGCAGTTTTGCTGCTTTGATCGCTCACTGCCTCGCTACTAAATTTATTAGTTGTCCGAACTGCATTTGCTCCTCATCATTGACAAACAAGTCGTGCAAGCTTCATTTGTCGTTCGAGACGTTCGCAAATCTGCCGAACGAAAGCAGTGGGAAGCTGTTTAATTGCTTGTCTGACTATGCGTCGTCTTTCGAGTAGCGCTTGTTACTCGTCCATACTCGTTTTAGGAACACACACATACACACTAATTCACAAGTTGTTGTGTTGTGTGTAAGCAAAGCGAACAGCACATAATAAACTTAATTGATTTGAAATGGAGCCATTTGACAAATCTGCCGTTCAGTGGTACTTGTAAAACAACAAAAAACAATAAAAGAAACAAGAAATTTACGTTTTAAATTCATTTTCATTCGCATACTCTCCACACACTCTTTGCACATTTGTTGACGGTTCAATTTTCGTTTAAATTGGAGAATCACGCCGTTTTTGTTTACTACGACAAATAGGTGATGTGACGCAGTTGAAATGATTTGGATTGAGTTTCTTGTTTATGAATTTCGAATACATTTGGTTGTGATTTAATGACGAAAGCTTGTGTGTGTCAAATGGTTACAGCCAATTACTTAATGGGTTATCTAATTTTCAAATCTATATTAGTAATCAGCGTAAATGTCTTCAAAAATTATAATTTTGTGTATGAATAGCTGGTTTTGTATTCCAATTTATAAGATGGATTAGCGACTAGGTTACGGATGCTGGTTAGATATTATTAATAACCAATGTATGTATGTATAGATCTGACCTTTTTTGAAAGTACACTTCTAAGAACTAATTCTGAATATAACTGCTTCTCTCAGGAACTTCAGTATGTTCGTATTTATCACTTGATGTTATCCGGGATGGTATACACTTCGTAAGAAATGGTTTCACTGTCTTGTTCGAAATCGAGTACCAAATTTGGCACATAAAATACAGTAAACCAAGCTTTTTTAGAAGTGAAGAATTGATATTTCAAATAAAAAACAGAAATTGTATATCGTTCAGTGCTGACATATGACTACCGTCTTATGATGACCATCCTGGCAGTTCAATTTAGCTCCCACGCTGACCAACTGGTCAGTCTTACCTGGTTTATTAGTCTAGAAAGTCTTTTATAGTCTTAATGATCTGATTTGATCATTTGATTCGGTCTCCAAAATCATTTGCCTGTACCTCTGATTATTAACGGTAAAGTTAGATCTATCATTCGTTTCAAAAAAGGAAGAACCAATAATGCTTTCGACATGCTAAGGACACACTAGAAAGAAACAATATCTTAGAGCCAAAAATAGAAATTTTACTTACTTATGCGGATGAATTGCGTGTGAACATGTAAATTTCTGTTATAATATGTTGCACAGAACGTGAGTTTGGAAAACATGTTCACAATTTTCAAACGTTGTTCAGATATAAGCCCTTAAATGGAAAATTTCCAGAGTACACTGAACATAACTGTTAAGTATGAGTATTTAGTTCGATAGCTATCAGTCTGGGAAATTATACATCTCTAAAAATAACCCATATATATGAATCTATATTTTTAAAGTGATAGACTTGGTAATACGAAATTCTAACCCTCACAATGTAAGAGCCGTTCCTCTCTTATAATAACCGAAAGTAGGATATTCTTATTCCTGAGTGGCATAGTTATTAATTTCGGTTCTGACTGAAATTCAAAAGGAGCGGTTTTGCCGTTAAGAAACAATAATTTAATGAAACTTATTTTTGAATTAAATTCACAAAAGTTCTTTCAATTTGATTTCTCCTCTGACTGCAACATATTTGGTGCAATTTCGCCTACTTATACACACTGTGCAGCAGTTTCTTCACTTCAGGAAAATTGCAAAAAATCCGCAAGGAAGAAAAACATAAAATTAATTAATTTTCAAAGTCGCTTAAGTGCGGAAGCTACTGTGCAGATCCCCATGTTGCAGCTTCGGCGACAATCGGCAACAGCAACAACGCTACAAACCGTTGCTGTTGGACGTCACCAGCTCCACGCACTAAACGCGGCTCATTTCGCTCCAACGTTTTATTCGCGACGTCGTGCCACCAGTGCAACAGCTTGTGGAATTGGCGAAGTGTAAAAAGGAGGGCAATGCTAATGAAATGTCTACACAAAATGCAGCCGCTACAAGTGAACAAGCACGAAAGGTGTAGAGACAAGTTAAGCCAATAGGAGGAGGCGGACGGTCGGTCGGGTGGCGATTACAAGTATGCAAAATGAGTTTAATCATGACAAAACAAAAAGAAAACCACAAAAAATAAAATAAAAGTACGATTGCATATAAATGTCTGCACGCCAGCTAAGGCGAGATTAAATGTGGCAGTCGTAAGAGGAGGAAAAATTAATGAAAATTGAGAAATATGTGCAACAACATAATCAGTTGCAAGTTATTGCTCACCAGCCAAGTAGCAACATTCATTTCATAGTTGCATACACACATTAACATCTAATATCAAGCAATGGTACACAAGCTTAGTAAAATAGGCATGTAACAGCAACTCAATTAAGCGCATGCGTCCATACATATATACATCGGCATATAAATGTACTTAAATGCACCGTATGCATACTTGAATTTATTTAATGGCATTACGATCGTACATATCTACTAATGTGAGTATGTTCGCCTCGCATTCCACCGCAACTGTACAATTTCCATTTCAAATTGCAAATTGCTTCATGTTGAATGCATTTAAATGGCGAGCAGTTGAAGCTAAGGCAAATTGAAAAATGTCTAACACAAACCGGCGTAAATACAAATACATGCCTTCTTATATAGATTTATATGTATGTTTATATGTAAGTAAAGGCAGATAGAGTTGTGGATTTCTCGAAGCGCAACTATGGCGAATTAAGCGCCCAGTGGTGTTCCATTTAAGCAATTTGCTAATTTGCGGGAGCGCCATACGTGTATGTACCTATGTAATGTACGTAATATATTTGTATACGGTATATATGTAGGTATAATGGAGAAGCTACTACTGACAGCGTCATCAATTATGCACTGATTGAATGAGAACCAACTTTGTAATATTATATATACTCTTATGTGCATGTGCACGTGCACGTACACTTATGTATAGTAAGAAATTTCACTTTCAATTTTTGTTATTAGAAACTAAATTAAAATCCGCTTATTTAAACTGAATTCAACCTTCAAAGGTTTTTCGTCTGCCCTTTTCTTTATGTACGCAATGATAGACGATTTTGTGTTTCTACTCAGATTATGTTCACATCGCTTTAATGTAAGCAATAAAATAATGAAAATAAAAAATTGCCCACAATTAGGCGGATATTTATATAATACTTTTATTTAAATTATATGAAAATTCGTTGACAACATTTATAATGCAATTATTTTCAATTACTATGTCATAAATTTTATACATTTATTTTTTTGTAACTAACTTTTTATTAAAGCACGATTTAAAAATATGTCGGGATGAGAATTTTGTGAAATCAATTTTGATTTTAGCAGAAGACATTCCGCATTCACCAGAAAAATAAAAATTCTTTAGTTATGTATGGTATAAGGTTAGGCAATAAATTACATAAAAAAATAACTTTGAATTTTATCTTTCAATTAAAATATTGCATAACAATTAGTCAAATATTTATTCTTAATGTCAGAAAAATAAATGTTTTCTAGCGGCCTACTTTACTTGCTTTAATATTACATGACTAACTTTAGCAGTTCGCTCCACTGTTTGTCTTGTTGCTCTGCCTATATCTGGCAACATCCGATATCGACATTAGTCGCCATAACGGCCGTAATACGCTGCACTGCTAATTGGTCCAATTGCCGTTAGTTATACATATTAGTGCGAACAGAGTCGGCGCGCTGTGTGTACGAATGTGAGGTCCATTCTCATAAGTTGTTAATGAATGAATTTCTGACCGGTTACAGTGCTTTTGTTCTGCTGTATTCGTGAACAAATTAATTTTAGTTTTCACTATTTTTTATTCAAAATTATTTGTCATCCCATGAATTAATTTGACTAGATTTTAATTTAAGTATTATTCTTTTGTTTTATTATTCTGTTGCGTTGTAGTGGTTAATACACCCAACGCTTATATTATATTTCAACTTAAATTCATGAGTCATCATATACTTATATATACCATACCATACATACCTACTTGCTTCATATTATTATATTCATATATACATACGTAGCTATTTGTGTCTCTATTTTAAACAGTTAAGCGGTCGCTTTTAAAATTCCAATTTATTTAATATGCATACTTATTATTGTTTTTGGTTCCATCAAAGCTGGCTGTCATTGCTATTCTCATTTCAGTTTGGCACTGTCTCAATTATTCGCTGCTGATTTCGCAGAAATGCCAAGCGTTTTAAGCTGTTTTCTTCTGGTTTAGTTCTCATACAATTTTTTATTGATATTCTTGCTCACTTTGCTGTGTCCACTGTTTGTTTGTGTTCTTTTCCTATGGCTATGTAAATTTTATTTCTCCCTCCCTTATTTCCAGTCTTTTAAATCAGGATTAACTGCATGTTCTAATGTTGTTGTTACTATTTACAATCGCTTCATATACGTAGTGGCTGGCGATTAGCATTTGTGTTAAAAGTGTACATACACACATACACATGTGTAAATAATTCTATAATGAGTGAGCCTAACAGGCTGCTTTTGGAACGCTATAAAGCAATTGTGGTTAGCTTTGTTGTTGTCGATAAGCATTTAATTTGTTGTCTATTAGTTCTTAACAGTTGTCGCTTTGATTGTTTTGTATGCTACTGTTTTTCATGTTTGTGAACATTAATTAGGTATGTGCCTAGTTGTTGTTGTTTTAGTAGTGTTTGTTGAAAGATGTTTTGCTACCTTATCTTATACGAATTTCTATTTGATTTCGTCGTGTGCAGTATTGCTAATGCAGTAAATAAATTGTTGTGTGCACATTACATTTCACAGTTAGAATGACTTAATTAATTACAACATGTAATTCGAACCAGTGTGAACTCTTACCTGGAAATGGTATATGAAAAAGCACCATAAGCCCACACAAACTGGTTGAAACATATGTATGTATATTTACCTATACACATATAATATAAATACTCACGTATGCACTTATGTTCAAAGGTTAATAAGAGATAAGTGTATAGTATTTGACTATGTTTAAAATAGACCATGTTTGATAGAAGTAAATATTTCCTCGGAGTATTGTGAACCCTGATTTATCAAACAAGGGAATAAGGGTTAGGCTTTTTCTCAATTTCATATTTTAACAACAAAATTGTTGTTTATTACGTCTAAGGCTAATCGAGATAAATATTGAGTTATATATATATATATATATATATAAATTATCAGGATGACCGCCAATGCAAGCGATAACTTGAGTAAAGATTAAGATATCTTAATGGAACCTGGCACACGTGCTCGCTGGCATTCTGAGAAAGCAGATATTGCAGGTGGACATAATCGGATTATTGCCACGCCCACAAAATGGCGTTAAGCGAAAACTTAAAAAGTGCTCTAACTAAGCAACAAATTAGGATACAGACATGTAATTCGCTACAGGGAATCACAGGTGACCCCACCCCCTAATATGCGCAATATACATATCTTACAAACCACTAAATTGATGTGATATCAAATAAATATGCTGAGGGCAAATCATTCTAGCATCCGCTCTTACGGTGTGAAAATTGGTGAAATCAGGAAATACCCACTCGAAAAATAATGGTTATGTTGAGAACTATTAAAAATGACTTATCTCACTGGAAAAACACATCAGCAGCATTGAATTTTACAGTAAAGATGGCACGGAAAGGCTGTATATGAGTCAATGTAAAAATTGGAGAAAAATCGGAAGTGGCACTTCCCATATAGCACAATTTAAAATCCTTATGATTCTTCCACTTAACAATATATAAATCAAGCAGCAATGAAGGTATCGGAATAAAACTTTGCACAAATAGTGCCTTCAAGCTATTCCATTACATTTTCAAATATTGTCAAAATCCGACTAAAACTTTTAAAGCCTCAAGATAACGAATATGTGGTCAACTTGAATAACAAATATCAATCGTATATGAGGTATATGAGGGTTCGGGTAATTCATTGACAGATTTCTGCCATTTTTGCCACCAAACAATTGTATATTCCAGATTATATCCTCATTTAATACTGTTAAGGTAACTTACATATTGACCGATATACATGGAATAAAGGCAACCGGATTTTCGAAAATTCATATATTATGTATATGGGGCTAGGGGAAGTATTTATCCGATTCCAACCATTTTTGGCATTAGGACACATTGTTATCATATCCCTCGCTGAATTTCATTATGATAATTCACATATAGACCGTTATATACGGTATACGGTCAACCGGAAGTTTGAAAATTTTAAAGTATTAACGAAAAGTATTAACCCGATTTTAACCGTTTATGACACAAGGCCACATTATTATCAAACAAATATTTATTCTGAATTCGAATAATAAATCTCACAGATTGACCGATATTTTCAGTATCAAGTCAGTCATAGGCATGGAGGTTCCCATATTCAGTACATGGGGCCTTGAAAAGTTTGTGTCCGATTTTGACCATTTTGACATTAGTAGCAGAGAGGTGCCATATATTAATGCCACTATTTGTTCTAAGTTCTATTCCGATATCTTCGTTGA
This sequence comes from Bactrocera minax, assembly GCA_021498325.1. Taxonomy (NCBI): domain Eukaryota; kingdom Metazoa; phylum Arthropoda; class Insecta; order Diptera; family Tephritidae; genus Bactrocera; species Bactrocera minax. The sequence continues at coordinate 414,750 of JAKEEE010000064.1, read as the reverse complement.
GGCCATATTTATATGCTGTGAAGAGAAAGAATCAGATGGAATTTGAAATTGTGTAACAAGGGAAGTAGGCGCGGTTATATTCCGATTACGTCCATTTTCAAACTGTAAAATATAGATGTCAAGATAATGTTATGCAGCAAATTAAGTTAAAATCCTTAAAATATCATCCTTCCTAAGGTATGGGATTTCACCTAAAAGAGGTTGGTAGCACTGCTATTGTTATTTGTGTCATCCTTACTGTAAAATATAGTCCTTTTAACGTATTGCTTTAGTGAATTATTGGACTTTTAGTAGTATAGTATAGTATATAGTATAGTATATATATAGTAGTATATATATAGTCGGATAATACCCATGGCCACCTCCATGTTACGGTTATGTTGAAAACTTTATATATATATATATACATATATATGAATACGTATATGTATATGTTTATGTATGTTATACATTAATATATATACATACATACATATATATATTGTATATTCACACGCATCAAATTGTTTCACCGTCCTTTCAAATTTTCTAATTCTATTTATAACTTTTATAACAGCAATCATTCGTACTCCATATTATTCAGAAAAGTGACAAGTTCTTCACCATTATCTTATATACTACTACATATTTATATACCTCAGTTCGAATAGTATCAATGAGTTTCAAATACAATAAGCGCTCTTAGTTCGGTTGAACAAACACCAGCTATGTTACTGGCGATGGTTGCTGACCTGCCGATGCGTATAAGCATAAGCTGGCAATGGAGGCGAGTTGAGTCACACACATATCATACATATAAGAGCGTATCTGTCAGTCAGTTGACAAATATTTGATTGTGCGCACTTGATAATTATATTATTTCCAGGTTTTTATAGTTGCGCTATGTGGACATGCATACATATTTTTCACTTTTTATGCACGCTTGTTGATACGATTGTATGAATGTGTGTGTGTGTGTGTGTGTGTGTGGCTTTCTGACGAGTGCCACGACGTTGTGACGACTGCCGCTGTGACAATAGTTTATAAGTATTTACACAGGCAATTGATATGTTTTCGATATCATATCGCGTTCATTCTCTTATACCTTCAATAAATACATACAAAAGTGTGTTATATTTCCAGCCTTGTTGCTCCACCACGCGATCACTTGGTGCTCCTCGCATAGCCAGCTGTAGATTTTGTTATGGTCTAATGAGAATTAGTTGCTGTGTCATTATGATCGCTATGTTGCCTATGTGTCGTGGTTGTTGCCATACATCATATTTAATTATAATATTGCCAATGTAGGTATATAAGTATATATGTACTTATGTATGTATGCTCATTAAGGCAAGCTTATAAGATTGTTGTTGCTTTCGCTGAATTGATGTTTTTGTACGGAGCTCCTGTGGTACGGTTTTTATATTAGCTCCATTAAGTTGGACAATATTAATTCGCTTTATATTTAAATTTGTGTATGTACATATATACACATTAATTTTATATGTTATATCTGTGTTTGTTTACAACTTAAAGAATTCGTTTGTTCCGTTTTTATCCACTAATTTTTTAATGTTAAGTGTTTGTGTTATATTTCTTTGAATTTTTTTAATATTATTTACAATTACATATATACATTCATACACATACGTAGACATATACTATAGGTTTTTAATCGGAATTTCACAGCAGTTTGCGCAAATACTGGCTTTGATTTGCATTTAATGCCTGTTACTCGCTTAAGTTATTGCTTTAATGCTTCGTGTTATTTATAAATTAGCATGATTGTTGTGACTGTTATAAATATTGACCCTGTTCTTATCTGGAACTACGTCAATTATTTCCAGAATCTAGTCATTGTATGAATGTACTTATTAAGAACCGTAAATAGCACCCGATAAATATGTGAGCACTTTAGAAAATGGCCTAGTGGTCAATCTGTCATTCTTGTGTAAGAATTTGGTCATTATTGTAGTAAATTTTTCACCTTTACAAAAGCGATGGCATTTGAGTGTAAATTCTATAAACTTTTCAAGGGTTTCCTGTAGTTCAGAAGAGTCCGTAATAGAAGTATCCTTTGTCTAAAGAGTTACGCCCACTTGCGAAGTTACATTTTACATTGCGACAAATTTAATGACAGTCGTAGCCAGATTAATGTCATTTCAACTTTCCAGCAATTTACGACAAAACCTTCGATCTAAATTATAAACCTTATAAACGCTATTGTATTTATAACTGTCATTAGCAATAGTCTATTTCAATGATTTTATGTACATACGGATTTAATTTTTAGTTTTACCTACGCGAGTGTATCTTATGGATAGCAATACTTTGCAATCGAAAATGAATTTATGATGATGTGCCATAAATTACAACGCGAAGTTAGAAAAGGCATGAATATATATATACATATATACTTGTGATTGTATTATTTATTATTTATTATTTATTATTTCAATTTAGATACTTCATTAACGCCAATTACTGGCTGTGAATATATTTCCTTGCCAAATGTGTGCTAAGTACCTGTCACATTTGCAAAAGCATACATGAAAAGGCGCTTGTGTCTCTGTTTATATGCAAGTAGATTTATTGGCTGTATCCAGTTGAGTTTGTTAGCGTGGAATGCAATCACTTTACGAGGCAATCGCATTAATAAGTTAAACCGTATATTTACAATATACTTTGGTCTTTATTGGCCAGATCTTATATGCATATAAAAATATGCATATATTTAAACAGTATTAATTACAATTTTAACGAAATTGCTTTTGCGGAAACATGCCTAAAACCTCATATTTTTGACAATGAGATATTATACAGCGAGTTTCAAATGTTCCGATATGATCGAATGAACAGAATGGGAGGAGGTGTTCTATTTGTGGTTCACTCTTCTATTCCATCATAAGAAGTTCTTGTTCCTAATAAGGACTCATTTGAATTTAAATTCATCTGATTATTTATATTAACAGTTACCATATTTATTTAACATTATATTTTTTACCTCTCCAATCGGACTTATTTGTATATATGCAGCATGCTTCTTTTATAATTAATGTTATTTAAATAGTAAATAATACTGATTTCATAATTATTCTGGGTGATTTCAATTTACCGTATGTCTCATGTAAAGTTATCACTGATTGCATTATATCTGTTTGCACTCGGTTATACTTCAATGAGGTTTTAGAAAAATTGTCTAAGTTGAGCCCTAACCAAACTGATTTAATTCCGAACAAATTTGGTAAGTTGTTAGACTTAGTGTATGTTGATAATGCTTCAAGGTTTTCCGTAGTTTGATGTGATCCTATTGTTCGGCCAGAGGATTCATCCTGTTTTGGAAATAACTGTCGAAATCACAGGCAATTTTCTTGACAATTCATCCAAATTGTAGCTTTTGTACTCGGTTTAACAGTGCAAACGCTTACTGTAAAAAGTTGAATAGGGCACTTTTTAATTTAGCGTGGCCAGACTAAAATGGCATATAGAAATTAGGTTCTCATATTTCAATAAAACTATTATACATTTATGTGAAAAGTGTGTTCCAAAACGTGTTATTACTAAAAGAAAATGTAATAGTCCATTTTACTCTTAAGCGTTATATAAAATAAAAAATTAAAAAACTCGTGCTATTAAACTTAAAAAAAAAAATGGCTTACTTGTCGACTATTCAAAATATTCAGCACTGCGTCGACAGGTCGGATTCGGATCTAAACAAAAAATGTTATAATAATTACATTAATAAGGTAAAAAATAATATTGTAAGTAATCCGAAATAGCTTTATGGTTTTGTTAACTCCAAACGAAGGATTTCTAAATTTCCGTCCGCAATGAAATATAAATCAATTATGTCATGTGGCAATCACATTATTTCCAACAAATTTGCAGAATTTTTTAAAAGTTAAATTGCTGTACTAATTGTCCTAAAAATTTTCCTATCATTAATAGTGTCGTCCTATTACTTTAATTAATGCACCAACAATTTCCGAAGAAGACGTCTTACTTCATTTAAATAAGTTAAAATCATTTTTTATCTACGGCCCTGATATGACACCATCATGCTTCCTTAAAAATTCTGCCAAATATATCTACTTGCCTTTGACAAATATATTTAATTTCTCTCTTAAACAATGTATATTTCCCTCTATATGGAAACAGTCATTTATAATCTCTTTGCATAAGAGTATATTTGGGTCATTCTTTGAAAACTATAGGGGAATTGCAAAAATATCGGCAATACCTGAACTTTTTGAAGCTTTTGAAGATTATCACAGATCAAATAAGTTTTAATTTCATGTTCTCAGCGCGGAATTCGTAAAGGGAAATCTGCACCAACAAATTTGCTCGAATTCGTGAACCATGTATCAGAGGGTTTAAGGGAGACTAAGCATACTGATTTTATTTACACTGACTTTAGCAAAGCTTTCGATAAAGCAAATCACTCAATTCTCGTGTAAAAACTTGATCTTCTTGGTTTTCAGATGTCTATCTCGATTAGTTTTAAGTGTTACAAACTACCATTAGGTGAACAAAACTAATATACCCTGTTGCAACGTGTTGCGAGAGTGTTGCTACTAAGTACTACATAATATATTATAATATTGTTCCAAATAAGTAGTACATAATGTACAACTATAATTAACAGAGTTAATTCGATTTTGTAAACTTTTGTACTCATTAACCTGAACATTTGTCTTATAGCAGTGGGCTCATGGAACGCTATAGCGGTCTTTATGTTCTTACTTCCTCCAGTATATTTTCTTTTCCACTGTTATCTTAATTTACGGTTTTAAAATGAGAAAATTTGTTGTTCTATACTTGTACATTTAAATTTTTATCTAAGTGTGTGTGCAGTTGTTTCTTTTTGGTGTTTTTTGTTCTTTCTTCCTCTGCGAAAAGTATTCCCAATCAGGCTTAATGAGTGGCTAAAAATTTGAACCAGTATGTGGCAATGTTACATATACACTCGTAAACGGAAATACAAATAATTTATTATAAATTTCAAACCTCAAACTTGAAATCAGCTATTTAAATTTATAAGCAACGTTGTCTCTACGCCACCAAAAGTGATTAATGGATAGTTAGGCACATACGATCATATGTGTATTTTCTACAACTAATAGCACGTATTTATACAACAACAAATTACACTTTTATGAAAAGAGCACTGCTGAGATTACTCAACCACTTCCAAGCTGTTTTTGTTGTTATTTTAGCTTTTTACTTTTCATTTACAATCATTTACAATCAATACAGCACATAGCACAAGCGAGCATATTTGCTTCAACAGTTTCATAACTTGGAAACAAGTGTTTATAAATAACATACTCACTTAATTGCTAGTTAATTGGAACTGTGCCTTAGAGGCGGCGAACGAAGAGGAAAGGAGCAAGAATAAAAACAAAACTTATAAATACGCACATTACAAACTTAATGCCACTGATTAATTAGTGTATGACTGACACATACATGCACATACATACACAGATATGTACATTGCAATAATAATATTTAATATGCCGAACAGTGGAAACAGTTTGTTTATGAAACCGTATGGCTCAGCGAGCTGCAAAATGCCGTTCTAGCCACACAAGCGCATGCCGACGGCGATGAAAGCGCTGATAAGCGACCTAAGGTATTTAAAACAAGCACAAAAAGCTCAAAGACATCAAAAATAATATAAATAAAAAATAAATAAAATATGAATATATTTATTTCCATTTAAATATTTTTAAGCAAGTAATTCTGGTATTCATGCTCGGCATATTAAAGCGGCATAATGAGATTTATTATTAGCGAACTTGTGTAGAGCAATAGAAAACAAATGATCAACGAAAATATTATAATTTGCATTAAATTTATTTTTCGTTGTTTCTATTCTAAAAGTGGGCGCTTTGTTCTGTATATATGAATGTGTGTGTGTGTATATACGCGGTATTTGTCGCTTAAAAAGCATTCATGCACACTTAATAACTTTAATATTTCTCGGCGGCTATTGATTTGCGCCCATATTTCAGAATTAGCTTGTGATCATTTAATTTCATTTATTTTGCTTTCGATTCCAGTTAAGCTAATTTCAGCTAAAGCGCTAATTATACTATTGGAATTCGATTTATTGTCTTTTCTGTAGTAAAATATATGCATGTGTATATGAATGTATGTAATTAATTTCAATCTGCCTACATAGGCACATGCATTTACCATATTTATGGAAATACACAAAAAATTTTATTATTTTTGTCCACACTTATTATACAAATATCCACGAAATTCCCACAAACATTCAAAATTTTGGTCTTTCAACATTAGAATTCATCAAAGGATTGAAATAAATATTTTTTAAGTTTTGGTGCGATAATGAAACAAAAAAAAACAAAATAGCATTAAAAGTACTAAAAGGATGGTAATGATATTATTTCCAACTCGAACAATTTTTCTAACGATATTAAAAAAAATTAAATTTGTTAAATAGCATATTTTTATGCTTATCAACTTAATTCTTAAACTGTATATTAGTATATTAATATACTACAAATAAATATGTTTGGAATTTATCAAGAATTTATCAAGAATCGGCTGTTGGGGCTGCTTCTTGCTGAAAGGTGCTTTTGGTGATGCCAATTCTTTAAGAAAAAAAATTGTGTTTGAAAAAGCTGGAAAATTTTCACATTTCAAAATCATGTATTTAAAAAAAAGGAAGCCACCATAGAATAATATTAATGATTTCATTCCTAACCCCTGAATTATATTATTTTTCCAGCCTTGGTTTGCGGCGGTTAATAACCAAGTACCAAAATCAAGTGATATTTTAAGTAATCTCATTAATTTTATGATGTCGAAATTTTAAAATTTACAACTATAACAATTTGTAAGTGTTTATTCGCTTGAACCGAACTTCTGTGGCCAAGCTTTCTAAAGTCGAAGATGTTTTGAATACGAAATTTTCTGGGGTTTTTGGGGGAGGTTTTTACAACTAAAACTATTTTTCAAGTTTGGTGTTTTTGTGCCAAAAACCGAACCGAACCGGTGATCGATATTGCCGAAGCCGAAAATATTTTGAACATGTTATGAAACGAACGTCTTTTATAGACATATGATAATGTTAGTAACAAGTCAATTTGTGCTTACATTTATTTGTATTTGTGTTTAAAAGTATTTTAAGAGCGGAAATGAGTTTGCGTGTATTTACTTTTGTAATCATATAGCACTAGTTTTCCATATTTGTGGGCATGTGCATACACTTTTCCTCCCTCTAAGCATAAATGTGTATATTAAAGACATATGAGCTTTCTCGTACATATGCACGTAGATATGTACTCTATATAGCAATGTGTATATTCATTGAAGTTTATATTTACTTCTGAGAAGCGTAGTCATAGTTTCGAATTCTCATAGTAAATATACACAGGAGCATGAGTGGGTAAAAATAGTATACGGATACACGTATAACAAGTTATATTTTTGCTGACATTGTTAAGTGTCATTTCCATTCAACTGGAACAAATAAGTCGCAATAATCGTTCGGTAGTTAAACAACAGAAAATCCAAAAACATTGGGTAAGCAGTTAAACATTATTTCTGAATGGGTGGCGACGAGAACTGAAGAGTGTATTCATTCAATCTATATTAGACTATGACTGTAGAAAAATAAAATAGAAAAGAATTTTAAATTTTGAGTTATATGGAATGGGCTATAGAAGATTTCATATTTTATTTTCAGTGTAAAAACTTGGTTTTCAAAATTAATAATCCAACAAGCAGACTCATTAAATAATTTCAACAGCGCAATACACTTAAATTTTATAGACTGTATTGCTGAAGATATTTTTTAGGAATTATATATTGTAGTATAGCAGTATATATATAAAGTGGCTAAAAGTATAATTTGGTTAAATTATCTATTATAACAGTGCGAAGGTGTTCCATAAAACACCGAAAGAACAATTCCGCTAAAGAGAGGAAAATTTTATAAAATTTTTTATGAAGAAGCTATCAACACATATGCTTATGCCTTATTGTATTAATATAATAATATTTTCGATAAGAAATTAGTCATCCTTACATTTAAAGTTTATAGAATCTAGTATTGATAATTTAATCCCACCAAAATGATGTTCCATAGGGAACTAATCACAAAATAACTAGCCACATAAATCATGAAAAGTGCAAAAACACAAGTGTATTAAACAAGAAAAATTCAGTAAATTTAAGTTTACATTAGTTTATCATAAGTGAATGTATATAAATAAAATTATTTTTGTCGTTTTATACCCACGCACCTGTCTTTTATTTTCAGTGTACTGCTTACAGCTGAAGAATAGCTTCAGATGACATTTACGAGCGCTCTGCTTTGTGATTCAACGCTGCTGTTCATGTTCAATCTCTATTATAATTGTGGCACTAAATTTGGAACTTCTTTAAATAAAAGCAATTACACACACATGTAAAAGAAATGTTAAAGGTCAAAATTTATTATGCAATTGTCGAGCACCAACACAAATATTGAGTTCATACAAATGTCGAGTATACTGTTACAATACGAGCTACGCCAACGGCTCTCTCACTCATGCTGCGGCACACAAAGCGCTCCTTGAGTGCATTTTATCCTTATTTTCGTGAGCTGAATTTGTGTGTACGCGTGGGGCTTTGAATTGAGTGGAAGTGAGCGCCGTTATTTCACTGCTCTTCCAAGTTGACGAAGTCACTGTGTGAGGTTTTCAAAGTTTTTTTTTTCTTGTTGTTTACATTTGTTGTTGTTTTTTGTGAACTTTTACTTTAGTTGTCGCTTGTTAATTTATTTTTGTAACACAGTGGGCGCCTTGGGCTGATTTCATTAGATAATAGACTGCTATAGTTTGTTGTTGTTTTTATTTTTGTTGTAGCTTATTATCCTTAATTGGTATAATGAGCTGTGAGTTAATACACTTTGCTTAATTAAAATTGACAACATGGCGGGGTGCGGTGACGATTGTGGCAGATTAAATTAAATAATTATTTTTGTTATAATTGTTGTTGGTTTTGCGCATTTTCCCCACCAATTAGGTCATCTTGTTTGGTGCTTGTCACTTATTTACACCGTTTTATTTTCCCATAAACAAAATCTAATTTTTATTATAAGGTGTTTTTATTTACTTTTGTTAGTGTTTCTGCTTTGTGTCTCTCTTGTTTTTTATCGAACTCTGTAATTAGTTTCTCATTTATTGTAATTAAACAACTGTTTCGCATTTCAAAACTCTTCACTAATTGTAATCGCTTGTAATTTAATATGCATGTGTTTATTTCGATATTAAAAGCAAAAACATAAATAAATATTTTATTACAAGCGCATATTTTGATTGAGGAAGCTTTTTATTGCCGATTTTGTAGTTACCCACACACACAGACACGTATTATCTTTGTTAAAAGAATATATGTAGTGCCGTTTCTTTGCTTAGTGAAGTTAATTAATGTTGTACTTAGTTGTTAGTTTTCATAAATAAACACTAATTTGCCACGAACAGCAGAAAAATGTGCGCACCGATGGGAATATCGGCTAAAATTAAAAAAATAAAAAATAAACAAAATTCTCACGTTGATTGATTGTCAAATTGCCGTCGCTTCAATTCTCATTGTACCAATTTAACGGTTATGTTGCTTTTATTTATATATATACGTTTAGATATTTATACTTGTATTTCACACTTTATTTCACAAAACTCTTTAGCTTCATTTGACTGAACACACAATTGACATTCAGGTTGCTCATACGCCCAGGGGTACTGTGGTTATCTAAACTACAATAGTATTGTTTTGGATGTTATTGGTTTCCACAATTCTACGTATTTCATTACGCTTTCAAAATTTCACTTTTATAGGCTGCTATATACACATGTATAAAATTACAAATTATATATTATGGACATGCTCTACTTCCACTTTTTTCTTTTTACAAATCCACTACCGTCGGGTTTCGCTATTATTTGTTTTCAGGACGGCTATATCTTTATTTATTACGTTTTTCATAAATAAGTTTTCAACTGTGTGTTGCAAATCGAAATGAACTACCAATGCGTAAGGTGACAAACTGTTCACTTGTTGGATATAGCCTCGAGCTATATTTGGATTGGATATAGCAATCAAAGAAGTCTCATTTGCGACGGGTTTGAAGTAAATGTTTTTGTGCTAAAGCAGAAAAAAAATAATATTATTAATATTATTTTTAATATTATTTAATAATATTATTAATATTAATTTTGTTAATATTATTTTTGAAATAGTGTGCTTAAAATTTCTTTCATGATTCAATTTTTAGAAATTTATCCAAAGAAAAAATTTTCTTTTTATTTTATTAAAATTTAAGAAAAAGGTAAGAAAAATTTAAGAAAAAAATTAAAATTAATTGAAAACATATTACAACGTACATAAAATTAAATTGACCGCTATTGTATCAAAAAGTAAATTTTTTTTCGTCACTGATACTAGGCCTGAGCTTAAGCGCAATAATTAAGCGACCGATAAGCAGCAGATTAAATTAGCACGACAAGTGCACCGACTATACAAAAGCGACTTGCAAAAAAAAAGAAAAGAAAATTAAGAAAAAACCAACTAAAAACGATTGCAAAAAAAAAATTGTACTTCAAACACAATCAGTTTTTATACCAAATTTCCGGCTCTCCGTAAGTTCATTTAAACAATGTCACACGCCACTTCTCTGAAATATTAAAACTCACGCTTTGATTACACCAAAATTAAATGACGTCGGCAGCAACTTGCACTCACATTTGGTCACTGCAGCCGCGCACAATAACGCGCACATACACACACACTTTATTTATTTACTAAATTCAGCCAGCATTGAGTCCAGCTTTGTGTGAAAAATAACACAATGCGCGAAAAAATCCAACAGCGGTTATAGCATAATAAGTGGAAGTGGAGAAAAACAGCGCACCAACAATAACGAAACCGACACTGAGGCAATCAACGAGCAACAGTAATATCTCGTATCCGTGCGATACACTTTTTCACACCAATGCGCTTAACTAACGAATGAGATCAAACGGAGCCATTCAAATGGCAGCAAGCGACAGCAGCATTAGCAGCAGCAGCATACACACATACACACATACAAACAAACATATGCACGAATCTGTGATTGTATATATAACTGATACGAGCAAACATGCGACTCGTTATGATTCCTGTTGTTGTTGTTGTAGTAATAGTGGCGCTCACTAATAGCTTGACAAGTGCCGCATGGAGTGTGCTGGACGGGAGTGTGGTGGTGAATGGAGTGAGGGGAGCGAAGTGTTGCTGGGCAGTCGGCAGAAATGTGCCAGAGAAGGGAAGTAGCCAGATTGCTTGCAATCAATTAACGCGCATGCAATTACAGGCGGTATGTACAGCTAACTATGTACTGGGAGTAATTCAAATATGCATAGCGCCAGCTTTTGCAGCGGAGAGGGTGCTGAAGCCAGTGGATCCATTGAAATGACAACGAAAGCGCACTTTGAAATATTGCGAGTTCACATACCCAGTAATAAGTGTAATATATAATATGTATATGATAGTGTGTTCATATATACTATATGAAATGTAGAAGAATTCATTGCAACGTTTGTTTAGATACATTGAATTGATGTAGTGCATAATACTACTTATTATCTCACCGAATTATTGTGTTATTTTTAATTTGTTATCGACGACGAATGCTAATAATAAGAAACAATATAGTAAATGAGGTTTAAAGCACTTCTGAAATGGTTGTGAATTGATGTGCAAATGGACCAACTTTTGAACACGGCCATAATACTTATATAACGTCTAGTTTATTAACCTTTAAATGATATATTTATAAATTAAATCGTCGTCGTTAAATCTAGTTTCAAGCTTGATCTTCCATTTTGAGATCAATTATTTTCTACTCATCCTTCAGGATTGAAGGATGGAAATTTTTACCAAAAATTGGTAATTTCTTAAGAAAACTACGCTACGGGAAAATATAAAGAACCATCTTTCACTTACTAAGCATTAGCACCATAAACTGTAAAATATTACAAAAATGGTGGCCATGAAAGGAAACTACTTCTATATTGATAACAGTTCGGGTAGAGAAGGACATATCGGAACAAAAGAGACCGGTTCATTCCATACCAAGATATTCATGCACCGTTGCGACACCTTAAATTGATTAAATTTCCAACAACTCGTTCGCAACTTTCATAATATATAAAATTATAAAAGAATATGAAAATATTCCTAATTTACACTCCGCTTAAAAAGTATGTATTTTGCCGGCGGTATTTCTGTTACTCTTTTGGATTACGCGAAAATTCAGAAAATTTTTTAAAGCTAAAACTCCAACATTCTACGCCAATAGGTCAGTATTTATGCTGATAGGTAGATATTAAATGCGTTCAGAAACCAACCGATATATGTTTCTGGGGTTTATTCATATGAAGCCGTATTCTTTAAACATTTTTTGAGCTACACTTTAAATACATGATCGATCAAGTGAGTATCTCTATAAACCAAATAAATAACCTATCGTTTCGGTTATATTTTCCGAAATTAAAAAACCCTGTGATATTTAGTGAGCTCATGTCGATTATTCGTTCACTAAGTGTAATATATATTTGTTTTGCGCTGTTATCTACAATATATTGTACAATATATGATTACAATAGTTACAGATGAAAATTAATTTATCCGATGGCGGTATCAGAGATTTGTAAGAATATAGAAGGTTTAATTAACAGATTGCAAGAACTCTATGGAGGAAACTTATGCAGTATATTTTCAATATCTTAAGAAACTGTTCAAAATTAAAAAAAGCTTGTTGCGAGAGTATAAAAATTACAACCCAAAAACTTTCGAAGGAATATGATAATTAAGAACTCACATTCGATGTTAATTATGTTGCTAACTCTGGCACATACGCAACTATAGTGGCTTGATGTTGGCGACTGTGATGTTGACCGATAGGCCCTGCCACTGAGCCATAAATTTAAGCGAATAAAAATAACGGAGAAGGCGCAACAACAAATAATAGCATGCTTAGCGCTAATGACCAGGTTGACGAGCTTTGCTTTTGCTTTAAGCCGCCGATTTTTGTTGCTGCTTTTGTCGAAACGGCGCTATTAACTCAGCTACTGTTATAAACGCGTTTATTTATTGCGTCTTCACCCGTTTAACTGCTGCGATGAGTCGACAATGTCGACTGAAAATTGCGTGCGCGCGCGCTCTTCAACAAACCCAAGCGTTCGTGCCCGAGCAACGGTCGTCGTGGGTGTCATGTCTACTTGAATTTTTTTTTGTTGTTGTTGTGTGTGTGCGTGTGTGTGGGGGTTGAATTGGCCTTAGTGTGATTCGTGCCATAAACCCACTGTTGTGCTTAATGACTCTATATCTGCTGTGTATTTTATTTGCTGTGTATAATGGGTTAAGTGGCGTTGATGACAAAGCAATGAAGGTGATTTAATTGCGAATACTGGTCATTTAAGCGAAATGACAGACCGAAGCAACGACAGCGGCGAACAGTAGCGTTGGTCTTGCGTTTGCATATAGTTGTATGGCTGCATGAATGTGTGCACATGCATACATACTTACATACATATATATTGATGTGTGAGTAAACTAATCTGTGTATATTTCCGTTTGGCCACTGTATTTGGTTTGAGGGTGGGTTGCGCGTTAAGTTGTCGCACTTCGGTTTTGCTAGAGTGACTTGCCCGAATGTAATTAATTTGAAATGTGATTAAGTCGCACCTCGGGGGCATTGACGTAGCCGCTCATTGGCTGGGTGGGCGGCATACAATGTACTGTCGCACATATACACATGCATATGTACGTATGTAACTATGTACATATATACATTGCTGGACTGTAATTGTAGTAAGCGATGACACGAGCATTTTGATAATTTGGCCAGCAATTTTTCTTCTTGTTTTTGGCCGTGTTGTTTGCATTGAAAGCTGGATTAAATGGAATTTTCTGCTACGTGGTAATTGCCAGATATTAACGATGTGTTAATTAACTAAATTGTGTTTTTTCGGCATTTTTCTTTTCTTTTTTTTGAGGCAGCATTTGTGAAAACTGAGAAAGACGGTAGCTTTGAACGAATTAATATTGAGATATTTTTTTTGCTGTAAAAGATAAAACCTTTGGAATCAATAATGAGCTTTATACTCATAGTATATGAAAGCACAATAAAAAATTGAAGCAATATTCAATGAATTTTCGAAAATACAATATCAATATCTCCTGAATGCAATTTTATTTAATTTTTTCAGAAATTTTCTTCTTGCTGACAAGCATCTTTTTGCTCATATGGCTAAGAAATTTGATATGAAAATGGTTTCTAGTGAAAAAAAAAATCTTGCTCAGTATTCATTATTGTAAGCAAAATGTTAGCAAAATTTCTCAATTACCTAAATTGTTTAATTCCGTTGTTAGAAATGGGTAGTAAATATTTTTTAAATTTATTGTATTTAATTATTTTGTTTTTAACATATATTATATTTTGTATTTTATACTATATAATTTCACTTCAGTTAAAGTCTTTTAACTGTAAGGTATTATTTGGTAATTTGCATTGCATTACAATTATTTAAACAGAAACCACTCCGCTTCCACTTCCACTCCGCTGTTAGAAACCCGAACAACCACACATATACGTACAATAACAAACCACTACGAAAATGTATGCAAAATTGTTGATTGCTAATTTAAATTATTGCCACCGCAATTTGTTCTTTTCTATTTTTATATTTAACACCGCATTATTTTCCTATTAATTTCATGTTTGAGTGCTTTATTTGATTTTGCTTCGTGTGTGTGCGCTGACATTCGTCTCCTATTCACTGGTAATATGTCAATCCGTGGCAAAACACTTAAAATTAAAAACACAAGAAATATCTGTTTTCACTTCACAATATTAATGACACAAGCAAAATACACAAGCGGCGAAAATATGCAAAATATGAACACAAAAAATATTAAGTGAAATACAAAAATAAGCATTTAAATTGAAACGAAAAAAAACAACAAAAAAAAAAGAAAAACAAAAAAAAACAATAAACAAAAGCAAAAACATGCCAAACAAAAGACGAAACGAACCGCGCAAAAGTCGTCCAGCTAGTCAGATTATGCTAATGAGTTTCATACGCTCGATTAATGGCCACAAAACACAACACCATACAGAAGGCAATCCAACAACAATAACAACTCAAGGAACACCGAACGACGACGAAGTACCGAAACAGCGAAAAGCTAAAAACCCGCATTTGTCATACTCGCACAAACAAGAAAGCTAAACAAACAAACGTATAAACACTCACGCATGCACACATACATCGATGTGGATGTGTGCATGTATGTGTGTACGTATGTATAACAACGACTTGAAGCAATCGCTTGATGAGTGATTAATTTGAATTGCTCATGTGCGCACAGTGGCTCGGAGCACACGAGCGACCGACCGACCGGCCCCATACGTAGAATGGAGTGGAGTAGTACGACAAAGTGCTGAATATGAAAAATCGCAGAAGTTGGAGAAACAAATGATAACAATAACTGTACTAGTAACAACAACAAATGCAGCGACGTCATCAACACTGACACTGGCAACCGACACCGAGACTTAATTGAAATAGTTGGGGCACTTAATTACTTCACTCATTTTGCGCGCCATGCCACCATGCAACGGTTTCGTCTTTACACTGTCAGTAACACATTGCAGCTATTCCATTCGATTTGCAGACATCTGACTCTGTACAGTCGCACGCACACACTCGTATGTGAGCACAATATTGACAGCACAATGTTGCAAGCGACAGTGAATTAAGCAAATATATGGCTGTTGAATACACTTACTTCGGCTGCCGAATTGGCCGACTCAACTAATTTTAATTGTTATTACTGTTTTGTGATTGTTGCTGCTTTTTGTTGTTTTTGTTGTTTTTAGTTTGTTTTTTTGTTATTGTACTTTGTTCGCTTAATGTTGTTCTTATTGCCACTTACGCGCACGCGGCAATCATCAATAACACCGACGATAAAAAGCTGAAGCGTCGACAATAAGCGAGCGAGCGAGCGAGCGAATGAACGAACGAACGAGGAATCAAATATGTATCATTATTAGCAATGGCATAGAATCGGAATCGTACTGTGCCGTGCAACTATTTAACAACGACTGAATGTGGCAATTAAGCAGCTAGATACATTTACCCAAACTGTTATGGTCGTCGTCACAATCGACGCTGCCGACGTCATGCCAATTGCTGCTTGCCGCTGCCGCTGCCGCTATCACTGCAATTGTGAGTGTTGCTTCGGTCTTGCTGTTGCTTTTGTTGTGGTTATATTCATCGTCATTGTGTCGTTAGCGCTGGTAGTGTGTTATTACCATCGTTCTACTCGACTCATCGTGATGTTCCATAGTACGCAACCATTAGCCATTCGTACCCGTTCCCCAATTTAGTAAAAGCAATTCTCAGCGCTTGTTGTTGTTGCTATGGTTATTGCTGTTACTGTTGCCATTATGGTCTGCCATCCACCATATCCACCAGCAACGTCTCGGCGCGTTGCGCTCACCTCATCCGACACTCGCTCACTTCATTCACTCAGTTGCTCGCTCATATTTCAATGAGTGTTACGCGCGCGCCTGTTTATTTGTTTGTCGCACATGAATTCCCCGCCCCTGCGTGTGTGTGTGTGAGTGAGTGCCCTCATAAAAATATTATAATAATTACAATAATGTGTCTTAATATAGTTTGCACACACACACGCACATAAAGCAGCGAGAAATTTCTTGGTTTTTTTATGCTGTTAGAGTCAGTATCGTTGTTGTTGTTGTTGAAAGCATAAATTGCTCTCGTTGCTGTTGAAAAGCGTTAAATTGAATTCGAATGAGCGCAAACATCAGCTGCAGTACTTATCATGTTATAAGCAACATTTCAATTTGCTTCGCAACAATGTCAGCAACATTTGTTGCACAGCAAATGTATACAACCCAATTGAATGTTGATTACTGTGTCTTTTTATAGCCAGAACGGAAACTATTGTATTGGTATTTTCTGTGTGTTTGCTTGTTGCATTTTTATTGTATTATCGCTCAATTGTCTCCATTATGACTGCGCCTTTTTGATGAACTGTGTTGATTCAATTTGGCGATTTCAATTTTATTGCGTTTTCAATTTCAACTTCATTCTTCTTGTCAAATTGCCTAAATCATGTGCAGGGTTGCCTCGTAAATTTTATAATATTTTTTGAAAAGGATTCGTTTCTTTCATATGAACACTGAACGACTAATGAGATATTAAGTTCAAAGTGTTGTAACTTATTTCCGAATACCAGGAGGAAAAAAATAAATGTTTAAATATATGATGGGCTGCACTACTAATACTACTAATTAATACCAAACAATATTTCAGCACATGGTGGAGCAAAAACATAAAAATTTGCCGAACAAGTTGCATTAATATCTTATAAATATATACGTTGTTTTCCAAAAAGGTTCGAGGGGCGTCACATAGCCACAGATAGGCTTCACAACGCCTACCGAGTGCAGCCATTTTTACAAAATATATTCTTTCCATTATAAGCCGAGAACCAAAAATCAGCCACTACAGTCGGTGTTTATAACGTGAAAAGAGCAGGAACTAATCGTCTTGCTAAAGGAGGTTTTCAGTCAAACTAGTTCTAGTACTGACCAATGGAGATATGTTCTAGATGTGCCGCGTCCATTTATTTTCGAATTGTATGCCAGAGAACCACCAGCCTCCGGCAACACTTCTCTTTATTGGCACGAAGATATGTCGCAGAGAGCTTGCGCTTAACAACCGGTTATCTCACACCAGGACGCTGCAGAGATGTATGCTCACATACATATGTGAGTGTGCACTTCCTGTCGCATGTGTGAGAGTAAACTAGCTGTTGGCAACATTCCTCTCTTCTACATCCCTTTTCTTTTTCTCTTCACGGTTGTTCTGCACTTTCGTTGCCATTTTTGTTGCTGTTGCCCCCAGTGACAATGGCATTTAATGATGCTCCTCGCATTACGAACATTTCCAGCAGTTCAATAATGGATTATAACGCAGTTGACACACTGTTACATTGCTTTTGTCTGTTCATTTCTCCTGCCACTATCTCAAGCTTCTCCACTAGTGCACGCATTATTTCACCCCATACGACGCGACGCCCTTGCCGACACTTATGCATGCATTCACTTTTTATTACACAATAAATGAATGTATGTATATGTAAGCCTTCAGTTCAGCCAGCAATTCGATTGCCTCTCCACTTTGCTGCTTGATTTATACTTGTTGTATGTTTGAAGTTTATTGTTGTTGTTACGTTGCATGATTGTTTCCCTCCTGAATGAAAACGAAATATGTCTATACATATATATATATGAGCGGGTTGCTTAGTTGCCCAAGATACTCAGCTATTTCCAGTCATAACTCATAAGTGTTTACGCTGATATTATTTCTACAGATACTCTTACATACAAACAGGCATTTGGATATTTTATTGCTGTTCGTTGCCTTAATTCGTGATAATTGTATTTGTTTTACTTAACATTGCTGGCGTTAATAGTGTTTACATTATTTGGTTTTTGTTGCGCGGCTTTCGCTACTTCACTTTCCGCGCTACGTTCGCTGCTTGCCGCTCAATATCAATTCAGATGTTCTTTCCTCGAGTAGATATGTATGTATGTACATATGTACTATTACATTCTTCCACTCGCACTTCGTGCTTCCATCATTTTAATGTGTTCGCTAATTTGATCTCTGCCATGCTGGCCTCTGCGCTCGCTTCGTGGGTGCGTGGTGTAAGCAGAGCCTTAATGACGCCTGGAAATGCTGGTAATTTGGTGATGACGATGCCGATGGTGGAGGTGGTGTATTGTTCGTTAAATGAATTGCAGTTGAAGATTTCTCTGCCGCCGCTTTTGGTGTTTTGTTTTTTTTTTTTTTTGCTTCTGCTCGCTTCCTTTCTTTCGAGCGGGTGGAACTAATTGATGAGGTTGATTAAACTGTTTCTCGTCTGTTTCGTTTCTAGAAAGATGAGGGCTGCTGAGTGCTATTTGAAATAATTAATTGAATTGAATTAATGTTTTTTGTTCTGCACACGTAAATGCCTGTTCATTTTCATGAATTCGACTTCAGGATTTCTCAATGAAGTTCTCCCATGTAATTAATTAATTAGCGAGTATTGGATGTCTAGACTAGTGAGAATTAGAGTTGACCATTTCAGTTGAATTCTAACCATTCTGATTTTGATCTAAGGTAAAGTCACAGATTACTATCGATTGCCCGTTAAGGAAACGACAAAAATATGCATATCAAATTAATATTAATAATAATAAAGAACCTCAATTTGGAAAATATTTGCCGAGAATGCTGCAGTCAAGTCTTTAAATCGACGAAAGAAATTGTGAGATATATTATTTCTTTATGAGAGCACAGTTTTGCAATTAGGTTTAATGTATTGTAGTTTGATATTATAATTTATATACTATAGTCTGAAATCACCTGCTGAGCGCGCATCCCATTTTGAAATGTCAAGATTTTTTCTCGGCAAAATATTATCGATAACTGTATCCGACAAAAAATTTCTCGTTTACCCACTTATAAGCCATGTTCATTAAGATGCAACGATGTCTGGATATAATATATATATACAATTCTTTATCCATGATCTTATAAAGACATTATGATGGCAGGCTATCCATTTATAATGGCTATTTAATTATACATATAAACACCAATGCTGTAACCTACATTACGTCAACCATTTTTCATCCATCAATAAACTGCCCACAAGTAGGAAGTACAGTTTTACAATTAAAAATTTTTAAGTAAAGTTTCAAAGCAAAGCCTCAAACTTTTTAAATACATTAAACGTTAACAATTAATTAAACCAATTTTGATTGTTCGCCAATCACCATTTGTGGAATTCAAGGCTGGGCGGCCTAACCATCTGAAAACATCATTTATTATGTTGTTACATTTCCACATGCAAAATATTTATGCATTATTGGTTATTGCTATATAAATGCGCTTAAGTATTTAATGAGCTGCAAATACCAGCCATTTTATTATTCAGAATTTAAAACGTGAGGGAAGTGAGTCAGGGAAGACGAAGCACTCTTCAAATGCGTTGAACTAATTAAAATAATTGAATGCCGTGAATTCTTGGCCAACATAACAGACAATGTGAGGAAATCAGCGCACGGACGGCTTAGAACACTGTGCGTCAAGTGCTGAGCTGAGCACTGCTGAGTTCCGAGAGCCCACTTTGCTGCGCCGCAACATGTTTTACTGCGTTCTAGACTATTTTGCGTAGTTTGTTGCATTGAGTGACTCACAATGTGGCCAAATTAAGGAACTAATTAAAAGTGCAGTCATCACGGCACTGCTTTATTTGATTGTTGGCCTCATGCCTCGCGGCAGGCGGTTACTAGCAGCGAGTGCTGGCTCGCTGGCTGCTAGTCGTTGGTGGCTGGCAATTGACTCGTCGGAAGCGGTGGCGGAGGGCAAATCTCGTAGCTTATTAAGAAGAATCCCATTTAACTATAACGGTGCTTGTTGTCGCGCTTTCAAATGTTCTTTTCAGCATTTGTGTTTTTGTGCAAATTTCAGTTTTCCCGCACGCACACGCCACACACATACCAACATATATACAAGCACAAACTTGTACGTTTATGTATGTGTTAAGTGAGTGTATTCTTTTTGTTACTTGTTTTCGTTCAGCTTAATTTTAATTTCAATACTTCGCTGCATGCTCCTAACTCGTACGCTGGCACCCCGCACAAGGCATTTGCAAGTGCCGAGTGGAAAATATAATTGATGATGCCGAACGTGAACTCGATGCCCTTTTAAATATCATCAGCATAAGAAACTAACGAGCAGAGCACGCGAGCTGCGGTCGACGCGGCAGCGCACAGTGCCATGGAAGCGGTGCAGTGAAGGAAGTAAACTTGGTTGTGTTAAAAAGGGGGAATGGAGGGCGATGAAGAAATAGAACATGAAGTGTAAGTGAACGTTAACAAATATATACATGTATACATATTTATGGACATTGCGACGCGCAGCCACTTAGTGAAGAATTGAGTAGTGGATCCGTACGTACTCATATATTAAGGCAGCAGTAAAAATGAGCATGCCAAACGAACGTGTAAGATAAACTCCAACAACAATTGCAACAAGAACCATATCCCATAATAACATCAAGTGAAGATGACAGCGCGCGGAGGCTGCAAAAGCGCGCATTAACAACAGCATCATTAGCAGCAAACGTGCCTACAATTGCTCACTTTGCAAAAGCAAATAAATACCGAACGCACGAGAAAGCGTCGAGAGAATGCGAGTATGAAAAACACGAAATGGGAGCGAGTGAAGAAGTGCAATAGATGGAGTCCGTTGTCACTGTTGTTGTACAGTGACAGTTTTTAAACAAACCAAAGACAAACCGATATGGTCTCAATATTTCAACATGGTTCAAGTGCTACAGTCATAAATTCTATTGTTGAAACATAGGCATTTTCAAACTTTTGAAAATGTCGCCTTGCTATTTGAAGGTAATTGAAAGCATTGTCTTTTACATCCCCCTGACATAATAGCAAAATCACATCTGCACCACAGTAAGGTAATTGAGTGCAAAAACAAGTCCTTCAAAGAAGTTAACAGTACATTTTTAATGCTAGACTATTTTGTACAAATGCATATATCTGATGTATCCCTTGTACATTTTCGTCAGATTATTGCAATATACCTTTATTACCGTTACTTAAATTAAGACACTAAAGTTGCTCTTTAATATAAAATATCTAAATTTAAATGTTTATTAATTTTCCTTTTAACTGTGTTGGAGTTTTCTTCTACTTCCTTTTAACTCCAAGTTTTATCGATAATTTGTTCTGTGTGTTAGCTCCACCCATCTGTAAATTAATCAATGAAGCAATTCTAGATAATTTAATAATATATTTATCACTTGGTCACTTCAATATTGCGTTGTACGTTAAATATATTCCATTTACATATATGTATACACCAAAAACTATTTTATAGTATAGTATAGAAAATCTACTTCCCAAAATTATAAGCAACGTTTCTTTGGGTATAAAAGTAGTAAATCTACTTAAGTAAATTTCAAGAGCATATTAATATGAGAATAACAATAAATTAATATATTAATAAATAAATCTTTCCAACAAGATTTGTATATTTCAAATGAATCTTCGAATGGCCCTTCAATAATAAATGTTTTCTACTAGAAGTTACGTTTTGAAATATTTCCTTAGAAGCTATTTAATTTTAAAGTTTCATATCCCAAAAAGCTTTACTTTATTTATCATTCAAATAAAAATCTTCAAAGGTTCCAAATTGCAATTAAAAGCAATCAAAGTTTCTACAGTGAATACCTTAAATTATACTTATTCAAATTATTATTAAAAAAGAATTTTCACAAAATTATCAAAATAAATTAAGCACCATAAACTGAGTATTTTATACACTTTTTACACTTTTAGAGTTATATAAAATATTTGTCAAACTAAGTTTTAAATAACATATAATATATTCAATAGAGTCTATGTCTGCCTCAAGGCACTATACTTAACACCTGAGTGCTTTTCAAGTATCTACATACGTTCATATGTATTTTCTCTTAACCAAAATAGGCATAAACATTACTTCTTTTCATTAACCCAATATTTTTTAATATTTTGCATTTACCAAAATTAAGCTCTTAATTCCGTTACTCAGCTGTAGTATTCAGTCAACTAATCCCGTTTGTATTTTTTAATTTTTTTACTTCAACCGTCCCACTGTGCGTTGGTTGTTGGGAATTGGATGGACAAATATGAATTATGTGTGTAGAACTGGAGCGACAAAGCTGCCGCAAGCTTACGCCTTAGCTAACGTCTGGTGGCGAGGTGTGTAGAGATGATGGCTGATTATAACAACATGAAATAAACTCGTTAATGAAGTAATTTAGGCACACTTGCAGACAGTATGCTGCCCCTGCCAACGGATCGCACACATGCATACGAAAATATTTATTTGTAGAACCAGTTGAGAAGCATTTTAAAGAAAACAATCATAAAAGTCACACTCGATTATAATTGATGCAATGAAGAAATATGTGTAGAAGGAATTTGAAATAGTTCACGCTCGAGGTATGGTTATACGAATGGAAAGACAAACTGTGGAATGAATGGATGGTAACCAAGAACGAACTGTTGGATGAGAATGCACACGATGGTTGGCCTCCGAGCTTTTATTTACATACTTATACATGGATATTTGTATACATATTTGTATACACGGATGTTAGGATTTGAAAAAGTGATAAACTTACATATGTAAAACTTATCAGTTTATGAGTTCGATGCAGCTTTCCGAGGAATATTTTGATAGTGTATAGAATTTCAACCGCAGATTGCGAAAAATGAAATATTAGGCTTTCGTACTAAAATTAAGGAATCATTCGTAACATAAGACTGTAGAGCCACGCGTCCTAGCAACTCATCTGCGCACACACTCACACACACCAATTTTCTTATCCTGCCATGCTGCAATGCGCACAACAAAAGCGGGCTACCGACAGAATGTTGCGCGTTACGTTATCGACATCGCTCGTAAATAATAATAACAATTGTCGTCGTAATACAATAATAATACGAGAAATCCTCCGAAACGAGTAAAAGACACGTAGAGTTTAAGTGTCAATTCACAACTGTGTGGTTGGCAAATAACGAACGCGAACTTCCGAGTCAAGCGATGACAAATCGACGACGCCAGCGACAACGAAAGCGACCAAAGCAACAGCAACAAATGGCAATGATGATGGTGGTGGTGAAGACGATTGCCACAACAACTACATGGACATATATGTATCTGCATATGTATGCTTGTTTGTATAAATGCGAGTGTGTGTGTGGCAACTGTTGTTTAAAATTGACTCTGCAACGTGCAGATGCAGCCCTGTTTATGCAATCGTGAGGCAGACAAGTTAGTAAACACCATTGCCGGCTTAGCTGGCAAATTGAGTGCGTCGTTAAAAGGACTGCAAATTGTGCACATTTGTAGTATATGTATGTGCGATGTGTATGTGTATGTATATGTATATATGTATGTTTGTGAAATTCGAAGACGAGTGTAAGCAATAATAACTGACACAATATTGTTGCTGTTGCAACACCCGACGTAGCACGCAATATTTCATTATATATATACATACAAATTAAAAACTAAGTAATAACGATTACATCGATGAACTTAATTCGCATATGCATCTGAAAACTAGAAACATTTGCATTAAACACAAATCGTTAGTAAATTGAATATTTGTTAATGAAGCGAGTTCATTAAAACACATAAAACAAAATAATAAGAAAATTTTTTGTGCAAATTTGCCAGTTCCAAAAAGCAATTATTCATATGATATAATGTATATATATAATAATATGGATCTTTTGGATGAACTTTGTTTTTTTCTAACATGTTGTGCATTTCAATTATTTATGTGTGTGTGTTATATATTTTATTCTAAAAACTTTGCTGAGCCTAATCTTCTATCTAAGGTATGCTTCTCGATGTTACTCGACAAATTAGGATACTGCATATGTACTTATCTCAAGCCGCCTTCGAACGACTAAATGTATCTTCACACTGCCACGTACCACCTACAAATTGAAAGCAAAATTCGGTTTTTGATTTATGAAATACTGAGAGCTTTATTCCCAGCATGAACAAAAAATTAGCTCTGAATTGAGATAATGTGAACTGAATACTGATACTAATAGTATCAGTTGTTTTTTATCAATAGTTGTAATTGTTTGCGTCGAACAACGGCTTTTTGTATTGATAGAAAACTGGGATGAAATCCGAGTACTACTGAGGAGTTGGATCTCTAATCAGTACCCAGTGGTTAAAAGTAGATGGCTTGATTCCTATCTTTCATTCATTATTACCTTATGCTATTAATTACAGGCATTGCTGTTAATTTCCAATTCTGATTCGGAATTTAGGAATCTTTTATCTCAGAAGTAAGATTTCTGAGGATGTCTGAAATTGTAATCAGGTTGCTGCGTACTCGAAGAGAATTTTTAAATTTATGGGAATAATTATTTTAAGATTTTAATATCCGTAAAATTTTTTTAAACCCCGATGGGAGGAATTATATCCCTTTTTTTATAATATGTCTGCCTTGGATACTTGGAATTTGGGATATATAAACAGGAATAAATAATCATAAATAAATGCCGCTTTTATTTTTATGCAACATACAAGAATATAAAATTTTTGAAGATGCTGAATAATAGAAGTCATGTTTTCTCTCCTTTTAATCCTAGATCTTACTTTTTACAGCTATTAAACTAATTTTATCGTATAGCGCAAATTTTTATGAATAATATTTACACGGATGCCAAAGATATAATTTTCCTAGTTTTCCTACTACTAAATCACTGGCTCGCTTTTTTTACGGAAAATTTAGAAAGTACAATATGTTATTTAAAAATTTCTATAAATGATAGAAACAATTCTTTCGTCCTAGAAATATACATTTATTCCTAATATCTGTGTATATGCACATACAGAGTACAAAAATATTTGAAGTCTTTTGAAAAAATATTTATTTAAGCATATACATATGTAAAAGTGTGTGTGTGCTAAATTAGCTGCACTCAATTACTGACCCTTTTTTCGTCGTTTCATCGCTCAAATTACAGCCACGTTTATAAAGTTATTATTGTTACTGTTGTATTTGTAAATTCCCGCTATTACTCAACAACGACATAAATCTATTTGAGATATTAACACTTAACTAAGTCTTTGGTGAGGCTAAACTGAACTGACTGAACTAATTCACATATTCGCTCTTACATCCATTTTCTCTCTCTCTCTCTCGTACTAAATTGTGGCTCTCTGTGCGCAAACTCTGACGTTCGTCATACAAACACTGACTGGCGAATTAAATTTCAATTTGCTTATTTTTTGAATTGAAATAAATTCAACGGCAACAATATGTTGCTGTATGTAGTCAGTAGAGCAGCTGCAAGCGATGACAACAACATATACGCTAAATGGAATTTATTCAAAAATGAAATGAAAAACATCAAACATACACTAGCAACTTGGCTTTCCTCGCTTCGATAACGGGAACGGTTAGTTGGCTGCCTGGTAAGTGTGTGTGTGCGTGTACTCGTGAGAGTATAAGTAAATACAAATCATTTTAATGGATATCGTTTAAAATTTTATTACCTCAGCAACATGTTGCTGAACTTTTGTATATATGTTTCGTTGCACAGTTGATGGCAAGTGGTGTAGCAACATTTGGTTCATTCATTGTATGTGCGGGTAGTGTTGGTAAACATGTTTTAAAATTTAAATAAATAATTTTTTTATTATAATTATATTTAAATTAAAATTATATTCGAAAAGGGTGCTCAGCAGGTAGCTGAGTTTGTACCTTTTACACTCTACGAAATAACTTTCTCTAAGATTAGCTTGTTACAACGTATATGATTTTTTCCAGAAACAACTTTCTAAGGGCACAACTGTGGAGAGGTGCATGCGCGGTTTTAAAAGTTTTGCGAAATGGGTGGGTCAAGGTATGTCGATCAAACAACGTAGAAAATTGTCTTTTATTATTTCATGATATGGAATGAAAATGGGTGGAATTGGGCAATAACGGTCTCCACCCCCATTAATCGGTAATTATTGAATCTACACAAAACGCGGTAACTGCTTAAATATTTATATCAGAATTGTTAAATTTAACCTTAAGGATGATACTCCAAATCTAGACGCAGCTCACTAAGTTTTGCAATGGCGTTACATAGCCCACTTTTAGATTTAACTCCATATTTGAACAACTATTAAACCAATTCGAAGCAAATTTAGTATATAACATATTAAAAAAAGGATATAAACATATCCTTAGATTAGGGCGAAATCGACACAATTAAGTGATCACATTGACATGAACACACCGTAGTTTAGTGTCGAAACGATTTTCGTTATTCCAATTTACTTTATGCCGAATCGATTAATAAGTATCTTAATAAATATAATGGCTTAATAAATGATATCATTAGTATACTATAGTTGAATGTCAAAATTAGATGAAATTGGTGGATGCTTTGATTTAGCCCTGATCTGCTTAATATAGAAATATCCTTCAGTTCAGATCAGTTCAGATGATTTTTATTTTTCATTCTAGATGATTTACTATTTGCGATTTACAAAGGACGCATCACATGTTTTGGGAAGTAGATTTAAGTTTTATTTTTATTGACTGACAGATGACACATGACTAAACCAGTAAATTTAATTCGTTTTGGGCGGATTAGACTATAGTACCGAATGCTCGATTTAAATATTGTCAAAGATATAACGAAAGGTTGCATTAAACAAATTTATAAATAAATTTAAGATTCATAATTAATATACATAGATGTAATCAAAAATTGTAAAAAAAAATATTTCTCCGAAAGCAAACAGTGTCTCATGCCAGCAATGAAATGTTAGATACAGCCAAAGCACTCTAAGTCATGGTGATTTCTCTCAAATTAGTGATTAACTTATAAAATCCAAATGACTTCTGGATTACATAGAAATGTCAACACTAATAACAACTTAGACTTATGTACACGCAAGTTTTTCTATGCTTCTATTCAAAAGTACGACTAGGGCAGGATTTCAGTTGCAAACATTACAACCTGACTCTTTCAGGAGGAAGCTTGTGCACATACTTTGTATCGTCATATTGGAAGTGCTTAAGTGTAAGGTAGAAATAACTGCACGAATAGTTAGTAGCAGGTGAAGATGATGATGCAAATGTGGATAATGATCATTACTCGAAGCAATCTCGGCGCATATATATATGCACATATAATGATTAGGTGCACGCATACATTTTCATTCAAACAAAAGAGCACAGCGTGGATCATATATTACTATCTAGTTCTGCGTAAGAACATTACAAACATAGCCCCCACTTGCCCCACATACCCTCATTCGAGACATTGCATCTGTCAAAGGCCCACCCACACTCAAGCGCAACAACCATCGTTCACCGCTCTTCTTCGAAAAAATTTCGCTGGCTTACACTCCGAGACTTACTGCACCTTCCTTCAGTTTTTCACTTCGGTCTCGCTGTCGACCAAGAAGCTCTCTCTTAGTTAGTTGTTGATACATTAAATACTTGTTAGAATAATTTTTCTACTACACTTTGTGCACCAATTTGCTTGTAGTCGTTATGGCAGCGTGTGTGTGGATATATTCATATTCGTATTTATGTATACACTCGTACGTTCCAACAGGCTTGGCAATTTCAGACAGCTAAAGCAACTTCACCAGAATTATTTATTCTCAGCATTGATGTGCGATGGCAAAGTTAACTACTTGCATAAGTACTTGTATTCGAGTACTTATTTTGATCATTGTTGATTTTGCATTCGCCGTCACTGCTAATGTGACTTCCACTTAATAATGGTGTTCGAAAGCATAGAAGTTTTCGTTGGTTGTTTTTGCACCTAATTTGTTTACTTACTGATTTGCAAGTGACAACTGCAGCTTTTGCCAGCGCCTTTAATGTAGCTCTAAGCAGGTAGCAGCTGCTTAGCAGAGCTGATAAGTCTTCGTTATGCTTGGGGTGTGATAATTGTCGAGGGATACATGCGGGCGTATATATCTATGAATGTATAAATATAAATCTACGTATTTAATCTAAGCTCCATTAAAATGTACATCACATTGTCTTATCTGAAAGGTAGATGTTCATGTTTTGGATACGTAATAACTACTGTCGGAAAATCTCTCACTCCGTTTGTTAAAAACATGTACATATATGTCGAAAAAATAATATTAATTGCTTTCCAGAATATTTTTAATCTTTTCTGAATCCAAACACATATTTAAATTTCAAGGGTATACTATTTTATAATCTCGTAATAAACCTGTTGTAATACTGATCTAATCTTAACTCTAAAGGTTATTAGTAACACCGAAATTAAGGTAATATATTTCAAGTAGCACAAGCGCTAGATTGATTACAAGGTTATATACCTTAATGAACACCCTGGTGACGTATTCTCCGGCACTGTGAAATTGTTGGAATTGCATACGGGCGGATTCGACCCAATGGTACGTTTACATAACAGCGTCGTTCTCAAATGCATAAAGTTCTACAACATAGTCCCTCAATAAGATTATTCAGTTAATATTAATCCATAAGTTGAATATAAATATCACAGAGCTATGTCAGTCCATTCTACAGATATGTTAAATTTGATTATGTTGTTTAGTTCAAAAATGGACAAAATTTGACTTCAACCCACTTTCACCATAACATCATTTTGAATGTTATCAGATTACTGCACTTTAGCTCAAGGCATCAACAAACCAACAACCAACAATCGAAATATATCCTGGCATAACTATTATATATTATTACCAATGGTGCCTGATTGGTGGCCATTATAAACTATATATTTCTCGAATTTCCAGTGTGTAACTTTTGGCGTTTGTTCGAACGTTTTGCATATTAAATGTTTAGATTCCTCAAGAGTCAAATGGTACTATGCTTAGCTCCCATATAACAACATTCTTAAAAACTACAAAACTTGTTGCACATTTTAATACTAGCAAAGACAAACTTAGCGACAAAGATCCGTAATTACGGCTTAATGTAAATAACGTAAAACATACGAAAAGGACCTGGCAACGGACAATTTCAAACTTCTTCTAAGATGTTTCTTCTTCTTTCCTTTCGTGGAAGGATCCGAGGTAGGGAAATGCTTTCAGGTGCTGCCATAACTTCATATTAAAAACTGTTGCGGAAGATTTCAACATTCATTATTCGACGAAATTGTCAATGGATTGCAATCATATTTGATATCTTATTAACTTATATTACAGGCCATATACTCATGTACTTTCGTTGCTATATTTTGCTTCGTGTTAGAGATATTTATATTAAAATCTACCAAATTAACTCGAAAGTGATATATGCTATACAAATTCAACTAAATTGACATAAATGAAAATATTAGTTACATGAGGGAAAAGTAAACCGGAGAAAAGAACACCATTATATTGGGAATATGGGGCTTAAACCACGGTCTAGATCGGTTTCATTCATATTGGGCGCGAAATCACATTGTGTTTAAGAAAACATGTCCACTTAATTTCATTAAAATATCACATATATTGACCAACATAAAAAGTTTTAAACACTCCTGGAAAGTCGGGAACCATTATATCGGATATTTTTGGGCAAGGTCTGAACTGATTGCATTAACTTTTGGCATTAGTCCACTATGCTAGAGAACATGTTTCCACTCAATTTTATGCAGATAACTCACACACTGACCGACATATTGGGCATAGAGACTGTTAGAATAACGAAAATCATTAAAGTTATTATATAGGAGCTGATATAATTTGTTTGACGAATTTCACAGATTTTCGAAATTAAACTATGATATATCCAATATTATTCGTTAACTTAATTTTGCTAAGATATCGTACATATTGATCGATATATGCGATGTGAGCGGTATATTGGGGCTAGGGGTGGTCGAGATAAGATTTTATTAATTTTTTAGATCACGACATATTATTACAAGGAAAAGGTGCTGTCTGACTTTCATTAAGATAGCTAACAGATTGACCGATATACATGCTATAAAGTCAACTGAAAGTGTGAAATTCTTATATTAAGTATATGGCGACTAGGCAAGTATTTAACAGATTTTATCGATTTTAAGCACACGGACACACAGAAAGAGACGCTCTATAATTTTCACAGAGATATCACATATATTGATCGAAATATATGGCATAAAGTCTACAGGAAGTTTAAAAAGATATATTAGGTATATGGAGGCTAGAGGAAGTATTTACCTGATGTTCCCCATTTTTGACACAAGGACACACATGATCGGGATATGAAAAGATACTCCTTGAATTTCATTAAGATATCTCACAGATTTGCCGATATTTTCAGTAGAAAGTCAGCCATGGGCATCGACGTCCATATATTGGGCATCTGGGGGCTTGAAAAACTAACTGCCGATTTCAATAATTTTTACGTATGAGATGGCACATCTTAAAGCTACTATTTGTACGAAATTTCATTCCAATATCATATTTGGTGCTGAATTTATGTACTTTAGTATGAAAGAATCAGATGAAATTTAAAATTGTATTATATGGGAAGTAGGCGTGGATGTTATCCGATTTCACCAAGAATATAATGTCATGTACGAAATTTGGTTGAAATCTATATGGCGCTTCCTGAGAAAATGGAGAAATGGAAAGTCTCTTAAAAATGGGCGGTAACACCCGCTATAAAAATTTTATACGGATTCCTACGCATTTTTTCTGTACCATCTTTACTATAACATTTCATGTGTCTGACGGGTTTCTTCAGCAAGTTAACGCACTTTTAATAGTTTTCAATATAATATTTGTATGGGAGATGGGCGTGGCTATTATCCGATTTCACTTATTATCTCCTCTGTATGAGGAGGAGGTAGAAGGACTTGTTCTGATTAAGTTTGGTTGATATAGCTGCAATGGTTTGTGATTATGGACATGTGATATGTACATTAAACTTATACAATACAATTTTAAAAATACAAACAACATAGGTGAACAAACCCATTTTATTCTTTCCAATATGTTGCGAGGGTATAAAAATGTTCAAGTTGAATGACGACTATCCCTGCTTCCCCTGTTGCATATTTTTATGGTGTTTTAATGAGAATATGTTAACATATTATGATACAATTAACAGATCAATCGTCATCTCAGCAGTCGAAATTTAATATAAACAAAGCGATATTGTCTGTCTTTTTTGTCTTTTTTTGTCGAAGAGTACTTTCTTTATAGAATATCAAAATCATTTGTATCTGAACCTTGAACAAGGATTATTTTCTCAAATATTTAGTTTATATACAACAGCCAAATTGTTGAAATTCAAATGTGGGCTAGTCCAGATAGTGAAAATTAATCTGTAGAAAATAGAAAACCGGCCTTAGAGGGGGCTTCGTTAAGTCAAATAAATTTAGTCCCTATGACATTTGTTCATCGAATTGCTTACGGATTTATTACCAAAATTATTGTAACTTAAATGAATATTTCCACTTATAATCCTTATATTTATAATGTCTAAGTATATGGCATTCCATAAGGAGCTGACGGAATTCATTTATTTCTTATTTTTATTAACGGTATAACAATTATTATTACGGTATTAGTGTACAATTTCAATAAAAACTTAGATGCACGTACATATATACTAGGGGTGTTCAGAAAATAACGGGAATGTTCTTCGACTGTGTTCTTCGACCTTAATGGCATAACTTTTGTCTCAAGTCCAAATGATTAATAAGTACCCCTACATACAAGTTCAACGCCGTTTGCGTGAAGCAATCTGAAAAATAAAAAAGCACCCGGATTTGTGGGAAAACAATTCATGGCTTTTGCTCAAGTCTACTCACACTTCCATGCTTGTTTGTGAATTCTTGGCCAAAAGCAATACTGTAACGATGCCACAGCCTCAATATTCGCCAAACATGGCTCGTCACACTATAGATGACATTAAAAACGCATTGCTGAAAGAGCTAGAGGCCATCCCAAAAATCGAGTTTGAGAACTGTTTCGGCGATTGGAAACGCCCTGGCAGAAGTGCAAATTATCCAATGGAGACTCTTTTGAAGGCAACAACATTAACGTAGATGAATGAATAGAGGTTTTTCTCAAAAACCAATATTACCGTTATTTTTTGAACACACCTCTTACCTGACGTTTCCCTGACATATTGCGCTAGTTTAAATGGATGAATTTTAGCTATTGTTTGGTTGGTTTGAAAATTTTCTATATCAATTTCATAGTGTGAAGCCTTAACCCTACCAAGAACCAAGTCTACGGAACCATCAGAAGAGATATTATTACTAAGTTTACTGAAACTAAAGTAAAGTGTCAATCCAGTGCCATTGAAAATACACTTTTGGGTAGGTATGTTGCATACACTTTTGTAATAATCTTTTCTAAATATTATGCATATACTACGACTTATGTTTTTGAAATCACTCCATCATCGAGGTCACTGTTGGCTTGAAACTTTAAAAAATGGAACTACTGATGGCTTCGACAGAGTTTTTACAAACTGAAAATATTGTGATGTAACTCATGTCCTAAAGCTCACATATAAAATAAAAATTATAGATGAAATGTCGAAATTAGAGACACTCTAGCATAAGAGAGTGTTCTCCTTCTGGCAAAAGGCGCTCTAATAATTAACTACAAAAATATGATTGTAATTGTAATAATGGAGAATCATTTAACGGCTATGTGAATGCATGTACATATGTAAGTATTTATTAACCAAATGTAATATTTCAATACACTGTAAAACATATCAACTCACTTTTCAAAATCAATGAGACATGACAATACCGAAAATGCTGCAGCACACAGTCCACTTCAAAGGCGCTGAGCACATGCGGAAGCAGTGCC
Organism: Bactrocera minax; assembly: GCA_021498325.1. Taxonomy (NCBI): domain Eukaryota; kingdom Metazoa; phylum Arthropoda; class Insecta; order Diptera; family Tephritidae; genus Bactrocera; species Bactrocera minax. Next base: position 381,265 of record JAKEEE010000064.1, on the reverse strand, counting down.
AATCCAATTTCACACACCATTTACATTTCACTAGCATAATTCACGAAATGTGTTAAACAAGCAAGCAGAGACACAACTGTCCGACAAGCACCACCAGCGCCACCCACACAAATACAAATGCCGGCGGGCATAAATGCTACTCTTTAAATGCAATTAGTTCTTTTGATAGTTGCATGTCAATGTGCGTCAAATGCAAGCTATGCCAGTGCAGCACAGCCTGATGCCGCGGCGTCGCATTATAAATGCTAAACGATGTCATCAAAGCCACAAACGAACTACGACGACAACGGCACACACATGCGAGCACCAAATGAACGAATGAGTGCTCGGTTGAAAGTTTGTCTCACGCACAGAGTCAATCAGAATGAGTTGGCTGCAGCGCTGCATCGCCCGAAGCACATTGGTGATATTTTCGTACACAAACGACTAACATTACTCGTGCTCATAATTCAATTCACAGCCCAACGCAGTCAGAGACAACAACGCGCTGCAGCATATGTGTATCGATAAAAGTACCGTTGTTGTTGCACGCGGAGTTACTGTTGCACTGCAACTGCATTTGGAAAAAGGAAGGCACATGCATGATGTGCATGCAACAGGCGAACTGAATTGTCGGTAGCATGCCCCAAAGGCTGTAAGTGCTGGCCTGTGTTGGCCGTGTTGGCTCTGTCTCTTTCTTTGTTTTCTATGTGCTGAGTGCAACCTCATTCCATTCGCTTTGATCTCTGGCAGTGTACGTATCCATCGATGAATCAGACACAGTCACAGCGTTGCAGTTTCAGCGGCAGCAAAAATATGTACATTTTGAGTAATGACTTGTGCCTTCTCTGATGATGGCTGTCCCCAACTACTGTGCCGCTGCTACCGCATCCTTGTCGGTCTTCACTCTGTGCGTGCGGGCCTTGCGCCTGCCTTTTACGTCGCCGTGCAACTTCGTGCAGTGTTTCATCATTTCGAAAGTTCTTGTTTTGCCTTGCGGGGGCGTCTCATGTAATTTCACTTAACAGTATTGCAATGCAATCGTTTTTGGCAACATGCAACTCATAACTTTTCGTACCGGTGTCTGTGTGGATTTGGTCTCCTTCATGTGTCCCTGCATCGCACATACCGATAGTACCCGTATGTATGTTTGTAGCCTCTAAGTGAATATTTCAAATTGAAATTCGATCCCTTCTGACGATAGCGTTGGCGCTAATTGTTGTTGGAACGAAAGACTTTCCACTGGGAAATGCTTCGATATGCATGTTATGTTCTTTTTCATTCGCTTTTTGTTGCTTCTGTTTCTGTCATTCGCCTAATTGCCTTTGCATGTGAAGTCACTTACACTTACAAAAACAATTTTTCATGTGCATGTGGACAAATTACACGCACTGTTTCCGGGCATATTTGCTTAATTAGCTCCAGTTGTCCAGCCAAAGAATAACGAATAAAACGGCAAACAGGAAGATGAATTAAAAAAAGCCGATTAGGTAAAATAACTGTTTCGAGTGTAATATAAATGCAAGGCAATAAAAATATGAAAAAACTTATTTAATAATCTAAAATTATATTTTTATACTAAAATTAACATAAATATCAGAAATCATTATATTCATCATATGCACTATATGCTAGGCACTAAGCAATAGGTCCCATCGAACTTTAATCAGTTATCTCTCTTTCTGACCGATCTTTTCGGTATTAAGCCAGTGAAAGGTATATAAATCATTAATTGAGTCCATGGGATTAGAGAAAGGTGCCAACCGATTTTCTACATTTGTCAAGAAAACAAATTATGCGATGAGTATCACTCCTATCCATTACATTATTCACATATCTCCCTCTCTAAACAATATGTATTATATGAAGTCAACTAGGAGGTCTAAATTAATAAATTTGGGAAATGAGGGCTAAAAGAATGTCTAAACTGATTTCTTTTACTTTTGGCACCAACTCCCACCATTGCTCAATAAATTACATGAAGATATTCACATATTGGCTGATACATTTGGTCTCCACGGAATTAGTGTAGAGAAAATTAATATATTAAGAATATTCGAGCTGGATCAGGTATGAATCACAACACAACACAAGCTTTATTTATACCAAGCTATATTTGTACCAAGCTTTATTTCGATATCTTTCTTGATACGCGAACCATCTATGTAAATTCAAATAAAATGATGTCATTCAAAGTCATGATGATTTAGCCACGCTCAGAGTGTTCGAAAAAAAATAAATTCAAATCGATGAACTCAGGCAGCAATATAATTCAAAATTCAATTTCAATCTTCAACATAAATGTAAACGACGAAATTAGTTCAGAAGACTTTATGAAGTAAAAAGCAGACATTTTAATGATATTGAATTCGTTATTTGAAGTTTAATTAACACAAAAATTATCTCATTTATATGTAGACTATCAACACTTTATACCATTTATAAAGTGGTTTATCAAATTCTATTTTTATTTACAATAATCTCATTTCTTTGTTTGAGCAAAAATTTACTCCATTCATGTTTTTGTGTGCGTGTGTGTGTCAGTATGAAGTCTGTGAAATGGCAAAGATTTCAAATTTGCATGACATCCAATTCAATTGTCAATTAATAAAGAGTAATGAAATTGTGTCTTGCAAATTGCGACTGGAACTGTGAGACAAAATATTTTCCAGCAATAGCAACAGAAGCAGCAACAAAGACCCTAACCACATGCCACTGAGATTGTGGCAACAATTGCATTTGAGCACCAGCAACACTGACATTCAATCTAGCCATTACTATCGATATACATCTGTATCCATGCACACACGAACACACATACAAACAAATGCGCATATATATGTGCGAACTCTCTGTGGCTAGTGGCAGTAACAATGACAGAGAGGTAAACAAATCCGAAATACAAAAGATAATTGCTTCTAAAGCCACAAAACGTAGTTTAATGGCGTCACTAGTAAGTTGACGTTGATCATCTTTACATACACATACATATATACACTATATGCACTAATGCAAAAGTGTAATTGCGGAATCCCTTGGTCTGTGCCTTATCCTCTGGCGTTTGCTGGCTGAATAAAGGGCCGTCGCGGCATGACAGGTGAGGTCACAACCGTAATTACGCTTTATAGATGCATGGCGTGCAGTAGACTCACAAAAGTATAAAACGCTGCATTACAAACACTGTCAAGCATGCACACAAATTCACTGTTGCGATGGAGAAGACAAAATGAGATGACGGTGAGAACCGTGCCACTCGCATTTAATTTCGCAAATGAAACAGATGCAAGCGACGGCCATGAACTACAACAGCAGCAGTAATTCGCCAAAACTCATACGAATATAGATATGTCTATGCTTCAATGGCTGTCTTAATATGGCGACCAGACACGTGGTGGATGGCAATAGGCCAGCATCTGCTTCAATATGCATGATAACTGTTTCGCAAAGGATTTTATATAGCTCTTTCACTTGCGGGCCAAGATGAACACAATATTAGAAACAACTATGTTTGAATTGGCAAAAACATCGACGCTGAGAACATCAGTGAGCGAACCTCGTATTTACTCTTTTATATTTGTGCCATACCGCTGGTAGCTGCAGTGGTGGCAGCTATGCAGCCCAAATAGCAAGCACCGCATTCGAGTGGCAACTTATGGACGTGCCACACTCTGTGGTGATAATCAAGTTGCCTGCAATGCCACCCACCCAGCATCTAAGTAACCAAACAAGCGGCCGGGTGCTCGTGCCACAGTGCTGATTATGAAATTGATTGCTGCCGGATGGCTGCCAGGCTGGTGGCTGGCTATAGTTAAGTGTTAATGGGGAGTGGCAGGTAGCATCGCCCACGTGATTGCACGATTATGACCACTGGTAATAACCCAAAAGCTGTAAATGCTCCAACGAAACGTGCCATCCGAGTGAAGCGGCAGGGTATGCGGCACAGGGTTCGGAATATGATTGCTTAAAACTTCCGATCAAAGTGCATGTTGGAAGGAGTGCGATATGGAACAGTGAAAGACATATCTAATATATATCTGAAATATTCGTGTACGAATTTGCAATCGGAAATATTCCGGAGGCACTTGGATGTGATATGTAACAGTCAGGCTGAGAAGTTTTCAATTCTTCATGAACGAAATATCTAACGTATTCCTTTGAAATCTCAGAGAGAGCTATCTCGATCAATCTTATTTTACGGTCTTTTAAATCATTTGCTGGTTTTTTTTTAATATTTTCTTTCGTAACGGTTTCCATTGGACATCCATTGTCTTCATCGTCGTCGGTGATCATACGGCCTTTACGGAGTTTGCCACATCACTTACGAAATGATATAAAAGAAAGTATAGTACTTATCAATCCATTTTTGGTTATCCACACCGTCTGTTTTTCATAAAAAATTAGCATATAATACAAATTCCTTTCCGTCAATTTTGTTTCAGAAAACACCTGCTTTTTAGTGTATACTAAAATTTCATATCTAATGACCCACTATCCAACATCTGTCAAATTTATACAATTCTCTTTTGAAGGTAAGATCTAAAAAGAAAATTTATTTGCTTAAAAAAATATGGAAGAGTTAGTGCAAAAAAGTCTGTAAAATCGAACTAAAAAGTGTCAAAAATTAAATTTTAAATCTTTGTTTATATTTTAATATATGTATTTATTTATTTATATTTAAAACCGCGTATGTATGGCTTCTCGTTTCTCGGTAACGGGTAATCGAAAACGGATAATAATTTTTTCTGTACAAAAGTAGTACTAGTGAGAGTTCGCTATTCAATATCGAATTATGGATTTCTCCTCGATAAAAATTTTTGAAAGGTGCACCGGCTTATAATTAGAGCTCCTGCAAAAATTAAGGTAAGGTAAGTAAGTAAGGTAGTAAGTAAGGTAACTTTACTCAAAAGTAAAACAGATCTAATTTGGGAACACCGTAACTCTACGTAACAGACAACACGTTACTACCTAACTATAATTCAAGGTCATACAAGATATAAAATTTTAAGTATTTTTCCACCCCAAAGAAGGAACTAATAGATTTCCATACTTTATTGATTACCAAATAACTTACCCTCTTCCGAACTGTTTGTTGGAAATGCACTACAGTGGCTACAGTGCAGATACCTTACCTAGATAAGTAACTAAAATGCTGCACACGTACATAAATACTTGAAAATTTCGTGAAAGTTTGGCGAAAGTACCTGCGGAATAGCGGAACTGTATATTCGAATCGAGCGTAGTGCAGTTGTTGCTATGGGTGGGTCGATGGGGCCAACTTTGATGGTTGGCTGGAAGGATGGATGAAGAGAATTCCTTCGAGATAGTGTTGCAAACGATTTGTAAATTGCATCCGCTTGTTCAGGTGCTCCAGCCTTTCGATACATGGTACGGCGAGGGGCACAAATGCTCAGAATTCGAAAGTTGAGTGAATACAGAAAACAAAAATAAATCTTTGAAATTGTTATGGGTATTTCAGTGATTATGGATTGGCTGTTAAATTTTCTGAATGATTGTCTTCGAATTAGTTAATTGAACAAGTGGAATGATTGCTTTGTCTGGCATTTAAGAAAATATATACTTAGATAGAATTACAAATTAATGAGGATTGAAAGGAGCAACACAGCGTAGGTGTGCTGCCTTGAGCATCACAAGTACTGCAATTTACTATTCTTTTCTTTTCTTTTTATTCATCTCGATTTTAGTTTTTAAAAAACTTACTACATTTTAATTCTTTACTACTGTATTTAAACTCACTGGCAATTATTAGATCTGTCATTTTCAAATAAACAATGACGCATTTATCAGCATTTAAGCAATGAGCAAGATAAATAGCACCGGCCTACAAATTTCTAACAATCGGCAAGATATGGTTACATGTTTGTTACTAGCTGTGCGTTGACAATACTAAAAATTATTCTTAACGGCTTTTACTAGATCGAGCATAAACATTCTATATAGTTATCTAACATCTACATAGATAATTCCTTAATAAGTATAATCATTCAAAGATGATATCGGCTGTTCTCATGAGAATCATTACATTTTTTAGGAGTGTTACTGATTTTTGCCTTATTTTTTTCAAGATAAAGTCATAAAAGTCGTCTTCCGATGTATTTTTGAAGAAGTAATGTTACCAGACTGTGATACTTTTATTCAACGAACGGGTATTTTTAACAAATAAATATAATGAAGGTTGATATGAAATTATGTACATCAAAATAATCAGAATGACAAAGAGAATTCATTTTGAACTGCCTATACACTTGAAACTTAACTATTATAATTTAACTAAACTTCTACTATTCATACGGTAGCGAAATACGTTCGTTGCATAAAATCGAGAGTAACACATTAGAAAGAGATATATTGCGGCAAATCCGCGTAGTAGCATTTTGTATGAATTAAACAGAACTATATTAAAAATGTTGTAAATGGCGGAATTTGGTTCACCGATTCCCCCATGCCTTGCGTTTCTTTGGCTGTGACATTCTTCGTTTTATGTTTTGCTCCTTCAAGCATCAAACTCACACTTCTTGAAACTTCTTGAATTTCACAATAATCTCTCATACACACATTGGCTTTCGTCTCTCTGACGCCTGCCGGCTACACATTATTTCTATCTCGCTCTAACGCACTGTCGCACCAAGGCTACCCAGAACAGAGAATCCTGTTGGCGTTCAATATCATACAGGCAGAAGTAATGATGAGGAACATACATTCTATTCTTTATTAGTGATGATACACTGCTAGTTTGACAATAGTGATGTACTTCAAATGCTAATTCATGGTATTGATATAACCTAACTTCATTATATTAGAGGAGTTGTTCCTTATAATAAACTAGGACACATTTACAATCTACTTTTGGCATACGATTAGGATATACTGTAGTTATATATTGGATATATAGGAGCTTGAGGAATGTAGGTACCAATTTTGCCCCAACCAAATCAAGTTCCAGAAAATATGTTCACTTTATGTTCTTAAATGTATAGTTAACATTTATTTACATGTATTATATTTTCCTACTTAAACCGATATTAAGTTTATCGAAAAGACGGAAGTCCCCATATTCCATGTACGGAGGATAGCTTAAGGCAGTTGCTACATGCGCACTATTTGAGGACTTTATTTCGATATCTTTGTTGATAACATTCCGAATAATGTTATATTGGTCGAGGTTGTAGTACGATTTCACCCATTTCTATACACTTGTTGAACTCATCAACATATAAACTCTTCCTATCTTCTTATTAATTTAGTAATAATTTAACGTATTTACTTTGCCGTTCTCCAATTTTAGAGTTTAGTGTTTAGAGTTGCATAGCTTTAAACTATTTGAAACAACATTTGTATATACAAATGTCTCTTCGAACTTTGACTCCCTGAGTCAAATTTGAATTTTCTAGCTTTGCTAACCTAATCATTTTAATATAAGTATTTAATTTAAATCTTCCCCTATTAGATTTAGGTAATTAAAACAACCGTTATGTGAATACAACTATTATACTCTATGTAACACGTGGCGAGATTATGACAAATCGTTCTAATAATTAAGCTGAAAATTTAACGGAAATAGAGCTGCCGTTAATTTAATGATTATAATTTGAAGGCCTCATCAACGCATTAAAATGTTTTTGGAAACTGAAAATCAGAATTATGCTACAAAATTTTAAAAGTCAGCAGTCAGTGTAACTGCGTTAGATGAAATGATGACATCGTTGACCCTCTGTAGTGCAGTTTCCATACTGTTGTGTTGCCATTTAAGCCAACAGCAAGTGGAAGGAGTACGGAAACTAAAAAAATAAATATTTAAAATATAAAAGAAGGCATTAAAAAATCATATTTTATTACTTTGCAGAAGCGCTTTGAGATCTTGGACATCAAAAATCATGTGAATCGTGATAAAATCGCTTTGAAAACTTTAATTCATGATAACGGTACTAAATTTGATATATATCTTACACTCTTGAATCCGCTGAAGACACACGATCTCCTAATGTCTTTGAAACTGAAACGGAAAATCGGAGAGAGCACAAATTACAAAAATATTTTCCAATTGCGACGCATTGATGTTTGTAAGTTTCTGGCCAACAGCTATCAGAAATATTTAACGCAATCATTATTTAAAATATCACCATCGATATTATCAAAATTGGAATGTCCAATCAAAAGGGGCGAGTACCATATCACAAATCTTACAGTCGAAGCAAACTCTTTGGTAAATAGTTTGGAGCCTGGATATTATCGATTTTTTGTAGAGGTAGCACAGGTGAGCAGTTCGGCAGTAAAATTACTCGATATGCAGATAACCACTTTATTTCAATTGTAATTATTTTTCGACTGTTCTCCACTACAAAGCAAATACTAAAACGTTTCCGTTGCATCAAAACGTAAAATTATTTTTACCTATTGTTAATTTTTTCAAATATTATATTTACATACAAAATATTTAATAAAATTTCAACAGTATATATCAGTATATATATACAGATTTCTCCAAATCAATTTGAACACCTTCAGTGTCCCCTGAAAATTGGTCTTTATCAAAGTAAGAACATTGAGCTTGAACAAACTCCAGTAGTCAGGTAATAAGTGCTGGAGAGTACCGCATTATTTTGGATAGTGTGGGCTCTGAAACGAACAAACATATTTTCATTGTTTTCAGTTTACTTGTTGATTAATATGTTTTACAGAATAAAAGGAACCAAAATATTTCTTACCATGGTTGGACAAAAAAAAACTAATATTAATTGTATTTGCTGTTGGTGATATATGTAATTATTGTTACAATATAATTGGGAATTGGGATTGTCTGACATGTTATCAAGCAAGGGGCAGTTAGCCTCCATATACTTTTGTACTCTATAAAGATGTATCGAATTCAGTGATCGATTGGTCTCATCTCTTGTACTAATTTACCCTATAGCATGGACAATACATAAATTAAATGGCATTAGTGCAAGTTAAGTATTTTTTATTGTCTGTGATATTAATTTTATAATCAAATTATCAGACGAAAAGCATTACATTTTATCAGGTTGTCGCATATACAGCTTAATACACGAGGGTCATACCATAAGTACTTAAACTTACCACCCGATGGCGCCACTATCGCAAAAGAGATTTACTATCATAGAGTACATTTTTGTAGACAGCTATTGGCGGTTTTTAGCCGAATCGGATTCGCAGTTTCGTTTAAACCGCGTGTGAAAGCGAGTAAGTGTGCAGATTTTAGAAAAGTTGGGAAAGAGCAATATCGGTCGGTGATTCATTTCTTGTTTTTGAAAGAGAATTCGCCCAGAGGTTTAATGGATTTCAATGTCGCACCTAGGTTTTTAATGGGAAGACGACTATTACGGAGGATAACGTGACAAAAGTCCCCAAACTCTTATTGGAAGACCACCAATTTAAAAAAAAATTTTTTTTTTGGAGGCTAAGTACTTATTGGACGGCCCTCGTTTATTTAGTTGCCTTCGTTGTTCTAATCCATAAAGGAAATTTTGTAAAGCTGCTGATGCATCATCGGGCTATGTGGATAAATTGGCTAAACTTAAAACAAATATGGGTTAAATGAAATGGCTTGAATGGCAGAATTGGTTGTCACAATAGTCAACATTATTTAAAGGATAATGTAAAGCCCTAATCATCTCATAATACATTTCAGTCGTGTATATGTATATGAAATATTATCGATATCGATGTCGAAACTATCAATATTGAATATTTTGTTGCAATATTTTGTAGCTCAATTTGATGCAGAGCTATAGTGCTTAATGTTTCCTGGAATAAGTTGTTATTTATGAATTGGCGACCACGCAAACACTCGTAAATAAATTCATCTCGTAATTCTGATCACTTCAATATATCTACATATGTTGATAATTTTTAAGGTGTTACGCACGATCAAAGGTTAGGTACTTACGCGGCGGAAAATTAAAACTATGTTTAGAATAAAAACAACAATGTCTATATATATATATATATTTATCTTTATATAATAACTTATCTGTCCGCCGCAGGCACGCGTGTTGAGTGCGTCAGTTCAATTTCTACCCTAACTTCCCTAACCGAGCAAAATCCTGAACATTCTTTAGGATTTATATATAAATATAAATATATATCTATCTATATACTCGATATATATATATATATATATCGAGTAAATTTCCGTGCCAAGCCGATGAATGTCAATTGCGCCATAAATGTAATTGGTTTCAGCAATATAAATAATTGAAATGGCTTAATTTACGACATATACTCAAATAATTAACAGAAATCTAAATGTATATTTACTTTCGCTTATAAACTCATATTGTACAAATTTCCAAATTGATTACCGTCCAATTCATTTGAAAAGCCTCAAATAAGCGTTTCGTATGAAAGTCAATAAATATATACAGTTGATTTCCTGTAGAAGAACAATCATATAAGTTAATAGCAAATTCAGTAAACTTTTGATGTTTTCGAATATGGCCATGCACCTAATAAATGTAATTTATGTCGGACTAATCGAAAAGTCTCCACAATGCAAAGCAACAAAAACAAATCTAGATATACAATACCATAAATCAGATTTAATTGGACAATTATTTCCATGACAAAAGCAAACAAAGTTCCAAGGAAAATTCAAAATAATCAACAAAATTGAGAGAAGCAAAGTCACGTAAATAGCAGAAAATGAAATTTGGAAATGCATGTGCATATGTATTTCAGAAAGGTTAAAGTAATAAAAACCTTCCAGAATTTCAATCAATAAGTGACTTTTGTCTATTTTCTGTAGTTAATAAGCAATGGATTTAAACCCAGGATATCGCAAAGTTAAATGCATCACATATTTTTTAGGAAATGTGGGTAATTATGGATTACTCGTCAGCTATTGTAGCTGATTACCTATTCTGTATTAAATACTGAAATGGCCTAAATCCGGATTTTCTTGATATCTACGATAATCTTGATATAAAAGTTACACCTATGATTTAAAATGCATTTAAAAATTTAGTACTCTTAAAATAAAATTTTTCGAATCCCTAAATCTATTTTAATATTATATTAAATATTAAATTTATTTTTTTTAAGTGTTGAATAATACCATGGGGAAAATGTCACACCAAGTTCGCTACAATTCAGCGCACATCATGTTTTTATACTCTCGCATGCATGTTGCAACATGTTGTTATATAATGGTTTTGTTTTGCTCGACTTGAGGTCTCTTGAGGACTTGAAGTCTTTCTAGCATATCTAGCACCTCATACAATGTGGAAATGGGTGCAATCAGCTAGTAACCACGCTCACCCGATACAAAGGTTATGTTGAAAAGTGCGATGAGAAGAAGTTTCTGACGAAACATGTCAGGAGCTATGACTTTAAAGTAAAGATGGTACGAAACGGCTCCCTGTGATCAGTGGAAAACTTGGAAAATGGGTGTTGCATAGCCTACTACGTCGAAATCAGACTACAACTTTTCAAGCCCCCGGATACCAAATATATGGACTTCAGTGCCTATGGCTGAGAAAATATCGGTTAGTCTGTGAGGTATATTAATGAAATTCGGAGAGCACCTTTCTCTGATAATAATGTGTCCTTGTGTCAAAAATAGCCCCATATATTTAATACTTAATACCATACATATCGGGCAATCTGTATGTAAGTAATATTGTGCCCGCGTGTTAAAAATTGGTAAAATCAGTTCAATACTTCCCCTAGGCCACATGTGCCTAATACCCTAACCATATATTTCCGGCAATATATAAAATATCTTTGCAAAATTAAGTGAATATATAATCTTGGATATACTATAGTTTGATGGCGAAAATAGGTGACATCGATCGATGAATTCCTCCAGCCCCCATATACTACATAAAATGATTATCGTTAATCTAGTGGAATTTATGCCGAATATGTCAAATTGTGCTAATTTGTTATCGAGCATACTTTAGTTTAATGCCAATAGCAAATGTTTTCTGTTGGAAAGGTCTGATTGCTTAGCCCCAATATTCCCGAAGTATCGATTTACGACTTTCCAACCAATTTTAAACTGTTTATAATAGTCAATATGTGTAATATTATAAAGGAATTAAATGTTTTCTTACCCGTAATATGGTTTAGCGCTAAATGTGAATGAATTGTTGATCATTGGCATTTGTCTAAACCCCATACCGCTAATATGAAGATTTATGTTCTTCTGGTTGACTTTCTGCTCATAGGATATTTGTTTTAATTATATTGATTTTACGACTAAATAACCTAAAGTAAAAGTTAATATAATGTGAAATACGATTACATTCCATTGAAAATTTCGTATATATATCGAAATATATATTTTATATATATAAAAAATTTATATATATAAATAAATATATACGTATATTTAAATTATTATTTACAAAATTTCTTAATTAAAGTTTTGCGAATGCCTAAAATTATAATATTTGATCCTCGACTTTGATCCTTGCAAATTACGAGAGTATAATATGTTTGGTTACATCCGAACTCAGCCTTTTCTACTTTGTTTATTTGCGAACGTTTTTAACTGAATAATTTATCAAAATTTTACTTTATGAACACTTCATGTTGTGTTTTACACTAAAACACTTTTGTGATGTGATATATTTTTAAAGATTTTACGTTGTTACGCACTAATATGATTAAACTAATATTTATGATTCAGATAATTTCACCTAAAAGCTGAGTTCTTATAATTTGATAGTTAGTAAATACTTTTTCAGATTCTTTAAAATTGCCAATATTAATGGATTAGAATAACTGAGTGATTTAAAATACATGAATTTGGTAATTTCCCGACGAACATACTAATTGATTCAAATCTACTAAGCCCTTTTAAATTGTTATGAACGTCATTGTTTTCCATTTCTTTATGCTTCATTTTACGATTTAAATCATTCGTCACAAAATTGAGCAATGCCGTCAAATACTTTAAATATTGCTTTCCAAAAATGTAAGCCCAGGGTTGTTATCTGTGCTTTCAAGTATACTGACTTCAATAACCATCCGCAAAACAAAATCTTGTTATAGTATAAAACGTAAGTATACCGACAATTATAATCTAGTAGCCATCCTTAATAAGGGATGGAATCTGGATGGGATAGGGAATCTGTACAAAAATAATTTAAGAACTTTACATCGTCTTTGTTTATTTCATAATATTCTTTGAAATTGTTCGAATTGATTCATTCTATTAATTTTTAATCTCTGATTCCTATAATACAATTACCTTCTACGTCGTCGTTGACAATATTTATGAAGTTTTATCCTTCGTCGTTTCCCTCACTTGTGAACAGAATTTTAGTTCCTAATAGCTCGATTACATTCTCTCTTAAGTATTTTTCATACACATAATGATGGTTAATGCAATGCCCCGCCGTTGAGCTAGTTATTAATTAGTGCGATTTCCTTCTACGAAACGAAATACAATATATGGATAACGAATTTCGCAGATTATAATGATAAGATACAATTTTAGTCAAAATTAGAAATGACACAACATACATACTCATAACAGGTCTAACACTATGAGTGCCCAAATAGAAGCGGGAATTATTAAAACCACAATAGAACAAGGGCTGTTGAACATTTCAGCTGATCATTCAAGGGCTCACTCTTCGAGGAATGTGAATCATTGAGACATCTGACAGATAGTCAATAAATGTCGCTGGCATTCGTTCTCTTTGTACGTATGTCCTTTATGTGCTACCGCTTATTTTCCCTCTCCAAAATCTTTCCTTGTGTGTGTGTCTTTCTCTATAATTCCTCCCGCCTCTGTTTCGTCTATAATTCCTATTGCTTCGTGTGAGCGCTGCAGCTGTGTAAAGAAGAGTGGTGGCATTTTGTCACTCTCGCAGCTTTGGTTACGTTTGCGATGGTGTTGGAAGTTGTTGCTGAGTGCGTACTTGAAATTAACTCGTCATACGCTTGAGTTACTTTGTGTTGCCATTACAAGCAATTGAACTTTGTTGCTTTGCCACTGCTGTTCACCTGAAACAGATAATGATGAAACTGATTATTACGAGGAACGGTTATCGTTAAGGTGCTTATCCACAGTGATGCCTGGTGTTACCAGATGTAAACATGTTTTCGTTTGATCGTCATTCCCAATATTTTTTTTCACTCTTAAGAGCCTCCCATCAAAATTTGAGAATACTATGAAACTATTAGTATAATTTTGCCTCCACCATTATGAACCGCAGTATGTGTCTCCGCATTGATAATTTCCACACATTCTTTCTATCCGCGCATGAATGTCAATGTTATGTTTGGAGAATATTATCCTAAACTACTGGGTTAACGACAATCACTGGGCTGATTTTAAAATATTCTGAAGAGTTTGTAAAAGACATAAAGCGGTGCCACGGAAGGGCTCAGATAGCCCTTTAGGGCTCAACTAAGGAGGTGTAAAGTGAGCCTTCAAACATTTTTGTTCTTTTTTTTTTCGTTGAGTTATACTGACTTCTCCTATTCCATATATATAATTGATGATCAATCACAGCTTTTGCAAATTATAAGCTGGTTTATTTCCTTTTATGATGATAATGCTTGATGGAGCAAGTAGATTATATTTTAAACAAAATAATTTCAAATAATAGTAAAATCAGTCAACGCTCCCCTCTGAGCTTCTAATTTACACTTTTCTACTTTTCTACTGCAACTGCAACCTGTGTTGTTTATGTTGCCGTAGTGCCCTTAATTGCTGCCAGGTCTAGCTTGGGAACTTATTTGTATATTTTTTTGCGATTTCGTATTATTAACTGTAAATGAGTAGAAAATGAGGTAGAAATTAGAGCAAACAAAAGCAAAGGACGAGGGAAACGCGGTCATAGGTGCTGCAAGACATGGGCGATTAAATGTGTTAAGTTTACAACTGCAACAGAAATAGAAATAGACGCAGCCAGTCAACTGCCAACAATAATTTCAAATGAATTAGGGTGGAAAATACAGAGAGTAAACCAAAAGGTGATTTTATAATTTTTGCTGATACTTTTGCTGCTGAAACGCTTTACTGCTGACTTTTCAGCTGAAGTTACGACTATGGCCCCATCTCAGAATTTATGTTTCACTAAATTAATACAATAAGTATTTAAACACTACTGCGTTCTTTAAAATACATTGTAGAGTAATTCAATAAATTTTATTTACTAAATAAACACACACACATTTTTATCCACGTATGTTTATTGGCGTATTGTAAAATCTCCATTACATTGAGTAAACGTTTAACAAGGATCATCGCCATCAATGAGAAAAGCAATCAGAATAATTGCACAACAACCAACAGCAACAAAATGTCACGCACATATACACAAACAACATAAATAAGCTTAAACAAGCAAGCAGTTAAATCGCTCTTTGGCCAATTCGCTACAAATAAATAAACACTCGGAAATCGTTCGCCTTGCTATAATCGCAGCAGCAGTAGTTTACAACAATAACAAAATAAAAACGCAATGAGGTGGAGTGTAAGTGTGTGCGTGCCGTTATTGAGGCGCAGTTGCTCGAGGAAAACAGTAGCTGAAATATCGCTTCGACATTGAGTAATTCCTCCAAATTGGCAGTTGAATCAATTTCGGATTATGTCGTTATCGCATCGGCAGCAAACGCATCTACCGCCCCACTCGCAAATGGCTGCTGTCCGTCGTGGAAATCGAAGCGGTCGAACGAACGTTTGGAACAGTGGAAAAAAATCTAATAAAAGTTGTTAAAACTAAACAAGACAAGACTAATTATAGTTTCCCAAGTCGAATACACTTGGACTTCTAAAATAAATACATGCCTTCTAATGATGATGACTTTTAAGCTTTTTTAACAAACTTTTAGATTACTTAAAATCTGAATATTTGTAATAATAAAATTAAATAAATTATATTTCAAAGTATTTACATTTTCTTTACTTAATAAAACAAATTATGTAGAAGTTTAAAATAATATTAACATCGGATACTAATCACTAGCAACTGTATAGTCGCCATTTTCTGTTTATTATCTCTTGCTGTCATCTCTTATTATATTATACAGAATTGTCAAATCAGGAAACTGTCAGGATCAGTACACCAGCAGTACCAGTTTTGGGGTGCAGATATGTTGAATATATTTAAAGAAAATGTGTACATATGCTTTACTTTTTATTTATTTACAAACGTTTCCAATTGAATAATTTACCTAAATTGATCTCCAAGAGAGTCATTGTTTTTTATATAATTTATGACAATTTGTTTTCCAAATAATATTTCTTTCGTTTCATACTTTTTAGTAGCAAAGTATTTTTTAAAGAATTTGTTTTGCATATTGAGGCATTAATATGATTAGCATAATATTTATAACTATAATTGTAAGGTGCTGCATTTATACAGGTTGATAGTTAATAAATAGCTATTGAGATCTTTTAAATTTGTCAATATTAATGCACTTGAAAAACTTAGGCATTTAAGGCAGAGGATTCTAATAATTTTACGTTGAACTTACAAACTAATTAAAGGTTACTAAAATTACCATCTTAAGTTTCAATGAACATCGCTGTTTTATTCCTTAATGTTTCATTTTACGATTGCTCCTTAAAAATGTAAACTCAGGTTCGTTATCTGCGTTTTCAAATATACTGACTTCGGTAGCCATTCGCAATGCTTAATTCTATTATAGTAGTCGGGACAAGTAGTCCGGTGGTCTTAATTTAATCAGTTAAAATTATAATTTTTAGCAACTTTGGCCTAAAATTAATTAAAATATTGTTCATTGTTAATTCAATCATTAATCACAAAATCAATCACTATTAATACGACCATATGATATATTAAACAAATGTTCAGTTTGTTCTTGGTATTAATAATAATAATATATTATAATAAAAATAATGATATATCATGTATATATATATATACATATATACATACATATATATATATATTACTGTATCATTATTTTTATTATAATATATTATTATTATTATAAATATATATATATATACTATACTATATCATTATTTTTATTATAATATATTACTATTATTAATATATATATATATATATATATATGTAATATAATAAATATATATCTAAAAATTTAAATATATATATATATATATATTTAATATATTTATTATTTTAAAATGCATATGTACAAATAAAGCAAAGCGGGTTAGTCACTCCGTTTATACTTCAAGAAACCCAAGAGATTCAAGAAATTCAAGAGATTTATACCGATTTTGATGATTTCTGATTTGTTGAATTCTTTTCCTCCCCGAACAACAGAATAACTATTAAAATAAAATGAATATATACATATTTCAAACCAGATAGAAAATACCCTACTCGAAATACAAAGTAAAATATAAAGAAAAAATTACAACAATTGTACAATCGATTTGTCTTCGTACAACAAGATTGCCTATCAGTGTATATAAGTTGCGTTACAACCGCCGAGTTAGCACAGTCCGACTTCGTGATTACCAAACACACGACAATCTTCAGAGGAACATTCAAAGGTGAAGAAGTTCTAATTCCAAGGATTCTGACGATTGCATCTCTGTGTTCTCTTTGAATTTAAACAAATTCGATTTTCGATTTTCGATTCGCATTGCATTTGCCATGACGACTAACAAATCACAATGTCAATTCTTGAGCATCTGGGCTGAATTTAGAAAATGCCTGATGCTAATTTGATTCAATCGGCTAAACTGTTAAAACTTAGTAAACCAATATAAGCCCGCAATGACATGTTATTTGCGCTATAAAATACTTAATACTTACGAATATGCACCACTGTGAGCTGGCGCAAATCATATACTATCTGCTAAAATAATGAAATGAGAACATGCAATAATGGCGACTACAACAAAATACGTTTAATACTCACGTTTAATAAGTAAATACTAGCGTTCATGTGCATGTTATATGTATATGCACATGTATATAAAATCTCTACATACTTGTTATTGTTGTAGGAATTCAATTCAATTCATTCTCCTGCGCGCGTTTTCTGTTAGTATGTTTGTACTTATGTATGAAATATTCGACATAAATTTCGTTTTACCAACGTAGAATCCAACAAGTTTCTTATCAACATGTTGCTAAACATACAGGCTGCATTCCGATGCATTCAACTCCCTTGCTCAACACAAATACAGATGCATGCTTTGCGCTCTCTGACGAATTTGCTTCTCTCACATTTTCCCACACCTCCATAACAACAGCAATGCTATCGAGGTAGAGCAAATAACGTGACCCGCAGTGATTATCCCTCTCTTTAATTTTATTTACCTTATTTGCCAATTGCGCAACATCATTTATGCTATTTATTACAGTTTCGCCCCACACATTCGGCTGAGCCTGCGTATGCCAGTGTGTATGTATGTATGTTTCACGGACATTTCAAGTATAACAAACGAACAATTTATGATTGCCCCCTCAACTCACAGGCGCTGTTAACCTCAGTTGGCAGTCATCGTTATTGTATTTGCGAAGCTGTTACTGTTGCTCTTCCGCCCTTGGGCTATACGAACAACCAGTACTCGGTTGGTTGGGGGTGGAGCATGGAGAATGAGTGACACAGGAGTTTGTATGAACAAACACACTCTCGCGTGTTGCTATTTTTGACTAACGTTGGGGCCATGCAGCTTTTTTGGCCTTAAGTTAGGCACTTGTCTCGCTTCGTTGCACAACGAGGCCAGGACACTTGTGTTAGCATCGCAATTTTGCCGTAAATACGTACATACCTATTTACTTATGTATCTTTATATGTATGTAGATATATATATATACGTATATTGAAATATATACGACTTCTGTTGCGAACTGTAGTGTTCGGGTGAGTAAGCGGAAACGTGTGCGAATATTTGAGCATTTCTTTGAACATTACACACATCCACTTTTATGAACTGAAGCTTTCAATTATTTTATTAGATCTGTGTAATCGCTGGAAATCCCTTTAGGAATTTTTAAGCGAAATTTACGGAACCTTTCTAAGTTATTTTTCGTCTCTCCAGTTTTCGATTATATTACGTTTTCGGTACTGTCATATGAAGTGTATATAAATGGCTACAGAAACGGCTTTGGAAAAAAAAGACAACTTTTTCCCGTTTTATAGTGAAAATGAAGAATCAAATAATTTGTAAGAAGTGACTTAATACAAATTCGTAATCAGGACTTAAAATGTTCCACATAAGAACAAACTTTTCTCATGAAACGAAGAGACCTATGAAAATAACTGTTTTTTATAAAGTAATTTTTGACAATAATTAAAATATTATCTTTTCTTAATTTCCTTCAAATGTACAGACACAGCCGCGCAGCCTTTAAGATAATTTTATGCGAGCAGATAATGGTAAACTACCCGTCGTTAATAAATGAATGCTCGCTGGTCGGACAAATGATCATAGCTATGATGTGGGTTTCAGATAATGAAAGAGAAGGAGATTATACAGGCACAACATGAGAGAACACTTGAACTCCTACTGATACTAAACCTCTGGTTAGTTTAATTTCAAATTAGTTAGTTCAATTTCAGAGTATGAACGAACTTATCAACCGCCAAAGGTTGGCATTTTATCCTCCTCCGCGAAAGTTTTACATTCTGCCTATTCGGCTTTGTCTAGTTTCTGATGGTAAGATCTCAGGAGTAAGTGCCTTGTGATAAAAGCTACCATATTACTGAATTTCTTCTCTGTTCTTCTAACATCCATTGCTTCAAGTAGTCTTTGAAGGATAGCCGTGGCCTATACAAATTCATATCTGACGGCGTGCAAAACTCACACTTGTAGCGTTGATTGGGTCTGCATTATTAGATAGACCAATGCGCCGCAAGTTGTTGCACACTGCTACTAGTGTGTAATGCTTCATGTCAGGTAATATTTAAACATAAATTAAATAAACTTGTTCTAAATTTTCTTCTGACGAGAAAATAATAAAACACGTAACATTTTAACATATATATGCATATAGATGAATTACTTTTTCAGGGAGGATTCATTATTCTATGTATCTCTAAGCAAATTTTGTTTCTTATGAGTACAAATTCCTTTTTTACTTTGTGATTTTTAACGATAATTATTTCTCGTGGGGGTTAATTTTGTATTTCCGTATAATGGCTGTGCACGTTCAGTATTGTACTTGCATATTTCTGGGAGAATGGTTTATTGTGTGCATTCGAGTGTATTTATATTGCAGACAATAATTATTAATCGATAACACTGATAATTGATTCAATGAAATTTATGCAGCAACAATGAAGACTTAATGTTTTCCTCTTGCTAAAATTCAGTGTTGCCATATATATGAACAATCGAAATTAAACAATTGTGGAAGCATTCCATATTTACCAATAAGGCGGCGAAAGTGAGAGACGCCTTGTTTTGACTAACTCAACCCCCGGTTTTTTGATGTATGTACAATATTTATATAGCTGCAGTCAGAAAAAAGAAAATAAAAATATGAAAAGTTGTGACCTTTTCATTGAATACCATCAAGCATATTTTGAAGTATTAAGAACTTAAGAGTTCTTTAACGGCGTTGTCCTCCCACTTGACAACAAGAGATTGTCTTTTGAGACTCCAGCTAATTTGTGAAATTCCTTCGAGTGAGCGCCCCGGTGTCAATTTTGTCAACTTAAAGCCGCTCGAGAATAATATTTGTAAACTTTACACTTAACTATAGTGTGGAACCAATTACGAATGTGGCATTTATTGATTAATATTCGAAGTGAATACGCCTGATGTACTTGCCGCATGTTAAAATATTTTAATAACCGCTATTAAATTGAGCTATTTAAACATTTTATTGGTGTGTACGAAATGTGAAAATGAAGCCATAAAACAAGACAAATTAGTGGGAACAACTCGAGTTTCACCGGTGAATGCAGTGCCACATACTAATTCATATATAAATATATGTATGTATGTGCATGCATGCCTTTTATGAGTTTCAGTGCGCTTAAGTGCAGGAGAGACATCCGCTTAGGTGTTGCGCTGGAATGGAATGTGTCAATGATAGGAAGTGCAGGCCGCCATCGAATTGCACCGCGGCAATATTGTGAATGCCAAAAGCGTCTGCCATATGCGCGCAGATCTCATAACACAAACCCAACACAGCCATACACAACAGCAGTAGGAACGGTAATAAAAATCACTCTTAAGTATCTGATACGAGGGTTAGGGTGGTCCACTTTTTGAACTATTTTTAAGCCGAAGCTAAGGTACAAAACAAGAATAAGACTAGTAATAAGATAAGATAAGTACTCCGAATAAGAGCTGGGCACCACTGATTGCTAAAAATTGAAGATCTCCTGAATTGAACCTACTTGTAAATCCTGTACCTACCTCTCTACCCTCTCTTATTAGTTTCGACTAGAAACCCGGTGACGAATAACTGTTACAAATATGTAAGTGTTAAAAAATTTGAATTTGTAAAAAATTGTATTATTTGAAATGAAAAATGGGTCTAAAAAGACTCATATACTATAATAACATATGATGGGTTGGTTGCTTTGGAATAAATTGAGATGGAGATTTTATTGACATCGTCTGTTGTAAGTATAACACCAACTTTCGATTTTAGAGGAACCTTTAATGAAAAAGTGTAGGTGAAGTATTGTATAACGAGGTTGAATAATCGTATTATATTTGTTCTTATTACACTTCATCTCCCAATTATGAAATAGTAGGAAAGCAGTGCTCTTCGATATTCAGATTAGTCTTTCTAAATTCCTCTCAAATTACAATAATTTCCTGCTGAGTTTTAGCTTACCCTAATATTCTTGCATGATCACCCTAACATGCACTAGTGTGTATGTAAATACTACTTGTTGTTTGTTTAGCTTTATCTGAGCGAATTTAATCGCATTTTTACAACTCGGAAAATTCGTGCCTGCGACAGCATTTTTCAATTGTGCCAATGTTTGCCGCTTGGGTACTCATCACTACTGGTTCTTCTTGTTGCAACTAGTAAATGCGCATAAATAAAATGCGACCAGTGTCATTAGAACATAAAAATTATATTAATTGCAGTCAAGTGAGGCACCGCATGATTTTGCCTCAGCCTTGCAAAGAGCATTCGGGATGCTAACGGTTACCACAGTAACAAAAACATTGTCAAAATTTAGCTGGCATGCAACATTAAGTGGCACGAAGCAGTTGCAGCGTGACAGCAGTCCTAATAGATCAAGTTGTATAAATTTCGCCGCACTTCGTTGATCCATTTAAGTAAGCGTCGGCAGCTGCGCGGTTAGCAGCACGCAGAGTGCATCGCTCCAGCACAAAACTTGTCACACTGGCGTCACACGATCGCGGAGAAGATAAATAATAATAAAAAATTAAAAATAAATTAACACATTGTAAAAATGCTATAGAAGATGGATGGATGCTGGGTTGCTTGAGGTAATGAACGACAAACTGGAGATATGGGTGCAGCAGCAACGGTATACATGCAACAGCAACAGCCGCAACAGTTGCTGGTATGCTCACAACGGTAGTCAAATGCAGTAGCAGTGAAGAAGTCATAATAATTAAAATTATAATAAAATGCGAACGATATAAAAATCCAATAGCCAGAGATCTGAAAGAAAGCGTAGCGCAAATGCGTGAGTATAAATTTATAAATAGGCACATCCACGTTGCACGTAAGTATGTATGTATGTATGTATGTATATGTACTATTAGTAGTCATATGAAATATGCCCAACTCACGGGGTAGGAACAACAAGAGTTCGCTTTTAGAGCTTTCAGAGGGAGGGCGAGAGGAGAATGGTGCGAAGACAATTGAAATGAGAGTGTTGGTTTTTTAGAGAAGAGGTTGTTTTAAAAGCTGTTATTAGTTTATTGCATAAAAAAACAATATATGGAATTTGAATCTATCCTTATAATTTCAGTGTTCATTAATTTTAGTTTTTATGGATTCAACATCTGTTGCCCGGTTTAATATCAAGTAAATATTTTCCCAATATCTAGAACAAGTGTTTTCACGAGGAGGTCTTAAAAATAATTAAATTTCACAAATCCGATCATATGGACGGAATTTATATATTTTTACTCCATCTCTCTCTTCGTGCATATCCTTTGTAAACATTTTTTTTTATGAAGTAAGCAAGAATGTCAGAAGCAAAGAATCGAAAAATTCGAAGAAGTCGAAAACCAGCAGGATTTGCTTATAAATATTTGTATTGTAAAAATATCGAATACAATTCCACCTAACGGTTTTTTTTAATGGTTGTATAGTTAGTGTTTTATATAACAGTTGATGACCAAAATTTTTAATGAAATCTAATCATTTGTTTCATTCCAACTTTTCCTCGGCTTTCATTTGAAATTACACCACCGAATCGAACCTTAGCCTTGCCTCCCATGAGCATTAAATGGCGTGCTGTGCAATTTAACGGCTACCTATAAGCGATCTGCACCGCCAGCAAAGTGGCATTATCTAGCAAGTTTCTCAACTTGCCGCGTTCACAACAAAGATGACAGCTAACTGCTGTCTACTGACTGCTGCATGGAAGCCACTGAAGCGTCTATGAATGTCACTTGCAATTAAATACAGCGATAATTCAACGTTATTATTATCATTTTAATTGCAATTAGTTTTATAGTCAACGCCAGCCAGAAAAGGAGAGTAAGAAAACGAAGAAGACAAATACCGCTGGCGAACGCTTTGAAGTGTAGCCGTTAATAAAATGCTGAGGCTATTGTGTGTAAAATCGTATTCAAATACTGAGACACACACAAATGAATTTTATTACAGCCGTAAGTCGAGTGCAAAGCATTTTTATTTCATTACACACAAACGATCATAACACCCGAAATCTTTTAATGGGAGTTTCAGTGCATTAAGTTAAATACTTCTGCATTCATAAATCAATGCAATTGGATTGACCGCAGTTTATAAAGCGTTGATACACCCACACCTGACTCAAAATAACTGTTCACAACTTGATCATTGCTCTAGATCTGTCAGTTCTTTTGAAAAGTGCCATTCGTACAACCGATGGATCGGAAAGCTTTCAAAAAAATTATTTGAAATAAGCCTCGTCGAATTAAATCATATCAAAAAAGTAATTTTAAATTTTGATTTATGCCTTGGACAACCTATAATATAATAAGCAGAAACTTTTTTTACAATATAAAATCGAAATATTAACGGGACATTTGTTATGAGCTAATGGCGTCTGAAATATTTTCAGATGTATGAAAAACTTTATTGTACCTAAGATTAACTTTCTTAGATAAAATACTGAGGCATCTCGTATCCTGATCGATATATAAAGTATACAATCAGACGGTAAGAGAAAATTTCAAATGTTCGGTATATAGGCTAAAATGAAAGGTATGAACCAGAAAATGGATTAAACAATAATATTTTGCCACCAAAACACAATATGGCAAGACGAACAATCTGATTACATTTTATTAAGATTTCTCAATTATTCATCGATATATACGACGTGAATTCGGAGGGAATCCATATATGTGGTATTGGGGTCTAAAAGAAGTTATACACCATATACCGAAAAGATGAACATAGCAGCACTCTACATATAGATTAGCCACGATCTTGTAGGAATATCAACTTTTAAATCTTCTCTCAGCAGCGATTTTGCAGTTCGTAGTATTCCATGAATTAATATTGGGGAAGTGGGGTAGGGAAGCGACCGTAAAGCCTCTCCTACTCTATTCACAAGCTCACCCACTGTCCGGACTGGATTTGCTGCTCCCTGTTTTCCTAGCTAAAGAGGCTCTGTCGATCAAGGCCAGGCGGTATAACCTTCCATCGCGCAGAGGAAATGCTGTTGGATAAAGAGCCTGACATTTACTTGTAGCTCAAGCCAAATACTTGATTTGTATTCTTTGTACGGAGCTCTACCTTCTCTAATACTATCTAAGAATATGAGTTCAAAGCCAATGGAAAATATGTCTCCAAGTGGGACGCGAACCCTTTCGCGGAATCCACCTGTGGTGTTGTTGTTTATGTTCTTAACGGCACATCCTTCTTATATTCCGGTAAAGTTCCCAACAATTTGCGTCGTGATGGCGATGGATTTCTTTTAATTGAGAGAGCAACGAAGTCACTCACGGAGTGGAAACCGATTAATGAACTTTTCAGGTGGTGTCGATTTAGAGTAAGAAATATTATGATCATCCTTATCAAGTTCACACAAGAAGGACATACTAATCCTCTGAATATCTCTGGGATATCTGAATGTGAAAATCGGGGCCGACAAAAAACACATCTAATACGTATTGGGAAGACATGGACTCGGCCCACGAAATGAAAACGGAGAGCTACTTATCGAAGCATGTGATGAGACCAGATTCTACACAAAATGTCACCGAAAACCAGATAGAACATTTCTGCATTAGCAGACTTTGGAGGCGTTTGCGAAGCCGATTGCGAAGAAAAAGAAAAAATTCAATGTCGATAAGCTCAGGTCAAATAAAACCAGGTCCAAATTGGAGGACGAGGAAAACCTGTGGCAAAATGCAAAGTCCATTTTTCTTGAAACCGCCGTGAGAGTCCCTAGTACACGGCCACATCGCTTAAGGAAATGGATGACCGAAGAAACATGGTCCCTAATTGAAAAAATGAGAGAAGCGAAATGTGTACGGGATAGAGCCCAAACGAGGTCACAAAAGACTGAGGTAGCTCTTATTTACAACAACTTAATTAATCAAGTCAAACGATTATGCAAACGAGACAAGTGCCTCTGGTACCAGGACGTGACCTCTAAAGCGGAGCCCGCCGCAAAAGAATGAAAAGTCTATATGAGATCGAAAGCCTCGTTGGAAATAGAGCACAAGGGCTCTGCCCAATAAAAGATACAATCGGCAACGTATAACATATACGGAGGATCAAAAGAGACGCTTTAAAGAGCATTTCATGGGCATCTTAAAAACACCGAGATCTCAGACCACAATCGCACGGAACCGTCACCAGTCACTTCGTTTGTTAATATTCGATATTTTCGAATTTTCGAACTGTTAAATTCGATAAATTTCGATATTCGCCTAATGATAACTGCATACATACTTTTATATTTTTTCAAAAATCTGGGAGAACGAAACAACGCCCAGCGACTGGCTAGACGTTGTGCAAGTGACGATCCCCAAGAAAGGTGACTTTAACCAATGCCGAATTAAAGAGATATCATGATAATTTCTATATCGTTGAAGGTGCTAACAAGGATCCTGCTGAAATGCATTAATGGAAATTTGGATGCTGTAATACGTTAACCGCTTAACTGGATACCGATTTACAACAAGTGGGCTTCAGGCCTAAGCGCTCCTGAAGCATTCATCGATGGGTTTAATTCCACCTTCAACACCATATCCGACGTTCGACAGAGTTGTCTCATGTCACCCATTTTGTCCCTCATCGTTCTTGATGACATCAAATATAGAGAAAAACACCCTATGGGGGTCGGGGAATAAGAATAACCCGCGGTAAAGGCATGCCTGTCGTAAGAGGCGACTAAAATCCATAAAATGCACTGCATTTTAAATAGACTTTGTTCTAAAAATAGGCTTAGCCATGTCAGAAGTAGTGCTATATTACTTAGCTTGAACTATGTTTATAACACTTTAATTATTATATGTATTATATACACACACATATATTAATTATGCACACACTTAAAGAGGCATTTTAGTTCAAACTACAAATGCCACCAGTCTGGGTTGAATGTGTAGCTCAACTGGAAGTAGCCTAGGCTACAAGCTCTGACCGGAGACTTTAATCTGGTGCCATGGGGAGCAGGAGCCCGATCTAGTCTGGAAGGCGCTCCAACCTGCTCATTGCGGTAGGTCCTTAGGGGAGTATCGTGGTGGCTATGGTTTAATACCTGAATGCGGGTAGAACTGTTGGGCGGTACAGCTCAGTGTGGAGTTGCATTGCAACCGGGTGTTGGACCCAAAGTACGGCTGAGGTTTTAGGTAAGCCTCGAGCCCTACCAAGGTGTTATTGTGTCCATTTCCCCAATGCCGATCGGTACGTTGGTTTTAGCAAAAAGCTATTACTGACGGAGGCTGATCAACGCGTCATATTGATTCGTTTTGTTTTAGAACACCGTGGAGTAAGGCTGTATACTCGGCAGGTGCCCACGTAAATCACATCGTTCAATGCAGAGAAAAATCAACGACCTTACCGCCGAGTCGAAAAAAGCTGGTCTTAAACTGAATGCTTCAGAAATCAAAACAAAAAAATTAATGCCCGTAACAGCGATAATAAATACGTAGATGAAGCACCAATTATCGAGAACGTCAACTACTTTTCACCTTACCTTGGTAGCATTATCGCAACGGACGAGGTGCAACTGACGACGATCATACAGAATCTCCAAAGCTTGCACTGTGTTTCTACAACTCAATAAAATTTGGCACACACACCAAAGTTAAACTGTTTACCTGTTACTGAATTCAAATGTAAAATCTGTTTTATTGTATGGTTGCGAGACTTGGCTGATTACCAACACTCTGTCAAACACGGTGCAATTGTTTGTTAATAAGTCTTTGAGGAAAATTTTAAGGATCGGCCAAACACAATCCAAAATACAGAATTTTGGGCGTGATGCTCTCAAACACCGATAACTAAGGAAATATGCTGGCGTAAATGGGATTGGATTGGGCATACTTTGCGGAAGCAACCGGATGAGATCTGCAGACAAGCGCTAGAGTGAAACCCACAAGACAGCAGGAAGCGCGGGAGGCCTAAGCACACCTGGAAATACTCGCTTGAGAGAGAACTTGAGACAATGGGAAACCTAGCGAGCTGAAAGCCCTATCAAAAAATCGTTATCAATAGAGACATTTTGCTGCAGCTCTATGCTCCTCAAAGAGTCAAAGGAACTAAGAGAGAGTGGATATAGGTATATATAAGTAGTACGCTTTGCTTGTGAATGTTTTCATAAAAAGAGTATCTATCAAAAATTTACCTTCCGCCTTGCATTGGCTTCCCTCAAACTTAACCCTTTCTTACTTTCCAATTTCTTAGACAAGAAGTCAAAGAGACACGAATTACAACTTAGGAACACTCCCTGCAGAACTTCTAAGCAGTTTTACAAGCCTATAAATAGGAAATCAATCTGCTCGCACATATTTAAGCATATTTGTAGATTTTAAAGGTTGCACTCCTGAGCCTATATGTATGTTGTAAACTATTACCATATCCAAGCACAAGTGCGGAATTGAGCGCACTCGGTTGATGCACGATGCAAGTGCGATTAGTGTTTGTTGTTGGGCGGCAAAGCTAAACGACAACATTTTAATTGCCAACATTGCTCAATTGGGCAACAATGCGTGTACACCCGTCTGACGTTAAGGCCAACCGCAATGGCAGTGCAATGGGGGCTAAGCAACCGGCAATACATTTAGCTGTGGCATCCACAACAAATATGAAAATAACAGCGGCATTAGCTGACAGTAATAGTTGACCAACCAGAGCGTCTGCAATAGCGTAGTTGCATTCGCAGAGGCAGCCACTGTAACGCTGTCATTGTTATCACCGTTGAATGGCACGCACTGTCTGCTGCTGCCGTAGCATGAGCTCTTTAGTGCGGGTAATTCGCCTGCTAAATGTGTATCATATTCTATGCTGCTGTCGCATGAATTGTAGTTGGTCACCCGTCCGCCCGTTCGTCCGTCCAACCATTTGCCAATCTGTCTGCCTACGTGAGTGCCATTTCCCGAGCTAATGCTGCCACACCAAGTTGATATTGTCGTGAGCTTTCGCATTTTTTGCAGCGCCAACGCGACAATCACCGCTGCCTGTACAGACGACGGCGCATAAGACTCATCGCTTGTTGCTCGCCCTGCGCACAGTTGTGCCCGGTCTGTCACTGAGGAGGGGTCGTCAACGCAATGTGACTTTTGTCTTATGTGTCTAACACAACAAATCGCTTACATTCCTTGAGACACATTTGCAGGATTGATGCGGCATTTGCATTTAAGTGGAAAATTGAATTTTCATTTTCACTACTCTTCGCTTGCGAAAGACATAAACAAGTACCGTCACTTCTTCTTTAAACTTGCATGCGGCATCCTGAGTTATTTTTATCACATTTCTGGTGGAAGATATTTGTGTGTAACGTGGCTGTAGGTGGGGTTCTTTTAGTTACATACACGTTAATGGGTGAGTTAATTTGGCATTTCATATGAAAACCTTATAGAAGGCTAATAGGGAATCATTCTGAAAGCGAGTTTAGATAACAGAGACAATTATTGTACAGACACTTATTATATTATGGATGTTAGATTTTAGACGCGACTTGATAGCATAGTATTTAGAATTATATATGCATTTAGATATTTCATTTCGTAGAGATAGTTGAGTATCAAATATAAATTAAACAGATGTTTATTATATTTGTGAGTCGAAGGTCTGAAGTATCATAAGTTGTACACAGATTCAAAGATTTATTTTAATTTACTACTCTATTCGATGCTTCATATGGACTTTAGCCGATTTTCAAGAAAACACAAAAACATTCATGTGAAAATGAAAATGGATCATGGAAAAAATTCGCTTCTGCAAAACTAAATCTATATTTTATGTTAGAACGCAGTTAAAACTGCATTTATTTATTCCACTCGATATTTATTATTATCATTTATTTCCTGCTGCACGTATAAACTTACGGACAGGCACACAGAAAAAAAGTGTGCAAAATCTTGATTTGGCTTCTGCTTATAACTAGAAAGAAGAAGAAGCGAAGCATTTTTTGCAACTGACTATTATCCAGCTCATAAAAAAATGGCATTTAGAAGAACTTTGCCATAGTTCTGTTCCATATTTCAGAGCCGTTAGCTAGAAAGTACATACAGTGTATGATTTAAACGTGAAACGAAACTCTACAATACTACAAAACTACTGAACATTTTCTATAATCTCAGAAATGAGTAATTTACTGGTCAGAGACTTATTTCAGGTATTTTGATTATTTCAGAAACTGGGCTATACATATGTATCTGCTTCTCACGCAACGTCTTGCTGAATTCATTAAGTTGATTTGCATATGAAGCGAAAGATAGTGAAATTATAGAAATATATCAATCAAAAGACTTAGCATATATGGTACTACTTTAAATACTAGGTAACAACTTTTTTTAAAAATCGGTCATGGTTTTATCCCTATTATTATTCTGTCCGTAATTTTAGCCTTATAAAGTATGAGACTCTCTACAACACGCCATATTCTCATTTAAAGCGTTATGAAGAAACTTGCTTTACACTTTACACTCATGCTTGCATTCTACAATAACTATAACAAAGTATGTTTGAGTTCTCATCATTTTGATGGCAGTGGCCTTTTTTTGAGTCAATGTAAGGGTACAACACTTGTTAAAGGGCACGACCGGAATTCTACCGAAATTTTATAATATACCTTTTATTAATGCCAATATTTCAATTTAGCGAACAGGGCAAAGCCACAGGGAGCCGAGCCTAGAGAATAAGGTGGTTAAGTATTATCTTTATGTTTGTGCTTCGTTGACGTGTAGTAACTTTGCAATTTTATTAAAAAAATGTTGATCCTTTGTCACGATTCTGCATATTTTTGTGGCAAGTATCTGATTTCTGTTTATGTTGTTAATGATACTCGAGTAAGATTCCCTTCAAATTTTCGTCGCTAACTGAAGCGGAAAGTGAGATCGAATGAGACAAGTTTTTACGATATCACATCTTTCACAGGACGCTTCTATCTTTTTTGATAAAGTGAACTCCATGAGTTTCAAATACAAAATTTTAAGCAGACGATATTTTCATATTCTCGCAACATGTTGCAATAGAGCTTAACAGTTTTGTTCACCTAACGGTTGCTTATAACACTTAAAACTAATCGAGGGAGATACTTATATATTAATTTCAACCCAATCCTGGGTGTAACATTATATTGGAATGTTTATATTACAGTGTGAAAAAAGGCGAAATCGGAGTACATGCACGCCTACTTCCCATATATCATGACTTTAAATTCTAAATGATTCTTTCGCTTTATCACTTCATAGTATATGAATCATTACCAATAAGGACATAGAATAAAGGGTAAATAAATTAATAAAGGGTACCTTTAGAGTATGGCGTCTCACGTTATACCGATTTTGTGGACCCAGTACCTATGGCTGATTTTTACCGAAAATATCGGCCAATCTGTGAAATATATTATTGAAATTTACAATAAATCTTTTCCAGATAATATTTTGTCCTGGTGTCAAATGGGTAAATGTGGGTAAATACATCCTCTAGTGCCCATATATCAAATATAAGGATTCTCAACCATTATATCATCATATGTCTACACGTTAGGTACCTTAATAAAAGTCAGTCAGCACATTTTCGTGGTAATGATATGTCGTGACGTGTAAAGGGAATTAAGTCGGATCAATAGTACTCCTAGCCCACATATCCCTTACATATATAAGTGTAGCAATATATATATAATATTCACAATATAATATATGTAATAATAAAATATATATAATTATAATATGTATATATATATATATGTATATATGTATAATATGTGCATATTATTGGGTATGTTTTATTTGAATACCGAAAATGTGCGAAATCGGTGTACGAATTACACCAACTCCCATGTAATACATATACTGATTTTCGTTATTCTAGCAGACTTTGTGGCGAATACGTCGGTCGGTGTTTGACTTATCTTCATAAAATTGCTTGGAAACATATTATCTAGTGTACTTGGGTAATGCCAAAAGTTAACGTAATAAGTCCAAACCTATATGAAAGTTCAAAATATGAATGAAATCAATCTATACCTTGGCTTAAACCCCATATGCCTAGTATAATGATTTCCAATTATGTGATTAACCTTTTCCTAATATACCCAATATATTAAGTTTAGCCCCAAAAATAATCGAGATAGATATATAGTTATATGTATATAAATGATCAGGATGACGAGGCGAGTTGGATTCCGCCCATCCGTGCAAACGATAACTTGGATAAAAACTAAGATATCATGATCAAACTTGGTACATGTGTTCTATGTCACTATAACAAGGTCGGTATTAGAGATGGACGTAATCGGAATACTGCCACCTAATCCAAAACCTGCAACATAAAAAGCTTTGACTTAGCAACGAATTAAGATACAAACGTGCAATTTCGCAAGGGGAATCGTAGTAGGGAAGGGCATCTGCAGGTTGAAATTTTTTAGAAAGTGGGCATTACCCATCCTCTAATAGGCCTAAGGTATATATTTCACAAACCACTTAAGCTATATCAACCAAACTTGCTTTCACTTTAAAGTAGATAAATCAAGCATCAATTAAGATATTTTAATAAAGCTTTTCACGAATAGTTCGTTCAAGATATGAAAAGAGCGGTAAATGTGTAAGATATTGTAATGAAATTTGAGGATTATCTTTCTATGATAATAGTGTGCATTGGTGTCAAAAATGGGGAAAATCAGGTAAATAATTACCCTAGCTACCATATAACTAACATAAGGATTTCCATTCTCCCGTTAAACTTTATACCATATATTACGGTCAATACATGAGTTATCCCTTTGAAATTCAGAGAGCGTCTCTTTCTAATAACCGTATGCCCGTGTGCATAAAATGGATAAAGTCGGGTAAACACTTCCCCTATCCCGCATATACCTAATATAAGAATTTCACACATCCGGTTGACTTTATACGGTATATATCGGTCAATATGTAAGATACCTTAGCAAAATTAAGTGAACGTGTAATATTGGATATACAATAGTTTACTGCCGAAAATGTGTGAAATCGGTCAACGAATTATCCCAGCTCCCATATACTACATATAATGATTTTCGTTATTCTAGCAGGCTTCATGCCGAATATGCCGAATCACGACATGTTCCCAGTATACTTGAGTAACGAAAAGAGTTAATGTGATCAGTGTAAACTTCCCCTAGCCTAGATATTCCCTATATAAGAATTCCTGGCTTTCCAGATGATTTTAAACCGTTAATTTCAATGTGTGTGATATTTTAATGAAATTAAGTGGATAAGTTTTCTTAGACATAATGTGGTTTCGCGCTATATATGAATAAAATCGGTCTAGACCGTGGTCTAAGCCGATTAATCCTAATATAATGAGATCCGTTTCTGTGGTTGACTTTTTCCTCAAGTATCTAATATATTCAATTAAACCACTTTGGTTGGGTTCATATCGCATATATCTCACTTTAGTTAATTTGGTAGATTTTAATATAAATATATCGGTGAGAATGCAAAATATAGTAATGAAAGTACGTGAGTCTAGGAGCTGAACTATACGTTAATAAGGTAGTAAATATGATTGCAATCCATTAATGGCTTTGCCGAATAATGAATGTTGAATTCTTTCGCAACATTTCTTAATATAAAGCTTTGCCAGCACCTGACAATGTACCCCCTCCTTTGATCCTGGCACATTGAAACAGTATAAAATGTTCGGTTATACCCGAATTTAACCCTTGCATGTTTGTTTCTGTTCAGATTGAACTTTTTTTTTATCGTATTCATTCACCCGCAGTTTAAATGGAAGAATTTTGGTAAAATTTTATCAGATGGTAGAGCTATATGATCGTAATAGGAACAGTACTATGTGCCCTTAGAAGCTTGGAATAATAGAAAATAAAGCAACACTTCGTCCAATTTATTAAATTCATCCCCGGCTAATCTTAAACATTACTTCTTCAGATTGTAATCTTTACAGATTACTAAAATTTGCTGTTTACTTTTATACCAGAAAACTTTAATAGTTAAGTTCCTTAGCGATATATCTGTGAAATGTTGGTATCTAACCAATCTTCTTATGAATAATATCGCTATGTGTTTCTGACTATTTATTTCTAACTGTCTTCTTCCAGCCTTCAAATAAGAAAATAATAAAAAAGAATGAGATTTGATTGTTCATCCTTTTTATCCTTAACCTCAATAAGTCGAAATGAGAGACCCTGTAAACCCGACTCATATTTAAATATGTTGTTCTTCCACCCGTCTAATCCCAAGCACATTGGCATGTGGCACAAGATTTGTTGATGAGTTGTTGAAAATAAATTGATGCATTCGCTTTGTTCGACATTTCATTACAATATTTCTACACCAGATAATTGGTTGGGTGCTGCAAGTGTACATGAGCTACTAATAGATACCAAGTCAGGTTGACATCAATTGACATCTTCCTTAATAGGTGCCTATATGCCTATCTACACATTCTAATGCATATGTCTTTCTTGTAAACTGCAGTCATTTAAAGTGTAAATGGAAATGGAACAAAAAAATTGTATTTGAGGCACTCGAAAATTAAATTAGTGGAAAATTGAGTAGACTTCGGCTTTGGTCGTGCATCTATCATTTGGCCCTTCGCATAATGCTGCATACATATTTTACTGGTACGAAAAGAAATTACCTTTTGGCCATCGCCGAAATTGTGCGGGTCGTCGCAGTGGCTGGCTTCCATTATCCATCGCCTTTCTTCTTGCAGATAAATCATAATTTTCAATCTTGCAAGTTTTGCTTTGTCAGCGAGTGCATGGTAGTAAGACATCAGGCATTTTCAAAGGCAGCCTGGTCCAACCCTAAAATGTTAGGAGGGCATAAAATTATATTAGAAAAGTAATGAAAATAATGTTACTAAGGAAAGGGGAAATAGATGAAGCCATGAACATATGAAATTTATTAATAAACTTGATTAACTAATCGGGGAAACGGCATGCTGTTGTTGAGGCATGTGGGGGATCACATAAAAATTAATAAAAATCCATTTCAGTCATTTTGTGCGGGACGGACAACTGCCCACTTATATGACATGTCAGCATGTATTTACAGATAGACGTATGCATGTATGTATTCCGCGTGCAAGCGTATTTATCCAATTTGCTTGTAGTGTCTTCTTGGTGGATTTTATACGCTCACATTCGTGACACTTTTCACTTAATTGTATTAGTTTTTATAGCTCATTGAAATACGCTGGCGCGGAAATTTTCCAAGATCTCTCTATTTATCTTTTAATTTCCAATTCTTTTTGGTATGTGTGTTTACTCAATTTGGCTTGTCAGGCAATTAGTTGCGTATTTGAAAAATGCTTTTGATCCATTCGATCGTAAAAAATATTGGAATGGTCTAAATGCACACATAAGACATTTTTAATAGTACTACTAAATGTTTAACGGCATATGCATGAGTGTATGCCTGTACTCAAATATACTCGTAAATAATTATTGAATATACAGGTATTTACCAAACAATTTTTATGCTCACATTTCCGTTTGGCCTTGGGCAAAATGCCATTTCAACCAAAATTAGGAGGACAGTTGCAGCAGCTTACTTCAAAGTACCCTGCGGGTCAACATCACACTACTACGAAAAAATACTACTCTACAACTAGAAATTTCTGACTGGAACTAATAAACAATTTTACTTTGCAACAAGAATTTTGAAACTAATAATAAACTTATCAGCAAAAGTGCTGATTTAAAAAATTATTGATTGATAAAAAATTATTGATATTGATTGATGATTTATATTATTTTACTTCGAAGTTTTGATTCGGTTAAGGATTCCAAAAAATAGCTTTTATTTATATTAATTTGATTAAGCTTAACCTTTATGTCGGGAATATTCAGATGAAATTCATAAATTTACATTATGTAGAAATTTTAGATTTACTTCAGAATTTCCTATATTTCTGATCCAAGTCTGTAGAAATGTATTACCAGCTTGTATGAAATGAAGGTTCGACTTGCGGATCACACTGATTGTAAAGTGTTTTAAACTTGTTGATTTTACCGCCGAGTTTTTATAAATCTTTTTGCTTATACATATTAATATTAAGTTTTCTTTCGAATCAAGTATTAATATTTTAAGAATTAAAAAAAAGTATACAAAAAAGCTTATAATTTTAATATTCCAGTAAAATCGGTTTCATGCATATTTCCACGTAGTATTAAAAGTAGTATCTATAGTATCTATTATATATAGTAAATATATATATATATATATAATATATACATATATAACATATATATATAACATATATAACATATATAATATATATATATATGTATATTTATAATATAATATATATAAAATCAATAGACGTCTGAGGTCTACCAAACACCGTATATGTCCCTACATGTTTTTACTAGTGTTGGGTAGTATCCGGCTCTTTTGATGATTGAACTTATCACAGCTACAGTCAAATTTTCAGATCTGGCAAACTGTTTTGGGAAAATAAGGGGGATAGGGATCAGATTTGACCCGATTTTATCCATTTTTGCATCCCAATATATATTACCAGAAAAAGATCAGAAAGGTCATCTGACTTTCATTAAGATACCTTACATATTGACCGATATACACAGTGTATAGCAATATATAGCAATGTCGCATTATTATCAGGAAAAAATACTTCTTTAACTGAAGTATGGAATTTCACTGGAAGCTCCATACTCGAACGAATCCCGAAATTCACACTTGGGCGGTGCCATGCCAGTTTTCCAAATATTACACTGATTCCTATGCATCCCTCCTGTACCATATTTATATATTCTGTAGTATTTAATGTTTCTGGCGTGTTTCTTCAGCGAGTTTTCAACCCAAACTTTATATGGTAGGTGTGCGTGGTTAAGATCCGATTTAACTCATTCATATCAGGGTATGAGAAGTTACTAGAAAACTTGGGGGTCGGGACTAAGTGCACTTTTTAAAATTTTTTAACGACAGATTCTCCTCCCAACTGTGATTCCCTGCGCTCAATTATAAGTTTGTATCTTAATTTGTTGGTTAGTTAAAGTACTTTAAAGGTTTTCGCTTAACAGCATTTTGTGGACGTGACAGTTATCCGATTCCGAACGTCTGCAATACCAAACTCCTCAGGGTGCTAAGGAACTTGTGTACCAATATTTATCCAGATATTTAAATTTTGGCTCTTATGAAATTCCTGAAAAAGTTCTACGCCCTATAGGGTTTGGTGTCAAAAATTGATGGAATGTTGGAATGAATGATAATTTCTATTCTTATTCTATTGATTTCACATGTACACTTACGCTTTATCGTTTAGTTGTTGTCGATACAGCGGCGAAATAATATCGTGTGCGGTCGTGCCGCTAAAGAGAATATATCTTGCGCAAAAATTTTTACAATTATGACTCCTTTTTTGGTGATACGTAATGCTTTTTCCGGTTAGGTTATTTAAAGGCATTTTTAAGATGTAATATACATTTCTCTTAACAGTAACACAAATAAAATTCGTAGAGAAGCACGAAAATTCTTGTGTAACGAAAGAATGAAATAAATTACCAAAATATAAGAATATAAATTTCTCACTGGGCTTCACTTTCTATTGGCTTCACTATCTATTCTATATAAGAGCGAGCGCAATATATCTCAATAAAATTGTGCGAACCTCTTCTTAATCTGGACTTATCGAGCACGAGCACGGTGCCCTTCGTCTTTCCCCGTCACCCCGTCGCCGAAAAACTTCGAGTCGCGGTAACGAAAGTTTGCGTGTCTGAATCCGCACTTACTTGTTAAATATATAAATTTTAAACACCAATTATTTTATAGAAACAGTTAACCCACCAAGATAGTAATACTAATAGTTGATAGTATCAAGTAGTGAGCATATTGATTCACGATTGCTAAGATAGGTTTCTCGAATTGATTTGATTCCGTATTCTTGAATGAGATTTCAAACAGTAATATCTTGATAAACAGTTTATAACTTTTCTTTTAAAAATATTTGATGTATGAAAGTGTGTAATTTCATTTTATAAATAATATTAGACTAATTACATATTACTCACGAAAATCGCATTTGTTATTTAAACAAAAATTCAACTACGAAATTTTTTGAGAACCGCAATGAAATATTAGTTAATCCGCTTTTTATGATACATAAATTTGCTAATTTAAAGTGTAGGTGATGAAAGACAGCGTAAAAAGATATTGAACGATGTGTTTTACGTGGGTACCTGCCGCTGTACAGCCTTACTCCACTGTGTTCTAAAACACAACGAATCAATATGATGAAATATGATGCGTTGATTAGCGCCCCGTCAGTAATAACTTTTTTCCTAAAACCAACGGTACCTATCGGCATTGTGGAATGGACACAATAACCACCTTGGTGGGGTTCGAGGCCTACCTAATACCTCTGCCGTACTTTGGGTCCGACACCCGGTTGTAATGCAACTCCACACTGAACTGTACCGCCCAACAGTTGTACCCGCGTTCAGGTATTAAACCACAGCCACCACGATACTCTC
Organism: Bactrocera minax; assembly: GCA_021498325.1. Classification (NCBI taxonomy): domain Eukaryota; kingdom Metazoa; phylum Arthropoda; class Insecta; order Diptera; family Tephritidae; genus Bactrocera; species Bactrocera minax. The sequence continues at coordinate 343,051 of JAKEEE010000064.1, read as the reverse complement.
CGAAGGGGAACGAATGCATTGTTCTCCGTACTTGAGTAAGTTATATTACCTTTCATTTATTTAAAATAATGAAATATAAACATTTTCTTTATTACTACTTAGAATTTAGTTGGTCAATTTAGTTAGTTAATGCAAGTTAAACTTCAATTTTGATAAAGAAACAAATATAAATATATGGATATAGATAAATTCAGTATAGAGAATTATGAAGTAGGTTTTATTATTTCAAGGCTCTATAAATAGAAGAATTAAGAGCATATGTAGTTCTAACCGTACCAACCATATCTAGAGTACTCTCAAAGTTTCATCACATTTCATATAACCGTTCTCAAGTGAGTGAGTTAATCTTAAAATACCTCTTCTATGTTTACCATGAAAAAAAGTGAAATTTATGTTTCGATAAAAGATTGCTTCTGGATGGGTGAAAACACCTTTTCTACAAAGTGTGTGGCAAATCTGCCCCAATATATTCAATAGTCAAGTACTGGGTTGGTGAATTTCTTCGTAACTGTACTAGCACAAATGATGTACCCTGTTAGAATTCTAGTTAAACGAATCCCATAATTCTTCCAATAGATGGCTTCATTAATCTATATCTCCTGTTGTATAAGTGCGATTGTATTACGCTATATGGCGTTCGAAAGATCAGACCGTTTTGTGATTGCTTGACTCAGTATTGTTTTCTCACGCGTCAAAGAAAGGAGCCAGCAATTAGAAAATACGCCATATTTTACATTTTATTTTTATAACAACGAAAAACCAAGCCAGGCGGCCGAAAATATGAATAGTGTTACTATACTGACAATGTGCCTGATACTGTAACAGTCCATCACGCACAAGTTTTGTTTCGTTGATTCCGTTCCGGTAATTTTGATGTTAAAGATGCACCACGTTCTGGAAGACCATTTGCCGAAAATATCAAAAAAAAAAAATTATGCAAATCGTCAAATTCGCTCGTCATGTAAGCGCCGTTTCAATTGCACATGTACTAAATATTGCACAAAAGGCTGCTTGGAACCATTTAAATAAGGCTGGATAAAAACAAGTAAGGAATGGCTAAGTTCGAGTGTAAGGAAATATTTTATACTCTCACAATATGCAAGGATCAAATGAGGGAGGGATACTTTCAGGTGCTAGTAAAACTTTATATTAAAAAATGTTGCTTAAGAATCCAACGCCCATTATTCGACGAAAGCGTGAATGGATTCCAATCATATTTATTATCTTATTAACTTAAAGTACAGGTCATACTCACGTACTTTCATTACGATATTTTGCTTCGTGTCCGAGATATTTATATTAAAAACTATCAAGTTAACTAAAATAAGATATATGCAATATAAACTCCACTAAAGTGGCTTCATTAGATATATGAGGTATAAAAGTAGAAAGTCAACTTGAGAAACAAAAATAATTACATTCTACATTACATTACGATCTACACCGGTTTCATTTATATTTAGCGCGAAACCAAGTTATCCAGGTAAGAAAACATATCCAGTTAATTTCATTAAAATATCACACATATTGACCAACATAGGGTTTAAAGTCAGCTGGAAAGTCGTAAATCATTATATCTGGTATATCTGGGCTAGAGGAAGATCTGGATTAATTGCATTAACTGCTGTAATTATTTAAATACATTGGAGAGCATGTTTCCTCGCGATACTAACCTGGAAAGTCGCAAATCATTATATCTGGTATATTTGGGCTGGGGGAAGATCTGGACTGATTGCATTAACTGCTGTAATTATTTAAATACATTGGAGAGCATGTTTCCTCGCGATACTAACCGAGTTGAAAATCCTTATATTAGGTTTATGGGGTCTATGGTTTATGGCGTGGCTATTATCCGATTTCACTTACTTTCGCAGTATATGAGGACATGCTAGATATTTGATTGATATAAATTTAGTGGTTTGTGAGATATCTACCACAGATACCCCGCCCAAATAACACGTTTATATCTTAATTTGTTGCTTAGTTATAGCACTTTGTCTGTTTTCGATTAACGGCATTTTGTGGGCGTGAGAGTAATCCGATAACGCAAAGATCGACGCGGGCGTTGGAAAAGAGAGTGCGTAAAAGCCGTTGAGAAAAAAGAAAACCATGTTAAAGATTTATTTTGGGGGAGTCAAAACACTACTACTGTACTATAATATTCCCCCTGCGGGTCGGGGGATAAGAATAACCCGCGGTAGGCATGTCTGTCGTACGAGGCGACTAAAATCCAAAATGTGCACTGTATTTGAAATAGACTTTGCTCAATCTATATAGGCTCAGCCATGTCAGAAACGGTGCTATATTACTTAGCTTGAACTAAGTTTATATCACTTTAAATGTACTATACATGCACTTAAAGCGAGGCATTGTAGTTCAAGCTACAAATGCCACCAGTCGAGATGAATGGGTAACTCAACTGGAAGTAGCCTTCGGGCTACAAGGTCTTACCGGAGACTTGAAATCGGTGCCACGGGGAGCAGGGGCCCGGTGGAGTTGTGGGTTGTACTTGCAGCTCCATCCTGCTCATTGCGGTAGGCCCTTCGGGGAGTATCGTGGTGGCTGTGGTTTAAAACAGGCAGAGGTTTTGGGTAGGCCTCGAACCCCACCAAGGTGGTTAATTGTGCCATTCCACAATGCCGATCGGTACCGTTGATTTTAGCAAAAAGCTATTTTTAACGGGGCGCTGATCGACGCATTGTATTGATCCGTTGTGTTTTTGAACACCGTGGAGTCGAGCTGTCAACGGCAGGTACCCACGTAAAGCATTTCGGATTCTGTACTATAATATATATATAATAAATACTTATCATGGCGACTATACGCATGGTGTCAAGGAACAACATTTTCTATAATATTATATATGAAATCGTTTCTTATATTCGAAACCCCAAGTAATAAATTTGAATTTACTCTTTCGCAAATTATTTTGCCACTGTTTATTCGAAAAATTTAGTCAGTGGTGTGAGAAAATGTCATTGAAGATATTTGAGGCATTGGACGCATTGACTTTGTTGTTTGCTTAGAATGAGAATGTGGATTGCCAGTACTTCGGCTGAGTGGATTCGTACTGAAATGAAAGAGTTTTGTACAAGCATCCTTTTCGGTCCTCTTCCCTTTTATGCAATGTTATGTGGCAGCCTTTGGAAGGCAGTTGTTGTTTCTTTTTGCTCTCAGTCTGACATCAATTTGTTGTAGTATGCTTCTGCTTATTTGCCCTTAAAAGACTGCAACATTCTTTGCTGACAACGCGTTAATTAAAATTCAATTGTAATTGCAATTAAGAAACGCTCCCCCTTATGTGGCCACACACATATATATTAACATATATATTTACATATGCATGCAGAATGAATCTTTGCTTTCTGCATTTATTCTTGGCAATTTGCGTAAAGAGAACATTATCTGGTCGCCGAAAGCTAAAGCGACCAGTAAAAGTGAAACGATTGTCTCAGAATCGGGCAAGTGAAAAATTTAATTCAATTCCGTTGAGGCAATGATCATTAAAATATCGGCTAGCATGCTGCTGCCGATGAAGCGCTATATTGGTACGAGGCACACACAAAGTTTGAGATATAGGTTTTATGTACCGTAATGCAAAATATATGTCTCTTATTGTTCCTCACATTCTTTGCTTTGCAAGTAGGATAAAATTCGGATGTAGCGGAATGTCAGATACAATAATATATATATATATATATATATATATCATATATTATACATCATATATATATAATAAAGTATAATATTCTCATCCAAGATAACTGAGATGTCTTCCTCACTAAGCGGTGTGTACGGTATAAAGTCAACTGTGGCGCTGCCGCATCCACTGTTCAACTTTTGAAGTGGTCCATATGTAAACCTTCCGTATCATTCTTGTACAAACACAGTAATTGCACTTTTTATTGCTTCGCATATAACCATTATATGGAATGTGGGCGTTGTTATCCTCTGATATACCGAAATTCACGCCTCAGCATGTAATGTGAAATGCAATATTTAACCCGATTTTTCATCAAAATCTCTATTTTTGCTCAAGTTATCGTTTGCACGGTCAGATGGACAGACAGACACTCAGAAATCAATTATTCTTGCCATCCTATATCTCTCCATTAGTTTTAGGCGTTACAAACAATCGTTAGAGGAATAGAACAATAATGCAATAGTGGCGTCCTGTTTCTAGAGTTAAAAGTGTCTACGGCTAAGGCTGTTAGTTATAGCAATGTGGATCAAAAATTTCAAGGTGTTTACTTATTCTTGACTTAGTAAGTGTTTTTAAAATATTTTAAATGGTTTAAAATTAAAGACTTATTGATATGTATATGAAAAAAATCTTCAAGTCTGAAAATATAATTTAAGATAGTTAAACAATATCTTAAAGTTCTGCAAGGATATACATATAGTAGTGATACACTAGGGCACAAACTTATTTATACTAATACTTTGACTTAATAAATAAGTGAAACAACATTTGTCAAACAAAATTTGGATATTTGCTATCTAAATTAAATATTTCTTTATATTATGTGAAGTATTTAAATGATGTCTTAATGGCTATGTTATGTCTCATATTCTATTATGAAATTATACTGGCTTCCGATGCTTCAGCGGCAGCTATAAACATCTAAAATAATTATTGCCGTTCACCAAATTTATGAGTGCAAAAAAACGTAATATTTTCGCTAATTGCGCCATTTAATGAATCAGACATTTGTACATATTTACAAGTCAGCACACTTGTGTAAGGTAAATACCTACTCTGCAAAAAGCAGGACCACATTATGTACTACTCCAGGACCACGTTTCATTGTAACCAACACCAGAGACCAAAGTGTCCCACACATATGGAAAAAATATTGTTACATCAACTTTGAGCTGTCATTGGGCCCGACCACTTCTGGTCCAGCGCTACATAATATAGAACCACGCACCAATTTACTTCGTTTAGTCCAAAGTCTATTCTACTTACACTAGAAAATGTCTACACAGTTAACATCTTAGAATTTTTTCAACAAAACTACTTTTGTTGTTACAGTTGGTATTTAATTAAATTATTACTGTTATATTTATATGAAATCTAACGGGTAGTTTAATTTTTCCTTTAGAAACCAGACGGATATGCTTTTTGTTTTTCAATTATTTCTCTAAAAATAAATTATTGTAGGTATGTTAATGATATTTAATTAGACTAGAAATATTATATATGCAGATATACATATATAAAATATAGCTGTCAATTTCTGTTGCAGCCAGCATTGGAGTCGCTATTTGAATAATAAAAAATGCTAAACTTTAAATATTTTAATTATTGTGTTATAATATATGTTATAAAATAAATAAATGGTTGTGGGAGTCCGGCATTCATTCGTCAAAACTTTAATAACTTTCCATGCCTGACATCTTGATTACTTCTCCAACCCTAAATATATGAATATATAATTAAAACATAACAATTTACAATTTTTTTCTTCATGTGAGAAAACTTCATTTTCGGTGAAGCAGACCAGCATCAGGAGAACATACGAGTATACCCTCCACTGAAAAGGAATCTAACGGGTCTTTGAAAAAATCTTTTTGTGTTGAGAATTGTTTCCTTATTATACCTCAAGAACCTTTATTAATTTATTCAGAAGATATACTTGGAATATATTTGGAATATTAACAATTCTTAAAAAAAAGTATACCGTATTGGCAATTTCCTCTAGTGGCATCAATACAATGAAGAAAGTCAAAATGCGTAGCTGACGCTGTCGCGGTGTCGATGACGAATTTGAAATCATGCTAATTTGCCTCGTATAAATCTTGTTTTGATTTCAAAAGGCCTTTCAAAGGCCTTTTTGAGCACGGGATTTTAGACATTCGCTAATCACTTAATATACATTTTAATTTAAACATTTTCATAACAATACAGTATTCTTACCCAACTACACGAAATAAAAATTTATGACAAGTGACATGTTTCACTTCCTGAATATGTTTCAACCAAGTTAACAAACAAACGACATATAGCCGAACATTCACGAAGAAGACGATGTTCAACTTTGGACATGGTGCAGTCCAGCGTAACATGTGCTAAGGAATGTAACCAGTTCTCATCGGCTCTACTGCAAAACATTACCAATTGTACTACGTGGTCCTCAAATTTTTGCAGGGTAAGTATATAAATAAGCTTGTATAATATTCATATGTAAATGTCCGTTACCGTTCAAGCTCATTCCAAATGGGCCTTATGTAACACACTCTTACGTTCATAAACAGTTATATATATATATATATATGTGTGTATGAGTACCGTGTGTATAAATGTGTCTTTTGTGACTTCTGCGCGCACACAATTAGCCACAATTAAAAATTTCACAAAAACGCAACGATTTTCAGCAAATTGAATTTTCGCATAATGCAAATGAAAAGAGAGAAATCGAAAAATAGCCGAAAACACAACACAAACTATAGCTGCAATTTAATTCAAGCAGCAACACCAACAACAATTAGTTAGTAATTTTTCGATAGACAGTGCAACTCTGTGTGGCATGTGTGTTTGTGGTGGCGCAATAGCTGGCAGCATTTGCTGTCGCAGCAAGACAATGACCATGAAATAAAAATCGGACACTCTCAATGAAAAATGAATAAATTCGAGTAAATACTTGAAACAATACTAATAACAATTGTGTTATTCTCAAGGCACACATGCACATTGCACCCAAATACACACAGCCCCACATATAATTTCATATATGCATATATGTGTGTATGCGTGTATTTGACAAATATTACTTTGCTTTTGTGCATTTGATGTCTCATGTGTATATGTTTGTTTTTGTTAAGTGAATATGACAAACGTGATTGCAACTGACTATTGGCGAATTAATGTGAAATTGCAATGCTCTGGCAAAAAATTAAAGCAAAAGTAAACAAATAAACCGAGTAGAACAAAACGCTCGACGGTCACTGTCGTCTCAAATTGCATGGGAAATGCATATTTATCGCTTGTTGTTTTGTTCTTAAATTGTTTTAATTATTAAATGTAATTTCGTTTTCGCGCAATCGTTTGGCTTTACGCATTCTGCTCACACCGTGGGCCAATCCCTCATAAAGAGTGTTCAGTTCCAACTTTAGCTGAGAGCGAAGAAATTTTATTAAAACTAGAAGCTAGAAATTTTAAACCTTCTTTAGGAACCAATTTACAATCGTTCAAATATATTCAAACACACAGTTTCAGATAGTCAAATACAGAAAGGGTCCTAAACAGACTCAATAGCTGATTATGTAGTCCATAATTTAGTGCCAATGTTGAGTTAAAATTAAGTTTGGAATTAATTGTGAAAAATCGACAAAATTGGATTTCTGTTGTGGGGTTTAATCAATTACTTCTTTGTATATGAAACAGGTTGAAAAGTTCTTCGGAAGAAGCACACCACTATATTTTTATTGAAGTGCCCGATGAACATGTTCATTGAAATTTTTGAAACTATCATTACATGAAATATCACGTACAGAAAATGAGAATGAAAAGAGAATGGGGCCTAGATGGCTGCGATGAGGTACCTCTAAAGAAACATCAATGACATCTGAGAGATCCATTGTAGAAAAGAATGTCGAAAACTATACATATAAAGCTTATGAACGAGTAATGGTCACTTTGACAAATGCTTTAAAGGAGTTAGTGTACTATATAAAACCTACGATTGGTAAGCTAGTATATAATATCGTATATTTGAGACGTAAGAAGCAAACTTAAATCTTAAAGGAAATCGAATTCCTTAACTGATTTGTAGTAAATACTTTAAATATTTTAGGGATAGCCGAAAGCTTGGCGTGGATTGTGTGATTTGCCATCGTAGATCTACTAGCATTTTTATGTAGAGGACTTATGAAAGATTCCATCCAAATAGGAGCAAAAGTACCTTCTTTGAGGACTTTTAAGGTAGTACGGTTTGGATTGTTTCGACGGGTAGGCTAATTTTGCATAGGAGTAAACAGAATAAGAGTATTATTATTATTTATAAGATTATTATTTTTTAAGTGTATTATTATCATTAGAAACATTAGAATTAATGAAAGAATAAAAAAATATTTAGTGTTTTGAATCAAAATCCGTTTAATCTTGTTCGAATAATCGTTAAATTTCTCATGACACAAAAGATAGATATTTCATGATATGTGTGTAAATCAATTCTTTCTATGTTTAAAATGTTTACGATTTGTAATGAACCATAGCTGTATTGATTTTTCATGACCAGGCGAACTCCTAGGCCCATACTTTTCAAATAAGCTTAATACAAATCCGCTATGGAAATTAGACCTGATTTTTGGCAGAATTCGGAAATTTTTATTTACTGTTGTATATATGTCACCTGACTTTGTTTAAGCTTCTTTTTGAGCTTACTTTTTTTTCTCAGTTTATAATACATACGGTCCTACTGTGCGTATTTGGCATTCGAACAATTAAAATTCGGGGAAATACTATGTCTGCATAAACATAATGTCAGCGCATTTGTTTATATGCATGTGCAACTAAATATAGAAACGTGTTTCAGCCATTGCTTGCGCAAATGAAATGCAAAATAATATATTTTCAAATTAATTATTTAACAGTATAAATTAAAATTAATTTGGCTTGCTGGCTGAGTCGCTTAGTTTTTCTTGCTACACTTGTTGTTGTTATTTGTTGGCGTTTATTGAACGTGATACCTGTCATACTGTGCTGCCGGCTATAATTTGCAATAATTCCACAATGAACTGCAATAAATGCGCATTTCCGTGCAAATTTACATAAACCGAATTGAAGCTCGAATGTCTGCACATGGTCAGATGTGCTAACGAATAAACATACATAAATGCATTTGTACACATACATACACATACATACAGATATAAATGTGCATTTGCATATGCACAATAAAGCAAATATTTGTGCGAATTTATTTTAATATTCAAATGGATTACTGATTGCTTACCACTAAATATGCCTGGCTATATGCATACATACATGTGCATACATGTCTGTATGAAACGCTTCTTTGAATACGCTAGTGTTGTTGGTGTGCGGTTCGACATTTAGCGCTTAATTTGCGTGCATGATTACAACTAATTTGTCAATTTTTTCAGCAAACACAAAATAATTGCAAATTTTTTTTTTAACTTAATTTTTATCTGCGGGCAGATATGTACGTTTACCGATTTTAATCATCCTAGTTAATTAATTGTTCGGTTTACCCCAAATGCAATATGGAAATATAATATCGCATAAACACTTATAACAGCTCTACACACCTAGATGTGTTTAATTTTTCAATTAAATTTCGATTACAAACACTATTAAGATTTATTTAAATGTATTTTGTGATGTATGTATGTATGTATCCACATCAAATATACTAACTTTAATAACTGAATTTTCAGTGCCTCGATTACTCTTTATTACAAATTTAGATCTCTTGGTTCCCAGATATACAGACTCCGAAGATTCTTATGTCCGCAAAAAGATAAGGAATTGAACTTTAAATTCAGATGAAAGTTAAGGCAATTAAATCAGAGCATGGAAATTTAGACATCTTTGAATAATTGGATAGATATCTGATATTACAGTAAGTTAGAAGATCCGAATATTATTATTATTATTCAGAACAACACAAAATGTAAGCCGAGAGAAATTAACTTTGGTACATCCATTATGTAGGACAAGAGGATAGTCTCAAAACAAGCCGAAGACCATGGAGTTGTTGCTCTTGTGTAAAATAAGTTTATAATAAAATAATTAAGGATCTGAACCATTACATACATTTTTATTATGCTAAATTTAAAATTTGGAACAGAGGATCACAGTCGAAGGAGACATGTTTGGTTTTAATAAAATTATCTTAATTGGTTAAGAATTAAATGTTTTCCTAGAATTTTAATTGTGCCGGAGATCATTTACTTTCGAACATTTCGTGTTATGTCCTTGTGTGGGTGCAACTTCAGAAGTGATTTTTCTTCACTATAGTTCGCTTCACATATTTTATGGGAATTGTGGACATTTCTTCGTCGTTCTTCAACTAGTGGCTACCGACTACTTTTAAATTTCTAAAATGCCTTGTTATTAACTATTTTTGTAATATGTTAATGCTGAGTACTTAATTGAAAATTAGCTATTTTAGCTAGCAGAGCAAAGCAGAGTGTGAGTTGTATAGGACTTTCTACAATGGTGATTGAGCTAGATTTACGGCTAAAATGCACACACTGCACATTTAGCGCGGTTAAAAAGAGCTGTTATTAAAATAATTTCATTGTATTTGCGAATTATTAAATATATTTATGAATAATTTTCAAATGACATTGCAACATATGCCACAAGCAGAAATAACTATTCAATTAAATTAGATTTTATAGAGGTTTGCAATAGTAGCCTTACAATGCCATAAATGCTTTCATAATCACCAGCGGCCAATTTAATTAATGACTAAAATATGACACATGAAATAATCAAATGAAAGGTGACAATAAAATCAACAGAATAATATGTGACATAATTAATTGGAGTGATAGGCTCCTATCATAATTCATGGATTGTGCAAAACAACACCGGGAATGAATAGCATGACTTAATTTGGATTAAGACTTTAAACAACTAGCAAGTTGAAGGTAGAATAAAAGCTGAATATTCTGATCGCGATACGGATTCGAAGAGGATACAAACAGGGATAGTATTCGCCCGATAATTAAAATTAAATTATCACTATCTTAGGTGCTTTTCATCAGATTTTCTTTATATTTATTAAAAATATATATGCTAACAACTCCACTAAATTATTATTGTTAATGTTAAATGTTAAATGTTACTTATTCTCCCATTACTATTCGTACTCCGTACGAATAAAAAAATCCAGTAATATATTTACATATTATATATATATATTTTATCTCGCGAACGTACTCAATAATTTGCATTTAAGTGAAAATCAATTAAATTAAAAACCGCACACATGCAGCACTTCCAGCGGTCTCTGGTTGCGCCTCATCTCATGCCACAAATTTGTAGCAAAGAACGCGTCGTCGTTCACATTTGTTGTGGTCTCGTTCATTTAGTTCTTCGCCTGAAACGCCAGTCGATCAAGCTGCCTGGCGTGTGGAATGTCGAAATGCGAAAACTTAATAAATAAATATGTTTTACCATTAAAATTCAATTAACAACATTTTGACGGCAAAATGGGAGCGTGTTCACATTACCATCATCACCGCATTGCTCTAATTTACCTATAGACATATTAGAAATTATTGTTGTTACACAAGCAATTGCTCCCATATGTGTGTTGAATAACATATTTATATTAGGGGTATGGGTACGATTTTAAATACAATCATAAATATGTTTCAATTCTCATTTTAGTGGTCTACATTTCCCGCTTTACTTTTTCTTTTCAATAAACTCCTTTAATTTGGTCAACCGATCCTCAAGAAAAAATCAAAAAATTTAACTCCTTTCATTTATTTTATTCAAATCTACAAGGAAGCAAACAAATATAAGTTCTAGTGAAATGAAATCCGTTCTTTTTGCTTTGACCATTAGATCAAATATGCACCGTTTTGTTTGATATCTCGGTGCCATTTTAAAGGTAATTTCCTAATGCCTATTGGCAAAAAACTGGGACAGCGACTTTCACAAACTTCTCTTGAGGTGATGATTCTCTCCCCATCGAATACTGGCTTGGACACCTTTTGTGCCGGCTCACCGCGTGACCCACTTTTTATCGCCAGTAACCATCGGTTTCAGAAAAGTATCGATTTTGTTGCGACTCAGTTGCGATTTGCACATGGAAATTCTGTCCACTAGGTTTTTTGTGTTAACTCATGTGACACTCATACATCGAACTTATTTTTGCCATCCGTTCATACATCCAGCCTTACATAAATGGCCCAAACGGATTTGGTGCAAAGTTTAGATCCTGTGCAACCGAAACAGTGCTTACGTGACGAGCGAATTTCCGATTTACATAATTTTTATATTTCGACAAATTGGCCTTCCAGAGCGCGGTGCATTTTGACATCGCTATATTAAACGGAATCAATGAAATAAAAATTGCGCATGAATTTTCGGCCGCCTGGTTTGCTTTTCCGCGATTAGAATTTGTATATCGGCTAGGTTAAATTTTCCGCAACTGAAAAACAGGGAGGGCTAGATTGAAATTTGACAAAACAATTTCTCAACAAAATAACTAACTTCCAAAAAAAAAGTAAAAATAAAGATGTGAAGCAATATTAAAAAATATTTAAAAGCGGAATTAAAATGCGCTTGTATATATTTGGAGTTATTGCTATATTTTCTTTATTTAAACCGATCATATATCGTCAATGCCTTCAAATTTGCATATATGTGCGAATTGGGAAATTTTGTATTTTGTAGAAGAATATTATTTATGGTAGGCTTACAATTCTCATTCCGAATTAATTCACTTTCTTATTAAAAATTAGTTTGATACTAATCTGTTCTCACACTGGAATGAATTCTCATCACTTCATCTCTGACATATACGATTTATAGCGGTTTCGTAAATATTTTACGATAATTTTTACACATATTTTTTTTTACATTTATTTTTAATAATTCATTTACTCACAGAGTACATTTTGAATAATAATCCGAAAGGCTGCAGGTTATGCCCCATAAATCAATATGTAGCATATCACTGCCTCAAAAGCAATATTCAGGTCCCACTAGTCAATGTTTGGCATTCCCATTTCGCTGCTCGGCTTGTGCAATGAAGTTTCAAACGAATGAATTAATTAGCTCAATCAATACACGAGACATATGAAATTTGCGTAAATATTGAGTTTGGCGTGCTCATCAACAGCTTCCACCGTTTCGTCCTCGAACCCTACACACACCATCCTCCCTGGCTACGTTGACCTTTGGGTGCGGTGTGCTGCAGTGGCATTCGCTTTGATAGCCATTTAAGCGACCAAATTACGCGACTTTGCGTGTCCATTTGCATTGAATAATTACATGTGTAAATTAGCACTTGTTTGTCCGTCTGTACGAGTATGTATGCGTGCGTGTGTGTGTTGGTGTTTGTGTCGACGCTATAAATTTGGTCGCTGCTGCATTCGCTACAGATATATTTTATTTCATGCACCATGTGAGTCAAAATGTTTGCTAAATTTATTGCAGTTTGTATGAAATTTTAATGAGCTTGCAAAATTATTTTGGGTACATTTTGTGGCTCGAGGACAAGTTGGCGCTGCTTGCGTGCGTGGGTTTGTAATGCATAATGTAGGATAAGTGCTGCTGTTTGACTCATTTGATGAGTGTCATACATACAAACATACAATTATATATCACACATATTAGCTGGTGTTTGGCCGACTCTTTGCTCCAACTTTTAGTGAGCAACTTGATCATTATACTCATTATGAGCCAACATTTTTAGGACGCGTTGTTGTTGTTAAAATCTTTAATGTTAAAAATACTTACCGCAATTTGTTGAGAGGCAACCACTTTAGTACTCTCTTAACATGCTGCAACAGGCTACAATAGTGGATGTGTGGTTTTAAATTTTTTAAAAAGTGGATGTGGCCCCACCTCCTTATAGGCTTAATGTACTTATCTTACAAACCACTAAAATTATACCGACCAAACTTGCTTAGAACAAGTCTAGCACCCCCTCATACACTAGGAAAATGACTGAAATCGGAATCACCCTGTACGATCCGATTCAACAATTTTCAACCCCGCCCACTCCCCATATAACGCTTATGGTGAAAACTACTAAATTACTATTACTACTACTATTACTAAATACTACTAAACAACGTTTCGTAGAATTTTTCAATCCACGGATTCCTGAGTCGAATTTGATGTAGCTGGTGCATTTGCTGTTGGCAATGTCTACTTAGGCATGTGTTGTTCTACTCAGCGGATAGTACGGCCGTCGTGTATGGTAACGGATGGCACCAGTTATGATTTTCTGACCTCGCACATTTTTTTACTTACGATTTGAAATACGATTAATGCAGAAATTCGTTCATAATTTCATTTATTTAATTAAAACCGCTTTGTTGAGAGATTCTTTCACATATCGACAGGCAGATACACATGTTCTTGGCCGGTTACCGCAATTACCCTACATCGACGATACTAGAAATTATCCATAAAAATTTAATATTATTTCGTATTAAATTTAAATTCTTTAAATTAATTCATTTATTAAAAATATATATATATATATTAGACTAGATTCTCATATCTCTATTTATCTGATAATGAAGATGTAAACTCTTGGTTCTCTGTGTCTCTTTTTCGGGATAAAGTGGATCATAAAGTCTTCCAGATCGCAATCTTTTGAAGGAGGAAAAGTACAATAAACACAACTTTAGAGTGAAATCGATTGCAGCCTATATAATCGATAATATACAAACGAAAACTCCGCTGATTGTTTCCCCACATCCCGCTTGCTTCTATTCTATCGTCAAAGACTGTATGTGTATCAAATTGCGTTAATTAAAATTGATTTTTGATAGTTTATGTAATTCAATACTGGCAATATAAGCCAATGTGTAGAACATGGAATTGTAGTTAAAATTAACGCAAATGTTGAACAATTAAATTAATTAAAAATTGAATAATAGGGCAAAATAATAAGCTGTGCAAATTTCATTGCACTTTTTCCGCAAGCCAAGCAATTCACACGCTATAAAATTTCAATTATTACAAAGTTAAATATTCAAATGTTTGCATACGAGTATTAACCTGCAAAATGCATTCTCGATCACATACAAATAGACATGTGTATCTACATTGTATATTAAACATTCCTGCATTTATTTGTGATTGCATTTGCAAAATTAGTTTATTCGACGTAAATTTTGTATTCAGGCAATTTAAATATTTTTTCACGCGCTTGCTTTTACCAGATTAAATACCCCATGAAATATTGTGTTATTTAAGAGAATATTTAACAAAAATACCTCTAGATGTTCGAAAACGTATGTATATGAGCGCATATTTATAAATTTGATGGCATTCAAAATATAATCAGATGACTGTTTTGAATATTTGGTCTGTGTTTACGCAAAGTGGGATTTACTTAATTGTTCTCGACCAAAATGAATAGACAACAGAAAATAAGGGTCTTGCTTCATAGAAGCATTTATTAAAATATTACATGGCAATTTTAATATTTTCCGAAGCATTTGTCTACTTAATAAATTTCAATGAGATAACCGATTGTTCCATGAACTAATGATCACAACCAAATTAAGCTGTGCTCTTCGTAACCCAGTATAAATTCAGAAAGATAGCGCACATATGAACGACTTGGTTCCCAAAGTTTAAGAGGGCGTTCTCATCATTCAACTTGTCACAGTGAAAAACGTTTCCAAAGTGCTCTCAATACAAACTTCTTGGCCAACTAATAGTCTCACAATATGAAACAAACAGCAGCAGTACCTTACACTTGTTATACTCTAGCAATGTCTTGCACAGAGTAATATGTTGCACTAGCGATAATTTAAGTAAAAACTAAAATATCTTGACAAATGGTACACGTGTATCTTGGTACATGTGTTCCTTGGCGTCATGAGAAGGTTGGTATTGGAGATGGGCAAAATCCCACAAAATGGCGTTAATCCCAAAGCCAATAAAGTACTAGAACTAAGCCGAAAATACAATTATATGTACAAATATAATTAAGATACAAATTTAAAGTTGATAAAGGGCAGCGAAGAATGGAGGGGCACTTGTGGTTTATAAGTTTTGAAAAAGTGGATGGAGCCTCCGTCCTCTAATTGATTTAAAGTACATACCTCACAAATAACTAAACCTTAATCAACCAACCTTGCTGAGACCAAGACTTTCTAGCACCTCCTCAAACTTTATGAAAATGGATAAAATCGAATTATAACTACACCCACTCCCCATATAGCGGTTATGTTGAAAAGTAATAAATGGGCGATAACTCACTAAATAAATCGGTGTAAGAATTGCAAAATGGGAGTGGCACCTTCCACGTTTAATTGAAATACCATATGTGCATATATGCATAACATTATACTCACATTCTTATGTGGAAATGTTCGAAATTGGAACACAACCACGCCTTCTCCTATATATCAGCGATTTCAATTCCATCCAATGTCTTCACTTTTCACCCAAACTTTTTGAAGCTATTATCACGGATCAGATCACTTTTTCGATTTCTCTATTAATACCATCCTGCAAAAATTTGGTTTTCTTGGTTTTCAACCAAGATTTCTTCTTTTCTCAATAATAGAACACAACGAGTGATATTTAATGATGCTCTTTTAAATTCAATTAATGTCTCTTCAGGTGTTCCACAAGGTAATCATCTTGGTCCGATTCTGTTCTTTTTATTTATTAATGATATTTCTTCTGAAATAAAAAATTTATTACATGCCCAAAGCTTTTTAAATCATATACGTCAATTAGCGAAATGTGTTTTTTGCAGAAAGACTTAAAAAATTTGGTTACTTGGTCTGATAGAAATGATATGCCACTGAATTTTAAAAAAAGCTAGACGATGTGGTTTTCCCGTAGATCCGTGTTCCCTTCTCACTACGTAATAAAATGCTATAGTCTAGAGGCCTTGCCATTGCGCAGCATATGCCACGATTTTAATATTAACTTAATCTTAAATCTTATTTGTTGAAATTTTTGTTTCTGTAACTGAGTAGTTTTAGATCTCGACACTTAAAAAACTCTCTTACTTTTTATGAATCGACTAATTCCGCACGGATTGCGGCAGTATATAAGTCAAGCACCAATGAGCACATCTGAACAAAACTTTACACAAATAGTGCCTTCAAGGTCTGCCATCTCTCACTAAATAATGATCCAAACCGGATTGCAAATTCTCAAGTTGTGAGATATATTATTGAAATTCAGACAGAATATTTTCCTTATAAAATGGGTAAATACTTCCCTTAGCCACCATATACCTAATATGAAGATTTCCGAACTTCTGGCTGACTTTATACCATATATATCGGTCCATATGTGAGTTATCTTAATGAAAGTTACACAGTGACTAATAAAATTGGTTCAATACTGCCCCTAGCCTCATATACATAATACAACAATTTCAAACTTCCGGTTGGCGGAATCAATTGAACGTATAATATTGGATATCAATGAATTACCTCAGATAAACCACTCTAAAATAAAATTGGTACATAACATTCCCAAATGAGAAGGATTTTATCTATCCTTTTTATCCAGACTAAACTAAGTCTACTTCCATATAAAGCCATTCAGCTTATTTTAACTTAGAATAGATAAAACCAGCACTTTCAATTGAATATTGATATTGAAGCGAAACTTATACCTAAAGTCTATATATTCGCCGAGTCGAAATACGAAATACACGGTGCTTCGATTTGTTCTAGTACCGTTTGCTCGGTAAGAAACTAGGGAACGGCTATAATAATTGGATACGCACTCATTCCATTTCAGTCTGGGTTGTTATTAGACACACACGTACATATGTGTAAGCATAAGTAAACAATTTTATATGCTAGATGCTATGTTCATCCTCTGTGGAAAGTAATTTTAGAACATGCTTATATTCCAAATCGGTGCCAAGTGTTTGATGGTATTAGATCGGGATTAATTGCGTTTAAAATATTACCTTGCAATTTGAGCTTAGGAAAGAGATGAGGAGACAATTTAGTTTTGACGATCTGTGCGTAACAGATGTTTTGTCAGATAAAGCGGTTTATTTGAAAGAAATGTTGGTACTTGTAGAACTAGTGAATCATATATATAATATAATATATAATTTCATATGTACCTATCTAGGAGGGGTGAATAAAAGCCGGTGTGATGTTTTTCTCACAAAGTATTTAAATATACAATACTTATGTATATCTAAGAATTATGTCCACCTCAAACTGGTACACCATTTTGACCATTTCTTTGAGCGTCCATTACGTTATAAAGTTCCTCCTCACTTGAAGCAAACACCTGTTTTTTCATCAGTTCTTGTGGTATCAAATGAATAACAGCATGGAATTATCATACTAAAAACATAGCATACATGTGTGGTCCTAATACCTTTGGTGTTAATCATCAGACTTTTTTACAACCACACTCATTTTCATGTTATTAATTTTCCGACGACCAATTATACCCACCAATAAAATCTCTACAGTTTTCAGATGTAATTTTTCTGATATAATGATTTATAATTTTATTGAAATCCGTATTTTAGAAATTTTGATAGACTTGTATAAAAAATGTTAGAAGTATCTCAACTTAACTGGAAATACTTCATTTCAGGGACTCGTGCTTCGATATGACAACGGAAAAAATCGGATGTGTAACAACCTCGTAGACCTCCCATAAAACAGTATTGTAAAATCCTGCGAAAACTCCCTAGCTAGAAAATACTATAATGACTACGGACCCCATTAGCTTTCATTTACTATACTATAGATAAAATTATAATGAATAAACCAAACTTACCATAAATTGACACATACTCTTCGAAAAAGTTTATACACCAAATATCCCTATACCAAGCTCAACTAAACATTTCATTGAGATATCCCATTTAGATATTGAACGACATATTTGACAACCAGTATTGTATTCGGCTTTTCGGATGGCCTACGATTTGTTTCACTGTTTCACTGATTTATGGATTTATTTATTCCTGATTTATGCTCTCTATTTCCAAATTAATTGTGTACAAATAATAAGTGAGATTCAAAATCGTTTAATGGGACGGACGGACATGTGGGAATATTTCTATTCCTCCCAATAGCCTCAGAGACTATAGAGACCGACCGTGAAATATCAGATCTATTAATTCTTCCCTTTGGTATTTTCACAAGACAAAGACCTTCCATTCATAAGCCAGGTATAATTCAAAACTTCGAAATCAATTTTACTCCCGTTAATTTACGATATATTGGCGATTGGACCTTCCGACCAACGGAAGGCCAACATTTGAATGAATGTATTTTTCAAAAGTTATATGCTGTTTTTGAGTTTCTAATATAGTACAATTGCCGACATCTACTTTAATTTTAGGTGTCTCATTTAATATTCTAGACGGATATCAAGTCCTAATCTATTAGGTATTATTTATATACCTTTTAGGGTTAATTAAAAACTATGAATTTCTCCCTATTAATGAAAAATGAAAGACACATTTTTTACTGCCTTAAGTGGATGGTCATCCTGAAATATACGTTCCACTCAATGTGATTTCAGTACTAAATGATGTAGTAAAGACATACACCACGAAAGCCCAAAAGTATACAAAACAAACTTCCTAACGTAAAGTGGTGGCGAATAAAATGTTTATATAACTATAGTTTAACTAAATATATGTTTATATATAACTATAGTTTATACTTTAATATATATAATATAATATATGTAATATATACATATATGTAATATATGTATTAATATATTATACATAATATATACTAACTATACTTTAATATATACTTATATATAATATTATACTTAATTATTCATTCAAACTTAATCATCCTCTAGTTCGAGTGTAGCTGAATATTTGGTACTCTCGCATTTTGTAAGGATCAAAGGAGGGGAAATTCTTTCAGAGGGCGGCAAAACTTCGTATTAAACAAGTAAGGAAGGGCTAAGTTCGGTAGTAACCGAACATATAATACTCACGCAATATGCAAGGTGTTTGAAATTCGGATGTTGAAATTCTTATATTAGGTATATGGCGGCTAGGGGAAGTATATATCCGATTTTCCCCATTTTTGACACAAGAACTCATTGTTATCATGGAAATACAATCCTCGAATTTAATTACGATATTTCACAGATTTACCGATATTTTCTGTATAAAGTCAGCCATAGGGACTTTGGTCCTTATATTTGGTATAAGCGGGCTTTAATGGTTATATGTCGATTTCGAATATTTTTACGCATAAGATGACATATCTTGAAGGCACTATTTATACAAAGTTTCATTCCAATGTCTTAATTGGTGTTTGATTTATATACTTTAAAGTGAATATCAAAGTAATGCTATGTACCAAATTTAGTTTAAATAGGTCAAGTAGCTCCTGAGATATGGGACTTCACCGCAAAGTTGGCGGCGTCACTTCCATTGTCCAAATTTAACACGAATTCCTATGCAACCCGTCCATATAATATTTACTGAATGTGTCTGACAAATTTCTGCAGCAAATGAACGCAATTTTAGTATTTCTTTTCAACAAAACCAATTGCATCTAATAATTAATAATTTCACAAATTTTCTACGTATGAGGAGGTGCTAGAAAGACTTATTCTAAGTAAGTTTGGTCGATATAGCTTCAGTGGTTTTGGAGATATGTACATTAAATCTACTAGGGGTGGGGCAATATCCGCTTTTTAATCTACAAATAGCACTTAGTACTGCTATTCCCTGTACCAAATTAAGGGTTTATGCCTTATTTTGTTGCTTAATTATAGCACATTATAGGTTTGCGCTTAACTGTATTTTGTGGGCATGATCCGATTGCGCCCACATGCAATATCAACCGCCTTATTGTACCAAGGAATACATGTACCAAGTTTCATCACTCAATAACTCAATTTTCACTTAAGTTATCGCTTGCGTGGACTGATGGACGGGCAGACAGTCATTCGGAATTCGACCCGTCTCATCATCCTGATCATTTTGATATATTGTAAATGAACCCATATCTATTCCGATTAATTTTACAACTTAATGGTTACACGAAACATGTTTCAGCATGTTGCAGGTGTATAATAAATACCAGAACTTTTTTTTTCATTGTTTATTAATACGTTCGGGATGAATACGACTGACTGTCAATTGTTATAAATTCACAATAAAAAATGGTCGATTCATGTAGTCTATTGTAATTTTATGTCTGGAATAACTGTTGGTTGTTGGTAATAACCGCTTTTTCAAAGTCTTCGTGTAATTTAATGTCGATATTAAGAATGATACCACTGAACTTTGTTTGGAGTGCGTTTGGCGGAAAAACGGAATGTTAAAATTAATTAACGGAATGTTAAGAAAAAACATTTGTTTTGGTATATGTATATATATTTTAAATTTATTTCTTTAAGAGCAGCAAACACGACAATTGAGTAAACACAGTTTTTGACATATATTTTTGCATACGTTCATACATATGTACTTGCTATGGTATGGTATGTAACTGTATAATTTCTAAAAATGTCCAACTTATATTCCTGAACTGGTATATTTATATTGGTATACTGGTATACTCGTTACATTTTCGCCTACTCAAAAAACTCGCGCCTCAACTACATGTACATATAAGTAAATATATATGTACACATACGGGCACTTAAATATTAGGGTTAGTAATTTACAAATATTTGCTGGGTATAACATTTAATTTAATACGGTTCCTTATTCTCCACACCGCTCTCGTTCGCTCTTACTCTCTCTCTCTCTCTCTCTCTTTCTCGCAGCGCGGCAATGCATTGACCATCTAGTTCCATACACAGTACACGATTAAGCTTAAATTTAACAATTTGACTAGTTGAATTATTTTCCACATAAATAAATTTTCCATTTAGTTAATAACTTTCTCTCTTTCCATTGCCAGTAGTCTCCTATCCAAAGTGTCGGTATTTTCATTCATATTGCAATTGAATTAATTGTCGCTGATTTCAGGGGTTCACGCGTATTTCATTCTTTCTTTATTTTTTTTTTTTGTATGTTTTTATGATTCCTTGGAAGTTTCACGTTTACGTACAAATACACATCATTAATACGTTTGCATAGGTTTCTACATTTTAGTTAATTTTAGTGTATGTATATATATTTAAGTGCACGAAGTTTGAAAATATAAGTGAAACTTCGTATATACTTTTAATTAGTTACTTCTAGATTTTTAAAGAAAAATGTAGTTTCGGTAAAAAATAAACTTTTGTGATGCTTCGGTTTTGAGTATTATCTTCTGTTAGAGGGCTAACAAATATTTCCGCTAACTGCTTGCAGCATTTTACATTATATATATATATATATATTTTTTTTTTTTTAATGATAAAAGTAAAATAACCGCCTTAATGTCTAAAAAATCCCTAAGGGCTCTTAAATTAACTGTTTACTATTTACAATGTTTACAATTTGGATTTAAATTTAACTTCCGTTATTATTGTTATTAAGACTACGAAAAAATATTGCATACTGTCAATTTGGAAAAATATAAAATTTTTTCTTAATTTATAAAGTATTTACAAGTAATATAGAGAATTAATTTGATATCCTCTCTTTTCCCAGGCGTATTAGTCAATATTTTGATATAGGTAATTTGGGAAGGAATTTGAGGGATATCCTATGATAGGGATATCCGTTATTTGCAACGATTTGCAAAATACACATATGTGCTCCACTTTTCTCGACAAACTTTTCGTGTTATTTTGCAGTGAACTTAGCTGCGGAGGTGGATATGTAATTCGTCCTGTGTATCAGTTTCAAGTGCGCTACTTTCTTAACGCTTGGATTTATTTTTTTAAGAAATATCATTTTAATTATTTACCCATTTGTATAATAAGTGTGTTGTTATTTAAACATTAAAAAAAAAAATTTTTTTGTAACTACAGTTTGGGCACTTCCAATATCTTATCGTGTTTTTCTTATCGTTTCTTATCGCACTCTTATATGTTTTTGTTTTAGTTTTCATCATTTTTTTTTATATTTTTTCTTTTCGTAAAAAGTAAATGCCTTTATGATTTGCGACACTTGATGGAAGATAAAATTTTTTTAAATCAGTTCTCTGGGTTCTTTCAGCTATGTGATGTTTTTAGCATGTTTCTCGTAGTTTCGAAATGTATGCTTTATATTTGGGATTTCCTATGTTAATATAAGCTCAATATTCGATATGTCTCAATTACACCTTGCTTTCAGGGCCGTCAGCGATCTGCCTGAATGCCAAGCGGATTTTTGATAAATAAATCGAGCAAATGTGCCCATAACTCTTGTTGTACCATTCGGGTGTTCGGCCCCTGGAAGGAGTTAATAACACGTTTTAATTTTTATGTAATTTAATTGAGTGTTAGCAAATTTTATTTATAACACAAATTTTTTTTACTCACTTGACATCCACCCGTGTCAAGTGCATAACGCGTGATCGCCCACTGCCGCAAGGCTCTACCAAATAGCGCGAAGCCAGAACTACCCCCCTAATGGCGCCGAACATCGGTTTCGCCTTGGCATGATCGATGGACGTCTCTACTATAACACAAGCGCCGCGCGGCAAATCCGTTGTTTGCCATGAACTGTATAAAAATAAAAAACATGTGATATCAAAATTTCTGAATAAGCCTTTACGTCTTACCGTAGCACACAGAAATCTGTGGTGAACTGTCCGTCTATAGCATATTGAAATATTTCCGTGGTGGCATCCAGTTTCTTAACAGTTTGACTCTCCAGCAAGTTCGAGTCCCATGAGGCGCGCTGCTTGATGATATAGTCCAAAACTTCTTTAGGCGGGCCCTCAACTTCAGTGGTACAGCGCCACAAACGCAATGGGTGGCCGTCGCCAACTTTCTTGTAGGCAATGTCCACGTTGCTGTCATTTTGTGAAGAGATCGTGAACCAGCCACGAGTTCTATAAAAGAGAAAATAAAAACGTCAGTTTAATACTGAGATTTAAGTACGCTCTGCGACACTCACTTCTCTCTGCCCTCCTTGATGGTCGCTTTAGTGCATTCATACAGGTATCCCCGCCAATTATGGAATTGCATGCCCTCGCCGAGTGCCTCTAGCGGCACTGGTTTCGATTCTTCCATATAGCCGAAATTGCATTTGCTTATTTTTTCTTTGCTCGCCGTGAAAATTTGTTTGTAGTTTTCAATCATAAAGGACAGGCATTCGTGTGATGCCTTCGCCTCTTGCAGTTCCTTATCATCGGGCACACCGGCACCCTTGCGCCTCCTGGGTGAGGCTGAAACGGAAGCTACACAAGTCGAAATAGTGCAATGAAAGAGTGATGGCGCCAGGCAAACGGCCAAGTTGTTGGCAGTCATTTGATTTTGCTCCGCATTGGCTGCCACTAGCGTCAAAAACTCCAGCAAAGCGTAGAGTATTTCGCGATTTTCATCCGGCAGCAGAAGTACCGCGCACTGCACTGCTTCTAAACGCACGTCCTTGGGGAGATCTGTGAAATGAATGAATACACAATAGAATACTTTCATAAACATTATTTGCAACTTACGTTGGAAGATCGCCGCAAACGTTTCGGACATTTTGGTGGTGAGCAGTGATTCGGGTAGATCGCGGAAATATTGCTTCAACATATCGGCTACGTCATAAGCTTGTTGCGTGTCGTAGACTTCCATGCAAAGCGCCGTAGAATCGAGTTGCTCCACTTCTGACTTTAGTTTGATGATGCGCGACTTGACGCCACTCTTACGGAATAGGCCAATCTGATCGAGCGCGCGCACCTGCAGCCAACGGAAGGCTGCCCGTATTGCAATCGGCAACGTCTGCCCAGTGCGTTGCAATACCAACAACAATGGCACACCAAACACTTTTTTGTCCTTGTAGTCGGGCATTTTAATTTTCTTAATAAACTTGGGCAGCTCCCAATTCCAACCAGAGCGATGTGTTGGGCAATATCGCTCCATATAACCGGTGAGTACGACCAACGCAAGCTTGCGTAGAATGTGAAGCTGGCCTGCCGACATAGACACAAATGGAATGCCGTGATCGTTCATGTTGGGGTCGATCTTCTGTGAGAAACATTTGCGGAAGATCATGTGTGGACGTTCCTCCATCTGAAAACTGTGCCATCGTACGACGGGGGTACTGCTGTGTGTGATAAAAAATTAAGTAAATACACACTTACCAGTTTTATATAATTAGTAGCTTACCGTTTGATATTTTCGGTTTCCTCGGGTTTAGTTTCTTTACGCGAGGTAGAACGTGAACGGAAGCTTGCCGAACGGAAACCCTCTCGTTTTTTAGGATCCTTACCTAAATTAAGTGAGCCACCGCGTGTCAGCTTTTTGACTTTTATCTGAAGAAAAAAAAATATATCATAGAGTCCTTTCTTTCTTTACTCACAAGGAAGTTCATATACCTCAGTGGTGTTCGAGTTGGCATCTTTTATTAGTAATTTTCTGCCATGATGGCATTCGGAGTCTGAATGTGCGCCTATATCATCCACCTTACCGGTGCGTTGCAAAAATCTGCGCGTTTTTGATGGAGTCTTACGCAGTGATAATTTACCACCTGCGGACGATTCTTGGCTATCGCTGTAGTATGAAGAAGAATCATCTGATTTGCCCTCCTTCAAATGTGGCATTGGATTGGAGAAGAAATGTAGTGGACTGGCACGCATCGAACGTGGTGTGGTCGGTGTGCGTTTGGGACTCGCCCGATTTGGGCTGAGAAAAGTTTCGCTTTGTGATGGTACTTTTAGTTCATTTCCAAATATCGGACCCTTCGGGAATGTGTGCATAGGACTGACCGCTGATGGTGAAGGTGGTGTGGAGTATACAGCATCTGGTTTACGTATGCTACCACGCTGGCCTAGTTGTGACAAATCCAATGCTTGCGGACCACTAATAACAATACCCTCGCGATTTTGACGCTTTCGTCGACGAGATTTTATAGACTCTACGCGTCGCAGGAATGCTTTGGCACCATCCTTAAAACGTTCACTACCAGTGCGACGCAAACGCACTGCTGCTGAATCGGTTGATTCATTGAGGATGGAGTCTGTGGAATTACCAGGTAGCGTAAGCGAAAGGCCACCACCGCCACACATATCGTAACTGTCATCTTCAAAACGATCCGGACTAGACTCTTTTGATGAGCTTTCCGTTTTCTCGATATTCAATTTACCGGGGGGAGGCAGCTCAAGACCCATTTCACCAATGCGCGACCAACGACGTATATGTGGCTGGAATGTCCAATTCTCGCTAAGTGCACAATTTTCATCATCGGAATCCTCCTTCTGCTGGGATGAATCGTACGTGAGTGAGTTGATGATTTGTTGTACTTTAAGGGGTAATTTAGAGAGGGGAAGTTGACAAACCTGCGGCGTTTGCGCCTTGTGTGACTGATCGAGGCGCATGTTGGCACATCGATTCAAAATGCAGAGACGTCGGTAGAGGGATTGCAGTTGATCATTCTCTAGATTGGTGTGATCCTTAGCCACATTAGTCAGGTCGAGGGGGAATTGATGATCTGCGGAGGAAACAAAGTCAAACATGATTAGTTATAGCCGTATATAGTTGATAGTCTAGGCAACATGTATGTAGTGTAAATAATCTTAGAAAATATTTAAAACAACGACGAACGTGATTTTCTGATCTCTTCTACTTATAAAAAAAATGTTTGACAAGCGTCTACGCGCCATCAGAACATTTGACAACTAATGCTAGAAAAGCAGCCAGAAGCAATGTTGCCTGCAGCATTCACAATCTATGAATGAACAAAATTCAAACGTTCCACGGTTGCCTACTACATTTCCGTAGGCAAATATGTGTGTTGAAATCAAATATGGGAAATAAAGAAAAATCATAAATCCAATTTAAGAATGCCAAAACCCCCGTACGCTCGTTCCCCGGCTCACTGCTACCCAACGGAACGTGCGACTACGCTGTGGACTAAAGTCACAAACACGGACGAAAACAACAAGCATTTGACATTCCTTTTCCCACCAGACTACAGACTCCTCGCTGTTTCATTTTGGATGTAGGCAATCGGGTTCAACGTGTCATCGGAATTGAAATCGGATTGGTTTTCGATCGCATTGATATTACGTCGACCGAGTGAGCGGCGACCAGCAGTGAGAGGTGAGGCGATATGAATTGTGAACATTTTCGTAGTTGCTTTGATTAGTTAGTTGCTTGATGGCGTCTTGTTGCATATAGAAATCTTGTGGCGAAAAGAATTACTTCTAGTCACAGCCACACATATGTAATTCCAGAAAAGCGACAAGTGATGGAAGGAAGTACGAACTAGTGAGAAACGTTTAAGGTGGCTACAAACGTGTCAAAGCGTGTGTGAGTTGGTTGCTCGTGGGCACTGACGCATTGCCGCACCATGTAAATATTGCTGTGACGCGTTGAGTTGCGCCGCCTCCGCGTGTTGCACTGGTGCCAAACGACACTAGCGGACCCAGCAGAGCGACGGTGTAAATTATTGGCAGCAATTTGATTCGTGTTGTCGGCAGCGCGAGCGTTATTTATTCACATTTCGGTATAAGAATGACACAGTGAATGAGTTAGTAAGTGTAATGAACTCGTGCAACGAGCTGGGGAAAACTTAAGCACATAGGTACTTATACTTATGTGTTTCTGCATTGAAAAACAAATATTTGTAATTAATTTTAAAAATCGACATTGGAAAATTATTTTCTCTGCGAACTAAAAGGAAGCGGTCCTAATTACAACACTTGGGTAAATTTAAAATTGTTTACTATGGAAACTATATTTACATATATATATATTCGTATAATGGCTTTTTAATCGAGACGAACGTATTTTAATGTGGGTCAAGTGCATTGTGGAAAATTAAATACAATCATTTGATTTTCTGGTTATTCTTGTTTTCGCATTAATTGATCTTTTGCATCACGAGTGACATTGGAAAAATGATTTTACTTGTATATATACATACCCTCAAGTTATAATTTATTCACTTTACACCACACGTTCTAGTTTATGATCTATTTTGGTGTTTAGTATTAAACAATCCACTCTGCGCAGCAAATCATACAGGAAGCTTTCAGTCAAATTACCTTTTGGTAGTTATGATATCATAACCCAGTTTTGCAACAATTTTCGGTCGTATCCATCATTAATATCATATAAATGGAAATTTGTAAGGCCCTTAAACACTCCAACGAACTCTTAATTTTATAAACACAAAACTTTTAACTCGAGTTTGTGCGTTCGGTGAATGTACAGCCTCAATGTGAAAATTTAGAAAGTAGCAACAATACTATGCAGCAAATAATTTAAGAAAGAAAGGTGACACCATTGCATTGCATTTTTGAATAGGATTTCTGTGATTTTGGTTCTTCACTTTCTTTCCAGCGAGCATTCTATTGAGGTCTGAGGACAGTGAAACCCCGCTAGAAGTCAGATCAGGAGAATATGGTGGATGTGGAAGCTGTTCAAAGCCCAAAATTTGTCAACTATTTTCATTCATACCCAATCATGAGTGTTTATGAACGATTTTCCAAATACGTTCCTTTGATATTTTTAGAACAAGTGTTATTTATCTGTGTTATTATGATATCGTCCTAAATAGCCTGTCATATGGTCTTTACGGAACTCAATGAACCGATTCCGATTCGAATGAATGAAAGGTTGCTTCGCCTGGCATAGAACCTGCACAAGACTCCTCAAGTCACCTTTTGCCATCAGTACCAAATTTTTCAATAGAAATAGTATTGTTGAACCATGAAATCCTTCTTATACATTCTTTTCCAAGACACTAAAACGTGTGTCCTAGAAAAATATATATATCTCGGATTATCCGAAAAATATGAATTTTTTTATGTCTGTCTTTTGAAAGTTAAGTCGAACTATAAAACATGTAGATTCAATTCAGTTAGTGATCTTTCATAGGAATACCGGATTTCCTTGCCTACGTGATATATGTATTGAAATATGAAATGAAACGTTATAGTAATAATGTCAAGATATACACGATAAATAGGAAGATCAGCAAAACATCCATCAAAGCGTCAATTATACACAAAAAACACTTTTGAACCCAACTGTTTCCAGTGTATCTATTATTATTTTTATTATTTTAAAAAGAGTCAGTGAAAAGAAAGTCTTTAAATTTTGATTACCATTGAGTGCGAATTACTTTGCCATGTAATGAGCAGTCTTCAATGTCATAAATGGCTTCGAAGTAAGTGTGATCATTTATCGGCATGAAAAATTGATGGCTGCAAAGGCGGTCAGCGAACATTTCTTCTTAACTCCTTTATAATAAAAGAGCGAAAATTAATTTGCTTATCATCGAGTTCAAAGTGCGTCGCTCATGCGTCGTATACCGCGATGTAATAATAGTGTACCTGTTAGCGGTTAGCCAGTCAGCCGCCGGACAGTCGTTCTTTATTAAAACAAATGGTCGCACATCAATTGCATGATTAAACCAATTTGCAAACGTGCTGCAGCGAAGCCTGCAGATGGAGTCAGCGGACGAAGTAACTTTGCAGCGACGAGTGTGAATAATGATCGTGAAATTGAGAGTTTTAAAAGGTGAGGCCGCCAGAAGAGGCAACGAACTGCAATGAACTTGAAAAAAATACGCAAAGGAAGTTTTAGAACTGCCGCCTGGCTTTTAACAAAGGTTTTCGACACTGGACTGAACTCGACGACTTTCGACTGGAGACAGAAGCTACAAATTCAAAATCCCTGACGAAGATCAGGTAAGTAAATTTCAATACGAAGAATATGTTCAGAAATTACGAAACTACAAGAATTTTATAAAAATTTCACATTAATCATTTTGGGCGTGGGGCGAAAACCAAAAAGAATTAACGATTACCCTGCGATCGAAGTATAAAAATACTAAGAGAAAATAAAAATAAACTCCTGACACGTCCGGCTCGCATTCTCCGCCGCAGCACCGTCGTGACGCGCACGTAGTTCTTTCATAAAAAATACAAAAAGTGGAATCAGGAAATTTATTGTAATATACAAACCCTTTCAAGGTCAACACACATGCACATGGAATCGCAAGGTGAACAAAAGCATCAGTCGCACGCTAAATATGAGGACTGTTCCATGCAGCAAGCCGCAGTGCGTGCAAAAGTTAACATTGAAACTTTTCATTTCGATAGCATCCGTGAAAGAGCGCAACCGAAATACTTCAAAAAACAGCATCAAGAAAAAGAGCAAATAAATTTAAATAAGAGCAGAGTCAGTTCGTTGGCAACTCCGAAAACACTTAAAGTGGCTTAAGGCGCAGGTGGCGAAGTGGCGATCGCAGTCACAACGAAAACTTGCAGCATCAAGAATGTAAGGCGCAAGCGAAACCGCATTGCTTAATGTGTTTGTCGTATTTCAGATTCGCGTTTTTAATCTCGCATGCAAAACTTTGCCCTATACGGTCATAATTCAAATGCCAGCGTGATGCTTTGTGATACTTTGTGATTCGGCATTTGTTGTGCATTTAGCAGCAGTCATTGAACCGTTCCGGGCAATGCTGCAACATTGGTTCTAGAGATGTTTGGTGTTTGGGGGCAAGCTCGGTGCAAACGATTAAAACTGACTGCCTGGATACATATCTGATCGGTTTCCTTCTCCTTATTTTTCTACGTTTTTTTTTTCTTGAAAGGTCTCAAATGAATCTGTAAGTTTTTCAAGAGTGAAATCAAATTTGAAGGGTATTCTGTCCAAAGTTCTTTATTGACTTTATTGACTTTATTCCTGAATTTCTTCTTTAGTGCCCTGTTAAAATTATTCATCTAAGTCGCTATTCCCGTGGTGTAGAATATACCTTCAATAATTTCATTACCGTATTACGTATTTACGTATTAATTAAATTTTACTAAACATAATGATTTTATTTCACTGAAGTGTTTTCCATATAGTAGCCATGGGTAGTGAACTGGCAACTACACACCAGTTGACTTACGTAATAGGGGTATTAATAAAGAAGCTGTATTCCAACAATCTTCTTTTGTACGCGTTTCTATTCAAGTTTAGCGACATTCATTCGCATGTTTTCGCTACCAAATGCGTCTTTCTCTTCTTAAAATTGTTTGCGCGTTGCCTGAACAAAAGTCTCTCTTTGAAATCCTTTAAATTGTTAAAGGCGTCCTTAGCTAAATTTAGTTTTTATTTTGCGCGTTTTTGGAACTATTTCGCCAGATTGTCTCCTCTTAATAGCGAGTCGAGTACTAGTCTAGGACTACTTTATAAGAAGCGTAACTTTTTGTTTGAGATTTTGATGAAAAAAGTCTGAAATGTGTGTAATATGCCACACGCGCTACCGCACACCTATTGAAATGTGATATTAAATTGGTCGGTTGCACAAGAAGTACACACTGAAAAATTTTAAAGTGGAAAAGAAAATAAGTGAAAAATACAACAAGCTGGTTATTCTCTATATATCATTAACTTTTGGGAATAATAGCAGGAATATTTTCTAAGTGAGTTTAAACTAGATCAGTGGTCGGCATTTCATTGCTGCATTAATTGTGCTAGCTTACGCTTAGGGTCTATCGTTTAGTCGTTGTCGAGACAGTGACGAAATAACATCGCGCTTAACTGAGCCACTAAGGCAAATGTGCCCTGCGCGAAATTATTTATGATTATTAATGCTTTTTGGTGCTATGAATTACATTTTGTGTTTTGGGTAATTTAAAGGCAATGAAGTTAAGGTTTTAGGTTTAGTTTTAATATCCAATATATTCCTTTTAATCGTAAAATATGTAATATGAATAAAGAAGTACGAAAATGCTTTTTTCACTAGGGAATGACAAAAATTCTCAAAAAGTAAGGTTACATAGTTCCCATTGGGTGTCTTTTCTTTCGTCTCACTCACACAGTCGCAGTTCCTCTCATGCCGACCACTGAACTAGATCAACTAGATTCTACAGATGCCAATATATTGAACGAGAGAATAAGTTTCTTCCATTTGGTTTTTTTACCCGGGTACCCGAAGTAATGTTTTTTTATTTTATTTTATTTTTTCCTTAAATTCGCCGAACCTTTTCGTGTTATCGATTTCATCGGAACAAGAAACGGGAATTTTAAGGAATACTTGTGGAATACCTGCTCTTTTGAAAGCTTGTCGGCTTACCGAAATGAAAAGGGTATCATTGTGCACAAAACCTTACACAAATCGAAGGTGTGGCAGCAGGGAAGAACACATAAATGCACATAATCACATATGTAAGAAAGAACACGAGTATCTGAACGAAAAGGATTCAAATATTTGCTTTAAACGGCCAGACAAATTTGCTCAATTCCTTGAGTATGGTAGAAGCGAGTGTGAGGAAGTTTAACTCGATAATCTGTTGTCGCACTAAGTATTTCAGACCATTGCATTATTGACGCGTTAACTAATAAATTAGGTGTTGCCATTCCACTATCATTATTACCCGTGATTCGCATACCTGTTGTTCGCTGGAGACTTTGCACTTTAATTATTTATAAAACAATAAAACTATGTGCGTGAATTTTTGACGTCAATACGGACTTTATTTTGCATTTTAGTGTAGTGATTTCATTCATTAAGCAATAACTTGGTATGTGCTGCCTGCATACATACGTGTTCGTTGTAAAGCAACAAATTTGGGTTAAAATCGATAAATTGATTTGTACAATAACTAAGGAAATGAGGTTGTTCTATTAAAAATAATTACAGTGAATAAAGGTTTTATATTTCGCTATAATGTGCTACAGGCTCTCTGTTTCAGATATAATTTTCACATTTAGGTAGGTTGTGAAGCAACGAACTAGTAAAAAAAACTGATTTACTACGACAAATTCCTAATGGAAATTTAATTGGGCAGAGAGAGTTGACAAATCGAATTTTGGAATGAAATAGATCTGACTTGTGTCAATTCAAAAAAATATTGAGTTATTTTATTTGACTTTACTTTATTACAATTAAGTAGAAAATATATTTTATTTATACTAATTGTATTTATGTTTCCAAATGTGGTTGAATATACTATCTTTTTACGACTGATTGTTTTTTCAGATCCAATTTTATTTAGTGTGAGTCTAGCATGTTTTTGAGCAAAATCTGACAATTATTACCTTATAAGACACCAGCATGTAAGAAACACCAGTTGAATGTATGAAAAATCGCAATCAGCTAAGCCCAACTATTGTGGTTCATACTAGTTGTACAGTGTACACAAGGTGGATCAAAATAAACTAGTTACAAAACCTTTCCTTGTTCCAGTGGTTCAGCATTCAGTTCGCGATTTTTTGAAAAAATTCGAAATTCAAAAAGTGAAAAGATTTTTTCTTTCAAGATATCTTAAGAGTTAAGTTTCATTTCTGTTTCTTTTGGGGAATTGAAGGAGCGTTTCAGAGCATTTCGCGAAGAACCGGTTAAGACAAAATTGAGAATTACAGCTATAGGTTTCAGCAAAATTATTCAAAAAGTTATATGAATGATGAAATTTAAAATAAAATCATTCTAGATTTGTGTACTTCAATAACTAATAAACTAGTTTTATTTCATTAACAAAGTATATTCGTCGTCTCTAAAATAATATATTATTTTTATCCAACTTTGCAGTTATTTCAATGTAGAGAAAACAAGTACTATAAAGCAATTTACAGAAATAATATATAATAATAATAAAAAATAATTAAAATAAATAATAATAATATATATAAGATATAAATAACCGTACAGGTGTATAGAGCTTTGGGAATCAAATCAACCTCCTCTCCAACTTTTTTATGCACTTTTGCCATGTTATTTTCGAGTGAAAGTGTTTGTGGTTGTAAGGAATGCCAACAAAAAAGGCTTCAAGTAATCTTTAAGTCATTTTAATACTCCATATTCGGTTTTTATTCCTTTTGTAATTTTAGAAAATGTTCACAATTCATACAATTGCCATAAAAAAAAAAAACACTCGCGATGTTGTATATATTTTATGCAACCGCCACTTTTCCCTGCATTTCTTATTAATATCTTCATGTGTTTCACTTTCGTTTCAACTCCTTTTACCATTGTAACTGTCTTTTAATGTTTAACAACAGTGTAAGTTGCCGAAAATTGTGGTTATTACAAGCTGTCAAAAATGTGGCAACCATCAATTACCAGCTGTCATAAATACAAGTGTGTTTTCAGACGCATGCAGTGACGACCCTTTCCATCTCCTGCACCTAACTGTTGCAAAGAAATGTCAGCAAACACTTTCGCTTTTTGAGTTATCGCTTCCAAAGCGGATTCAGCACAGGAGTGCTGAAATAATATCACTAGATATCTCTGTGGCTCAGAGCAGTATTATGTGCAGGCGTGTATTGTTTTTATACAATAATAAAATCTTCAACCATAGCTCAGGTAAAAATGTAGCATACATTATATGAAAGCAATACCTTGTATATACATAAGACGCCCTTCACACTCACCTTCATACATTTGGGCATATTGCGGAAACCCGGCAGCACGCAGCCATTTACATGCTTCAACGGCCTCGATCTCTGCAAAAAAGAAAAAAAAATAAAAAAAATTTTAATTATTAGTAACCAGAATGCTTGTATATGGTTAAGTAGAACTGCGAATGTTATGCACGCAATACAAAAAGCTGAACTTCATTTAAAAAGCTATTTAGTGTGTCCCTCAACCCTAAACGCACATTTTGCGAACCTCCACACAGGTGAGTTTACGGGTTATGCTCCCTGTAATTAGCTTAACATTTAACTCGATTGCATTGTTGAGTGGATGTGCCTGTAAAAAACGAGCGCTGAAAAGCATTCGCAACCATGTATTCGTGTGCGCACGAATTTTTGGTGGGAAAGCGGCAAGGAGATCGATGCAGAACACAGCTACGATTGAGCTTTTAATGGAACAACTTTTTGCACAAATTCAAATATTTTCAACCTTTCGGAATATTATGTAGACAGAGGCCTATTTATATGTATCGTGTCGTGTCGTGTTATTTTTGCCATATAGTTTGGATATTAATAGTAATAATTGTTTTATTGCAAGATTACTTGAATAAAAACCAACCGAGCTCGATATTCAATAGGGAAGAAGCATTAGATGGGAATGTAATCAAGAACAAGAACGGAAGGATTAAGTTCGGGTGTAACCGAACATTTAATATTCTTTCGATTTGCAAGGATGAAAGGCAGAGAGATGCAATCAGGTGTTGGAAAACTTTGTATTAAAAGCTGTTGCGTAAGAATTCAATATTCATTAAATCAACCAGAGTTACTTAAATCATTATATCAGGGGCATGGTTATGATTAATAAAATAGTTAGTTCAATTTAAATAGCACACATATATAAATGGTTTGAAGCCAGTTGGATACTCGGAAATCACTATATTGGAGTTAAGGGAGGAACACATTTCCACTCAATTTTATACAGATAACTCAAAATTTAACTGACTTGTTTGGCATAGAGTCCACTGGAATAACGATAATCATCAAGTGGAAGTAAGTAAGTATATGGTGGAGGGGTAATTCGCGAATCGATTACACTCATTTTCTGCACTAAACTATAGTATATTCAAGCTAAGATTTACTTCCTAAAATATCTACATATTATCTACATATTAACTGATACATAATACATGGTATGAAACCGACCAGAATTTTGAAAATCCTGGTATGTTTGTCCCAATTTTATCCATTTTTCGGCACATTACCAGGAAAAGATGCTTCATGAATTTTATTAAGATATCTCTCAAATTGACCAATATGTACAGTATAAAGTTAATTGAAAGTTCGAAAATCTTTACATTAGGTATATGGAGACTAGGGGAAATACGAGTATAGAAGCAATTTTAAGAATTATAAGCGCACATTACTATCAGAGGAACATGTTCTCTGAATTTCATTACAGGATAATGTTAAGCTCCAAATTTGATTGAGATTGGTAAAGCGCTCCTGAGGTATGGGACTTCACCTAAAAGTGGGCGATGTCACGCCCATTGTCCAATTCTTACACTGATTCCTATGCATTCCTTCCGTACCATCTCCACTGTAAAACTTAATGGTTTTGACATGTTTGTTTAGTGGGTTATCGTACTTTTAGTAGTTTTCAACGTTGCTGTTATATTTAGGGTGGGGGTGGTTATCTTGCGATTTCACCCATTTTCACATAGTATGAGGAGGTACTAAAAAGATTCGTCCTCGGCATGTTTGTCTAATATAGCTCTCTATATTGTCTAATATAGAGACTCCCCTCCTTACTGCGCTTCTCCGTACCAAATTAGTTTTTTATATTAATTTGGAGCTTAGTTATAGCATTTTATTATATTTCGCCCTAACGGAATTTTGGGGGAGTGACAGTTGTACACAATACCAAACTTCTCATGGTGCCAAAACACGTATACCAAGTTTCATCAAGATAACTAAATTTTTACTCAAGTTATCGGCTTGAGGAACACTACAAGTGCTTCAATTGAATGCAAATAAATCTTCGATTTTAGTAAAAACTGTCGACAGAAATAGTTAAAGATATTTTATAATAAAAACAAAAAAGTTCGTACCAAGTTTTTCTCTTAAATTTTAAGGGCGCTGAAGTATTTTGCATTCAATATGCATTTTTATGATATGTTCAAGTCTGTAGAGATTTGCAATCCTCCTCAGTGTATGAAATGTTGTAATAATATGCTCCATATCAACGAAACAACATTTGTGCGCAACGGGAAAGCTCTCTTATGTGTACATATATTTGCATATATTGCGGTATTGTTCAGATAAAAATTTCCTGATTTTTACAGTAAGTCAATTTCCGCTGAAACTTTAGCAGCACTTCGTTTATTCCATGACTTTCCATGACATATTTCCGAAGAGGGGTGGGTGGCGGTGGACTAATTTTCCACAATTTCTGGGCATATTAAGGGCGCCCGTGCACACACAGGCACACACATATTTGAATTATATAGAAGATATGACGGCTTGCGATATATGTATGTAAATTTATAGCGGAACATGGCTAGAGCCTGCCATGTTTGCTAATATTTTTGACAGCGCCAAAAGGGTGCAGTCTTTACGACACTTTATGACTTTTTCAAGTAGTTCTTACATTCACACTTTTTTGTTGCGAAATATTTTTTAAGTATTTACATTGGTTATTGATGCATTAATATGATTAAACTAATATTTTTAAATTTAATAATTGTGCCTGAATGCTGCATTATTATAAATTAATGGTTGATAAATATTAATAAAAAAATTTTTTAAATTGCTAATATTAACCAACTTGAAAAATTTAGTAATTTAACGCTTCGAAATGTAGTAATTTCACGACGAGAGTACAAATATACTAAATGATTTTAAATTCCAATGAACGTCATTGTTTTCCATTTTATTATGTTTCATTTTACGATTTCTATCAAAACCAATACTGCCAAATATTTTGATTATTGCATCCCACAAATGTAAATGCAATGTTGTTATTTGCATTTACAAGTACATTGGATTCAGTAGCCTTCCGTAAGGTAAAATCTTATTATAGTATCCAACGCAAGTGTACCGGCAACTACAATATAATCCAGTAGCCTTCAGCCTAGCCAATAGGTGTAAGTAATCATAAATTGGTTCAAGTGAAAATATATCGAGTATAGGACTCTATTTTATTGCAGTTATATAAGTATGGATTTTCAACCAAACGATGTGTTAGTCTGTAGCCATGGTAAGTGAGCGTGTAATAACTTAATTCAATTTGCAATGTTAATCCTTAAATGAATTTCGAATGTCTCTTTCGGGAAGAGCACCAAGTAAAGGAAATGGAAAAGCATAAAAGAGTTATGTTCGCTATTGTTGGGTATATTTTTAAATACTGTGCAGTATGACTATAATAGCTTTGTATCGATTTCCAACCAGCTTGGCACCATCGCAGAACTTATTTAAAGACGCCATATATTGTTTATATATGTTCTTATGTGTATACCCTGCAGAGAATTTCGAATTACTCCGATAGAATTCACATTTAGAAATAAGCCAATTTCATCAAATGGCAATAGTTCATGTTAGTCTAAAATAACCAGTATTCGAAATGCTATAGAAAAATACCTACTAAATATGAATCGAATTGATTTAAATATCAACTACTTCAGTCCCATTCTAAAAACCAAACCAGTTCAGTGCCAGTGCTTTTTCTTACAGGGTACTTATGTGTGAGAAATATACACACATACATAGGCTTGCCCGTTCATCTCAATCACAGTCATACTTCCGGCAGTCGGTTAGTTTGGTATGTCATGCGAATTATTGAATTTTTCAGCTGATTAACTTGACATATACGGTAGAATGTATGCTCGCCTCAACACACGCAAATGCTAATGCTGCAACTCTGTATGTGTTCTTTCTTCTTTCTTTCTAACTCATTGGTCCACGCTTTCTCTGTGGCTGGCACAAAGTCGCTCGATTCAATGTGCTTCTAGTCACATGTACGTCATACATAGTCATTGCCTGTGCCGCGCAAAGCAGAAATATTAAACAATCCGTAAAATGTTGTAATCTGGCATATCCTTTGGTATATAAATGTGTATATACGTGCATAGCTGTAGATACACTCTGACATAAAAGCGGCAACGGCGGTTTTTTAAGTTTTCAGATAGACACACAGACCCTTCTCTTTATATTTGAAATCTATTTCAAGCGAACAGAGTGGGTTCTATTTTCCTCATTACTCCGAACTCAGTGCCGCCAACCAGCTACACAAGGTAGAAATTGTCGCCATTTATCAGCTTTTCCATACTGAAAGTTAAATATGTATGGTTATAAATATTGTTTGTGTAGTAGTGTGAGTATATTCTTCTTCGATCTAGTTAGCCTTTTGAACTCCCGAGCTTGTGTTCGGTTAGTGCCACTTGTCCTCATCCAAAGTGAGTCCACTGTCCACCGCCACTTGTTGCTAGCTAGTAGGCGCATTTCTTTGTGTGAAATAAATCGATTAATCGTCCCTTTTACAAGCTTGTTCGGATGACTTTCTATTTGTTCATACAACTGAACACGTTTGTATTGCTTTTTTAGAACACTCCTTTCATGTGTTCAGTGTTCAATAATATTGCTACATACATGTATATCTATATATATATGCTTATACTTTGTTTACCGTTTGTCAATAAATTTCATATTGACACATCTTTTCGCTGTGTATAGGTATTGGTGTGTGAATAACTGCAAAAATGCCATCGCAAACATGTTAGTATTTGAATGTGTGTGGGTAAATGTGCAAATAGCAACAAGTGGCTGATTCAGCTTATTTATTTCGTGTGGTAATGTGAATGTTTGGAACTTGTATGGCGGTGGCAGGCATCTTGTCTAATTGAATTATTGTATACAAATGCACTGTAGTAGACTACGTCAATAATAAAAGAGTTGTTATTTATCTTCTAATGCGAAAAATCCTTAAAGGAGGTTAGGTTAAGATAGATTGAAAAAAGAGAGAAGGAAATTTAGCATAAAATATTTTAAATTTTGTTTCTGTGAGTCTAAGTGATTAAAATTTCTGATTATATGAAGGTTAATATGATAGTCTTGCTCAATTTTCGTACGTTTATGCTCTGTGATATAATGACAGATATTGTTGGTGAAGAAAATAGGCATGGTTGATTTCTGATATATATATACAAACATGATATATATGACTTTCATAGCATTATGGTATAAATATTAATCATTTGCAACCACAAACTCGAGTTTAAAGTTTGTTAAAAAAAAAATGTAAAATGTTCCCACTGGAGGGTATTGTAATACGATATATATGTACGTTAGTAAACTGTCGAAATTCTCAACAATGGGACTAAAATTTGTTACAGAAAAACACACAACTGGTTCGGGTGGCTTAACATTTCTGTTCCTGAACCAACACGTTGTTCGAATAGCGCCGATCTATTGATATGAAAACGTCATATGCCGAATAGGTCTTGAATGTTATCGAATGCGAACAAAACTACAAAAACTATTGAGCGAGCATTTGAACATGTACTATGTCTAAGATAAACAGAACCTGTAAAAATTATCTAACTATGTGTTATATTGGAGAAATCTATAAAACTCTGATCTGCAATGCGTTCGCGTACCAAGTCATGCCTTTATACTAGAACACTCCTACACGATCACTACTCGTGTTTTAGCTATAGTATTCACTGTACGATGTGTGACCGACTGGCAAATTAGGGCGTGCTAAGGAAGTGAAAACTGTTTCTTTGTGTATTTCATAGGGTAATGACTTGAGAGTGGCTACAAAAGTAATTCGTCTCGTTTGCAGAGCTGTGATTAACTTTCACTTACATGTGATGAATATGGAAATGTTTTGCACAACGTGTATTATGTATCTAGCATTAACACCTTTAGGGAGACAGATTACTATTGACCAATAAACCATAGTCGTGATGGAACCCATGTAGGATGCATTTTCTCCACTGCTTCGTTTCACAAGCACATCTGTACATATATAATATGCTTGGAACTTTGTTACTTGTACGAATTCGATGTTTTAATTGTATGTGTATGTGATCAATCTGACATTGATTGTCACTTGCCTCCATTTGTTTGCATCAAAGTTGTCGTTTCCTACGTAGTGCTGCCAACATTAGTTTTAATTTCCTAGCCACAGTTTACTGTTAACTCAAAAATTCATCTAAATAGAAACTTTTCAATGACATTAGGAGACAACAAACAGACATTTTTAATTAAACACCTTCAGTGGGTTTTCAAGGGGCATACCGAACAGAAGGAATATTTTTTACTCTCTATGTTTATACATCTGTATGTCTGTAAAGCATGATGCATATATGTACAATGAGTTAAATAGTGTGTGGCAAATATTGAACAAAGAAAAGGAATAAAGCCGGTGTATATATACATGTGTGTACCTGAATGAGGAATTTTATCTCCGATTGTCAGTATTTCTAGAATACCACTTTTCTAACTGTATTTTAAATGCTGACGTTGAATTTCATTGCCTTTAAATCGAGATAGGGGGGACCTTTACACCTTACTCGTGGGCATATTAAAAATATATGTATATATGTGCAAACATGCTATATGCACATAAGCATTCTCTCCATATATAACAGATCTGTGCAAGGAA
Organism: Bactrocera minax; assembly: GCA_021498325.1. Taxonomy (NCBI): domain Eukaryota; kingdom Metazoa; phylum Arthropoda; class Insecta; order Diptera; family Tephritidae; genus Bactrocera; species Bactrocera minax. The sequence continues at coordinate 302,354 of JAKEEE010000064.1, read as the reverse complement.
ATTCAATAACGGCCAGCAAAGAAAACTTCGAGTACATCAACAAGGCAACCGCCTACGTGTGCGAACTTCCTTCCTTCACATCAGCAACCAATTCTACTTCGTCTTCTGACACTCATACACACACATACTTCCGTAACTCAGCTTGCGACGTTATGTGCGCTTCAAGTCAACGTATGATTTATTGGATTTTTTATTTTTAATTACTGTATAAAGTGGCTATATGGCCTGCTACAACAAAAACAGTAAACAAATACACTTTCGCCTATCGCTAAGAGTTTATTATTGGAAGTGTGTACAGTTAAATGCGAGTATTTATAGGCGACTTTTATGCGAGGGTGTGTGTAACCGCTCGTAATTGCTCATTTAAGTGCACCTGCGTATGTAGGCATATTTATGTATAATATATATTATATATGTATATACCTGCACATTTCCGCAAATAAAAACAATAACAACAATGGAGATGGGTGGCTGCAGCTATTTCACTCTCAATCCCTCAAGTGGCTGGAAACCCTGGAGCTTATATCTATATGCAAGTTTTTAACGTATCGCCTTAATAAGTTAACTTTAAATGTAAGCGCTTCTAGGGGGATTTTGTTGTTGTTTTGCGCTGAACTTTTAACTTTGTAAAGCGAGTTAAAATGCTAAATAATTGGATGAATATAAAGTTTTGCGTATAATTATGACGGAGGGGTCGGCAAATACATAAACTTGAAGATGGAAAAACTCAATAAGAGATATTGCGGCACAAGGTCATTGAATAGAAGGATGGATTCAAGCATTTTAAGTGATTCACAACAAGTCTGATATTTGTAAAAGAATGACAATTATACAAGGCATTTTAAAAACAAAAATAATAATAAATTAGTACATTTAGTTAGTCTTATATAGATGAATTGAGTTATTGAAAATATTTTTATTAATTTAAGTTAAAAAAAAGAGAGTAATTTGAATATTATCCTATTAAAAAACTGATTTAAAAAAACTAATTGAATAGTATATATTGAATAAGTAGTGCATTAGATATAAATTTTTGAAGTATACTTGACCATGAACAATTAATTATTATATAATGTTATAGAATCGCTCACGTATAATTCTCAATACAATTTAGGTCGAAGTGACTTATTAAAAATTAAATTACCATTTTCATTTTGATGCAAACTTTCTCGATCGTTTTTTCTCAATAATTTTTACTCAATCATTTTTACACTCTCGCAACAGAGTGTATTCGGTTTGTTCACCTAATGATTGTTTGTAACACCTAAAACTAATCGAGTTAGATATAGATATATATTTGATATATAAATGATCAGGATGAAAAGGCGACTTGAAATCCGAGAGACTATCTGTCCGTCCGCCCGTCCGTGCAAGCGACTTGTGCAAGCGATAACTTGAGTAAAAATTAAGATATTTTGATGAAACTTGGTACACGTTTTCTTTGTCACCGTAAGACGTTTGGTATTGTAGATGGGTGTAATTGGACATCTGCCACGCCCGCAAAATGCCATTAATCGAAAATAGGTAAAGTGTTATAACTAAGCAACAAATACATAAATAAACATGTTATTTGGTACAGAGGATCCTAGTGGACCCTGCATCTGTGTTCAAAAAATTGTTTAAAAATGGGTATGGCCCCGCCTCCAAATAGGTTTAATATACATATCTGAGAAACCGTTAAAGTTAATACAGAAAATATGATTCGGAAGGGTTGCAAGGAATCGGTGTAAAATTTTGGTGATGGGCGTGGCACCACCCACTTGTAGGTGAAATACCACATCTCAAGAACGCCTTAACCAATTTCAACCTAATTCGGTATGTAACATTATATTTGCACTCTTATGTCACATTGTGACATAAAATGGGCGAAATCGGATAAAACCACGCCTACTTCTTATATAGCACAGTTTAAAACCTAATCTGATTTTTTCACTTTAAAGTAGATAAATCGAGCATTAATTAAGATAAGGGTATAAAGCTTTTCTCGAATAGCACGTTCAAGGAATGCCATCTGATGCGTAAGAATAGTCGAAACCGGATCATAACTTTTCAAGCCACCAGATACCCAATATATGGACCTCAGTGCATCTATATCACTTTTTACCGAAAATATCGGTAAATGTAAGAGAAGTCGTAATGAAATTCTATGATCCTTTTTCGATGATAATAATGTGGTCTTGTGTCAAAAATGGATAAAATAGGGTAAATACTTCCCCTAGCCAGCATATGCATAATATAAGAATTTTGCACATCCGGTTGGCTTTATATGGTATATGTCGCACAATATCTAAGATATCTTAACAAAATTAAGTGAACATGTTATATTGGACATACCATAGTTTAATGGCGAAAATGTTTGAAATCGGTCTTACTCCTATCTCTATATGTAGTATAATGATTTTCGTTATTCTAGCAGACTTTGAGCAGAATATGTCGGTCACTGTGTGGAAACATGTTGCCTAGTATACTTGAGCAATGAAAAGAGTTAATGTGATCAGTGCAGACCTTCCCCTAGCCCGAATATTACTGATGTAATAATTTCTGATTTTCCAGATGCTTTACACCGTTTATGTTAGTCAATATTTATGATATTTTAATGAAATTAAGTGGATATGTTTTCTTAAACGTAACGTGTTTTCGGGCTAATTATGAATATAACCGGTCCAGATCGTGGCCTAAGCCATTTACTCCTAATATAATGATTTCTGATTCTCTGGTTGAACTTTTCCTACTATATCCAATATATTAAGTTTAGCCCTTTTGATTGAGTTTATATCACATATATTATTCGAGTTAATTGGTTTTAGTTTAATATAAATATTTCGAATACGGATACACCCGAACTTAGCCCTTACTTACTTGTTAATAATTTTTTTGTTCGCTTGGAGCTATTTACATCCAAAAAGTGGAAATAATTACCAATTGTATAATTTTAAGAAACTTTAATAATTACTTTGACATTAAAACAGTTGAACTGTGACCTTTAGGCGTCGTGATAAAGCGTTAACATCGTATACCAACACAGAGGGCTGCCAACCAATCACACCGCAAACAAACGATGTGGCTTTGAAACTGAGCATTCAAGGTCGATTGCCCACCTGTCGGTGGGTGGATGTGCGCCCAAATGGTAAACATTAATTGAAAATGTAGTTAAGCGTGAAGACCAACTGCCCACAACACAGCCGTGACCATATATCTTTGACCTGCCTACTTACACTTCCGGTAGTGACCCACAATGGCATTTGCTTTACGCACTCCTGTTTAATTCTAGAACACTTGGGTTTAATATATGTTCAAATTAAATAATATTTGATTGATTTCCACATGTAATGAAGGCATAAAGTTTATTTCATTATTGGTCATTCATTGGTCATTCATTGGTCATTCATTGGTTTACCTGCATCTAATTTTTAATTTTAATCTAATTTTCAAAAATAACCCGTAATATTCTATGAGGTTACTACGTAAATGTCATTATTTTGCTCATTTAGCGTTACAGTAAATTTTGTGTTATGTTTAATTAAGTTTCTGTGGATTAAAATGTTTTGTAATCTCATTGATTTTGATGTGAGGCAACCTGAAGGATGATGGTAGTGAGTTTGTCGAAAGTGTCGAGTTGCTCGCTTGTAATGCACTAATGGAATTTCTGCCAGCGTCTGCAACAATACCCCGTGTGCTTGTGTGTTCGCGGTTATTGTTACATTCGACAGCTTATGCGGATGTGTGGTGTAGTGTACACAACGAGGTACGTCACTTAGTTATATAAAAGGAATCTTTTAATTAATATTGAGGCATGTAGATATATATGTCTATACTTAAATTGCAAAATGAGTAGCCGGAAGAAAGGTGGGTCTCTTGTTTCCTATTAGCTTCATGTCTAAGTACAAATTCAATTTCAATAGCACTAAATCATCTGTTCGCAAAGATTCCAACTGATTTGTTGTCGAAGATGTAATTGTAATGGAGTAATGCGGTGTTTTAACATTGATTTCAAGATAGAATAGCTCTGACATTCTAAAATATTGCAGGATACTGTTCATATAATATTTTTTGCAGTAATTCCACCCTTTTGGTAGCATGAATTTATAAGGGTTGTGAATGAAATGTCCTAGGTTTCACAAAAAATAATGTGTTAACTGAAGGTGGAATAAAAAAATGAGTAACTTCAATTAAAATGCACAAACGAATTATTGCAGTAAAAATATAAACTAATACCAACCGATTTAATTTGCGGAAAAACTCATTACTGACTACATACTACATAATTTTACTAAACGATATACAAATGAATAATATTGATAAATAATTATGAGTAATCATTTATTTTATAAATAATGTCCTTAATTTTCGTTTAAAATTGTTTGTCATGTCCATGCTTGCCAGCAAACTTACGGATACTGCGTATATTTTCCTAAAAAAATTTGCGCTCCTCATTAAATAGACAACATTTCGGTTTAATATCTTCTGTCAACAACATATCTGTGCATACATAATAATAATCCTGCTGAAAATATTTGAAATATTTGCCACAACATGAATATCCGCAATATGAGTTTGAAATTTGCATAACATTTATATAGATATTTTATATATATTTTATATATTTATATATATATATACAACCCGGCTTATATACACCAACAAATGAGTGCATAAACTTGCATGTAGACGGGTGGTGTACAACTTGTTGCTGTATTTAAAAGATCTCACTCAAGCCATGCTAAACATATAATATTTATATGCCAAGGAAAACAGTGTTTTGTTTTTGTAGCTCTCTGGCTCATATGCATACATACTATAAGTATTTGTTAAGCGTCACTCATCACGCATTTCGTAATAATAATTTGAAAAAACAAAGATCGCGCGCACGGTCACCTTCTGGCAATGTCTCCACAAGCATAAATCTTATGCATTTATTGGTAAACACCAAGCCAGACAGGCCGTCGGACATCTGAGGTTAGACTGTACAAAACATGGCGTAGCAAAACAAATCAACCAGCTGATTAATGCCATTTGCTTATTGCATTTATTTTGAAGACACATTCTAGAATGTGCGTCACTATGCACACTGAAATGGAAAAATCTACAATATCCCAAATATCTGAAGCTATTCCACTCTTTTGGAACTGCTTCCATTGCGTTTATGCGCTCATAAATTAATTGATAGAGAGAGAAAGAAAGAAAGAGAAATAGTATTCTTGCAAGTTGGTAATTAAGTTTCCATATATTTACCTTTGGCGGAAACATTTTATTTGGTAGATTGGTAAAATATATTGCAGTTTCTATTTTAACAGTTAATTGACGAAAAACTTGTTGAAATATTCAACATATCATTAGGGTTTCGATGAAACTTTTACGAGTGATTAAAAAATGTTACCATGAGTCAACAGAGCTTAACCTTATTTTGTTAATATATTTGTTAACTGACCAGTAAAGCATGGGGAACTGGTGTCGGTCAAATTCTAAGGCTGCAGCAAATAAAACAAATATGGAAAACGGCAGACTTTGCAGTACGGGCGGGCTAAGTTCGGGTGTAACCGAACGTTTTATATTCACGCAATGTGCAAGGCTCAAAGCAGGAAATATGTTTTCAGGTGCCGGCATAATTTTATATTAAAAAATGTTTCGGTAGAATTTAACATTCATTATTCGACGAAACCGTGAATGGATTCCAATCATATTTGGTATCTTATTAACTTATATTACAGGCCATAGACCCACGTACTTTCAATCAATCACGTACCCACGCAAATCATTATATCTAGTATATTTGGGCTACGGGAAGTTCTGCACTGATCACATTAACTCTTCATTATTCAAGTATATTAGGGAACATGTTTTAACGCAATTTTGTTAAAGTAACTCACACAGTGACGGACATATTCGGCATAAAGTCTGCTCGTTATTCAAAATCATTATATGTGATATGTGGGAGGTGGGATAATTCATAGACCGATTTAACACATTTTCGGAAGTAAACTATTGTATATCCGATATGACACGTTCACTTAATTTTGCTAAGACATCTTACATATTGACGGAAATATATGGTATGAGGTCTACCGGAAGGTTGAAAATCCTTTTATTAGGTACATGGCGGCTAAGGGAAGTATATACCCGATTTTCCCCATTTTATGACACAAGAGCACATTATTATCATGGAAAGATAATCCTCGAATTACGATATTTCACAGATTTAACGATATTTTCCATAACTACTGTGCCATAGCCACTGTGGTCCTTATATCAAGTATATGGGAGCTTGAAAAGTTCTATGCCGGTTTCAACTATTTTTAGGCATGAGATGCCATATCTAGAAAGCAGTATTTGCAAAAACTTTCATTCCAATATCTTAATTGGTGTATGATTGATATACTTTAAAGTGAAAGAATCAGATGGAATTTTAAACTGTGTTATGTGAAAAGTAGGCGTGGTTGTTATCCAATTTCGCCCATTTTCACAAAGTAACATAAAGATGCAAATATAATTCATCACCAAAATTTTACACGCTCATCTGTATATCATCTATATATATAGATACATAACTCTACCAAACAACCGGTTACAAACAACCGTTAGGTGAACAAAACTAATATGCTCTGTCGCAAAATGTTGCGAGAGTATAAAACTTCAATAAAATTATTGAGGCCTTTATATTCGGGGGATTTAAAATTTGTGAACAATGACACAAAAAGGACACACTTATGTTTGCAACTGGCAAAAAGGTAGTAAAAGCAACAACGTAGATAAGTCAAGTGAATTTAATTAAAGTTGCTATTTTTGAAATATTAAATTTCACACAAATACCTATGTATGTATAAATATTGGACAGAGACACACACATACCTTACAAAGGACACTACTAACTGTTTTTTTTTTGCTCTGTACAAATTTATAAATGCGCATTTGTTGGGGAGGCAATGTACATATGTAGTTCGTTCCCGACTATGGTCTTGGTTGTGTTTGTGAAGGGTGCAGCAACGTTCGTGCCACACAACGTCCATCGTCAATCAGTAAAGCAACAAGTGGAGCCACAAGTGGGTACACGCGATGACTAAATATTGTACATACGTGTACATAGGTATATATATGTACATGTATTTATGTATGTTTGCATGTATGGAAATATGCGCATGGGCAAGGAACAAAAAAAAAAGCATGCGCTAAGCAGGGTATAAAATTTAACTGTAAAAGGGCGATAAAATACACTGAATCGAAAGTGGGGAAAAATTCGTTACCAAGGACGGGGAAAATGTGTTTATGACATTCACCCACTTACAGGCACACACACGCACATTCCTAAATGACATTAATGGGCATGCCTGCAGCGCGAATTGCAACTAGCGAGTTAATATAATAGCATTTGAATAGTGAGAGGCGAAAGAGAGAATGAGAGGGGAGAGAAAGATCTATTTTCCCACAACTAAATTAGTTTTGCCGTTATTCGTTTAAAATCAATTGAATTGAGTAAACTTGCAACATTTGAAATAAAACGCGTAATTTATATAAAATTATAAAAAAAAAATGAATGCAAAATTATGGAATTTCCACTTTATGCTTTTTAGAAACAGCCGGACCTCATGTAAAACAGTCTGTGTAAAATTAATAACCCAGCAAGAAAATATTCTCCATTATGATTTATGTTAAATTCAATTGGTCTTTCATAAGGTATTTCGATTAAAATTTATGTAGTTATTTAATTTCATAGTAATTATTTCGGTTGCCACTTGGTTTATAATAGTGCTAATTATTACGTACACTCTAAACCATCGTTAAAAGCAAAAACATCTAAGACTGTTATAAAGAATTGGTATAAATTACCTGGGTTGGGATAAAAAATAGAGATAACAAGTGATTATGAAATTTTAATTGAATATACAAGAACGATATGGCACAATATTGCAACTCATAACGTTACAAACGAAAAGAACTTTGACAGATTTTCATAATAATTATAAATAAAGTTTAATTTTCTTCCATTGTTGATGTTACGAACTACGTTGGGGTAATATATACTTTTAAATATACTCTAAAAAATTAACGGGATGTAACTGTTGTATCTCTGTATCGATCATTCTTGGTGGTATCCTAATACCATTTTAGAATTAATCTAACTGAATAGTTTTGTTATTGCTTCCACATGTAAATTTTTGACAAAAGTGCTAGCAGAGAAGTAGTAAATCGAAGAGGCTTATGTTTCAGAACCAAAGACAACAGCTTATCTTTAAGATACCTTAAAACAGTCTTTCAAATTACTAATATCACAAAAATGTCTTACCAGATATAATTTCGACATTTAAAGTATACAAAAATGTATGTGTTGATAAAATATTCTGCTACAAAATATGGTACCAATCCTTAAGGTAAATATGTAAAAAGTTATAACTCAGCCGCAATAATTCATATATTTCATTGGGTGAATTTTACAACAAAAAATAAAAAAAGAATAACTATTAAAAAATTATTCCGACATGTATATCATGAAGAGAGGAATTAAAGAAAAACCACCATTTATGAATTTTAGCTTTAGCTTTAACTTTAACGAATATGTTTCCCTATCGTATGATATATTTATTTGTACAACACTGGTCCGTCTTGATGTTTCTATTTGCTTTTGTGTGGATGTGTTCGTTTTTAGCCCGACATGTGTTTACACTTGACACAGCGCTGCATGAGTTGAGGTGTTTTGGGATGGGTTGTAGATATATTTGCATGCACGTGTGTGTGCGCATGCACACTAGAGTATGTTTGCTGAACGGTAATTATAAAAGGAGACAATAATTGGCGCAGACATGTGCTAAATTTGCTACATGCGAGAGTTTAATAGAATGTCGTACTAGCATAATGAGCGCTCGATCCGATAGTAATTGATTGAAAGAGGCAGGAAGAATTAAAGTTTTTAAAGAGTAGCAAGTTAAAAAAAAAACACTAATAACTATAATTGAATAAACTAACTATTAATTATCGAATTTGTAATTTTTTACTAAGTGTTTATATATACATATATGCAAACTTTGTATGTTTATATTTATTTATAATAATTTGTTAAAATATGTATTGAGTAGAAAATGGATACTTTTTATATATGTACGTTAAGTATATTTATGTGTGTGTTATTCTTTGAAATTAGCTTAAAGGAAATATTCACATTGCTTCTTTCCACCTTTCGCGTGCTTTTTGATTGCATCCATGGTGTGAGAAATGTAAGGCGTAAGGCGGCAGGCGGCAATCGGCTTTCAGCGCCTTAGCTTAATATTAATAATTTAGTTCTTATTTGCGCAGCGCTTAGGAAATTCATTATTATTTTAATTTTTATTTCGTTTTTGAGTACAGTAAATGAGTACACTAACAAAACTTGTTTACAATACTACCACTTCGGTAATTCAAAATTATTTATACAATTATAATAGTTTAATATATAACTCTAAAAATACTTAATTTGAAATAACTTAAAAACAACTCTTAGTACGTTAGATGGAAATATCAACCAAAATTTCGATATATTTGTTACACTCAAAAATAATACTAAAATTTATGGAATAAATGAATGGGAGGCCATAACTTAGCACGTTTTTGTAGTCACAGAACGCGCTGATTCATGCAAGTGACGATCAATATTAAACAGACCGCAGAGAAAAATCGCAAATCAGCAATTATCATAAAATTCGCGAATTTTACTTCAATAAACACCACAAATTCTTGGAAAGATATTCAAAAGTTCAGCCGTTTTTCAATGCTACGAAAAACCACATAAATTGGGAGAAAAGCTTGTAAAATACTAGCTGCTCAAAGCTATCGAGGGGATAGCTGCAACAGCTGGTACTTTGTCTTCGAATTTTTTAAAATTTATGCCATGAGTTTTCTTTGGAATTTCTAACTATTCTCACGGTTGGTCCAGTGCAACGATCCTTGTACGCACATAACGGCAAATAAGCGAACTTGAGGGATAATAACAATGGGGCACACCTGCGATTTTGCGTTCGCGCATTTTGCGCCATAACGCCTCCGCCTTGCGTTTTGGCCAGTTTTCGAATTTTTGTGAAAAGCTGCGAAAGAATTTGTACTCGCGTATCGTTATCGACATGCGACGCTGCATTTTGATGGGTTGTGCGTTGGTCGCCGTTGGTGGTGGCGGCGACGGCGGCGGTGATCCGGGCGCTTGTGAGACGTTAATGGTGCAGCCAAAAGATATAGCGAATCCGCGAAAGAGTTTTTGCTTATTTTTTAGCTGTTTTTATTTTCGTAATTTAGATTTTATAGCGTTTTGTTTTCACTACATAGTGAGTGGACAGCCTCTTAAGAATAATTGAAATTGTTAGGAGATTGATTTCTTATTTAGTACCAACACTCATACACGGGTATACACAGTTTGCCTGCGCATTTACTCGCAGTGCTGAGCACAAAATATTTTAAATTTCTCGTACGATTTTGGCGCGCTTTGAATCGCTGAAGCGCTCCGGTGAATTGACCGCCACTTGGCCAGCACCACCGGAAATTAAACAAACAAATTATAAAAACTTGTTTCTTTTCTCATCAGTAACTCATTATTTATTTTTGGACAATTTCACTGTTTTCTTGGCACTTTAAGTATTTCCGCATTTAATTTGCTTGGTGATAGCAACAAATTGTCGTTAAATTTTGAATACTACCGAAACAGTATTTCTCAAACACTGAAAGCCCGACGCTCCACAATTTGTATTTGCTGCCGCCACCTCGACGCGTCTATAATCAACGGAGCCCGCAAAAGCACTAATGAATATGAGAGCAACTTAGCGAAATGGTGTGCAAATGTGGCGCAACAGTGTGCTGACATGCCACTACCAATGTCACACATACACACAAGCAAAGGAAGGCGTTAGCGGGTATCATAGAGACAGTAATTTCGGACTGGTGCGGCGGCGCTTTGACTTTGAAATCGGTAGTCGTATGCTCGCATAGTTAACCGTGTCACAAACGCACCGTTAGACTGAGTGTCTAGTTGGCGGACTGGGCACTCGGCGATTGGCTTCTGCCATATCTCACAATTTGTGCGCCGTGTATCATCATCAACGACTATCTGACTGGCAGCCTGGCTGCGCTGTGTTGCTGTTCTTAGCAGTATAGGTGAATGTAAACAATGGCGAGTAGAGCGAGGCTGAGCAGCCGAACGCCGACATTACCTTGCCGAGCAGCCGAGCGAATTCATCGTCGTCGTTGTAATCACCATCGATACACGATAGCTGGTTCGCGCGCGCATTCGTTACGTTATGGGCACATAAATGAAATATGCGGCTAAAACAAAAAAAAAAAACACCAACAAAAACAATATGGTAATGAAGCTTCCGTTGCGAGCAAAGCGCTTAAATGATGTGCGAACAAGACACACCATTAGTTTGTGTGACGATGGGGAAGTGCACACATACAAACACACAAATTATCTATTCAATCGTATGCCGGTGTTGCTGTGGGTGGCTGGACGTGTGTGCGCGTCCTAATGATGTAAGGACGAAAATGGGTCGCGTTCACATTTATGACGTCACTGTGATGATGAAATGGTTATTTCAATGTTGAACATCATATTCAGAGTGTATGTGTGTTCGCATTTCAATATTAGTATCAGAGGTAGATACACAACTTGCATTGTTCTGGTATTAATTAACAACTTTTGGCTACCTATTTATTTTCACAGTAAGCTGCACTCAGCGGTTTAGTTTGGGATTTTTAATTTCCAAGCTTCAAGCACACCATTGCAAGTCTGTTGATAATCATATTCACAGCAGGTTGCTCGCACGTCAGAATCAGCTGATATTTGTGGATTAATGTGAGTAATTGTGTAAAGTTGTCCTAGCACAAGTTTAAGTCAATTGAGGTCACACGGCGTATACGTAATTATTGGATTCGATTAGTTTGTGAACTTAGTGGATTTCCGGGAAATATTAAAATACTTGCAGCGTATTGCGCATAGATGAAGAAAACAAAGTGAAGGATTTATAAAAACATAAAGGAAAATATATTAAACTATATATATTCAACATGCTTGATTGTAGTTTACATGCAATATTATTGCGAGTTTAACCTTCAAGAGCGGATGTTGTTATATATAGTTTTCGTTTTAGATTAATTAGTTTTTTGTACCACATTTGGTTTTAAAATAACCTGGATGCATTTTCCCGGAAATACCTCAGTATTACCAAAATACAGGTAGCGACTAAAATCAACTTGTAAATACACTCTGCAAAAAAAGGTTCCAAAATCAGTCAATTATACAAAATTTTGAAGTAAAATCACATTTTATGCTTAAACATTAGTTTTTCCAATGATCTAATGACATTTTACTTAGTGAAAACTTTGCACCTCTTTTCATAAACGTAAAAATTAATTTCAAATAAATTGCATTATGGCAAAAGTATAAACATGGAAAGTATTAACCGTGTGCGCAATAATGATATAAGTGGAAATTACGACACTCTTGTTCAGTTACCTTTTTGGAGATCGTTTGACATTGCTTCATGGAGTCTTGAAGAAAAACTATGACGTTTTGACAGCTCATTTCGTTCATGAGATTGCGCGTCTTGTGAAGAACTATAACTTTTTATAGGAGTGAACTTCATTCATCAAATTCATAAAATGATTCTTCTTCGAATTATACAAAGTAAAGATATTTATACAACTGTACCATACCCAGAATGTTCGAAGTTCGGTAAATCTGAATTACAACAAAAAAAAAAAAAAATACTATGAACATCACACTGCCTATCCACATCCAAAAAAGAAAAAAAAAATTGCTTACAACTTATGCGAAAAACGCATATATCTTATTAGTGCACAAACTTTGCTTTTACTTAAATTCTTTCCTTCAATATTTGATTCAGTTTTCTGGCCAGTTTTCTAAATGATAACATTAATGATGATGATAAATTTCTATATGTGCACTACATTTCATTTCCTAGAGTAATTTCCAGAAAACATTTTTGCCTTTTTAGTTAGTCTGGCTCCATATTCGTTTAATCCCATTCTTATATATACATATGTTATAGAAAACAGAGATTAACGAAAATTCCCGCCTTTTCTTTACCAATCATCAATTGCGTGGCGGAGTTTACTTGTTTTTAAAGCTATTGACCCTTACTTAAAATATTCAGAATTCAGAACAGCATTGATGAGTGCTTCGGCTGACGCTCTCAGTTTCTAAGAAACGAAAATGAAAACAGCAAATCACTTTCTTTATTAGAAAAAGTGTCTACCGTTAACAAATATTTAAAATATCAAAAACCTTAATTTATATTTTCTAAGTATTAGTTCTCACTTCGCTTAAATATATAACTCTAAACATGTTATTTTGACTATGCCAAATTTACATCATAACAAGTAAGGAAGGGATACTTTCAGAATTTGTAAGGATCAAAAGTAGGGAAATCCTTTTAGGAGTTGGCAACTTGGCACTTTATCATAAACAAGTAAGGAAGGGCTAAGTTCGGGTGTAACCGAACATTTTATACTCCCTCAATCTGCAAGGATCAGGGGCGTGGGTATTATTTCAGGTGCTGGCATAACTTTATATTAAAAATGTTGCGGAAGAATTCAACATTCCTTATTCGAAAAAATTGTCAATGGATCGCAATCACAATTGGAATATTATTAATTTATGTTATAGGTCATAGACACACGTACCTTCATTGCTATATTTTGCTTCGTGTCGGAGATATTTATATTAAAATCTACCAAATTAACCCAAAAGTGATATATGCGTAAACTCAACCAAAGTGGTTTCATTGAAAATATTAGATACATGAGGAAAAAGGCAACCAGGGAAAATGAACGGTCCACGGTTTAGATCGGTTTCTCTCATATTTAGCGCGAAATCACATTGTGTTTAGGAAAACATATCCACTCAATTTCATTAAAATATCACACATATTGACCAACATAAACGGTTTAAAGTCAAATCGAAAGTCGGGAATTCTTATATCGGGCATTTTTGGGATAGAGGAAGATCTGCACTGATCACATTAACTCTTTTCATTATTCAAGTATATTAGGGAACATGTTTTAACGCAATTTTGAAAAGGTAACTCATACAGTGACCGACATATTCGGCTTAAAGTCTGCTCGTTATACAAAATCATTATATGTAGTATATGGGAGGTGAGGAGGGATAATTCGTAGACCGATTTCACATATTTTGGGCATCAACTATGGTATTTCTAACATTATATGTTCACTTAATTTTGCTAAGATATCTTACATATTGACGGAAATATATGGTATAAAGTCTACCCGGAAGTTGAAAATATTTATATTAGGTACATGGGGGCTAGGGGAAGTAGTTACCCGACTTTATCTATTTTTGACGCCAGATCACATTATTATCACGGAAAGATAATCCTCCAATTTCATTACGATATCTTACAGATTTTCCGGTATTTTAGGTAAAAAGTCAGTTAGAGGCACTGAGGTCCATTTATTGGGTATCTGGTGGCTTGCAAAGTTATAATCCGATTTCGACTATTTTTACACATGAGATGGCATATCTTTTACGTACTATTCTACTACGGTTATCATATTTGCTGTAAGATTTAATGTTTCCGACGTGTTCCTTCAGCCAGATAACGTACTTTTAGTAGTTTGCAACACAACCTTTGTATGGAAGGTGGACGTGGTTATTATCCAATTCCACTCATTTTCTCAGTATATGAGGACATTCTAGAAAAACCTTCTCGGAGCAAGATTAATTGATATAGCTTTAACGCTTTCCGAGATATATATATTAAACCTATTAGGGGCGGGGCCATGCCTACTTTTACAAACATTTCTCCCAAAGATGCCCCTAATTTACTGCCCCTTAATTTACTGCTTAGTAATAGGACTTTATCGGTCTGCGATTAATGGCGTTTTGCGGGCGTGGCACATTTCCAATTACGCCTATCTACAATACCAAATGTCTTTCGCTGACGGAGAACACGTGTACCAGGTTTCATCAAAATATTTTAATTTTTACTCAAGTTATCGCTTGCGCGGACGGACGGACGGACAGACAGTCACTCGGATTTCAAATCATCTTTTCATTCTGACCATTTATATATATATGTCTATATATAACTCGATTAGTTCTAGGTGTTACAAACAACCGTTAGGGGAACAAAACTAATATGCTCCTTAGCAACATGTTGCGAGAGTATAAAATGTTGTGTAAGAATCCACATTCCTCCCTCGGCGAAATTGGGAATGGTTTGTAATCATATTTAGCATCATCTTAAGATTTGCTTTAAGTCTCATAAAGTCTTATCTCATAAAGTCAATATGACTAAGATAAATCATTTATATTCTTGATACTAGTGCTGTGGGAAGGTACATCAGCCATAATTTTATAACCAAATGACATAATACTAATCGAAATATTCTCATTTAGTTTTACATTTATGGAGATATATGCGATAGAAATTCATATATATGAGGAAAAAGTCAACCGGGATGTCAGTCGTTATATTATAGGTATGGAATTTAAACCAAACTGATTTCATTTATATTCAACGCCAAACCATATTATGGTTAAGAAAATACTTAATTCCTTTAAAATATCGCGTAGACAGGCTTATATAAACGGTTTAAGGTCAGCTGAAAAGCCGAAAATCACTATATCGGCTATATTAGGCTAAGTGGAAGGTCTGAGCAGATCATATTTACTTTTGGTATTAAACTAAAGTATGCTCGAGAACACATTCCCAGTCAATATTGATAACGATAATCGTTATATGTAGTATATGGGGGTTGGGGTAATTCATATATTGACTCCACACATTTTCTACAACAAAATATAGTATATTAATAATATAGTATATTACATATTGCATAATGACCGATATATACGGTATAAAGCCAATAAGAATTTTTTAAATTCTCATATTAACTATATAGGGCTAGGAGAAGTATTTGCCTGATTTCATAAATTTTTAGCATCAGGACACATTATTACCAGGAAAAGACGTTATCTGAATTTCATTAAGATATTTCGAAGACTGACCGGTATATATGGTCAGAGACCTTACAGATTAACCGTGACCGCAGGTGTTCACATATCCGATATCGGGGGCTTGAAAATATATCGTCCAATTCCCACCATTGGAATTGGCCTGATACCTTAATATGTCCTTGGGTTATATACAATAAAGTGAAAGTCAAATTGAATTTAAAGTTGTATTGTATGAGAAGTAGGCGTTGTTGTATTCCTCTTTCATCCAGTTTCACAATAATTCTCTTGGCATAAGAATATCAATGTTATATATAAAATTTAGTTGAAATTGGAAGAGTAGTTCTTGGGATGGAGGATTTCTTCTAAAAGTAGGGGGTGCTACGCCCATTATCCTATTTTTCTGTTGTGTTTCTTTAGCAAGTTAAAGCACTCTTAGTATGGGTACTACCTCTATGGGTAGTAGGAGTGGTTATCAACCGATTTCAGTAATTTTCCGTGTGCGTGAGGAGGTGCTAAACTTTTTCTGAGCAAGTTTGGTTGATACAGTTTTAGTGGTTGCTATGATTCTGCTATGTACAACCTATTAGGGGGCGGGGTCATACCTACCTTAAAAAATTTGTTTAAATTGCAGATGTCTCTTCCTACTGCGATTCCTCTTACCAAATCACAATTTTTTATCTTAATTTGTGGCATAGTTATAACATTTTATAGGTTTTTATTTACCGGCATTTTGTGGAAGTGGCAAAGGTCTGATTCCCCCCATTTGCAATACCGACCTTCTCTGAGTGCCAAGGCATATCCACCAAGTTTTATAAAAGATATCTAAATGTTTCCTCAAGTTATCGCTTGCAGGACAGACGGACGGACAAAGGACAAACAGTCACTCGAAATTCAACTTGTCTCATCATCCTGATCATTTATACATATATAAATCTATATCTATCTCGATTAGTTTAAGGTTTTACAAACAACCGTTGGGTGAGCAAAACTATTAAACTCTGTTGCAACATGTTGCGAGAGTATAAAAAAGAATATGTATGCACAATATAATAACGCACCCAGCTTTATATCTCTGTAGCTGTCCTGTAAATGCCTGTCTGCTTTTAAGTTCTTACTTCATTTTAAGCCGACACTTGTTTATGTTAAAAAGTTGGGTAAATATTTACAAACCTAACAAATCCGAAAAGACCAGCCGTTTCTTAGGCAGCTAATATGGAAGTGCGGGTGCGAAGGAGGCAGCCAGAATATACCTTTGAGCATCGTAATGTAGGTGAATGTAGAAGGCTACTCATAGAAGGTGATCTCCATACATATTCAAGACATTGTTGCATTGCTGGAGGACAGCAACGACATCAAGTGTTGATAATTTGACAGCCATTTAGGAATTGCGTCTAACCTTTGTTCTATTGATTTGGAGCACTCAGGATTGTTGACGGAAGTGCTCGTTATGTCTGTGAGTGTGAGCAGGGGTAGAAAACAGAGCTTAATTAATCTTAACAAAAGTAGAGAAAGGGCAAAATGTAAAGCGTGAGTAAAATCGAACCTCTTTGCTAAATCGGACTTGATTACTTTAATAATTTGCAAAAGTCGACATTAAGCGCCTACTACATACGAGTATGTAAGAAGTTTCCGCAAATGACAATAGGGGAAGTTATGAAAAATTTATTGTATGTTATTAAATGTTTAGGCTTTAAATACTATAATTTTTTAATATCAGTATATTATATATATGCTATATGCACTGTGTAGTATCAACTGCACTGTGTAGAATCATATTGGGAGTTCGCGTTCCTACTCTTTGCCAAACAACTCTGCTCTGTAAAATTAGGTGCTTAATAGATTTGTTACCAGTTATTGTGCTTCTCCCCTCCGTAAAAAATTAACCACATAATTTCCTTTGCCTATATTTTACTCACCTGCTAAGTAGCGATCACTTTGCGATCGTGAATATCGCAGCGCCTACAATAGAGAAAAAAGATAGGTGCAGTTAGCAAACTGTGTTTGTTTTTATTGTGCCTAAAAGAAGCTTTAATTAACTTCATATGCTATTTCCAACTCACCAACTTCTGCCCGGCAAAATCATCACGGCGAGTCTTCTCCTGCTTCAGCAGCAATGGCGCTGAGTTCGACTTAGTCGTCAGCTCTTGGATATCCAGACTTTCGTGTCCACTGTGCAGCGAAGCGCTACTTGGTGAGGGTAATTCTGCAAAGAGCGTCGGTGACAGCAAAGACTGGAACGGTTCCTGACGTAGAGCCAGCGACAGTTGACCACGTTCTCTGCCACGTCCGTGCAAATGTTGATGCAACTTACGTGTCAGTGGATGGTGCTGTTGTGGATGCTGATGTTGCAGTGGTGAGTACTGATAACAGACCGCAGGTAGCGAAGATGTGTCCAGCGAGTGGCTACGACATTTCTGTGCACGACCACCACCACCAGCTCCCCCACCATAAGGCATCATAATTGGCGTGGTCACAGCGCTGAGTTTGCGACGTAACACTACGCTGTTGATACCAGCCATTTCGTTAGCTGACGTGGAAACATTACGATTGCCGCCGCCGCCACTGCCGCTGGCGCTACTCGCATCACCATCGTTACATTCGCATTCGCAATATGGACCAACTTCGAAATCATCGTGGCCCTCATCATATTCATACGTTACATCGGATACATCTACACCGCCATCATCAACGGCTTCGAGCGCTTCATTGCTGTCGATGTTATCACTGTCATAGTGTCGTGTGCGTTGATGTTGACGATGACGTTGACGTGTGGCGCGCATAATTTGTTGTTGTAGATGTTGAACCTTGTGTTTTAGCTTGTCTGCTGTTGTGGTAGCTCTTGGTGGTCTATTCTGCTGACGTTGTTGGTCGTCAATGTCATGGTGTGAGTCATCGCCGCCATTGATGGTAATGTCCTCATCCCCGCCATGAGGTTCATCGCATAGGCTGAGTACTTCTAAGAGGTCTGGATCATCAGAGGAGACTACTGAACCACTTTTCTGGAATTTCATTTTCCGTAGTGCATCTAAGCTGCTAATCGATTCATTGTCGTTGTTTTGTGACTTCCAGTAGGAGATTTCTTTCGGTGGCGTCGCCGTACCAATACCACTTTCATTGTTGTCATTATCTAGCCCAGAGGAGTCGAGCGATATGCCCGACTTCCCGGAGCTGAGCACGCCAGAGGCCTCCTCGCATGCCGAGGATGAAGTGGAGCTGGAAGAACAAGAAAGTAAAGGTACGGTATACGGATAGTAATGAATTTTACATTATTAAAAAAGCGGGTACAAATAAAACCGATGAATTTCTAAAAGAAAATATCGCGTTTGGCAAATTAAAGTAGATCTTGAATGCTCTCTGGTTTTAAGTGAGTACAAAAATTTAACTTAAAGTATCTGGTAGTTATGTACCGAATTTCAGTATGTCTTTATTATTACAAAAAACAGAGCGCTGATTTTTATTTCAAATCTAAGTAATCTGCTAAGTGAAAGTTAGTCAAGCCTTCCTATCACTGTTTCTGCATTATATAAAAGCCGCCTCTCAACTATAAAATCTGAATAAATTTCTATTTCTCTACTCACTTATTGTCTTCATCTACGGCGCCAACACTCCGCAATATTGACTCCTCAGATGTCCAGATCGTTGAGGTGGATCCTTTTTTGGTCACATCATTGCCGTTTAACAACGAAGAGGCCGTAGTACCCCCGCCATTATTCTTTGATGGTGATGAGGTCAGCAATGTAGATGGCAAGAGCACCGTGTTGCCTAGCTTTGCCGTAGATATTGCTGATGTTGGTGTTGTTATTGCCGCATGATTAATGCGCTCCCGTTTTGGTATTGCCAGCATTGCCGCCAAGTCACCGCAATTGTTAAAGCCACTGTTGCCGCTTTTATCACCATTGCACAGCTGCTTTGCTGGTGGTTGGTGGCTCTGGCTCGGGTTTTCTCTGTGCGTCCAATGTGTTGTTGCGACATTGTTGCCGAACGTTGTTTCCATATCGTTTTCCAATTGACGCTGTCGCCCGTTTTTAAGTGATTCTTCATCGTTTTCTTGGGTGGCGGCGGCGACACAACCGTTTAATGTTGTCATTGCCATGGCTGGCCGACGGTGACCACTTGACGTCGCCAATACAGTCGCAGCTGCTGGTGATACTATCGGTGCTGTCTCTTCAATTTTTAATACCATCGCTGTAGTTGACGGGATTGTTTCTGCTTCAGGGTTCATTGCTGTTGTTTTTGGGGTACTTGTTGCCACCACATTGTTTCTGCAATGTAAATTTGTCAAATTATGATAATGTTGATGATGTTGCTCGGTTGTGGCATTAAATGTCGCTAAACTGTTCCGATTGCCGCCATTGTGAACCGCCGGTTGCTGCTGATGGTATGGTGTCGGTGCCGACAAAGTTCGCATATAGGCAACACTCGGCTTAACCGGAGTGCAAATGTTTCCATCATTGCTGCTGCTATTATTGTTGTCGGCGTTTATGCAGTTATCGAGGCGTCCACATTCAATGTTAAACGACTGTAGGGGAATAGTGGTCTGCGAATGGAATGAAGAACATACATACGTATACTAAACAAACAAGAATACACAACAAAAAGAAAAATATTAAGTTGGAGTGAATTTATTCCCTTCGCTAAGCTCCAGCAGCCTGAGGTCCGATCACTTTCAGTTAATAATGCAAAAATCTTCAGCAACATCTAGTCGAACAGTGCCTTATGACGAGGCTAATGCATGTTCGTAAAATTTTTGGAACGTAGGACGTGAACTAGTCATCTGCAAGAGTTATTAGCGGCAGCAAAGTGCGGTTTTAAGCGATCTGGCGCAGCGATCTTCCGCTACTTCTGAAGGATCTTGAATTAATATAAGAAGTTGTCGTATTACTAGTTATTATTTGGGTACGAGTAAGTGCGTGGCATTTTTGCTATCAAAAAACGCTTGTTTTCAACATAATTATGCAAATTGAAAGATGCTTTCGCAAAATTTTATGTCAGCACTTTTGTATTGTACGCCAAGCAGTGCTTTAGGAGTGGCTTTAAATATTACTTAAAAATTTTGGATATTTCGTAGGCATTTCTGTAAGTTCACATGTGAGGATCTTAATAAAATAATTTTCTCTTTCTTTTTTGTAACTTTCACGAGTTCGTAACTGGTGTTCAAGGTGAAATGTGTCAGGCATTGTACAATGAAAACAATATATTTTCATTGAATGGTTCAGAGTCCAAAGCACGGAGAATATGAGTTGAACAAAAGACCAGACATTCCAGTTACACCTAGTACAGTTTAATTCCGCAGCTAATGTAAGGTAAGTTAATTATGTCGATTAAACTTTGTTCTAGTGGAAGGATCAGAAGGTCAGTTCTTCTAGAAACATTCCCGTTTCAACATATTTTAAACACTGTTGTTTACGACCTTGTAAGCTTGTAAACGCTCGGGATCAAATCGTGAGGCGTGTTTCATTATTTCTAAAAGATTTTGAAGTTTTAAAATCATGAATTACAACTCTTAATATTGTAGTTGAGCTAGCATAAAGCCTTAGGCAAGAAGACATTGAAAGAGTTAATAGTAAAATAGGTCTATATAATAATAGAACCCAGCCTTAGATGTTCGCTTTTAAACTGGGATATATAGTTAGGATACAAAGACAAGTTATGCTCAATATAAAACTTGAAAGGACAGAAAACAACCAAGTGTAATTCGAAAAATAAAACATAAACAAATGAAAAACAATTACGCTCGCTGGTATTTAAAATAGTTATGTTTAGTAGACTTGTGAAATTGCTAAATTCATGAACATTAAATAGATTAGCTGCTCAAAGTGATTAGTATTGCCAATATTAATAGATAAAAAATCTTTTATTAACTTTCAACATACAACGGAGTTACATTCCTATATTTTGCATTAACTCTTTTCAGTACTCAAGTATACTAGGGAACATGTTTCCACGCAATTTTGTGAAGATAACTCACACAGTGACTGATATATTCGGCTTAAATTCTGCTAGAGAAAATTATATGTTAGTAATTATATTATATGTAGTATATGGGATCTGAGATAATTCGTAGACTGAGTTCACACTTCTTCGGCAGTAAACTATTGTATATCCGATATTACACGTTCACTTAATTTTGCTAAAATATCTTATATATTGACTGTATAAAACCAAGCGGATGTCAAATCAAATTCTTATATTAGGTATATGGGGGAATTCTTTACCAGATTTTCTCCATTTTTAACAAAAGAGCATTATATTATCATGGAAGGATAATACTCGAATTTCATTTCGATATCTCGTACATTTACCGATATTTTCGGCATAAAGTCAGTCGTAGGCACTGTGGTCCTTATATTGGGTATATTGGGCTTGAAAAGCTATATACCGATTTCGATTATTTTTTATGTGATGTGATGGCATATCTTGAAGGCACTATTTGTACCTTTCATTCTAATATCTTAATTGCTGCTTGATTTATACACTTTAAAGTGAAAAATCAGATTAAATGTAGAATTGTGTTTCGCCATTTTTTCACAAAGTGATAGAAAGATGCAAATATAATAATATATACCAAATTTGATTGAAACTAGCTGAGGCGTTCTAGAGTATGGGATTTCCTTTAAAAGTGGGCGGTACCACACCCATCATCTAATTTTTGTCGGGCGGGGTCATGTCCACTTTTACAAAATTGTTTACCCACAGATGCCGCGCCCAACTAGGATCCTCCATCCCAAAAAACACGTTTACGTCTTAATTTGTCAAATTTGCCAAAAATGGTGACTAGCAGCTTAGCTGCCTTTGTGCAGTACCCAGTTATCATGCATAATGTAAATTTTGGTACACAGTTGTCTATCGGCTACAACACTCGCAATAATCGCCATACATAATAGGGGTAGTAATTATTTTCCTTCTTTTTTATATACAATTTTAACGACTTTGACTAATTTTTCTTATTCTGTAATACAAATTTTATTCCATAAACAGTTTTATGAAAGTTGGTCCTACATGTAACTTAAACTGTAACTTAAACCAAACGAAAACTGGATCCATTTCAAACTAATCACTATACTTGAACTACTCACTATGCCATAACAAATTTGTTGTGGAGAAAGGGGTATACATAAGCCATACGTATTCGACTAATCGAGATTGGTCTCGCATTTACTGGTTGTTTTGTTTGCCTAAGTAATACTGGCTGCTATCGTGATCCTTTTACCTTTCTACCTGAGACCAAATTTAAAGGTAAACCATTCTGAATGATTTCTTAAAGATCTCTCGGAGGAACGAAATTGTTTGTCGACTGTAGCCTGGGTGTTCAACAGACGGATTTTTTTATACGAAATAGTTCCCTATATAAAAATACATTTAGTCATATCCCATAGCTATTGATCCTGGTAAAAAAAATTTAGTACACGTAATCGAACGCATGCGTAATGCGAACGAATGAATAATGCAAAATAATAAAACAAAATCAACTTGCCACGTATCTTAGAATGAAGTAAAAAACAAACCTATCTAATAAATCCTCTACAATATCTAAAAGTTAACTTTTCCATATAATATAATTTATTTACAATATAAATAAATATATATATATATATATATATATATATATATATGTAATTTAGTCGTAGGACTACGATCAGCTATCCCCATTGGTTATGTAATGACCTATCTGCTGCAATTCCTGAGGTTCGCTGGAGCGCTCACAAACTCGATTGACATTCTATTCGCATATTTACCACTGCGGAGTGCAGTGCACCAATGTTGAGACTCACCCAGTTGAGTTCACTACCATGATCCATCAATGTCGCAACACCATATTTGGGCAACATTGCAGCTGGCAAAATGCGCACTTGTCATTGAGCCGTGAAGAGAAGATAAAAATCAAAAGTGACTGCAAATATACACTGGCGAGGAATACAAAGAAATAAGACACGCGCAATTGGAAATGTGCTGTTGATGCCATTTCTTTGCGACGATATCACGTTATCGTTATCGCTATCACCATTGTTTGGCGTTTCGCTTCGACCAGATGCCACTCAATAGGCAATTCATTCAGCATTGAAAGTCATTTGTATACCTATGTACATATGTGTGCGAAAGGACTGCAGTAATGGCATGTAACATGCGGCAAGTGCTCCACCCAGCTCTTCGTTGCACATTTCGATGCACAATTTTTGTAAAATTTCGCATCGTTACAAGCGCACAATCTTCTCCAGTTACTTACAATTCTGCACTGACTGCGAAGGTACTGGATTTTGCCAATAAATTATTGAAATCAATTTCCGTTGTGTTCTTCTTTTTATTATTTTGTGTTTTCCTGTCGGCCATTGAAGCTTGAATAAATGCTCGACTTATCGTTGCTGTGTTGTTTGCCTTTTGATTTCCTTCTGCTTTTTTCTTTAGACATTTTTGCAGAGAAAATTGTCAATTGCTTGCAATGTAAATACAATTGACATAACGAACTTACTCCGTTTAAAAGGCGACCGAGGGCACACACATTGTACGTATATCCACATAAGCATGGACCCTACATGCAACGGCTTGTGGTCATAAGCTTTGGCACCAACCTAGTCGCTCAAAAGGTCGCAAATGCATGCTTTCGAACGTTGCAGCATCTCTTGTTGTAACTCAGTGTATTCTTAGCCTTGATCCCATCTTCCAGCTGATTCTGTGTGTTTGCTCTTGTTTTTGTAAGCGGAGCTCGCAGATAACATCTACGCAGCCTTTGCATCTAAAGCAACTGATACATGAATCTCGTCACGTATCAGACAACAACATATGCGTGAATTTTTTTTTTACAACATCTGCCTCTGAACTCTGCCACACTCGCCGACTGTGGTTGTTGTGCATTGTGCTTTACTATGCGAATGAATCAGTAACAATGCATTAATGACTTCACTCAATCTACATAAATGTGTTCAAGCACATGTGTGCGTATGTATGAGTCGATTATTTATATATATACATAACATATATATATACATAATATATAAATAACATATACATACACACATATCCATATACATAACATATATATATAATATATAAGACTGCATATGTATGTATTCGTGTAACATTTTTTGCATTGTTCCTTTCATTAGGCGAAAATTGTTGGCCACACTCTCAGGATATCAATGCTTAATTGCAACAAATGTCGCAGCAGTCATGGCTATGGAAACTGTCACGAAGCTTTGTAATATTAATGGTACTAACAATGCAAGGGAAAGATACCAAAATGCTATTCAAAAGGTAGAGCTCATCGAAGGTCAAGGTTATTAAAATAATATACGCATAATATGTGCATAAATACATACCTATATACATATGAATCAATAATCCGAAAGCAATGGCTTTAGATTTTTCGAAAAATAGTGTTATATATAAACATATACATACATACGTTCATACATTCAATATATATATATATTACACTTTAAAGATAATTCAACTACATATTAGATCACAATGATATTATTGTAATTGATATGTAACCTGAGAGAGACAGAGTATTCTCAAAAGAGGTGTAAAAATTAGAAACATCATATTTTTCGATTTTTCGCTCAGTTAGTGAATTATGCTTCTCGCGATATTATTCTTTCACCATCGGGTAAAAACTGGAAACGTATAAATCACTTAAGTGAATGCTTTATTTAGAATGGTTTAAACTATGGTCACACCATTATCTACCATGCCATAAAATCACCCTCCATCAATGCTTTAAATAGTAGAGCGATTCCAAATCAAGTACCTAATTTTTATATTAACTCGGCTGAGGTCTTCTTTCTACATTTACTTACTGTTTTATTAGCGAAACCTAGAAAGAAAGGTGTGAGTATGGATCAAAAAGAACCAAGTCAAATTACAGATAAAACATATATAGTATTTATATAAACTTCATTATTGTTAGAGGGAGGCGTTCCCAAATTTAAACCAAGAGCACTAAAGATTTTAATGACAAAATCAATTAAAATCTGAATGGCTCAACAAAGTGAAAATTAACGAAAAGAAACCAAATTTCTTAATCTTAATATGCTTACAGTCGAGCACAATGTTTAGATCGGTGACATTAATGAACATGTTGTGTGCCACTTAAAAGGTCATAAACTGCATTTTTGCCGAGAATGCGTTTTTAAGAGAAATAAAAGTAACCAAAACTACAAAAAATTAACGTTGACAATGGCAAGAGCCAACTGAGATTTTATGAATCAGCTGAGGCCGCGGCTGCACAGCAGAAAAATAAAAATTAAAACATAAAATGACCGGTTGCTAATTTTATTTATTAATTTTTTATATTATTTTATATTTTTCATGTTTGCATCGATCTAGTCGCTTATAAATTCTTGATAAATAACCGTTGATTGACCCAAATTGGTGACAGATATGTGTTGCATACCGAAACCGTTCATCAAGCAACTTAACTTTATTCCAAAAATAAATAAAATAACAAAAACAACTTCAACCAATCAACTGGCGGCATTTTCCCATAGGCAGCAAGCGAATTGGTGTAGTAACACATTTAGCACCACCCAATCGCCATTTAAACGGGGATATGCAAATAAAGCTGACAATCATAAATAAATCAGAGCCCTTGCAGCAATCACAAATGGGTAAACAAAGCCGCAAGAGGTAAACAAATCAACGATTTTATTTGCCACAGAGGTACGTCCACAATACGGAATACGATGTTCAGTGCACACACATACATGTGAGCTTATAAACAAATCGCATCGACCTGACGAAAAGACCATTACCGGCGTGGCATGCTATCCCAACGAATCGGCATGTGTCGACGTTTCAGCGTCTCTACAGCGCGGTGGTCACGCATGCGCAAAGATAAAACACGTAATTATCAAATCAAAACACTTAAACTGCCGACAAGCCTACCGTTTAACGCAACATCTTTGCCCCCTAGTGTTTGCTGTGTGGCATAGACTGCTGCGTCAGATAAAGTGCGCAAACAAACGAGCTTTGGACCTTAGCTTTCTTTGAAAAGGCTTTGTGCCACACATGTACACAATGTGCACACATAAAAGTGCCGGTTCACACACGAAGACTTTTGTTACTGCAACTCGTAGTGTGAAGACAAGAGGGCTACGAGGAAAGACGAAGACTAACGAGTTGCTCTTCTTCGGGCACCACGATCTGTATTCTCGTTCGTAACGATTCGCTGCTACGTAGTTCGGCATTCCTTTTCATTTCGGAATTTTTTCCATGATTACAATTGCACTCAGTTTCAAATGAATATTTACAATATGCTCAGGAATTTTAATTTTATTACTTACTCTTGGAATGTAATATGCAAATATGCACAATATAATATAAATATTTTAGAAAACGGTGAAAAAAAGATCAAAATTTGGTAATGTAAAATATTTTTTGTGTACCGCATAAATGAAACGTACAAGAATTTGAAAAAATGATATGAAAGAGAATGTAGAACATTGGCCGACTCGAGTCACTCGTGTGAATGCAATGGGTACCCCAAAAGAGAAGTTGTTGATAATGAGCAACAAAAGTTTCCGCGTATGAACTAAGAAAAAGCAAACAAAAAGAAGTTCAGAAACAACAGCGATGGATACGCAATCGCCGTTAAGAAATGAAACAGAAACTACAGAGATAAATAAAGTACGCAATCGTCTCTTCTAGTGGAGCATAGAGTGGTAATTCATCATTTAACAGACAGCAGCACTAAACGATCGCGATGCAGAACTGGCGGCTCTGCGTAGAGCAGCTGGTGGAATCACGAGCAGAGAAAGATTAAGCCTCCAAAAATTCGAACACGTGCTTATTGAATGCGAATTATATTGGGTTGTTCGGAAAGTCATTTCGTTTTTTTTGGGGAACATGAAAGACAGTTTTTCGTATAATGCCTTTCAAATGGCCATAAACAGTTGAATTCGACAAATTTAACCTCTCACCGATCTCTCGTGTGGTGATTCGCCGATTTGCATCAACTAATGCCTTTATCGCATCTTTGTCAGCTTCGACCGGCCTTCTAGACCGTGGTGCATCTTCGACATCAAAATTGCCGGATCGAAATTTTGCAAACCAGTTCTGGCACTGGCGTACTGTTAACACGCCTTCTCCATACACATCCGTCAATTTTTTTCTCGCTTGGACAGCATTTTTACCTTTTCTGAAGTTAAAAAGTAAAATATGACGAAAATGCTGCTTATTGCTCTCCATATTTAAAAAGGCACCAACCAAAAACTACTGGGTAGAATTAATAGAACTTTTTCACACACAAGCCTTGCAATATCAGCTCTCATGACATATAATGGTTAGGGGGCTTAAGTGTGAAGTTAGTTTCGAAAAAACGTAATTAAGTCCTCTGGCGGGAAAAAACGAAATGACTTTCCGAACAACCCAATAGTACTCACATTCTTGGCGACTAGGTTCCTTTCCTTCTTTTTTTTTTTAAAGCTTCTTTCGTGGCATTGTGCTGTCGTCGAAGCTTATTGAAATATGCGTCCAGTTATAGATTATGTGCATTTGCAGCTTGTTTGTCTCATAAAAACCTTCAGATTTCGTAATGCATTTTGTCGTGCGCACATGTGCGTGACAGCTATTTGTAGGCTGCGATTAACTAATTTACTTAAGCTTTCATTCTGCCTGGAATTCAAAGCAGTTGTTGTTTCTCTACCCTCTTTTTATTAATTTTTGCTTTGGACATACTTGCAGGAAATTACTGACCTAATTTTAAACGTTTCAATTTCATTCTGCAAAAACATGCACATGCCTCTTCAACAATGCATGTGTGTTTATTTATTATCACTCATGCAACTATTGCGTTCGCATTGTGGACAAAGCAGTCAAATAAAGGCGGTTGACAACAACATACGTCGGCTGGACATTGCTTTATCCACATTCCTACAAACACGACCAGGCATCTGAGTTCAAGCTGACCCAGATTTCCAATTATTCTTTTGGTGAAGTGAAATCTTAATACAATTTATATCTATTTAACTTGATTTATGCGCGCTCGTTTTACAAATCGATTAACTGCGGGTATGCCTTGCGTAAGCTGGTCAGAAATTTCTCGACGCATTTCATCAATTTCAGTGAACTTTAATGCCGTGACAAGAACAGGTATGAAATATCACGAATGGTATTGAATGGTAAGGGAAGTAGGCTTTTCACAGCCGCTACGCAACCGTACACCAAAATTTGCATTCTGCGTGGTAACCGTTTACTGATAGACAACTAAGTAGTCAGTCGTAATTTGTAGTGTATTATGTATTACCACCTTGTTATAGTTCAACGAAATGTGAAATTCAGACAACTACTCAAGACTAGCTGCCTACAGTGTTTGCGGACTTTGGAGTATGAATATGTTGAATACCTTTAGAGAAAATATTTATAATTAAGTTTTGGATTATTAACGTTCTAATCGAACTCAACAATTTATCAAAATTAAAGCAAAAAGAAGTAAGGAAGGGCTAAGTTCGGGCGTAACCGAACATTTTATACTTCGGAATGTCGATCAGATCAGAGGCGGAGAAATGCTTTCAGCTGCTGGCATAAATTTATATGAAAAATTGTTGGGGAAGAATTCAACATTCATTATTCGACGAAATTGTCAATGGAATGCAATTATACTTGGTATCTTTATTAACTTATATTACAGGTCCTAGGCTCACGTACTTTCATTGTTATATTTTCCTTCGAGTCAGAGATATTTACATTAAAATCTACCAAATTAACTCAAAAGTGATATATGCGATATAAACTCAACCAAAGTGGCTTAATTGAACATATTATTTACCTGACGAAAAAGTCAGCCAGAGAAAAGGAAATAATTATATTAGGAATAAGCGGCTTAGACCATGGTCTAGACCGATTTCTTTCATATTTAGCGCGAAATCACGTTATGTTTAAGAAAACATATCCACTTAATTTCATTAGAATATCACACATATTGGCCTACATCAACGGTTTAAAGTCAGATCGAAAGTCGGCTATTCTTATATCGGGCATTTTTGGAATAGAGGAAGATCTGCACTGATCACATTAACTCTTTTCACAACTCAAGTATATTAGGGAACATGTTTTCACGCAATTTTGAAAAGGTAACTCATACAGTGACCGACATATTCGGCATAAAGTCTGCTCGTTATACAAAATCATTATATGTAGTATATGGGAGGTGGGATAATTCGTAGACCGATTTCACATATTTTGGGCATCAACTATGGTATTTCTAACATTACATGTTCACTTAATTTTGCTAAGATATCTTACATATTGACGGAAATACATGGTATAAAGTCTACCCGGAAGTTGAAAATATTTATATTAGGTACATGGGGGCTAGGGGAAGTAGTTACCCGATTTTATCTATTTTTGACGCCAGATCACATTATTATCACGGAAAGATAATCCTCCAATTTCATTACGATATCTTACAGTTTTACCGATATTTTAGGTAAAAAGTCAAATAGGGGCATCGAGCTCCATATATTGATTATCTGGTGGCATGAAAAGTTATATTTCGATTTCGACTATTTTTACCCATGAGATGGCATATCTTGAACGTACTATTCGTGAAAGGCTTTATTCCAATATCTTAACTGATACTCGATTTATCTACTTTAAAGTGAAAGTATCAGATGAAACTTAAAATTGTGTTATATGAGAAGTATAATTACGTAGTAGTAGTTTGCGTAAGAATGGAAATATAATGTCATGCACCAAATTTTGTTGAAATCGGTGAAGGCGTTTTTGAGATATGGAATTTCACCTAAAAGTGGGCGGTGGCCCACACATCCTCAAAACTTTACACGAATTACTCTGCAACTCTTCCATGTCATATTTGCAGTAAGATTTAAAGTTTCTGACGTGTTTCTTCAGGAGTTAGCGCACTATTACTAGTTTTCAACATAACTTTTGTAAGGGAGGTGGGCGTGGTTATAATCCGATTTCACTAATTTTCTCAGTATATGAAGAGATGGTAGAAAAACTTAGTCGGAGCAAGTTTGATTGATATAGCTTTTACGCTTTCCGAGATATATATATTAAACCTATTGGGGGCGGAGCCATGCCCACTTTTACAAAAATGTTTGCCCACAGATGCCCCGCCCTACTAGAATCCTATATATACCAAATATATAAATACGAAATAACTCATTTGTATCTTAATTTGCTGCTTAGTTATAGCACTTTGTATGTTTTCGATTAATGACATTTTGTGGGCGTAGCCGATGTCCAATTACGCCCATCTGTACGTGTACCAAGTTTCATTAAAATATCTTAATTTTTACTCAAGTTATCGCTTGTACGGACGGACGGACGAACAGATTCTCACCCGGAATTCAACTCGTCTTTTCATCCTGGTCATTTATATATATATGTCTATATCTAACTCGATTAGTTCTGGGTGTTACAAACAACCGTTAGGTGAACAAAACTAATATACTCTCTAGCTCTTCGTTTCTTAATTTTTTTGTGATGAAATAAAAGTTAACTTAAATAATATTTATACTTATAATAAACATGCCTAAATCCTGCCTTCGAATAAAGTTGATGATAAATAATTTCTAAGACCTTTTAAAATTACGTATATTAAACAACTTAAGCAGCTGCTTTTAAAACCTATGTATTTAGAATTTCACTATGAATGAGCAAATTAATTTAAATCTCCTAAACAAATCGATTTTAAATGCTAATGAAAGTCTTTTCTAATTTACTGTCTAATTCGTTTTACGAATGCCTACACAAAATTCAGCAGTGCTGTCAGTTACTTTAAAAAATGCTTCTCAAAAATGTAAAATCTGAGATTTTGTCTACCTTTCAAGTATACTCAGCTCACCTAACCATGTGTAATATAAAGCACTGTTGTAATAATCAGGACTAGCAGACCGGCAACAATACACCAGTTGCCTTACATAATAGGGGTAATGGTCTACCACAGCGATTGCGGTTTCATGTAATACGATCACTTGCCATTTACCGTTAATGGAAATCATTGATGTAACTTAAAAACGTTAAAGCAATAATCGTAAAAGTATAAAACTGCTTCCTAATTGAACATTATATTTCCTATTGCCATCGCAATTGCAGCCAAACTCGCTTTTATTGCGTTAATTTTGCGGCTGATTGAGGCACAACAGAAGCTTTAACCGAACAGCAAATCATCATGTTAATGATTTTACGATCGTTTTCGAATTAAGCGAGCAAACCATCAAATTGATTACACAATTCCCTTAGGATTGATATGTGAATGTAACAAGTGGCATGGCATGCGAGTCGTTGCACACTTTGTGTACAAGAATACCAGCATACTATTTGTTATTAGCGTCTACTAAGAATTCTTCGATGTGATGAAAAAAGGATTTATAATAGCATGCAACATGTTGAATGCGGTAGAAGACTCACAGTGCCCTATAGTTTTTATTGGCAATCAGACTTGCAATAAACAATTCGAAATTTGGTCTGTTGCATTTGACATTTGCGATATAAGAGGAAAGCGTATTTATATCCATGTCACTGCAACCCCTGCAATTGGAGAAATGTACAGCACTGCAAGGGTATTGAAATGCATTTTCATGGAATAATATGCTTCCGGCAAATAGGCTATGGAAAATAGAATGGAAAAGGAATGGGGAAATGAAGGAAGTGCTACTCTGCAGTCGCTGCTAATGCTCTTAAGTGCTATTTTTATAGTGATCTTAATTTGAGTGCAACGACAATGGCAACAAAATCTACAAACAAATTGCATAACTGCCAGCTACTTAGAGTCTCTAAAGTGGAATTTATATGCAATTCAGTTCAAAGTTTAAGTTTTCAAGTTGTTAAAAACGAGAGACTTTTGTATTTTTTTCGGGGGGAAAGAAGCGATAAAGGGAAGTACACAGCTGCGTAAACGTTACACTCTCGATCGTGCATTCGCCTGTATACTGCTTTTACATATTAAGTATTTACATATGCATAAATGTGTGTATAGAAATGGTGTTCGGGTGCTGGCTGGCCTGATCGAGTTTATCAATGGTTTATCGCACGCCCATTGAATGGCATTTGGCTTTGTTTACACATTTCAATAGTTTAAATATAATTCCTATTTTGTAATGTCGGAATGTTGCAGTCTGAAAGATGTGGATTTGTTTATTAATGGATAAATTAATGTCACTTGATAGCTGGTGGTGCGTTTCTCAAGCATCTGTCGGGCGTCTGTAAGGGTACATAACTGTTTTGTTGACAGGGCTGCGGTGGTATGCAACAGCATATGAGACATCGCATTTTCTCTATTTCGTTTATTTTACTTCACCGTTTCGTGTTGGTGTTTGCATTTAGTGTGTTGACATACACAACTATGGTTTTCATACTCTACCAACATGTTGCCACATAGTATAAAAGTTTTGTTCACCTAACGGATGTTTGTAACACCTAAAACTAAGCGAGATAGGTTTAGAGTTATATATATCAGAGCGATCGAGATGGCGAGCCGAATTAAATTCCGTGTGACTGTCTGCCGGTCCGTCTGTCCGTGCAAGTGGTAATTTGAGTAAAAAATTAAGATATCTTGGTAAAACTTGGTACACCTGTTCCCTGGAACTCTGAAGAGGTTGGAATTGCAGATGAGCGATATCGGCCCATTGCCACGTCCACAAAAGCCGCTAAACGAAAACGTATAAAATGCTATTATTAAGCCCCCAATAAAAATATAAAAGTGGAATTTGGTACAAGAAATCACAGTAGAGAGGAGCATCTGTGGGTTGAAAATTCTTTAAAAGTGAGATTAGCTCCGCTGCCTAACAGATTTGATCTACATATCTCACAAGCCACTAAAGCTACATCAACCAGACTTGCCTAGGACAAATGCTTCTGGAACCTTCTCTGATTATGCGTGGGGCCAAATCGGATGATAACCACGCCCACTCATCATATGACGGTTATATTGAAAAGTATGAAAAGTACGATAATTCACTAAATAAACACATCAGAAGCCCCCTTATACGAGACCCATTATACGTAATAAAAAGATTTTCGAACTTCTGGTAGACTTTATGACACATTGGTGACTGTGGTGTATTTTAATGAAATCCGGAGATCATATTTTCCTGGCAATATTTTGTCGTGACACCAAAACGCGATAAAATCCCTTAGCCCACACATATCTAATACAAGAATTTCAAACTTCCGGTTTGCTCATCATACATCGATCAATATGTAAGATATTTTAGCAAAATCTCAAAATATGAACATAATATTGGAATTTCGTTAACATCAGAAAATAGTTGATAGCCTGTGAATCTCACAAATTTCAAGAGTATAAAATGTTCAGTTGCACTCGAACTTAACCCTTACTTTTTATTTATATTTTACAGTTGCAAAACACAATGTTTCATCTAATTGTGTCGGCTATGTGTTACCAATAATTATAAATGCTGACACATTTATCTGCAAGCACTTTGTCCACAATGTCCACAATAAGTCATTCTCAACTAAGAAGATGACGGATACTTTAAAGCTTTATAGGTACATATACGACTTTATGCAACACAATACTTTACAGATGTAGTTTTGAGAATTTATAAAATAATAAGAATTTTAGGGAATTATAGTTCGTGGAACACCTCACGTTTTGAAACACAGACCTTATCACAAAAATATTATTGATGGTAGACAGACCAAAAGGATTCTACTTTTACGAAGGGGGAACTAAGTAATATTGTAGTGCTCATTCATCACAGCTCACTTAGGCATAAAATCTCACCTTCAGAAACTAGATCAAGATGAATCGGCAGAATGCAGAGCATGTGCTAAGGATGATGAGACACTAGAACATTAACTTTGTGAATACCCAGTCTTTAGCCTGTTGAGACAGTATATCTTCCACTGCTCCCAATGTTCCAAGTTAAAGACAAATTGGACAGCTAGTGTGAAAAGAACTCAGACATTTTATCAAATTCAGTGCCTATGTTTAGTTGTGGCTCACTTTGGAGCATATTGAGCCTAACGATGGCTGAAGTGTTATTGACTTCGTTACACCTTTTCATATTCCACATTTTCTATCCAGATTCGAAACTTAGCGGCAAGCAGTGATTAAAAATAAAAAAGTGTAATTCTCAACTTATTTATTTTGCATTGCTCACATTTGAAATTATTAAGCAAATGTACACATTTATGTTCCTACGAAACTTGAGCCTGTTACACAGTTACAACTGTACAGTTGTCTGGCTACCGAGGTGAATAGTCGTACTCGCCTTGTATGCAACATGTGGCACGTCAACATTCGGCAACACAATAACACAATAGGAAATGTGAAAAGTCCAATTTTAGCGCATGATCTATAAAATTCATACGAAAATAAACACATACAGAAAATAAAAATCTTCCTAAAGACTTATTATATTTATAAAAGAACATACTCAAACCGCAGAGAATTTCAATGGTAAAATCGAACAAGAATTGTAAATCAGCTAAAAAGACTACGAACATAATGAAAATTTAATATTGGTCAATTCAGTGAGCGGAAAAATATCATTTGGGGCATAAACATATGTGAGTTTAAGTATATTGTAGCTGAGACTGCTCCCTCAAGATTGAAAAGCGAAAAGCGAAAAGCTTAAAGGGTTTTCGTGTACGAAAATGGAAAGAAAATGCGCTCAGCAAGAATAATGTGCCATAAGATTGCAAATAATAAACATGAACTTGCTACAAACAGCAAGCCGCAGTAGCAAACGGTTGTTGCAACAGTACCGAGGATATGGTAGCTGCGCACCGTTTAGCATTTCGCGGAGCACCATGTAATCTGAAGCATTCATTATGATGTTGTTAGTGACCAAAATCAATAGACGAAAGTTGGCAACATTCGCCGAGAGCGACCGTATCACCACATAGTCTACCACACAGACAAACAAGTTCGCTTCCAAGTGCCAAAGTGTGCTATTGTACCGTGATACCCCCTGTGGGTCGAGGGATAAGGCTAACCCGCGGTAAGGCATGCCTGTCGTAAGAGGCGACTAAAATCATAAAATGCACTTCATTTGAAATAAACTTTGCTCTAAAAAATAGGCTTAGCCATGTTCGAAATAGTGCTATATTACTTAGCTTGAACTAAGTTTATAACACTTTAAATGTATTATGCACACACTTAAATAGGCATTTTAGTTCAAGCTACAAATGCCACCAGTCGGAGTTGAATGGGTAACTCAACTGGAAGTAGCTTAGGCTACAAGGTTTAACCGGAGACTTTAATCTGGTGCCACGGGGAGCAGGAGCCCGATGGAGTCTGGAAAGCGCTCCATCCTGCTCATTGTGGTAGGCCCTTCGGGGAGTATCGTGGTGGCTATGGTTTAATACCTGAATGCGGGTAGAACTGTTGGGCGGTACAGCTCAGTGTGGAGTTGCATTGCAACCGGGTGTCGGACCCAAAGTACGGCAAAGGTTTTAAGTAGGCCTCGAGAGCACCAAGGTGGTTATTGTATCCATTCCACAATGCCGATCGGTACCGTTGGTTTTAGCAAAAAGCTATTACTGACGGAGCGCTGATCAACGCATCATATTGATTCGTTGTGTTTTAGAACACCGTGGAGTAAGGCTGTATACTCGGCAGGTGCCAACGTAAAGCACATCCTTCAATGTACCGTGATTTTCTGACTTTACGTTGATTTCGGCTGCCTTCTGCTATTTTCCCTCCTGCTTGTATTGCATTTTCTTTTCCCACTTATTTCAGCGCATTTCAAGGTTTGCTTTTTTCTCGCCCGTCACCTCTTCCCTCAGCAGCCTACTCGCGTCGGCATACAAAAGGTGCTTGAATTTATGAAACCGATTGCGAAATTACCATAAAATTTTAATTCGTGCCACGATGATGTCACTTTAGTGGGCTATAGGTTAACTTAAGGTTGCGCTATTTGACTTACTTGCCGCGGCATGCGACTTGCAGCTGCCTGCCGCTGTGCTAAAATTCTGCAGTGCCACTAAGCGGCGGTAATATACCTTCTTGCCTCTGCATAACAGTAGCTATACCGCTGCATTGTTATTGTGTAGCATGCAATGTTGTCTTTGGGGACATAGCTCCGAATAGGTACGGCTACGTACAGTGATACGTTTTCGCCACTCTGTCGCGAAAGTGTGCACAAACATGCGTTTACAACTAGTTAACAGTAGAAACCGCTGGCGCTTATTGTCCTCATCTTAAATAAGCATCGAATCAGATACTGGTAGATACAAGGGAATTGTTCTTGCCGATCTCTGTGCATAGACTTCGTTTGACAAATTAACTCAAATGAGATATATGAGATATAAACTCAACCAAGTGGCTTAATCAAATATATTAGGTATTTGAGGAAAACGTCAACCAGATAAACGGAAATAACTATAACAGGAATAAGGGGCTTAGGCCAATGTCTGGACCGGTTTCATTCATATTTAGCGCGAAACCCCATTATGATTAAGAAAACATTTCCTTAAAATATTACACATATTGTCTAACATAAGCAATTTAGTCAGCTGAAAAGTCGCAAATCATTATGTCTGGAATATTTTAGCTACGGGAAGTTCTGGACTGATTGCATTAACTTTTGTCATTACTTAAGTACACTAAAGAACATCTTTCCACACAATTTTATGAAGATAACTCACACACTGACCGACATATTCGGCATAGGGTCTGATGAAATAACGAAAATCGTTATATATACCTAATCGTTATACATTCCAATGTCTTAATTGATGCTTGACATATACACCTTAAAGTCAAAGAATCAGATGAAATTAAAATTTGCGTTATTTGAGAAATAACCCGTCCATTTCTTCGTCCTCCGACTTCGCCCATTTTCACAAAGTAACACAAAGATGCAAACATAATGTCATGTACCAAATGTGACTGAAATTGGTTAAGGCGTTCTTAAGATATGGGACTTCCTCCAACAGTGTCGGTGCCACGCCCATTATTAAATTTTACACGGATCCCTATTCAGCGCTTCCATCATATTTGTTGTAAGATTTACTGTTTCTGATGTATACTTCAGCGAGTTAACGCACTTAGTACTTTAGTAATTTTCAACATAGCCTTTGAATGGGAGGTGGGCGTGGTTATTATCCGATTTCACTTGTTTTGTCCGCATAAAAGCACATCATAGAAAAACTTGTTCTGAACAAGTTTGACTGCTATAGCTTTAACGGTTCGTGAGATATGTACAAAATTTATCGCCCACAGATTCCCCGTCCTACTAGGATCTCTGTACGAAACAACACATTTATATCTTAAATTGTAGCTTAGTTATAGCACTTTATCGGTTTTCGATTAATGGCATTTTGTGCACGTGGGAGATTACCGATTACGCCCATCTGCAATACCTACCTTTTTACGGTGACAAAGATCAAAGAACACAAAGTTTCATCAAGATATCTTAGTTTTTACTCAAGTTATCGCTTGGACGGACGCACGGACAGACAGTCACTCGGATTTCAACTCGCCTTTTTATCCTGATCATTTATATATATATATATATAACTCCATATCTATCTCGATTTGTTTTAGGTGCTACAAACAGCGGTCGGGTGAACAAAAATAATATATTCTGCTGCAACATGTTGCGAGAGTATAAAAATGGCACTAAAAATTAGCAATTTTTAACTGTTTTGTCTGGTATTTTTCAGCCCTTTGTCAATGGATCTATATGTTACGTTCAGATAATTTCAATAATTTGTATGTATTTGTATATCATAATTTGTAATTATAATTTGTATGTAATATATGTAATTTGTTGTAGTTGTAGGTAGAAACACTTGGTATTCTATCTCCATTTGTTTCATACCAGTTGTTTGTTCAGTTGGTTAATCAGTTTAACTGTCATCGTTTCAAATTAATTTAGGATAAACAATGGAAAGCAAAATCTGAATAAACCGCCAATATTTGTACTTACATGTTTTTGTGGTCGTAAGAGCACCAGTCCGTTGGTCACACAGTTTTCGGCATGTTCGGCCGCACAGCGACCATAACGGCTCTGTATGGCTGCCGTGGCAGCTGCGGAAAGTAGTTGAGGTGAGGTCTTCGATGTTGGTGATGAACAAGCGCTTAGGGAAAGTGGACGTGTCGATAACATTAAGTTATCCAAATCACGTAGAAATTTATTTGCCCAAATATTCACATCCTCCTGAGTGCTGGCTGTGGTGGCGTCATCTTCATTGTTGCCAGCAGAACTAGAGTTTGAGTTATCTTCGCTCTGGTTGTCATCCGTTGTTGGGCTGGTAGAACCGAGAGGAGGTGGTGGTAAAGCTTTAAGTTCTGTTGTAGTGCGAAGACGAGGCGTGATGCCTGTTGTGCATGCCATTGAAAGCTGGCTGCCATTGCCATCACTTGTCACAGGCTGACTTATTATATCCAGCACTTTATTGAGCGCTTTTGTTGGCGCGTCAACTACATCGCACTGGGATAATCTGTTATCGCTACTGTGGCAGTTATTAATAACTGCAGCATCATTACGGTCGGTTGCATTTTCCTCAGACGTGCGTTGGTAGTACTGTTGCAATTGCTGCTCACGTTGTCGGGCGCGGCGTTCCTCGAATACTTCATTGATTTCGTGCTGCAAGAGAAAATATAATCAGCACTTTGCGTATCTTTTTTCATATCAGAAAAATTATGTAAAAAAATATCAACATTTTCATTATTTATAAGTTTTCATGAGTGTATATTTACTCCTTAACACATTTAACACAATATCACCTGGGCTACTATTATTTTTCTAATTGAAATCCTGTTTCGGCATTTGCTAACCTCAATCTACTCAATGAGAATCCCTTCGTTTACATTTTTCAGCTTGAATTTATTTTCTACTTTAATTTAGACACAATATACCCACATACAAATGCACATACAAGGAAACACTCTCAGACGCAGTTCACGTTGCTGACTTGATCGGCTCACTCGCTTCTTTCCTCACACAAAGTCTGTGTGCAGTCAAATCTGGCCCACTAGCGGGCAGCCCGGCACAACTGGTAATTTATAATAACGTCAATGCAGCAGAAATCGAGAGGAAATAAATTAGAACGTTGCGACTATAGTTGAAGATAACCGACGCCGCCGTCGTGGTTTAGCCACACAGCAAATGGTATTGCTAGAATTTGTAAACGGGTTTAGAGACAACAGTAACAAAAAAATAAAAAATTTAACAAGAATATAATACAGACAGATCAACCAAAAGGTAAGCGTTCCGCCACACGCATGGGCTGCGGTGGCAAACATGGAACGTGGCTGTGGCGCATTGTTGTAGGTTCCCGAATGTATTGCTAATTAAAAACGTGCCCACGAGTTTTGCCAATATGTCGCAAGCTCTAGCTTCTGCAAGTTGATCGCAGTCCTCATTTTTCACTCATTCTGTGATATAGCAATTCCTGGTATGGGAGCCGATTAAGCCTTCGGGTTCTACATTAGAGTAGTTTAGTAATAACATCCCGCGTGTCGCACAATGAAGCGACAAGAAATAAAAAGAAGCCGAAGCAAAAAGAAGCAAATTCATTAAGAGAAAGTAGCCCATAACTAGGAACTCGCACTTTGGCCCCCGACGCGGTTCGAATTTAGTGTGCAAATGTGTGTGTCAAATGAGTTGGCATCAATACTGGTTTTTGGTTTTATCAGTATTTAATGGATCTGACAGTGCCACTTTTATTTACCCTAATACTCTTTATCTTTTTCTATTACCCTTTTCTGCGCGACGCTGCCCTGTTGAATTCGGTGCATCATTTGTCGTGTGTCAGAACGTGACAAATTTATTAGGTGCAAGCGATTGCGGATTTATTTAGTTCTTTTATTTAATTCACTGCTTTATTTGATAACGTTGCTCACTTTCTGTTTGATGTGCTACTTTTTTAGTGTCAATCGGTCACCATCATGTTCGCGCCAACTACGCATATGAGTGAGTAGGAGAAATGTAGGAAAATGTGATTTGAACAGCCGCAATTTGTTTTTAAATTCTGCGACGCTTGACATTTATAAATTTGGAGAAACTTACTCTATTTAAAGTTTTATTTACATTTTGTTTGGTAATGTCTTGAAAATTGGGTTGAGGAAACTCGTATAATTTTATATAAATAGTATTCTAATATTCTGCATTGGTGGTAATTATCGAAGCCTATAACTAAATAATAAACTCAGAGTTGAATTAATGTGCTTGAATCTATTGAAGTATTAGTAAGTAAAATACCGCCATGACTGACTGGGGTCGGAAATAAAGTATGTCCTTTCTTTTGAGAAAGTCGACTTTAGTGATGTAGGCATAATAAGACGAATAAGATAAGATTTAACAATACTTAGGAAATGGGTCTTGGTTTTGACCCTGACTAAGTATAGAAAGCAAAAGCCAAGGACTTTGATATTACAAACTCTAATCTAACACCGATACCATGTATGGCTACTAGCACGCGTAAAGTAGTCCCTAGGCAACTGAACAACAAAACTTGTATTATGCATGACAATCGGTTCTGATCATAGCCATCTATGTAGTCAGTCGTAATTTTAAGTGTATTTCCCTTGTTATAGTATACACAACACCAGACATAATGTCGTTTTACGCTAAAACTTGTTTAAATCTGTCCATGAGTTCTTTTAACACCCTACAGTATTTTGCGAGTTTTGAAGTATGAATACCCTTAAAGAAAATATGTGTACCTCCTTTGCATTTATTTGCAAGTGTTTGCATAATTTAAAAAATCTTTTATAAAAACGATTAAAAACTATTTTCCTTGTCAAAAGTACTCCAATAAATAAATTCAACCTGTTTTTATTTTAATTTTCTCCTTGAATATTTTCAGAATTTCCAGTATAATTTATTATGTGAATGCTAAATATATATACACCTTCGGGGTTTTAATAAAACTAGTATGTCGGACCAATTGTAGCAGTGGATTATCGGCATGAAATCACACATCTAACATAATAGAAAACAGCAATACACACATTTAATTTCACGCATTCATGAACAACGCAAATAACCGGCAACGCAGCAGTCGCAGCGGTGACTATGATAGCCACAGCATCCGCCTAACGAACGCAGAAACTCTCCGACCGACCATCGAACCAGCGTAGTTCCCAAAGCACAACCATGCCTGGGTGGGCTGCTAGTTGCCTCTTGGTCAATTCCCAAATATGCCACAGACATACACAGATGGACGCCAGTGCTTTCGGTACTGATGCTGATATAAAAGCAACTCGAAGATATTGAGCAACCTTCAGTTTCTTATAAAAACGCTTAGAACCACCACGTCGTACGCGGTGGTGGTCCGCCAAAAGAAATAACCGGGCATAAACGGCGATAGCACATTCACAAATTGTGGCCAAGACAATTAAGAATGTCAAGTAGCCGACAATAACGGGAGCAAAAGACAGAAGAAGTCGCTTCCTGGCAAGTCCGCAACGTCGGCTACGTAAAGCTGCAATAGACCGAACCACACGAGGTATCTTTTTCGCTGTTTCCAATTGCTTGCCCTTGTGTGTACGTGTGTACGTGTGTTTGCAAGAAAGAACCAACAATCGACAAGCAGCATGAGAATCACGCTTTCCGTGCTGCTCGCCACGCTTACAATTTATTGTGGCGCATCGGTTTTATCTTTGCCACCATCGCTTATCGCCACAGCGGCATCCTTGGCACGGCATCATGTTCGCCAAACACGAAACAACCGCATCAGGGCGGCCTTAACAGCTGGTGCCACCACGATGCACGTACCACAGCAGAACATCCATACCGTTGCATACCCACTGCCGCTTCACTGGCAGGCGGCGCGCCCGAAGAAGGATACAGCCGACCTTTGGTTAGACGGCGATATTGGGAATATTGCCACAAATGCTCATACTGGCACAGACGCCAGCAATGATGATATTATGCGTCTTTCAAGCATGGAGCATGTTATTAAGATGACGCACCCTTTCAAGATTAATAGCAAGTTTGCCGACGTTAAGGACGCACATGAAAGCGACAATGGCAATCGAAAGTTACCAGATGAATATGATTTGAATGCGCTGCTGGGCAATGCAGCTGATCGCTCGGATTGGCAACAACAACCACGATCAGCACAATGGTGGCATATACAAGCACCGCGCATACGCGCCATGCAGATGAAGGAATTCTTCACGCCGCTCAAGTACTGGGCGGACCATTGCCAGTCCCCCGACCACAA
Source organism: Bactrocera minax (assembly GCA_021498325.1). Classification (NCBI taxonomy): domain Eukaryota; kingdom Metazoa; phylum Arthropoda; class Insecta; order Diptera; family Tephritidae; genus Bactrocera; species Bactrocera minax. Next base: position 259,291 of record JAKEEE010000064.1, on the reverse strand, counting down.
CTGTCCGTACGAGTACCACCGCGCGGTGCTCGCTGACAGGTAAGAAATGAAAATCAAAAACCCAAGGATGGTAGTGAGGCTCGGTAATATGGTGTAAATATTGTATGTTTGTACATAAAGTGCGTGTGTGGTTATTAATTGGGTTCGCCGTGTTATTTCGATCAACAATTGGGTGTTGAGGTCAACAATGCCTTGAGTAAACAATTCCAGCGAAGAAAAGAAATATGGGCCACTTCAAGGTTGCAGTGAAAGTGTTTCGCGCGCAAATAATCTCATTACTTTGCTTTTCTGTTCCAATATATTCGATAACTATAAGTGTTCGTACATATAATATGGTATATGCCACGGGACTAATTTACACTTGCTGGCCGACTGTCCCGCTATTTGATTGCCGGTTGTCCATGGTTAATTGAAAGAAGACGCTGTTCGGAAGACGCAGTATTACGGAGTATAAGAAAGTTCCCTTCATAGTTTCATAGTTTTTTTAGAACTCAGTAATTCCAATTTCCACCGCCAGAAAACTATTCTAGAAGGAGTCATGAAATCTGAAGAATAGGAAATATTTTATCACGGACTGAGAGTAAGAGTGTGCTGTCTTACCGGAATGCATTACAGTAAGGTTAGGTTGAAGAATTTAGGGTACCACATACAGGAAAATGAGCAAACCTTTAAGCAAAATTCGGTGGGTGGATGGTTTTATGGCTGTTTTAGGGGTTCATATGGTGTTCATACTTTAGTTTTGAAAATGTCTATTTAAAAATGTTTGAAGAGCATTTTGATAGAACTATTTTAAACAAAAACTGAAAGCATATTTTTTCAAATATATCCTCCTTGGATTAATTGACATCTACTAGAGAAATTAAAATTTTCAATAAATTATTGCTTTAATACTTCAAAACGGTAGTATATTTCTTTGTTCAGTAACTCGGTCTCCACATTCGTGAAAGCCGTTGTTCTGAAACAGTAACTATGTTAGTGGCAAAATCTTTGTTTCAAAAAGTGCTGCTACATCGCTGCACAGCACCTTCGACTTTATGTCGCTATCGAATATTTCGCAATTGTGGTGGCAAGTGCTCTAACATGCGCGTGAAGCCGGAAATTGTGTGCCGCAGTTTGCGTGTTTTTCGCTCACTACTGTACAAATGTGTTTGTATGTGAGCACTTTGAGCTGAAATCGAAATAAAATTTCACTTTTCATTCAGAAAACCACTTCAATCTCATCAAAATGACACGGAGTACATAACATCCAGTTAATCAACTCACACACACACTCATGCATATGCATTTATATAAGTCCTCATTGCACAATTTTATTCGTGGAACACTTGTATTCCATGCTGCTTTGTTAATAAAGCAATGTTTATTTGTAGTTAGCTCCTTCGATGAAGTCATTCGTCAATTTGAGTTTATCGCTAATCGTTTCCGCTGCTGATTTTTTCGCAATATTTAATTTAATTTTTTTAATTTTCTGAGTGTTGACGACCACGATACCGTATCACCTTCCTTTTTTTGTAGTAATGCTATTTTTGCCGCCTCGCAAAAGGCAAAAAGGCAACAACTTTTAGTATAATAACAACAATAACACAAAGGTTTATCATCTGTCAATTATAGTTTTGATAAATCAATCTGATCGTAGGGGGTGAAAACTTTCAACAATAAGGCAGCCTAACTGTTAAGACGACAGTTTGTGGTATGAATGTTTGGGCGTGCAACATTACGGCAAGTAAAACAAACCTCACTCAGGAAAGCGGAAAAGCACATTTTTTGCATTTTGCAGGGTTCTTTTTGAAGTAATTTGTATTTCATTTTCCTATTCGTTTGGTGTGAGCCGAATTACCAAAATTTATTACCGTTGAATTGGCAACATTGATTAAAGTAAAATCCTTCATTTATAAATGTAATTAATTAATTAAAATAATTGAAATAAATCTCGAAATTGTTGCTACGCACCCTTAACGTTCCCCTTGTGAATTCCCCTTCTTTATTGTCTCTGCGTCTGTGCAAAGAGGCCCCCACTTATGCTGGACACAACTTTATACAATTGTAGACAATTCCTGAGTGCATTTATCTGTTATTCATATTGATACGTTTGTTGCTAACATTTTTTTTAATCAAAATGCCATAAATTATTATTCCTTCACAGCAGTAATAAATTAGAGATCTTTGTCTCATATATTTGCATTGCATTTCATCTTCCCCTATACTTAATACAACGAAAGTTTATTTTCTAAATCAAGAAATATACCTCTTGTATACGAGTACTATAGACTAGTTAAAACTTGGCAATTAGCTAAAGCAATTAAGGCTTCAATTGACTCTCCGCGTTTGGTGTATGTACTCGATTTAGTTGAACCAGTTAGTATTTAATAATTACCTAAAAATATTTTGATTTTGTTTGTAGAAGCATACGTGTGATTAAAGTGGTATTAACTTTATTTTAAATTAAACATTTTTAGTTTACAAATGATTAAAGAACTTTTCCGGTGATTACAATCTTGCTGGTGCTGGTGCTGATCGTGCTAGCTATGAAGATCGTGCTATGAAGAATGTTGAATTTCTATTCTGGTATTTTTTATATGTTATTGAACACATTTTTCAGTCGGTTGTACAAAGACTTTATTGTCAATTAAACACTAAATGCCCAATTAGTTAATTGCTTCATTGCATGGAAAATTGAGAACAATAGGGAGTTAAATTGATAAACTCTCTAAATACTTCAAATAAATGCATTTTTGGTTATGGCATAAATTTTTAAAAACAGGATCTATGAACACATATGTACTTATAAATATTTATGGAGCTATCTAATTCAGACCCCCCATATTTGCTTATTACCAGAAATTTTAAGCTGCTTCGCTTAGCTGCCTTTTAGTTTTTGAAATTCCTAACAAAAATAATTCGGATAGCTTTATTTTTCTCACACTAAATTATTGTATTTCAAAATTCAATAACAACTTCAATTAAACGTAATATTTTCCCAAATATTTTACTTTAAAATAGTAAGCAGTTTCAGCGTTTATTCGCAATTTATTATTTATTTAGTCTTATTTTCATAATTATAAGCTCATCAAGATGATTATAATGTGACATGAGTAACGCAAATTATAATAATTGCCATTAATTTGCAATCATTAATTCTGACCTTCACATGCGACGAGTTCGCTTGTTTATGACTGATAGGCGCCAGCAATATTGAGCGATAAGTTATTTGACGACTTGTAATCGCTTGGCAGATTATTGGAGTGTTTATAAGGCCATACACTCTTTATTGGCATACAAAAATATTAATATAAATAAAAATATAAGATATTTACTATTAACATCAAATATGTTATTAAGTAAAGTGCCTAGGACGCAAAGAGCCAAATCAAGTTTTACATAGAGAAGTTTTCTCGTACAGAAAAGAAACTAGTTCGGTCTAAGAAGAACCTTACAGCGTAAATTCCAGAGGACTCAACCTCAGTGCCCCCTTACTTTTCAAAAATATTTCTGGCTACCAAAGACATCTCTCAACCGCTCCCACAGAGCAAAACAGGCCATTATTCCCTGAGGCAGAACGCGAAAAAAAGGAAGTCTAAATTATTAAGCCAGCTTACTCACACAAACAAATGTCTGAGTCTGAGTAGACTGACTGCAACAAGTTTGCGCCATCTACCCACACGCTCGCCAAACAAAATGAATTGAAGAGCAATTGGCAATATACTTACGTTGAGGGAATATTTATTTTTCGAAATTCCCGCATGAATGTAGGTACTACGCACATCACGCCACATATGCACCCATAAGTCAGGGAGTAATCGAAACCGCTGCCCACGCGGCTTTTCGTACATTTCACAAAACGCATCCGCAGCAGCATCAACGGCTTCATCGCTTATGGCGGCAGCAATATGCCGATACGAACATGCAATATGTAAGGCATTCTTTTAAGTGTAGTGCAAGTGCGCATTTTTATTTACTGAGACGACATATGAAATAAAGTGACGCTTGAAGCAAACGCAGAGGGCAAAGTGAAGGAGGCATGAGGAAGCTGAATAGGTGAAGCGCTGGGGATATGTTGTGTGGCATTTGTGGGCAAATGATCGCAACACAACAAAGGGTTAATGGGTATGTCTATATGTGGCGCAATAAATTGCAGTAACATAAGTTTCTATGTGGATTGCATGATGTGTGATTTCATGAACCGACTCAAAATACAAGGTAATTGTAAATAAACATGATAAATCGCATCGCGGAGGCGGTAGTACATTATCGACTGTAAATTAAGTTGTTGTTTTTGTTTTATGAAATTTATTTCTGTGTACACAAACAATTTTTCATTCAACCATTGTTTTCTTCCATTGTATGCCACTAACTCCGCTATTGCTTTGCCGCGCTGCAACATGCAACACCCGCATTGCTTGGTCGCACCATAGAAGACGAGCTGCTGCCGCAGCAGCTAAACTAATGGATGACTTCACCGCCAGTGACGGTGAGAAAGTCAAGGCTACTGCTGCCAACCATTATGATGATGTTAACACGAACGCAAAAAATGCAAAAGGCGGCGACGGCAGCGGCGTCTATAATTATCTGGACAACATTAAAAATGACGCCGCGGTAGATAATGTTTATAGGGATGCTGACGCAGCTGCTGAAATGGCCAACGGTAATGGTGGCGGTTCCGAAGATGACGATGTAGACAGTATTGCTGCCAATGACATTTTAATGCTGCTCAGCGGCGAACAAGACGTCATCAAATTCCTTAGCTGGGCCATGGAGCAGCTCTATCCATATCAGCATTTCGCGCAGCGGAACGGTAGCGGGCATGCGGAGTCCTATTACCCAGGCATGTTCAACTGGAAGAAGTTGAATTTATCGGGACACCTCGAACCACCTTTGGTGGTGGAGGAGCCGCACTATGTGATTGTGCGGCGCGAGCGGTTGCAAGAAGAGCTGCCAGGTGAGTTACTGGCCCATATATTGGAAATAAAAAATTAATACAGCGGTATACTAATAGTGCACCAGCAAGTTGTGTGTGAACGGAGAAAGGGATTATTGGTAGATAGACATTCACACTGATTACATATGAAGCGTATGTAGCTTTTTCGATATTGCCACACATAAATGTACACAAGTACTGCGCGCTCCAACTCTAGTTGCCGCATTTGGCGCTTATAATTACATTATTTCTAATATATATTATTGTTGTTGCTTTTCGGTTTTATTTTTTGCTGTTTAAACTTGTTGCTGTTTTTGTTATTTTTATGTTGCTTTATTCACTTACTTAGTTGGCGGCGTATTGTTTTTTTGCGATTATCGAACTCTGTGATCTATGCTGTCGCGCGAGGCGACAACTGACCCAAATGCATTTCTCGATTTTTCACTTTCAAGTGGCGCTGCTCCCTTAATGTAATTCACATGTCAGACCTGGTTTCCGCGCTCCAGCAGCATGACTTTAGAGCGTCGATACCTTCTTGCACGCAAGCGAGTACTTATGTATACATATATATAAATTTATTTCTGCATATTTATTACATTACACCTTATGTATTTGAGTGCGTTTGTGCGTGTGCGTTATAGTGTTATGCTTCGTATGTTGCATGTTGCGTATTATTGTTATTAAATATTGAGAGGGACAGGGAATAAAATGAAAAAATGTTTTCGTAATAAAAATAAGCTTGTTTTTTTATTTTTGCTTTAATTTGTTAAATATATGTATTTTACCATTAATGCCTGTGAGAATTGCCAAAAATGGTTGACGTTTCAAAGAAACAATAATGGAAACAATGCCAACAGCTGAAGTCAATATATCAAACGGCAGATTCGTATGATGAGACAAGTTTCAAAATTAATGGTGGGAAATTCTGCTGGAAAGAAACAGTCGCATATGTCCAAGTATAACTAAAAAAAAGTTTAAAAGGCAATGTAAAAAGGTTTTACTCTCTATCAAACTCTTATTATCAATTTGACTTGACTTTAAACCGTTTGTGTTGGGCAATATATGTGACATTTTAATGACATTAAGAGGACATGGTTTCTTAAATATAATGTGGTTAAGCGCTAAATATGAAAGGAATGTGTCTAAACCTTGTTCTAAACCCCATAGCTCTAATATTGCTTAAGTATTTCCGATTCCCTTGTTCACTTTTTCGTAGTATACCTCTTTTGGTTGAGTTTGTATCACATAGATCTCATTTGAGTTAATTAGGTTGACTTCAATATAAATATGTCGGACACCAAGCAAAATGTGGTAATGAAACTAATGAAATGGTAGATAGGGATAAAACCTATAGTGTGAGTTAATAAGATACCAAATATGATTATAATCCAATCACAAATTCGTCGAATGATGAATGCTGTGCAACACTTTTTAATATAGCGTATGCCCACACCTGAGAGTATTTTCCCACCTTTGATCCTTGCACAATGCGAGAGTATAAAATGTTCGATTACACAGAACATAGCCCCTCATAACATGTTTTTAATATAATTTTAAATATTTTGGAGTAATTTATTTGGAAAGGTATTTTCATAGAGTAGATCATAACAAAGTGATAATGTCAAAGATACTTATATGAAGAAGTGATATATTGAATATAATTGCAAATATCATTCAATTTATTCTTATGCTCGTCATTCTTCCATATCTTTTCAAGGCTTACGCATCGAAGACCATAAACCGAAGCAGCGCAGTTCGCTTTTTCAGAATATTTTCAACCTCAACAACGGTAGGTTTAGTTTTATACTTGACACTGGGAATTTCCTTTCAAAACACTATTGAAAATGCGCTCCACAAACGGTAGCCGCGAAGCATGCCTAATAAGCGCCTTCGTATGTGTCATTCGCTGATCTCATAAGTCACTAAGCACCTGCGGTGCGGTAGAGAGCCGTTACCGAACATCAGCATGCACAAGTACTTAAAATTAATAGGCAACCTACACGAATGGCGAAGGCAGAGAACTATTCAGTTCGTAGTAGCTTTGCAAACACAATTCCGTGAAATGATCGCACCAAACTATTTCATTGCAAATGAAAGCGCAACACTCGATTGCCATGTCTTGTTGGTTCGCCACTTTGTTGTTTTAGTTTTTGATTTTAGCGGTTACTATAATGATACTACAAATAGTTGTAACTTAATTTTTATTCTTTCGAAAGGCCCTCAGTACAGAGACGATCCATTCATACCGCCGCGTGGCCGTAAACACAATTTTCCTGATTTGGACGCATTGCTGAATCGCTACGAGACATTTGTGCCGAATCGCGGCAAACGCGACAAAATCAAAGACATTTTCAAGTATGATGATCTATTCTTTCCAAATCGCGGCAAAAAGCAGAAGTCTGCAAAGGCCACAACACTGGCGCCCAGTGAACAGCTACAGCATAGCGGCAATGACAAAGCGAACGCGGTGGACACGGTTGACGACGCGTCCGAAAGCAATGTTGACCAGGCTGAGGGGAAGAGAGCGCTGCTGTTAGGCACTCAAACTGATGGCGGCGATGACATCAAATTGACAGTGTCGCCGGCTGCAGTCGCCATGAGCCGCATCCTGAATGCATGGCTGAAACGCATGCGACCGCATGAAAGTCGTGTGTCATGGAAGAGACTGGTAAGTGAAGTGGGTGATGGCAATCACACTGGGACCCAACCTATTGGCTTTGACAAAACCACTGATGACAACAGCAAAAATTACAGTGACACATTTGACAGCGATATTGCAGTTGCTGATGACTATAGCAGTGGCAATGCTGAAGAAGTTGCTGCCTCCACCGCCATCGCTAGCCCACCGCGCAATGCTCCACTTAAAAATAAAAAGGATGTAACTGAGGACAATGAACAAACTAAATTATCATTACCGCAAGTAAACGTGCTGAATAACTTTGGTGAAGCTATGGCTAAACGGCCTGCTAGAATTGAGCATTTCGTTCGCGTGGCAAACAGATTCGGCGGTATAACACAAATAGACGCTAATCGTTTGCGCTCAATGCCTGCAATAGTAAAGTCAGCTGAGCGCATATTACAGCAACAACCAACTACGCCACTGTACTTCAGCCGTCCATTACGACAGCGGCAAGCTCAACGACGTGCTATCTGGCAATTGCTGCTGCCATCAAATCAGGTACGAACTAATATTAACGGCTTGGATCTTTTGACATGGCGACAGCTCCGACAAATGCAACAGCAGACAAATAATAATGAGCCTTTGACTGTACCACATCCTCCATTGGCATGGCACCAACACTCACCATTGCAACAAGAACAAACGCAACAAGCAAAGTGGCAACAAACTGAACAACAGCGCCTGCAACACCTGTTTGGCGGTGTTGAGGGAATCGCCGGTGGGCACAGCCCCCCAGATATGGCAGATATTGGGGGCATATAAAGTTTAATGTTGCCACTGATGGCTTCACTGTTTCTGCTTGTTGTCCTTGGCACTCTTGCAACCATCGAAATCTACTGCAGAAAATACCATTAAAAAGCTTTCAGAAGAAAAACAAATACACTATTCCCCAGAACTAAATATGAAGCTTATACATATACATATAGATATACATTACCACATACATTAAAACGCATTAGTACGCATTGTATTTATACTTTAAACCATTCACTACATATGCTCCTCACAAATATCTCGCTAAAAGTACTAGTAATTATAAAGTACTCAACAGTAATTACTCAAACGCTCTTTACTCATTTGGTTTTTAATTGTGAATTCTTAGTGTAAAATAAAAGTACAGAAACTTTTATTATTATAATGAAAAATTTAAAATAAAAATCTATCTGTAAGCAATTGATTCAAAAGTCACACAACTAAGTACTAACCTATTAACAATTTCATTGGGCGGGCATTAGATTAAACGACTCTCTCAAATTATATAGTTTTAGCCAATTATAAGTAGAAAGAGAGGGTAGATAAATGAAATGTCAAGTTATTTTGGAGGACTCCTTATTTCGGTTTATGCAATGATTGACATATTTAGGAGTGAGAATCAAGGGATAATGACTATAGAAGGCGATAAAAACCAAAAGAAATTAAAGATAATTTTTAGTGTAAACACTCGGGCACGCATCATTTATGGTAGCAATCAAAGCTATCTTAAGCAAATACAATATCCGCTCTCTGTCTATACTACTCATGGTCAAATCTTCATACAGAAACTTGATTTTATAATCATTAAAGGTAAAGGAGGTATCAGCTATTGCTCCTTGAGGTAATACTAAAAAAACGAAAGTCAGAGATATTTGTAGGGAAATCCACATAATAATTTTTGTTGCTAGTGTATGCTACTAATTATTTTTTAACGGAGGTCAATTGCAGCAGCTGTGATAACTGGCTTCTTAAAACAGCCTTTCCTACAGCACCTGCCAGCATCATGGCTTCGATATGTATATAATATATAATTTGTTCATAAATCTTTGACATATGATGAATTTTTAAAACATATTTCCATCGAAATTTGGTTTAAATCTAGTTAGCATCGATATGGTAAACTCCTCCTAATTCGGAATTGTTTCTATTTGATAGTAATAACATTTTATTATTCTGTTATTTGTTCTGATGACTATAATCACTATCCAAAGGGTAGCAAGTGGAAGACTTAATAATCGGCCAATTAGTTGATTGCTTTCGTTTATTTTAAATTATTGGGTTGTTCGGAAAGTCATTTCGTTTTTTTAAGCTTCGAGGTTAAGTCCATGCCTTTCAAATGGCCATAAACAGTTGAATTCGACAAATTTAACCTCTCACCGATCTCTCGTGTGGTGATTCGCCGATTTGCATCAACTAATGCCTTTATCGCATCGACCGGCCTTCCAGACCGTGGTGCATCTTCGACATCAAAATTGCCGGATCGAAATTTTGCAAACCAGTTCTGGCACTGGCGTACTGTTAACACGCCTTCTCCATACACATCCGTCAATTTTTTTCTCGCTTGGACAGCATTTTTACCTTTTCTGAAGTTAAAAAGTAAAATATGACGAAAATGCTGCTTATTGCTCTCCATATTTAAAAAGGCACCAACCAAAAACTACTGGGTAGAATTAATAGAACTTTTTCACACACAAGCCTTGCAATATCAGCTCTCATGACATATAATGGTTATGGGGCTTAAGTGTGAAGTTAGTTTCGAAAAAACGTAATTAAGTCCTCTGGCGGGAAAAAACGAAATGACTTTCCGAACAACCCAATAAAAGCAAATAAGTGTTGAATTCCTATTAATAGCTCTACTAGGAAAATTTGTGGTTTGATATCCACATACTTCAAAGTAATCCGATATATAGTAGGTAACTTCATGTTCATATAAAATAGATTACAATGTCATATAATTTCCATTCGTAAGTTATGAGACTCTTTTCGTTAATCTAGTCGATATATAGTAGGTAACTTCATGTTCATATAAAATAGATTACAATGTCATATAATTTCCATTCGTAAGTTATGAGACTCTTTTCGTTAAAACTAAGAAATTTTAAGACTTCATTGCCAATCTTCCTTCAGTTTATAATTAATTCTGGTTATGTTGCCTTAATCAGACCAAATATACTCAGTGTGAACCAGAGTAAAAATTCAAGATATTGAAGATATTGAACAAAATTCATATATATTTGTTTGTTAATAAATTATATTTGTTAGTTCAAATGCAGGTTTCGCTTGTAGGTACATAAGTGAAGATGCGTTTAAAATGTCAAGTTCCCTAAGTAGCTATAAATGTTCATTCATTTAACCTTTACCTCGCACTTCTGCCAGATTCCGCTACACTCTATCTTCCACGCAGGAAAATTTGTACTAAAATAGACATGTGTAAGTCTGTATGAAGACATGTCCGCACATCTACCGTTGGCTATTTGAAGACCGTACAAAATTCATTCAATAAATCACTATTTATTGCATAAAGAACAAGACATTAAGCGCGCCGCGGATAAGGGCTTTCTTTAAGACTCAAGAAGAGGAGACAAGAAGTCAATACCTTCTCAAGTGTTGCCGCAGCACTCGACTGTACGAGTGTGTATGTAAATATGGCTGTTGTGTCGGAACCACCGCTTTACGCCTCATTTGAATTATGTTGCTTTTGCCCTCGTTTACAACAATTTCAGTTTAAATTTTAACAGTTTTAAGCATCATTTAGACTACAAAGATCTCAGACTGAACAGAGACATTGGCCATTTGGCCAGCTCTGATGCAACAACCACTGTACGCTATAAGTGCTGCAGCTTTTCCTGCTACTGCCGCCGGTATTGGCGTGCCACTGAGGGTTTAAAAGCATACTGCCACACTCATTGTTATCAGCAGCAATAGTAGCGCCCTGACCAACAGCCTCCAAATCAGCACAATTGCATGCATCGCTTGTGGCAACTGGTCCATATTTTGTGCTTATAATTTTCATCTACAAGCGTAGATGAATTTAAATCTACAGCGTCAAAAAAAGAAGCGTGTCTCTATGTGTGATGAGATAGGTGTGTGTAGGCCTAGTCATATGGGCACATACTTGTAAAGCTTGTGTGTAAGATGACCTTCGATGGTGATTTTCTTACTTTTTTCGGTGTTTATTTATACTGATTTGTTTTCGCTTTGTACAAATGTTTTTGATTTTTTTCTTTGTTTTTACTCCTTCATAATATTGCTAATGATCGATAGCATCGGTCAGTGTGATTTTCCACAGCGCCCGTATAACTGCAGGCCAACACAATGAAGGCAAAACATTTATTTTTATTTTCTTTTCTTGAAGCTGCAAAGACGCTGTTTTTATTTTGGTTTTCGTTTCTTTTTGCCGGCGATCATCATTAACAATCATCATTTTGTAGCATTCGGATGAAGTTGTGGCTGGGCGCACGATGGCCAGTTGGTCAATGTCAATGTCAAGATGGAGTTGTAAATATTTGAAGTAGTTTGGCTTTTTGTTGGATTTGGTACGCTTCTCTGCTTCTGTTGAACCACTTTATCATAAATATTTGTGGCCGAAGCATGTGTAGGAAGACAATAAACAGTAATTACAACTAATCTTTTAATTAAATTACTTATGAGTATTAGTTGGCCTAAGCGAATAACGTGAATAAGCCACAAACAAAGTAATTAATTTTTTTCACATCTCTTTATCAAATAAAGAGACACAAACACTAGCGACTTTTAATATTTTTTGTGATTTATTCTCTTCTTTTTTTTGGCACAGCTCAGTTCAAATCAGCTATTGGTGGAATCTCAATTCAAAGCTTTGCAAAGCTAACTGCTTTTATTTCTGTATATACAAGTGAATATTTTAACCTTCAATTGTCAGAGCGAGCCATCGCTTCATCACTAATAATGTAAATACACATAAACTAACGTTTTCACAAGTTTACCACTATACATATATGCATATGGGGTTTTATATGTAGATGTCTCGTGGTCATCTCTCAGCTGTTGCCTGCTGATACAACCATTAATCTAATAACCGAATTTGTTGACTCGGTGTAACCTTTATTTTCGACAAAATTAATCTGGCTAATTACGTTTGATCTCGTTTCAATCATATTCTCTTAAGCTGAGGTGCAAAAATTAAATACGAACGTGGCCGCCAGTGCTTTACTACGAAATATGTAGTTATAATCGTTTAATTTCCGAATAAACAAAGCGAATAAATTTTCTGCTTTTTTAAATTCGGAAACATTTCAATATGAGTTTTTTCAATTTGGAACTCATTGCTTTAATGTAGGCTTTATTTACACACAAAGAGTGTAAATTTACACAATTTACTCCCACAAGAGGTGACGGTGATCTCTCATAATATGAGAGAAACAGCTCTTACTATGAAAGTGTACTTAAGCAAATAAAGCATATAATTGCTAGGAAACTGAGCAGAATATCCCTGCCATATAATTTATATATTTAAATGAGCTTGCTGTGTTTCTAATTGTAGTTTTTCTGTGAGTTTGGTATTGAAGTCTTGAAAGTAAAATCCTTACTTTCACTAAAAGGATTCTTGTAACTTTGGAGTTACAATGTGTGTGGGTATTCATTACATTTATACCATGCCCAAAAACCTTTCTTTTGGGGAGATTAAGATGTATTCAGCAGCATAAGCCTTGTTATTTAAGATTAATTGAAGCGATTTGTCAATTAACTGATTAATATTTATTGAAAACAAATTGAAGTCATTACTATCAAATAGAATAAAATTGTGAAGGAAAAGCGGTTTATACTATGTTTATACTAATTTTCGAGGGATATGTGTTTAAAATAATCATTTATTACATTATTCATTATTTCACAGATTATCATGGGACCACAGGATGCTTCGAGATTGACAAGTGGCAAACAAAACTGGGTTTTAAATTAACAGTTATTACTGCTGCTGTATTTTTCCCAGTTAAAAAGATGCTATTGATTACAACCTAATATTGGATTGATTACAACCGTATGTAACGTATATATATAACGTATGTGACATTCCCTTGTTACTTTCCACACAAGTCTGCGCTGCATTTTTTCTTGTACAAAGTCAGATTGTTATCCATTACATTCTTGGGAAGTGCTGACGAGCAAATGAATTGTAAAGTATTGGACTTTTGGACTTGGCGTACTGGTATCGCCTTCCAGAGCCTAGTGCAGCCTTGACATCAAAATTATGGGAATGGAATCGACGAAACCAAAATTTCGAGTGATTGGCTGTTACAATATCCGGATCATAAACACTATTCACATTTTCTGCCACCTGTCTTATGTTTTCCCTTTTACCGAAGGAAAAATGTAAAATATGAAGAGGTGCTAGAAGGGGTTATACTCCGGAAGGTTGGTTTATATGGGTATAGTGGTTTGTGTGTTTGTACATTAAATCTCACGGACAGACAGTCACTTGGAATACAAGTCATCTGGTCATTCTGATCTTTTTGATATATATAGCTCTATATATATCTCGATGATTTTTAGGTGCTACAAACAATCGTTTAACTATTAGGTGTAACAAAGAACTAAACTATTATACCCTATTGTAACACGTTGCGAGAGTATAAAAATATGCTGTAATTTCTGACAACTACTGATAAGTAAAGCCGCCCAGAACAATGATTATGATTATGAACAGTAGGTGCCTGATGATAACATGGCCTTGAAGTTCTTCATTTTATGTTTCAGTTTTTTACTTTTTACATTTTCTACATTTCTTTGTGGGTAAAAAAGGAAAATAACGGTAAAGACTATTGCTCATGGTGAGATTCATAAACACTCGGTTGTGATTTTGTAGCCAATTAATATATTAAATGGTATATATATACGGCGATATTATTTTTAAGTGTGCTGATATTTTACTTAGATAACCAATCCGCTTTGAAAATTTCCAAACGATTAAAACAAATGTGATGTAAAAAGTTGCACGCTGACACTCGAACCATGAAGTGTCACTTGAACGACTCGATGCTTGGTTGACAGGTTAAAAGCGGACATGTGTCAGGTGTAAAAAGCGCGCAAAGACTGTAACAGTAAAATTTAATTGAGCCGATCGTATTTTATGGCCAAACTCAATGCCGAATGATCAAATGGTCAACTGCAAAAGTGAAAAGTGAAAAAAGAAAAGACAGGAAAAGGTGCCGCATATCTCAATAGTTAAAAAAATTGTGGTTATTAAAGGGGAAAACAACAATAAAATCTTTAAAAAAGCTCACGCTTAAAAAACTTAAATAAAATAATGATTTGGGGAAATGCAGAAGTCAAGGAGATTTAAAGTCATATCAAATTGCGTGCGCCTCGCATGTAAGCCTGAATACGCGCCCGACACCAACCAGCCAAAAGCCAGCTAGAGTTGCCTTATTGGTGGCCGCGTCAGTTTATTTTTTGGTATTTTAAGCCGATTGTTGTTGCTGTATGGAATTATGGCTTGGAGTCATGGTTGTTTCTACGTGCTCGCGTTACTTTCATTAAAAAGTTCGCTACCGAAAATACAATCAAAAGAAAGTATCATGCAAACGAACGAACGCTATGAAAAAGGAAAGGAAAGGCGAAGAAAGAAAAGCCGAATCAACTGCAACTGTACGGTAAGCACCAAACAAATCAAACTGGCGCGCAAAATGTATTGCATGCAACATGCGGACGCGTGCAGTAAATTTGCGGCATTTGTTTGTTGGCTGTCGGGAAAAAAGCCGATCACCCATCAACGATCAACGCATCACTCGTGGTGTAATCACAAACATGCAACCCGAGAACAACAACAACAAGAGTAACAGCAGTAGCGGTGATAGCAGCAAAAGGCAGCTGAGCGACGAGCAGCAGGAGCCGCTCAGCCAACAGTAAATAGCTGTTGCATGCAACACTAAGCTACTCCAACAGTGGCCAAATTTTGATAGTTGTTCTGGTTTGTTTCTCCCCAGTCAAGGCAATTATGATTGTCGCTGTAGTCGAAATAGTGGCAAGATCGACCGCTGATTACTGTTGCCAATGGAAAATAAACAAACAGTTAACGAGTTAGATTTGTTAGCCAATTTGGTCTTTGAACGAAGTCAGAAAACTCATCCTGCTACTCCTTCATTCATTCAGTCATTCATTCAATCATTCGTTGCTACACTCATTGGCTCTGTGGTGCAATTTAGTTGCCGTCGAAGATCTCAGCGCTTGATTCGGCTTTTTAGCACACAAAGTGAAATTCGGTTCAATTTGCGATTTTATGCTATTTGATTTTCAATCATCAATGTGATACATGTGTGTGTGCATGTATATTTCAAGATTTCTTCAGTTCTTTGCCATAACATTGCATTTCGCATTTCCTTATAGTGATTAGGCTAAGACTAAGATCAATGCGCTACTAGACTTACTTGGAAAATGGAAATTTCCAATTTATTCCAAAATCCAATCCAAATTTCCTGGAATGGAAATGGTTAGAGTTAAACCCAAAGGCAACTAACATGACGGAATGAATTTAAAAAAATCTTGCATTTTATTACCTTACTTGCACTTTTGTCTACTTTACTTGAAAAAGAACAATAGGCTATATTACAAGTAGAGCAACAACAAAAATTAGGTGATTGATACCAGTAGAGCGTGTGTGGGTAAAAGAATACCTGAACAAAATTAGATTTGAGGAACTCAAGAAAACCATGTTGATGTTGGAACCCACTATACTACTACACTATGTTGGAACAAAGAGGAGGACCCTATCTGTATCACAGATATACTTAATCAGGTTAAACAACTAAAACAAAACCCCTTAGTCTTGTTAGAGGTTTTTTTTTAAAAAACTGGAGTGGTCAGAAATTCAAAAGAGTTCGACACAAAGAACACATTTGATTTACTATACTATATAATATACATAAAAATAAATGATAAATGAAAAATAATAAGCTAATGCGGCAACACTTATTGCTATTACTTTTGCTGGTTGCTAAATATTGTTAAAGGCTGTTAGTTAGTTTAACAAACAGTAAGGCGATATATGCGCCCCTGTGTATTGGCCATGGCAGATTATCAAGATTTCTAACACTTTCATGACAGCGCTACTTTGGTGGTTAGACCGAACGAGTTTGCTTTCAACACTCGGTCGAACAAATAAAAATCTTTTGCTACTGCTTTGTGCATATTAGAGATGGTTCACCGAGTTGCTCGGACTCGGGCAACACGCTTTGTGTTCTTGTTCATAACAGTTCGCTGCTACGTAGTTCGGCATTCCTCTTTATTTCGGAAAGAATTTCGATGATTACAAACACCCCCGGTATCAAAAGAATATTTACAATATGATCAGCAATTTTAATTTTATCATCTATTTTTTTAATGCTATATGCAAATATCTTTACAAATATGCACAATATGAAATAAATGTTTTATAAATTATAAATAGATATATGAATAGGTATATGATAAAAGAATAAAAGCCTAAGGATAAAAATTAGCTAATGAGAAAAGTTTTGTGTACCGCTTAAATGAAGCGTAAAGAGTTTTGAGAATATGATGTGAAAGGCAATGTGGAATATTGCCCGACTCGAGTCGCCCGTGTAAATGCAATGGCGACACCAAAAGAGAAGTTGCTGATAATGAGCAAGATAATGAACACAAGATTTCACGTCTGGGCTCAGAGTTAGAGTTAATGAATCGTTTTGTGGCAGTATCCCATGCCAGCTTTAAATGTGTTGTTTTTATTAGTTCTGCAACAACAATAATGATTTTAAGCGATTCGCGATTACCTTTGTTGTTGCTAGAATGGCTGCTTACGCTGTTGCTGTTGCTGTAACGACACGCGCACTCAAGCGCAACGCATGTGCATACGTAATGTGTTGCTTAAGTTGCAAATGCCACTCGCAATTGGAAGCGACTTTTGTTTTTTTGAATGGAATGAATGAAACAATTCACTAACCTTTTCGCTGTCTCTTTTCGGTTTCGTTGAACTATCCTGGTGTATGCAACCGATTGTTTTTTTTATTTCGTTTTGCTTTCTTCAATAAATTTTCTTTTTTCTTTTTGTATTTATGAAGTTCAACTTTTTGTTTAAATTTTTGTTTTTCAGTGCCTCTGGTTGTCTACATTTATACCTACTTTCTGTTCGCTGGCCTCTTGGGTTTCGTTCAGGAATTTTGCTGGGTGTTGCCCGTAAAACGGTAATGCATTTAATTAAAATTTATTAAATATGAATTTAAAAATTTAAATCTTCGTACGTGACGGTAATGTGCTGCGGCTGTGATCGCGCCTGCGGTTAGCATTCAGATCTTATCGAAAATAATATTTTTGCAAAATAACTGAGCTGGGATGGATTTATAATGAATTTGTCAACTGTGACTCGCTTAAGTATGAGAGTGTTTGTTGCAAAAAATTTATTTTTAATGAGTTTGTTTTTACCCATGCCTTTTTGAATGCTCGAAATAAGAAGTAAATAATATACAATTTTCTACATTTTACACTTCTGAACGCCCTAAAAAGAGAGCATTCAAAACATTGTACAAAAACGAATACATAGCAAACTCAATTTGCTTTACAATTGTGAACCGATCTAAACCAAACCGATTAAACGTAAATAATTAGATGGTTACCAAGAACTCTACTCTTGTTTCTTTTCGTTCTCCTACAAACCTTTCACTTGCTTTGCGACACTTGCTCGGCTCCTTCTAGTTGTCGCGCGTTAATGTGTACTTGTTACATGTGAATGTAGGTCAATTTGAAAGAAAATTATAATTTATCCTACATTTAAGGAAATTAAGCCTCCGCTTTGTGTTGAGCGCTTTCTTTGGTGTGGAAGTTGTTGTTTGCGTTTGTAGCCGTTGCTGGTGCGGCAATAAATGCAAAATATTGCATAATTATTTCCGTCGCAAAAAGAAAAGGACGACAATTGCAGAGCAACAAAAATTTTTAGCGCGAAAAACGGTACTGGCACAGCGAGGCAACCCGCACTATTTATCATAATCAAAACATTCGCACAAAAGGCGCGCCGCTGCCATCCCATTGCTCTGTATATCCTCCATTTAACTCAAGACCGCGTTGAGTCAGTTTTTAGATTAGTTCGGGTTGGCGTGCTCTGCCGTCTGCTATGGTTTGGCCACAGTGTTGATGCGTGGGTAGCGTTGTGACACATTTTGTCATCATTAGCTGCCTTCCTGCTTGCCGTTCACTATATATGTATATATTTAATATTGTTTACGTCGCTTCAGTTTCTATGATTGCAAAATATATATATATTTTTTTTCTTGGTTTCTCACAAGAGGAGGCAAGCTATGTTGAAAACATAGCATTTTGCCATTACAAATGAAAATTTATACCACAGCGATTTCATCGTCGTAATAGTCAGCGGCTTCATTGTGCCATGGTTTCGCGACTAATTTTATTTCACCACACTTCTTTCATTTCTAGAGAAAGTACACCTAAGTGGCAGGAAAATCTCAGCTTTTGTATTAATTTGCTTATCGTAATCAACGTTGTTGTAAACCAAATGAGATCTCTAGTAGGTCTAAAAGTTGCTATGGCTTAATATTAGTGTTGCTAATCAAAATTATGCAAAAAGTTTATTAATGAATGAGTTAAATTCCTATTTGCAGCGAATTGAATACCAATTAGAAGAATTATAACTATACGCAAACGTCTACAATTAAATAAACTAGACTTCTCCACAAAAATAAGTTTTTTTCTTGTTCACAGATATATACAGAATACACAGATTTTATTTAATCAGCTCTCGTAAAAAGAAATCGTTTAAAATTACAAAAATTTCTCTTAATTTATCTTTTGTTGAAAACCGCTTTCACTGTAGGGCTTTAATAGTTAATGTATTTTCTAATACTTTGGCGAGATTGGGGTTTGCCTCCTGAGTGATACTATACATTATTATAGATGGAAAACAAAAGTATGTATTTTGCCACAAACAGGCACATTTGCATGCAATATTCCTAGGTATACCATTGTGAATGACTTAAATGACAAATTACCGTTAAAAATGAAAATACGAGGATTTTTTTTGATTTTGAAAATATAAGACTTCAAATAAAATATAATGGCTTATAGAAAACATAAGACTTGGTCGCTACTTGAAATCCCGGGGTTACTAAAATGTTGTTTGGCGAGGAAAGAAGCAGTTCTCGACTGAAGAGAAAAGTGTCACACAATGGAACATGGATGAGAGTACATGTTAGCGCAATGTTGCGTAGCAAGTGCTGCCAGTCGGTTGATACAACTGACATAGCTTGTTCGATTCGCTGCTCTCTAACGCTGTTATTATATTAGTGTTCAACCTCTTAATCAAATTTACAAGGTGACGTAATTTATTCAACTGGCTCGACAAATCTGACTAAGACAAATTTCCAATTGCGAATTTTCTCTTTTCTTAAAAGCATTTATTTTAATTTAGCAGTTCAGGAGTATTTGTAAAGTTATATTACACATGCAAAACTTTATATATTTTTACATACATATATATATTTTTTTTCATCAAATTGGATCACTCTATTGGATATGATTGTGTGAATGTAGTTTTTTAGTTTTGGTTTACATGATCAAGCCAGCTGGCGGTTGAAGTTGGCATGCGACCCGATGAGTGTAATGTACCCATTAAACATTCGGTATTTACGATAAAAAAACAACAACAACAAAAAAACTGATATGGGAAAACACCGCGTCGCATAAACGCGTGCGCATGCGCGTGAGCTTTTTAACAGACATGCATTTGCGTAGCTCTGTGGCGAGATAAGCGGATTTGTGTTGTATGGATACACATATAACAACAAAATGCATAATAATAACGCTTACACGCGAAAATGCAAATGGCAAAAATACAAATCCGACGTGAGCGCACCAACATGGGTAAACACACATAAAACTTGCGTTATTATGCATTTGTGCTACTTGCCTTCGATTTCAAAACCCAATTCTCTATATCTACTGTTATTTAGCCGCTTATGACAAATAGATAATGATGGTTGGAAAACTGGCGAAATTCAAGGGCGTTTGAGAAAAAAATATTTACAAACTTTTAACTCACCTCTACACGCTCCAGGTACTCCTGAAAGGCGGTGTACGAGTCCTCACCGTCGTCATCGGTCAAATCGCGCACCACCGCTAAATCGAGTGTGTTGAGAGTGGCGGCCAATTTGCGGCAGTTGTCCGCCGTCGCGTCACTCGTTGCGTTATCAGCTGCCATAGCCGTGTTGTTCTTGTGGTTAAACGTGCCGCCAAACCCGCTTCCATATTTCGCGTTATTGCCACCTCCAATGCAGTTGTTGTTGATGCCGTTGAGGCTGCGGCGTGGCATCGTTGCATAACCGGTGCTGCGTGACAGACTTGCACCGGCGGTTCTTGTCACAGGTGTTGAAGCTGCTGAAGTCGGTGCCTCTGTTACTGCTTCAGTTGCCGCTGCTGCCAGTGTGGCTGCCGCTGTTGCGGATTCCGTTCCACCGTTCGTATGAGCGTTTGCATAGCTGCTGATTACAGCAGTCGTCGCTTTGTAATGTTCGCCATTAATTGCCCCCGGCTTTGCTTCACTTGTTCTTGTCATGTTTTGATTGCCGTTGCTCTGATTGTGTTTGTGATTCTGTGCTGCAGCAGCAAGCTTAATGGAGTTGTCATGATTTCTCGATTGTTGCTCTATGAGTTGGCGAAAGAAAATATTGAAAAGCCATATAATTAAGTGCTTGCCAACAAATTGAAAATATGGAAAATGCAAATTGCTAGACAATTAGATAAAAGCAAGAAATTCTTGAAGTACCAGCGCTCACACTGTAATTCATTCAGTTACTCTCCCGCGCCCCCCTTTGCGCCATCATAAAATTCGCTTTGATCTGTCAACTGAGGGCGAGTTCTTGGGGATTTATTGAATATTTGTTTGCCGTTCGTATCTTAATTTGCCACTTTTCATATAAACAAAGACCTGCTTACATATGTAGGAATGTGCAACGAATTTTACTCACTAACCATTACCCAAAGCTCATAAAATTCGCTTACCACACCTGTCACCAGCCACATTGTTGCATGCTACCGCATAACTTCTCTTGGCAAGGAGGCAATAATTCTCACAAAAATTCAAAAACATTTTGTCAGGTGATTATATATGCATGAATATGCATATGAGTCAAAGGCAGTAAGTGTGGAATAGCGGGGTAGAAATGTTGTTACACA
Organism: Bactrocera minax; assembly: GCA_021498325.1. Classification (NCBI taxonomy): domain Eukaryota; kingdom Metazoa; phylum Arthropoda; class Insecta; order Diptera; family Tephritidae; genus Bactrocera; species Bactrocera minax. The sequence goes on along the minus strand of JAKEEE010000064.1, from coordinate 237,767 downwards.
AAAGAAGTGAAAGTATTGTAGCTTACAATATAGAGTCTAACAGATGTCTTAACTATTTATGTATGTGCATACCAAAGTTTTATCAGCGAAGTAGTCGAGAAATCTTATGACGGTATTTCAAAATTGAGCTTTGTGAAATCTCAGGTGAACTAAGTGTATAGTGTAATATAATAATATGCGTATACTACAATATATAATAATGTATAACATATACATATAATACATAATATAATATATATACGTATAATACATAATAATGTATAATATGTATATATGAGAATATCCAGTGACAATATGGGGTTTTCCATCGGCTACTGCCAAAAACCGCGTTCTCAATGGTAGTATTCTTCGGAAACATCGTTATTATGGTTAGTTCATAGAAAATATGCATTTTAATTATGTTGCATTTGAAAATAGTAGAAAATGGTGGTAATAACATCCCTTTTTTCACGACTACTCATATTGTCTACATCCTTTCTGAAGTCTCTGAGGCTCAATATTTCTCAGGGAAATTTAGAGCAAGAGAACATCTTCACTTCCCAATAATACATTATCTACTTCATATTTGGCTTCAACATGACAAAATTTTAGAATCTCTCGATCAACTAGAAGTCTATTTCAAAATATCCTTAGGTGTAGTGGGTTTTACTGATTATAAAAAACTAAAACAATATTATTTTTCTTAATATACTGAATTTGGACTGATAGTGTCACTAGACCAGACTATCACCAGATTATGCACTGAACTCTTAAGCAGTACACCTATAAAAAAAAAATGACACCTCATATTAAGATTTATAATACAAGACAGTTTTTTTTAGAATGTTACTTATTAACAGAAGCTTGTACAGTCTGTTATGCTAAAAAGTAACTCTAATAAATTAAATTCCTTTAGTTCAAAGAGTTTTACAAGAATTGAAAATTATGGTCTAATAAAATGCATTGGTGGGCTGGGACATTACCTTAGGCAAGAGAAATGCTCTAAATTTTTTATTATAAATAAATGTTCCATTCAAAAGTTTTACTAGTACGATTATTGAATGTAAGTAGATTTATAAGTTCTTAGTGGCTAGCTTACGGAGGAAGATTCAACTTAGATACCCTTCGGAAAAATTAATTACAGTTTTTGAACGGAATGGACTCCAACATATTGGAAAATATTTGGTAACCAGGGTTCCATTCCACTGAATTATTTTCACCTCACCAAAGTCGTAAAAAGAATTTTAATTCGATACTGATCTCTAAATTATTTACACCATTGTTTAGTACCTTAGCACCTTTAGTATTGAACACCGTTGTTTTACTATTTAAAAGTAATAATGTAAATATGTACCACAGCATCTACGTCGTTACCAACACCAACTGCTTTGGTAATCGTATCTTTAAAAAAAAAATTTATGTGGAAGCAAACAAATCGCTTGCATATCAGATTTACTTTTCAGAATGATTTATACGTCAAATTAAAGGTACAAAGAATAAGAGCAAACAGTTTAAAAAAGGTGGAGCGCAAAACTGCAATCAGCTGTTAAAGGTACCCTTTGACCCACAAAACCAACAAACTTATGAAAAGAAGCAGCAATAAGAACGAAAAAGCCGAATAAACGATCAAAACGAAAATGTGAGGTAAGTAACTGAACTCACGTGATGTCCCACCGAGAGACGTTATTTCAAAAGGATGCCTCCATCGTCTGTATGTATGTTAGTGTAATATTATTGGCACATATTAGATGGTGTGCAGTACGTGTGGTTGTGCAACTATGTAAAGCTTTAATTTCGATTTTATTGGGCATGAGTGTATTCGATTAACTCTTGATTAAGACGAAGACACTGAAGACTACGACGACGATGCTGGCGAATCGGGCCATGGCTGCATCGGCCGTCAAACTATTTTTATTAGCCACGGAGTGGGACTTAATGAAATTCTGATGTTGCTCATTACTCAATCCATTCGCCGACATCGTAGATCACCGGACACTACAATATACATACCACACATACGCAAACACATTCTTAAATATTGTACACATTTTTCGGGCAACCATGTAGAAGATATATTCTTTTTACATAAATGGTGGGAATGAATGCAGTTATCCACCAAACTAGACAGGAAATGTACTAGAGTATTACTAGAGTATTAGTAAAGTATTAGATTTACATCAATTACAGAAACACTTTCTAATGTGTTGTTTTATTAAACTAGATAACTTTTTTTTTGTATTTTTTAAGCTCGGCTGGGACTCGTCAGTGCTTCACTGGTATGAGACTGGTTATATTTTGATCGCATCTGACAATTGTCTTCACCTGCGCTGTAGGACCTCCACACGTGAAATGTACCAGTTGCGTAGGTAGCTAAATCATGATCTGCTGATTAGTTGGGTGTGTGATTCATACCAGTTGTCAAGTTGCTTATAAATAGTTACAAAGTAGTTCATAACTAGCTGGTTTGACTGCTGGGTCCACACAGGTAAGTACATATGCTCATAAATACATGTAAGTGCTTACACATTGATCACCTCAATTCAGTGAGTACACCAAAGCGGGATTTTTGTAAATTTTTCCTTTTTTCCCAGTTTGCCCAGCTTGAATTTAAAACGCATCGCTGCTTGGGAGGTCTGCTGTCTCGCCGTCCAGTTTGAATGTCTTCCGCTTTTCTTATTCGCCCTGGCCTACATTGATTTGCAGCATATTAAAAAGAGTAAATAGCGACTAACAGCATGTGAGGAGGCTCGTTGCCAGAAACTTGTAAGTTTTACTCCTCCACGCTTTAATTCGTTTGGGAATTTTTCCACAACTTTGAGCTCGTTGCTTTGACATAAAAGCAAAGTTAAGTAGATATATAAATGGAAGCAGCTTGTTACCTCAAATATATGCACAATTATTAATTTACTATAAAATTTTTAATTAAAATTTTTGGTATTTAACAGTTTTTTCTATCATTATTTTGGGTAAATGAATAAACGAAATTATCTTAAATATGCAATTCATAAAAATATAACCGTTTTTATGTCTTTAGATTACACAAGTGCAAAATGCAATATAAACTTTACTTTGCATGTTTGCCAAAAATTTAAAAGCTATATAAATAAATAGCCGCACAACAATTGTAAGTACCCATTGTTATATATACATATACATATATATATACAACCATACATACAAACATATATACATATACAGATTGGAATTATTTTTTCCCGCATATATTTTGTTGCAGTCCAATCAGCGATCTGAGCGCTGTGTTCAGCATGGAGCCAACGCCGTAATAGCATTATAATTGAATTGCAAATGTTTAAATTTCAATTACCGCTTTTCAAAGCTCAAGCCAACTTAGCTAAGCCAGTAGCGGTGCGACTTGCAAACAGATAAAAAAAATATTGTTTTGTTCAACGCTAATTTGTGTTTACTTATAATGTTTTTTAATAAACATTTAACAGCTTTTTGTGAGATGCTAGAAAAAATAGGTGTGTCCGGCAACAAGATTTTACATTTTTTTTCACCAAGGATTTGATTGATTTTGTCGCCGCCTTAAGGCAACGAACACAAATTACTCTAAAAATCGTATTTGGATAAAAATTATTATTACCTTTTTTACCTTTCATTAAAATTAATGGCATTCGTAATAATCAAAACGAAATAAACAATTCACTGGTGACCTTGGATAATTCTGAAAGTTTATCTATAATGTGGTAATTTTAAATGAATTTTTATACTTGCAATATATGGCTTAAAATACATTGAATTATTTCATATGTTTTCAAAAATAAATAATGCCCTTTTTGAATTGCAAATCAAAATGAACCATGCAATGAATTGCTTAAATCCATCCCTGAAACTTGTTCCCGTAGTAAATGAAGTATCATTAATCTGTAACCGATGAAATTCGGTAAAAATTGGCTTTGGCTTCCCACGATAAAGCTAGTATTTATTGATTGCCCTCACTAATTTAAATCGCGTGCTTGTTTGGAAAAACCCTGAGTCTAGCAATGGATCAATCTAACCATTATATGTAAAACTTTTCTGAAATGTGCCATTCGACGAAATTACATTATTCATATGCTAGCAAAACTGGAAACAATCGGCTCATGTCGAAAAATTAATATCCTTATTGTAAACATAACCCACAATTTGATACCAACCGTTACATCTTGTAAGAGTTCGAATATAATCGATGTGTTATATGTTAAAATAACGAAACGAAAAAATCTTTTATAAAGCAAAACAATGGCTGTTGAAATACTAACAAACAAATGTATCAAATGTTTCATATTTGAAAAACCAAATCACTTACATAATCTTTCAGTGTGGATAAATTCTATCGATTTGATGACAAAACCTGACGTCCTTACTTTTTTCTTATTTATTTGTATTCAAATTTTTCATTATACTTTTCATTATAATCCTTATTGCCAGCAAGTAAATAGTTCATATCTAACTAAACATTCGAGAAAAAAATTGCGGTATCTGATATTTGAAATATGGATAAGTATTCCTCTACAGAGCTACTCCTAATAGGACAAATCATACTTATAGGAGCGAAGGTGCTGACACTTCTGTGTAAAGTTAGTAAATATACCCAAGTTTTCAGTGTTTGCAAGCGAAATAAAAATCCATTTATATTTAGCATTAGGGCGTTTAATCCGTAAAAACATTTAGGCGTTAGACCTTTATTTTATAACACATGCGTATAAATAAAAACTGGTAACAAGGAACTTCGTGTGTTAATGAAACAACATTTATTGATAAGAAAAAATGCTGCTGAACCCAAAAAAGGTGGCTCGATAAATTCGTCAAGCGATGCTACAACTCGTAAATGGTTTGTTAAATTCCGAACAGACCATATTAGCACCGAAGACAATGAACTCAGTAGACGTACAAAAGAGACAGTTACGTACGCAAACAACAAAAAGTCCACAAAACTATTTTGGATGGCCGTTAAATGGTACGAAATCGATAAAGATAACAAGAAATATGTTGAATATTTCTCTCTTGAGCTTTCTGCAAGGTAGGTACAGGGAGAGCTTACAATCATCTGTGTTACAAGTCAGTTAAACCAATGGCAAATATGCTTCGAATTGCCTCCGCATTCACCGTATTCTCCATATCTGGCCCCTAAACCGATTATTTCAAGAGTTCTCCACATCTCAACGAGCATAACTATTCATGAAACTGCTCTCATATATCAATTACAAAAATCTAATTCAATGTGAAAGCACGTAGCCATCATTGTTTCTTTTTGTTAGGTAAACCAGTAAGAATAAGAGGATAAAAGTACAACTAATATGGATTTACTCCTAATAATCAACATAAGGGAAGTTATTTCTGAGTAACAGTTACTCCTGTTAGCCATAGTTGCAAAACCACAAGCCTAGGCAAGACAAGGCCAGACAAGCCGAGCTAAAGATACACTTGCCAATCTCAGTGCGCAAGAAGTCAAAGCGGGAGAAAATTTTAAATTGCGAAAATCGCTCTATCACCGCAATTTGTTCAAACCAATTAGACTTTTGTCGGTTTACTACCAACCGTCCGTGTTGAGTGGATAAAAGTGAGTTTGAAAGCGGTGGTGTAATAATTCCGAAACTTTCACACTTACTTACCACAAAGCACAAACCACAAAGTAAGTGCCACAACCAACGAAGTACATAGGTAAACACAAAAAGGCGATTGCATGAAAGAAGTAGGTGGCTGCACTAGATACCTAGTCAGCCACGCAACGAGGAAGGATGCCGCGTTGGCACTATCTTGACTTCATATCGAGCGCTAAAAGCAATCCATCTTAACACTAATTGAGGACTACCGCAATACGGCAAAAGTTGCGCGGAAGGAAATTTGAAAAGCGAAAAAAGTAAAATGAAACAATAATATGATGATAACAACGACGCTAATATCAGAATCAACAATAAAAACAACAAAACTTTAGTTGTCATTATTGCCAGAGAAGCGCTGAAAATCAGCTAAAGAACGACAGACAAGAGCATGTTGTAATTTAGAGGAGATTAAGATTAATTTTCAATCGCCTGTGGAACGCAATGACCGAGGAATTTGAATGCGCCCAAGGAAAACAACACGCAGCATGCAATAAGCGTGGCAAATCTGCATATAGAGAAAATAAATAAACCGAGAAATGACAGGGCAATGGGTGAGTATGGTAGAGAAGGGATCTAGATGACTGTTCAACGCTTGTCGAAGGTTTCAGCTTGCGTAAAAGCTTCAGTCCAGAATACTTAAACATAGCAGGCTCATGACACGACACAATGTGTAAAGAGACAGCGGACAAAAATAATCAACGCCAACATAACGTAGGAAAAGGGGAATGCACCCGTTATAACCGAGCCCAGCAGTTCATGCAAATTCAACACATACAAAAAGGCGGTGTCAAAAGTCGAACCTTTGCAATGAACTAGTTTACAAAACCCTTCGAGTGTAGCGCATACACTCACACACACATGTCCGGACTAGTTAAAAAAGTACTGCAAATCAGTACCAGGCTGGTTGGTCGATGTGGTTCGTAAAGTGTCCGATGTTGGCAGCAATGTGTATATTCTTTTGCATATTACCAACGTCTAGTTACAGTGTCGTGCCAGCGTCATCATCCAATTCACTTCGGCGTCACAAAGCCGTAATAGCCGTCGTTAGCACTAAAAATTGCGGCAGCATAACTTAATATTGACGCTATGCTCGGTGTTGTCGCTTTCGGTCTATTGCGGTCTATAATGCTATTCTTTGAATTATTGATCAGTCTGCTGGTTGGCGTGGAAGCAAAGGTGGATGCGTGCCACAGACGGCATTGATCAGGCGCATGCGTGGCGACAGAAATGCGTTACATGAGCAGCATACAGTGGACGAGAGGGTTTTTTACTTTTCTTTAGCTCGTATTTCATGTAAAATATTTGCTGCTGGCATTGGGTACAATAAAATTCAACAATTCGCTACAGCCACGACGATGTGCGACAACCACGATAACGACGATGTTAGCGGTGTTGTGTTTGTAGAGGCGAATTCTCAATCACGCCGGACATGATGACTATGCAATTCGCCTTGCTGATAGACTCATTAGCTTGGAGCTAGTGAGGGCAATGTGCGTGGTGTCTTTCGCATATCTTATATTCCGCTGTCTACTTGATGTCTTAAAGAGCTCGACTAGCGGTTCTCAGCGTGCTGATATCGAGTGCAGGCTGTATTTATGCCACATGACCGAACCTAATTTTATCTGAAATGTACTTCTTTCGAGCTTCATTCAAATTCCTATCAAATTCCTTTAATACAACTTTATTTTGTAAGCAAGGGGAAGGAGTAGTTAAAGGGGAACAGTGATTAAATAATTTGCCTAAAAGGTTTGAGCGTCTCTCGCAGCAACATGTCATTAAATAAGAAACTTCTTAGCTTCGGTAGCGCTAAGTCAGCCATACTGGAACTGCTATTAAAAATGCATTAGTTCCGAGGTTTTGCCTTTCTAGTCCATGATAGCGTTATATATTTATTCGAATGCGAAAATTTAAGTTTGAAAAAGAGTATGATTTATTCATCGATATTTTTCGTGTGTACTATGAAATAACGAGAGCTTGAAATTCTGAAATATGAAACACCTTTTGTGAGTTACGATGGACCCTCAGCTTAATTTTAATATTCATATTAATGCTAATAATAAGCTAGAAGTAATTTAAAATCTTAATTGCTTAAATTGTTGTCAGTAGCATAGCATTTTCAGATTTTGATGCTTAATAAACTATCTCGCTTTTCATGATGCGGCGTATGCGGAGTGCGCTCCTCGTATCGTATTTATTATAATTATTTATATGTGATTTCTGATAAGACATAATATTAACATTTTTATAGGGACGCGTTTTCAATATTAATGAAATGGATGATCGAGTGAGGAAGCCGAGAAACTGACTTACCACATTGACGAACAAAACCTATTCAGAGCAATCACTGTTCTGCTCAAAAAATTTCTTTTGGTGAAATCTCAAAAACCTTCAGCTGTATTCTGTTATTGAAACTAGGGTTAACAAATTGAAAGGAACAAGCTAATTTCCTAACCGAAGTACCGCGATGAAACAGTATCCCAATATAATTCTTTTAATAAACTGCTTAATTATAGCAGTTCTTAATGTTTGCGAATAATCAAATACGTATGAAAATAAACAATGTAAAGGAACTATTTGACAAAATCAACAAGATTTACATAAAAATAATTTTTGAAATTTTTTATGTTTTTATCTCGTTCTGTGAAAATTTTTATTAGTTTTTAATAGTTTTATACGTTCTTAGAAAAGTTATAATGGGCACGTAACCGAGGCATAAAATAATGTAGTCTTTTACTATCGATATATTTTAATTTAGAAATTGTCCTAAAACATGAATTATTAAAAATTTGCTCGAAATAATTGGTTCATTTCCACAAGAGAGTTTGAAACTATCAAGAATTCGACGACGCTCTGTACAATAAAGCATAAGTGCATTGTTATTTATATATATACAACACATAAAAAAATTTAATTTGCTATGTGTATTTTCCATATATTTGCGTACATATATGAGTATAAAACAAGTATTATAAAGAAATTAACTAAAATGAGAAATATGCAACATATACTCTACCAAAGTGGCTTAATTAAATATATTGGGTATATAAGGAAAAGTCAACCAGAGAAACGGAAATCATTATATTAGGAATAGGAGGCGTAGACCACGGTCTGGACCAGCTTTATTTTTATTTAGCTCGAAACCACATTATGTTGAAGCAAACCTAACCTAATCTCATTAAAATATAAAAGATATTGCCCAACACAATCGGTTTAAAGTCAGCTGGAAAGTCGGAAATTCTTATATTGGGCTTATTTGATCACATTAACTCTTTTCATTACTCAAGTATACTTGGGAACATGTTTCCACGCAATTTTGTGAAGACAGCTCATAAAGTCTGTTAGAAAAACGAAAATCATTATATGCAGTGTATGGGAGTTGGGATAATTCGATGTCCGATTTAAAAAATTTTCGACATTAAATTACGGTATATCCAATATTACACGTTCATCTAAATGCTAAGATATCTTACATATTGTCCGAAGTCTAACGAGAGGTTGAAAATCCCTGTGCTAGATACTTGGGGCTAGGGGAAGTGCTTACCCGATTTTAACCATTTTTAGCACATATACACATTGTTATCAGAAAGAGATGCTCTCTGAATTTCATAGAGATAATTGATTGATCGTAGCATATGATCGAGAGATATGTAGATCGAGCTATATGTTATAAAGTCCACCGGAATATTGAAAATCCTTATGTTAGCCTTATATGGCTATATAAATCCTTATATGGGACTAGGACTTACCCGATTTTCTCAATTTTTGACACAAGGGCACATTATTATCATGAAAAGATACTCCCTGAATTTCATTAAGATATCTCACAGATTGACTGATAGCTTTGGTAAAAATTCAGATATATTCACTAAGTTCATCATATTCTGTATCTGGGGGCTTGAAATGTATTTTCCGATTTCTACCATTTTTGGGTAGGAAATGACATATCTTGATGGCCTTATTTGTGCAATGTTTCGCTCTGATCTAAGTTTTTTTACCGATTCCTCTGAAACCCTTCGGTACCATCTTGTAATTTAATGCTTGTGACGTTTTGAACTTATTTAGTGAGTTATCAAACTTTGAGTAGTTTTCGCAACCGTTGTATGTACAGCGCAAGCGTTGTAGGCGCTGCTGTTGTCCGATTTCAATTTTTTTTTCAAACTGTTTATGGACGTGCTGAGGATTTGTCTTCTGTGAATGCCGCCAAAAGCAAGGAAATTGGGTGCCATATTAATTGAATCCAAGACACATTGAGAGACGTTGAGATTTGGTGGCATCAGAAGGCCATGTTATGATATGAGCTTCAACTCATCAAATTGAAGCGAGCGATGTCGAATGCCAAAAAACTCCCGGAATTTGCTACTTTTGGACTAGATACAACACAATCATTTTCAATTAAGACCAGTTAAAAACTATGCGGCACCAAGCCGGCGCAGTTCTTTTGCTATGGATTCAACAATCGCCAGAAAGATGGGAAAATGTTATAGCTTCAGATGGGCAATACTTTGAAAAATACAATTGTACATGTTTTTCTTAAATAAACGTTACAACCAAAAAGGAAATGCACGAATATAGTTTTTGCCCCGGTACATAACTCTATATCTATCTCGACTAGTTTTAGCTGTTACAAATAACTGTTAGGTGAGCACAACTATAATACTCTGTTACGAGATTATAAAAAAAGTGAAAATTCAGACGTCTTGCATATATTTGCGAACATAGATAAGTAGAACAAGTAAGAAAGGGCTAAGTTCGGGTGTAACCGAACCTTTCAGGTGCCGGCGCAACTCTATATTAAAAAATGTTGCGGAAGAATTCAACATTCATTATTCGGCGAAATTGTCAATGGATTCCAATCATACTTGGTGTTTTATTACCTTATATGACAGGCCGTAAACTCATGTACTCATTGTTCACTCATGTACCTTCATTGCTTTATTTAACTCAATTGAACTCAAATTAACTCAAAAGTGATATATGCGATACAAACTCAACCAAAGTGGTTTAATGAATATATTAGATACCTGACGAAAAAGTAAACCAGAGAAAAGGAAATCATTATATTAGGAATAAGCGACTTAGACCATAATCTGGACCGATTCCTTTCATATTTAGCGCGAAATCACATTGTGTTTAAGAAAACATATCCACTTAATTTCATTAAAATATCACAGGTATTAACCAACATAAACGATTTAAAGTCAGATGGAAAGTCGAGAGTTCTTATATCGGGCATTTTTGGGATAGAGGAAGATCTGCACTGATCACATTAACACTTTTCATTATTCCAGTATATTAGGGGACATGTTTTCACGCAATTTTGTGAAGGTAACTCACACAGTGACCGACATATTCGGCATAAAGTCTGCTAGAATAGTGAAAATCATTATATGTAGTATATGGGAGCTGGCACATTTTCGGCAGTAAACTATGGCATATCCGATATTACACGTTCACTTAAAGAAGAACAAGAAGAAGAAAAGTATAAATAGGAAACGATTTGGTTTAAGGTTTTCGCATTTTCGCATTTTCGCACATTATTTATATTTATCGCTATTGTTATTTATTGTTATGGGTATCCTTTACAAAGGCTGTGCACGTTGCAGCGCTATGGGTGCAACGCATATACAAATGAAATATATACGCAAATCGTATACGCTCCCTAAAGTGCATATGACTACACCCAATGGGGGACGACAATAACAATAACGCAAATGTGGATTGTGCGTCGATAGTTTTGCAATGCATAAAAGCCATGCGAAAATGCGTGGGGAAAAGCGTAAGCGTCCTCACTGTTTGGCACTTAGTTCAAAAGCATACTCGAGTTTGGTTCATTAACTTTTGTTGCAGCTGCGTATTGCATACATACGCGCTCTTCTCTTTAGAGTTGCCAAGGATCTGGCATGTCACGATGTGTGGAGTTCATACTGAATAGCTAATGTGTCTACCTCTGTTGAATGGAAATGGAAAAAATTTCAAATAAAAATTGCTAAACGTCTAACGTAAAAGACTAAGGAAAGGAACTACTAAGGAAAATACGTAAAAGCTAAAATAAGTCAGACACGAGGTACAGCCATTGCTCCGTTTCGAAAGCGCGGAAGCAACACATCCAGTAATTTGTGCCTTTTTTATTTCATTTGTCTTTATTCGATTGCAAATAACTTCATAATTGACAGCAATTGAAAACGCTACAAAACAAAGGTAATAATGCCCACAAAAAGATGAAGGTAAAAAAAAAACAAAAAGAAAGGAACGCGAATGCATAACAAATGGCTCGACTCATTAGTGCGTCCGTCAATTGTTTTCATTTTTACTCGCCTCCCCCTCTTGGGTTTTGCTCGCGTGCTTTTGTTTTTTCCAAGCTAAGCTTCATTCAAACGAGCCTCTTTAGTGTGACTCATCCGCTATTTGGCTTGATATTCATTCACTTCGCTGAATGAGTCACAGAGTACCACAAGAGCAATGTGACAACTGCCTCCGGTTGTGCATACTTACAAAGAAACAAAAACGAGAAAAAAAAAAAAAATAATTTTGCGCTGTAATTCGTTCAGTGGCGCATTGGGTCAGTGGTATTTTTTCTCTCGCTTTTTGCTCGGACATATTCGTGCCCTTTTGACTTGTTTTTATGAACGTTGCTGTTGTTTTGCATTATTCACAAATTATGTCGATTTTTGAATAACCTTTTTTCATTCTCGGTATTTATAAGCAATCTTATGGCATATCACGTTCGGTTCGTGTTCGAATTTCATTGTAATTCGATAAATGTTTTACGAAACGACACATTGTTTTTGCAATAAAGCGCACAATTATTTCCGAAGTATTTGAAAGTTGCATATCTGCTGTAGAATAATGTCATTTCAAAGAAGAATTTCAACAGAAGCATTTATTGTAATTGAAATAATTTCAAGTTGTAAGTCGCAATTACAATTTATTTCACAATTATGTATATATAATATATATAAAACACTTAGCACCAGGTTTGGCGCTTTGCTTGATTGCAAACGCTAGCAATCGTACACCAAAATTTACACTTTGCATGGTAATCCGTTACTGATCATAGACAACGGAGTAACCAGTCGAAATTTTTGGTATACTATGTGTTACTGCAGAACCCTTGTTGTAGGATACAGAAATCAGGTCACATGTCTTGAGCAGTTGCCTACAGCATTTAGCGAGTTTTATTTTGAAAGTATTCACACAGTTCATTATATTTTAGGAAATATGTATATTTTATTATTTATTTATTTCCCACATTTCCCACTGATTAATTTACACAAAATCTCTCCACAAAAATCATTGTTTTTTTAAACTACCGGTAGCGGTATACTTTCACTTCGGTGTTATTCACAATCTAGTATTAGTTATTGTTATTTAACTTCTGCATTAATTCTAATTTATTTAGCTCCGACTTTATAGTTAGATGTCAGAAACCTAATCTAGTGGAACTCATCAGTTCTTTGGAGATTAATTAAAACCTGTAGAAGCTCACGATGTGGTCAACATATCACGATGTGATCATTAAATATTAAATAGTTATTCCTACCCTACAGAACCTCATAGTACTTATGACAAGTATAAAATTCATGCAACCTTTGTGTAAAACTTCTTTGAGTAATTTCGCTTAAGTCCAAAATTGTCGTTATCCCCTCTTCTACTAATTTTTCCATTGCCCATATCCGGAATACTCACCATTCCCAGCGGCAAAGGCCGCAATGCGTTGTTTTACGGATGTGTGCGGTGTCGCCGACGCCGGGGTTTCCTGGGAGTTGTCTTGGTTTTCTGTTCCTCCCGCTCTACCATTTTCCACACAATTGTAAGCTCGTGCCGACACTGTCGCGGTAACAATAGATGTTGTTATTGTTGTTGGTGTGGTGACTGGCGAAGGAGTTTTTGACGAGTCCGTCGAAGGCGTTCGTTTCACCAACGTTGTTTTGATCACAGTTGTTAGGGAGGGCGTTGATGGGCGCGACGATGGCGTTGGTGATACGGCAGTGTTCCGCAATTGCACAGCGGCGATGCCTGCTAAAGTTGTTGTTATCGTGTTCAACACAGACGCGGACGTGGGCACGTTGGTTGCTGCAGTACTGCCGGTCATGTTCCTCGCTGTTTTCGCACTGCTGGGCGCAATTTCCGTTTTCGTCGCTGTAGAAGCGATGTCTGTTGTCACACCGCCTTTTATTGTTGGTGTGGATGCATTTGTTACTGGGGTTATTGCTGTTGATGTCAACCCACACTCGACACGCGAATGCTTGCGACTCGCAGCATTCGTTGTGGTTATTGTCATTTTATTCTGCAAATCAATTTTTCTCTCGCTTTTGTTGGTTTTATCGTTGTTATTGCTTTTATAGTTTATGTTATTGTTTTGGCTTTGTTTTTGCTGTGAATTCGTTCGGTTTGAATCGGGCGCGGCCGTCGTTGGCATTGATGTCGTTGTAGATGAGTCAAGCTGGCAATTATCATCCGCTTGTGGCTCACCAATGTTACTGTTGTCGCTTGTAATGTTAACACTCGTACTGTGTCGTCTTTGTTGTTCCTTACAATTATTATTGCTATGCTTAAGTTCACTATCGCTAAGTCTTTGGATTGGTTGTTGATCGCTGTTCTTGTTGTCGTCAGTTAGCCAGTCGCTAGCCAGCTGTTGCTGTTTGTATTGTTGTTGTTGTTGTTGTTGTTCTTCAAAAACAACACTTTTATCACTTTTACTTTCTCCCGCACAATTATTGTCAGCAACTTTTTCGGTTGCTGTGCTGGCGCTGCCTGCCACTTTCGGTTGAGAATCGCTCTCAATCAACGCGGTGTTGCCACTAAGCCCATTGCTCGTGGCCCTTACGACGTTCTCACAATTGCAGATGTTGTTATTGTTACTGTTGCTCTTATCGTGTCTATTGATGTTGCCGTTGCTATTATTATGGGAGCTTTTGTCATGCCGGCCTTGTTGAAAATGATCCGTTCTATGGCAATGCGTTGCTAACTCTACTCCCTTGTGTTGTTGCTCGTGCCGTATTGATGGCAATTGTTGCGTTGTATTCATTACGCACAATCTGCAATTTCCGGCATTGTCGACAACATCATAGATGTCATCGTAATCGTCCACAAAGCTGTTATCGACGATTGTGGCAGCAGACTCTTCACTACTTTGTTGCTGCAATTGCAACCACTTATCAGTTTCGTGCTCTTGGCCGTCTAATCCTTGAAGGCTGACTAACGCTACACCGTCTTCACAATTGTTGGTGCTACCGTTCCGCGCCTCGCTAGTTCGGACACTACTGTAGTTTCTATTGTTGTTGCTTTTGATGGTGCTGTGGTTGTTGCTATCGCCTTGTTTATCCACATTATCAATGTACGTAAAATCATTATCCAAAAAAATGTTACGCGCGTCTAAGGTGGACTTCGCTTTTGGGTGCTTCAAGTTGTAGCGGCGCCGATTCGGGCAACAGCAGAATTTCGTTGCCTTCGGTGAGGTGGGTGAGGCTAGGGGTGGGAAAGTGTTGGCGGCAGTTGTGGCAGCGGCATCAGCCCATTTCTCAAGTAAGGCCAACTCACGAGCCCTGGACATGTCAGCAAATAGCCATTGAGGAATGAAGGGCGAAGGGTTGGTCGTTATAACTGTAAAGAAATTAGTAGAGTTTAGTGGAAACTATAATTATATCTGATTAAAAGTTAATTATCATTATTTTCATATTTTAAGTGCTCATTTGTATACTATAAAAATTAGTCACTGGTGCTGGCAGCCTTTCGACACTTGAGTCAACCAGTCAGAGTGAGGTTAGCATTAGTCAGACTTCGCGAAGCGAGCGTCTGCAACCGATTGCATTTAATTGAAAATGTAATCAAGAAAACAAAATTAAAACCGGATAAAAACAACAACTAGGTGCAGAATAAATGAATGAAATCGAAGAAATCAGAGTTGGCGCAGATCGCGGGGGCTACTTCCTCGGTGTTTGGTGGAAAATGGAAAATTATCGTGGACTCTTGCAAGAGATAAGCTGTATATACGAAAACAACAAGCACGGTTGCTACAAACAACTGAATGACAGCAAAACTCTCTAGTCGCTTCACTGTCGATTAACGCTTGCACATGTCCCGCCGCCGCGCCACCACACGATTTAACTATGCATTTAATACCTGGAGGGAATTGTGGCAACCGGTAGCACATAGCCACGCAGTAGTAGCAGCATTAGCATGCCAACAGTGGCAAGTAGCGCCAGCAACAACTCGGCAGCGCGCCGAGCGGCCAAGTGAACAAGTGACAGCAGCAGCAACGAAAGCGACAGTAGTCGGCAGCCGCATTTAGGTGATTAATTCGTTTTGGCTAGCAGGAAATTTAATTTGCAATGAAAGAAGATTTCACTCTTTTTCTGCTTACTTGTCGACTAGTGCGCGCATGAGTTTTAGATGACGCTCTTTAGCTGGCTGCCAAAATGGTGGAAGCGGCAGATGATATGTTGTTGGGAAAAAATTAGCGCAAGTGCAAGCGGCGGCTGGTGGTGTTACTCCTTCTTACTTTTAGCCTGTTGCAAGAGTAATTTGCATTGTTATTGCAATACGTTAATTACCACCCTATTTGGCTTGGTTTCGTATCCGTTGTGATAATTGCGGTTTAAATTGATTTAATTTTTTATTAAAATTCGCAATTAATTGCCAAAGGCGTTTTCAAAAGCTGATGTCTACTATTTACTGTAGCTGATGAGCATAAGGTGAACAAAATTTAATTTACTTTCACGTTTTCTGGGAATAACTTCTGTTGATTGTATGATCAAACTTTTTGAGGAATGCTTAAAAGTTCAGCTGACAGGAAGGGAAAAGATTTGAGGGAACCAAGTCGCACCTTACACTATGTCTTTTTAAGCGAATCAAAAATGTCATTTTAGAACTCATACGATTCTCTAGCTGTGTACCGCGAATTGAAGTACCTTTATATATATTGAGTAAAACCGAAAGTCTGCCGACTCGAATAAACGAACATGATCTAAAGTTGTGATGTGGGTACGCTTTCATAATACAATGACCTAATGTATGTCTATTTTTCATTCAGAATGCAGAGCTTTATTGCTTTAATTCGGTATAATCTTCTGAGTCAACAAATCGTCATATCAAAAAATCATATATAATGCCTATGCTGCAACTCATATAAAGGAACTGATTTCTTTGCTAAAAAAATATTGAGTACCACATAGATAACAACAAAACACTATCAACAATCCCTGTGACTTTTCCCTGTTCCCGAAACATGAATGCGATAAAAAAAATTAAATATATCCTAATAACGAAGAACTCAGTGAAAACCACAGCAAAGAGAAACAAGAACCTAAAATCAAACGGCTGCAAGCGGTCAAGTTGTCAAGCGGTCAAGACAGAGGCCAATGTGAAAGTAAATTAACGACAGTTAGACTTTCAAAATCTTTGAAAAAACACTTAAATTTTGAAAACTAATAGTCTCCTGCAACTTACATGGCTTGACTAAATATACCGTTGGATAACACACCCCTTTCGGTTTGTGGTTATTGCTAATCTGATTTTGAGTTGATGCCATCAGGCTCTTAAATCAGTTCAAACTAATTATCCACTTCTTTGATTTAAAGAGAGATCATGTTGACCTATTCTAAGATATCCAGTACGGAGTAGCAGTATTCATTGCTTTCATGCATTAAAAACAAAGATTAATAGGTGTAATTGTACTCAACCTCCAATGGAGAGTTTTATTGTTAATATATTGTATGTTATTTTTATAATAATTAAAAAAATATTAATTTGAAACAAATTTAAAAATTTATGTAATTATATAGTTATATAATTATATTTATATGAATTTCCAGAAACGTGGTTGTTCACATTTCGAAACGTCATCTAATTGCTTACTGAGTTGTTCACAAAAATTTCCACTGCAATAACTATAATTGCAGTGGTATGCCGCACAAATAGCTGCCGATTAAAATAAATTACTATCTCTATTAGTGCAATTATGAAATCAGCGACTCTGATGGAATTTAAAAATTAACTATCAGTGGTTAATTAATCTAGTGCATTCATTAGTGATTCCCTTCTTTACTAATGAGCATAGAGTTCTTACATGGTTGGAATTTTACATTCCTCATTGTCATTATCCTTTCTGAGATACCATTATTTAATGAAGTTTGGTTACGGAATGAAACTTATAACAATGCACGATATAGAGCAATATCGACCTAAATCTAAATCCGTTATTTTTACCGACAACGAAATACCAAAAATGTTTATATGAAAACACCTTTGGACTGTTTCCAAAACAATCTGATATGAGTAAGGTGGCTAACAAGATTCCTATAGGGAAATCTACAAACTGCTATATGGTTTAAAATTCTGATTTACTTCCGAATCAATACTTCCCCGTACTTTATAAAAGTATATCCATACCTAGTCTGAAAGGTTTGCTAAGCTTCCATAATAAATTACTCGTATTTCTCAGCAGTAGATTGTCAACAGTAATGCGCAAATATATATACATATAAGGAAACGTTAAGCGAATACAGAGTGAGAAACCACTTTCGCGCTAAGAAATTCATTATACACACATACCTAGCGCCACAGGCAATGAATGTACATATATGCTTCACAGTAATTAATTTAAAGTAGAAATTCAATTTTCTCACAGGTCAAAAATGATAATTTGATTTTGCTCACATTAAAAAATGCAAGTAAAGTGAAAATCAGCAACTCCGCGTCGTACGCCTTCAACAGCACCCAGTTGCGAAGAGTTGACAATAAAAATGGAAGAAATGAGAATAAGGTTGCGCGGAAAATCATTAAACTCCCAGCGCTGAGCGGTACCCGCTGGATGCAACAGGACAAGCCAAGTATAACTTCCAACAAATCTGACGAATAGCTCATAGAACACACATGGTCAGCGTGATTGATAACAAGACGAAGGCAGATGCGAGACAGACGTGCTTACGCACATGTTAAACGCAACAGAAGGCTCACTATTTGAATAGCTATGCCTTTAGATGAAAGTGGATTGGATGCAATAGTAAGCGGATGTATGATTGGTTAGACGGTCGGTTAATCGGCTGGACATTTGGATAGATGGACAGGTTGCTAAACAAATATTGCACGAACAGCTGATGGACGGACGTACTAACTGAAGCTCACGCTTTCCTAAAAATACAAGGGAAATTCATATAAAGTGACAGCCATTTAAGCGCACAGCAAAGCCTCAAAGCCCGCTACGTCTACGGCTAAATGGACACTTGAATTGACCGTGGCAAAGTGCATGCAAGGCGAAATTTTCAGCGCTCACGATACTCACAGCGACACACACTCATACAGATTTTATTGTTGCGATTCGACCGTGCGTGTAATTTGAAACCATATTGACTGGCACGATTTCGCTAACAGGTATTACATTTCTACATTAAAGCTTTTATATAGATTTTGTAGGAATAGCGAATAAATTAATCAAAAAATCAATCACCTCCTGTCCGTACTACTGCAGTCAAACTTCTCTTCTTTTTCGTGTTTTATTTGCACAGTTTTCCGTTTCACACTTGATCACTTGTCTTCAAATCAATTAGTACGCAAATGTCTCAAAATAAGTTTCAGTGATGTGACTATGCTTGTGACTTTGTTTCGCATTGAAAAACCCATGAACAGAGTGTTTTAAATGAATAAAATGTGAGTAAAAAATGTAAAAGGAACATTTATTTTGCCACATATACTCGATGAATTTTATAAATAATGTGTTCGTTTGTATATTGCTTATTCTAATTGTGAAATAATATCAATGCATAAGCAAATCTTAAATTTAATTAAGCCAGCATCAGGTCAGGCTTTTATACACTATACCTCGGTAGAATTTGTCCAGTGAAAAGTTTTACACTACTTCACTTTTTGTCGAACATACGTGTATGTGCCGTTTCATATCGAAAATATTATTTATGAATTTACTTGCATAACAGCTCAGGACGGCTCAAAAAATATTTAACTTTCAAATAATATCCGTCAAGTACGTAGCGCCTTCCTGATAGAACAAGAGCTTATTAATTTCCTTGAGATTTATCTGATAAGTATGGGGTAAATTAAACTCGAGGGACGGAAATCTATATACTTGGTTTGGGAACCATAGGTTAGATAAGAACCGAGCACTGTTCTTTTTCGAAAAACCTGGACCATATTAGGATTGCCTATGTGCTTAATTTTTTTATGATAATTTGGTTCGTGCTTGAATTATCTAATGTAAAGTGAAATAATCTGAAGATGGTAGAAGTACATTATCAAAGTATTATACGCCAAACTTCGTTCAAATCTGTTCAGTATGAGCACGTATGAGCCATCAAATCAAAATTTGCGACCCCACGTCCATTATCCATTTTTGGACTGATTCACTTGCCAGGTTACTACGTGTGAATAGCATTTCTGATGTTATTTCTAACGAATATGGTATTTCGAATTGATTACAGCGCCGCCTATTCTACGAAATTTTTACGTAAGAAATAATGAGAAAATTCTACGAAACTCTTTACTATTGAACAGTATTCCCCTACTTTCTATACATATCGCTTAAAAATAAGTGTAGGCTGCTTTAAAAAGAATTTTGAGAGTTTATTACTAGCTTTGGTCCACTGCCTAACGACTTCCAATACAAAAACCCAGAAACTGGACACTTGCCTGTAATTGTGATGACAATTTCAACAGATTTCAGCAGATTTGAGCACTCAAACTGCTATTTACATTTTTGCAAAACCAACATAAACGCAGTGGTGGTACACAATCGAGTGAAGCCGCATGCATAAGCCATCTGCTGGACACATCTCCGCAATAATTTGTGGCCGCTACCAAAGCTTTGAGTTCGCTTAAAAGCGCTTTGATTAAGTGCCGCTTGGCATACCCATTTATAGCGAACCCAGGCAGATGTAATAGCAAAGATATGTAAGTATGTTTGCGCATGTGGAGAGTGCAACAATTGTTGATTGCAGTGTACAAATAAAAGTCGCCAAGATGTGCTTCCTGCATGAAAAAAACTGGCTGGGAACTCTGATATAAACGTAGGTGGGCAAACGGTCGCGGTAAAAAGAGCGGCAGCTATGCGTTGCTTTAGCTGGAGGAGCTAATCATTTAAGATGTATTGGTAGCAAAGGTCAGGCGTCGAGATTAAAGCTGCTGCGACAAGCGGCACTTGTGGGTAAGCGATGTGCGTCTGGCGGAAGAGTGAAAATTTAGTTGGGAAACGTGCAAAGCTGGGAAGCACAGCCATTTACTTTGAATGAAGAAAAGTTGACTATGTGTGGAAGAGTGGATAATGAATTTGGCAAACATAAAAAGAACAAAATGAGCGCATCTATGTGTGTGGAAATGTGGTTTTGGTAGAATGTGTGCGTTTCCCCTGCAAAAAATGCTACATGTCCGGGATGAGTCTGTAATTTCTCGCAAAGGAATAAGGGACTGAAGGGATCCATCTTTTAATATGGAACCAAATGTTCCCTTTTGTTTAAGCATGTTCTATAAAGAGATTAATTATATTATTAATTATATTATTTTGTACCCGAAAGTCTTCAAAAAGAGACTATTCGTAAAAAAATCGCACAAATGGGTAATTTCTTGTATATGGTATCATTGAAGAGAAATGTAAACATAGATTCAACTAATCCAACTCTAATAATACCCTAAAGATTTTCGTTTGTGATTAATTAATACCTAATTGCACCATAAAGAGAGTAATTACGTGCATAATTTTTGCAGGGTCGTGTGACAAGGCAAATTTGCTTAAATCAAATTGATTGTAACGACTGCTAATTTATATCAAACGTCCGCAAGCAGGAAAGGATGCTAATATATGCGACATATTTGGTGCAAGTGCCATAAAAACAGCATATATTAATTTTATAGGAAAAAAGGAAAACCTCACCAGAAGTACTTCGGAGACCGCTGTTGAAATAATGGAAACTTCACCTAAGCATTCCAAAGCACTTACCTATTGGCTGGCAATTGTTGCGCCCTTTCGAAGGTTAATACTACATTTCTTTGGAAATGCCCTGATCGTGCATTGAAATCAGATTTCAATAATAAACTTCTATCGGTGACAATTGCCGGCTTTCCACTAATTTGCTTACATCTTGGTCAAAGTAAAAACATGTTTTCGTTGTGAGCTCTTTAACCTTAAGGTATTTGTAGAATGCTTATATATATTTATGTGTAGCCATTCATAATTTATAGACAGCCTTTTCAAGATTAACATGTCTTGATAAGTTTTGATTGACCGACTAATTTGCAAAAAAAGCCTTCTTTTGTTATCTTACTGTTCGCATAAGTACCGAGAATTGTCGAATTTTTCGGTGGAATCATATGACTTTCATAATAACAAACTGGAAGAGCAAATAATTTTCTCACCAAATACGAGTGATTATATTGAATAAATAAGAAGAATGTCACACTGACTAAAAAGTCTATTTACATGAGAAGGTGGCATTAGAATTGAATCCATTTGTCTCATAGGTAGACTTTACTTTCAAAAGACACGTGTATAAATTTCACTGTTGTCGGACATTTAGTTCATAAGATTTGAGAATTTTGACGCAAATTTTGGTATTTTAAAAAAAAATTAAGAATTTAAAAAAAATAGAAAACAAGACAGCTCGGCTAACTAACACTAAGATAAACACCGATCTTTGGTGAAAAAATAATGCCGCTAATAAAAAGTAACTTGATGAGTGTTGTCCAGCTCTTCCGTTTCATATAGGTCAAACGAGCACCGGTCGGACGTAAACAAAACATTCACAAAATGATTTTGAAGAGCATTTAAATTGCATCAGTTAGCTGACACTCTAAAGAAACTAAATTAATATCTTGGATATATCGGTCGTGAATATTGGTCTTTGGTCCTCAGCTGTCTGTTCTAAGACCTTAATCGAATGCTCGCTGGAAGAAAAAGAGATTGAGAACCTTTCGAAACAAATATTTGTCTTATTACAAAAATGGCATCGAGAAGTTGCAAATTGTTACATTCGGTGTATCGCCCTCGGTTGTTATAGATGTGTTTTCTTTTTTAACGATACCAACGATATGCACACCACATGAAAAATGTCCAACAAAATAAGTAAATTTTTCAGCAAACACTTTCTCAATACAATTTATCATTCAATAAGCTTTTACCAGTTTTTTTTGTCTTACACAATGGAATTTTTAGCCGTAAGCTCTCCGCTTTGCACATTTCAAGGCCAAGGACGTTTTGCAGCATACAACATAAACACTTAATGGAAGCTGCGCAAAAGTGTGTCGTTCAAGTGTTAACTTAAGTAGATTAAAGTGTTATCTTTTGAGACTTAAAAAATGCAAAACTAACGCTTTTGAGGTGGATATAAGAGCGCTTCGATATTTTTTCCATGATCGTGTTTTCAAGCCTCAAGTGTGAGGCTATTTAACACACTCGTTGCCTATATTGCCGACAAGTGAACAGAAATGATGTGAAAAAGTGTAACAGAAATAAATTTGTAGCGATGGACTTATCAGGTTGGCACAGTGATTTTTTTATTATTTATTTTTTGCGAAAACTAACAATGAAGCCACTTCTGATCTCTTCAAATTGCATTAATAATGTGGTCGAATAATTTTTGTCTTTCGAAACGCCGAAATATTGCGCCAGCCTTGTATACATATTATAAAGACCTTAATGGATCTACATTTATAACATAGTTAAACGAGTACGAGGCCAGCGTAAGACTAATTATCGGTTAAAGATATTTATGACAGTGGAATTACCACTGCTTACTTTGTTAAGCTTTATTAAGCTTTGAGGTTTTTGTGGCTTTGACTACGCTCATACAGAGAAATTTTTGTTGCTTATCCTCAGCAGGGCGATTCTCTTGGGGCAAGTTTCAAACAATTCTTTTTATATTTCAATAACTATTATATTATATGTATTTTGTATATAAATTGGTTTATTTATGAAAAAGAGGTAATAAAATTTGAGTTGAGAAATTGATTCCAAGAAATTTTCAAAATGAAAAGAAATGCCAAATTTCATAGCAACGAACAGAGATGAACACGTTTTCAACCCCTCTCTTCGCCGCTGGTGTCCTCACTAACATCTAATTTATGCAACAACAGTTCACGTGTCTGAACACAGTCAGAATTTACAAGCAGCAGAAAAGTTTAGGTGAAATAAGAGGTGTCTCTTCACGCTCCCGTGTTCTTCCGTGTTTAAGTGTTGACGCATTGCAAGTGGCTATCATATGCAAGTAAAATAGCCTACTCATCATTTACTTATCATTTACAATAACAAATCAAATATCTGAGAATCACAATTTTCTTGCAACTATGTGGCTTCATTTGAATTAATCCTACTTCAAAACTGCAAGGAAAAACTGTATTATTCGTTTAGTATAGAAAAGAGGACACAGAATTATTTAAAATGTTTAAAATTTGTAAATTGAATATTTGAAGATATAAAATCGTGTTTAGAGGGACCTTAGGTAAGAGTAAACCATACCCTTCCATTTGCTCAGTGGGTCTAATGCACAAAAAAGTTATTCTGTTGGAGATGTCCTAGAACAATAGACATTTCACTTTAGCCGACTTGGAATCCGAGGTCGGGATTATATTCGTCGGGTATATATGTTTTAAAAAAAATTTCCTCTTGACTATTAGAATCAGTGCTCTTAGTAAGAGATGAATTTATGTCTCTCAATTATGTTACTCAGTTTGAATAAGGACCTTTCCTTTACGATTTTTTCACACTTATATTAGGATCTATTTTATTTATATTTTTGTTTTTACTTTTCAATTACTCTAATGTCTCCAGTTCATATAAGCGTGTTAAAACTTGTTCAGCAGATATTTTAAAATGTATAAGTATAAAAGCAGAACACATACAAATGCGCATATAACTACATATATGGCACAATTGAGTTACTTCAATTAGGACCATTAAAAATTTAAGGTGCGTGCAACCTGATACTCATTTGCGGCGGCGCTTGGCAGTGGACACTTGAAGTGGATGGACGGACACTATGCAATCGACGCCAACGTCAAATATACTCAATGATAGAGTCACACAGCGACTACTCATGGTAAAGAGTAGAGTCTACATATTAATTTCAAAGTGTGTGTGCGAAGTCAAAAACCTTTATAAAGCCAAATAGACAAACATATACGTGTGTCTGTATATTTGTGTATATCTATATGCAGCTGCTGACATGAATTTCTTCTACAGTGTAGAAATTGTTGTTATTGTTGCATGCGATTGTCAAATTGAAAAATATGCGTTTACCGTTGATTGTGACATTAGTGTTTCTTAGCTATCTGCAGGCACACACATGCACATATGTATATACGGCTCATACGTATATGCTCAGACAATATGAGTTTTGTTGCATAGTCTAACTTACTGCACCGGTCGATTCGTTTATCTTTTGTTGGAGCACAAGCAATTGATTATTGGCAAATATGCGTAAATGCCGCGTCGCGCCGCCTTGGCAGGGAAGGCACAGCCGCCACAATAACAATAACAAACCAGCATGCCTTCACACGCACACACACAGTCGGCCACTGCCAATAGGTGCTGGCGTGTGCGCTACGATCGCGCGATCACACTGGCGCTCAACGTTCGATATGAGATGACAGCTTGATAAATTGCCAATTTCGAAATTGGCACGAGATTTAAATATTGTGTCGTTCGCTGTCGCGCTTTGCGCGATTGCTTTATTTACAAATATTCATATGTTTCTAAGCCCTATACACGTATCACATAGATCCATATTGGAAAATGTGCTGGAGTGAATTGGCTGTCAAAATTAAATTCATTTATTGACTTTAACGCCTAGTTGATAAATCAGGATTCGGATTGAAGTACGACTAATGTGCTGGAGAGAAAAAATTCAGGACAAATGTTAAGATTATAACTGCAACCGTAATGCTGTTTTTAAGTGCAGCAAATTCAATGTGGGTAAGAAAAGAAAAATAAATATGTATAGAATAAAGCGTAAGCAAAATTTAAAAATTCCATTTTTTTTAACGAAA
Source organism: Bactrocera minax (assembly GCA_021498325.1). Classification (NCBI taxonomy): domain Eukaryota; kingdom Metazoa; phylum Arthropoda; class Insecta; order Diptera; family Tephritidae; genus Bactrocera; species Bactrocera minax. The sequence goes on along the minus strand of JAKEEE010000064.1, from coordinate 212,196 downwards.
TTGAAGAAGTGTGTGTAAGTTATTTTCATATTCTACACACATATTTTAAATGAAAATATGTGAATATATATGTCAGTATGATTGTATGCGCCGCTGTTCGTTTATTGATTTCGAATACAATTACCTTTTTCGAATATTTTTGATATTTGTCTTGCATTTTAAGTTTAAATAAATTTTATAAAAATATGTTACATACGGAATTTACCAAAATTACAGAGGAATGATGCATACAGATATACATGTATGTATGTATGTACAGTGCACATGTGGGTTACGATTAAAATTCATAACTGGTTGCTGATAAAATTTATTTGTTCATATAAAATAAAATAAAGGTATGCAAAGATGTGAATTTACGTTCCAACTTATTATATCGAATTGATTGATAGCAATATGTAAATGGAAGAAATTTTACAAAAACAAAAAAAGCCGTAACACTACGTAACAAGTTAGGTATACCAAGCAGGCTGAAAACTGCGTATCGTTTCTATGAGGCGTCGCGAGTGGCTTCGAATCCTTTCCTTTTTTTTGTTGTCCTAATCTTCAAAAGACACCCGTATAAATTCCACAACTGCCATTAGTTCGTGAGATATGAAATTTGGCACAATATTTTGAAAAAAAGTAAAACGAAATTGGTTTTCGATGAAAAATATGCCTATAAAATTGAGTTTTGATACAAAAACTTGTTTTTATATAAAATGGTACGACCTTTCCAATCTATATGTGTCTTGAGGTAGCATTTCAGAAAGATGTATGCATTTGAAACTTGATTGAAGCATCATCTTCTTCGGAGACTACTTCCGATCGTTTGTTTAGGAAATTCCTTTATAACTTTCTTTTCAAAATAAATGCGTTAGATATTCCAGCTTTTACCGCTTCCAAAAATAAGTCATGTATATAAATTTAAAACTATATGTGTACATGTATAGTCATTCTCGTTTTGCACCTTCGTAATCACCACAAAATAAAAGTGGGGTTGTATCACATGATTCAAATGAATTCAAATTGTACACATAGTAAATTCCGTATTTGTCAGTAGAGTTTAATGTGAGATACAAGAATAACCAATAAACTCTTGTCTCCATTAAATAAATTCCAAATGTTGCTTAAATGCTTTTATATTAAAACAAGTTCTAAATACACAGCACACTTTTTCAATAACTAAACTTTAAAAGGAAAGTTGTTGCCTATTAAAACAGCGACTAAATAAATGAACAGTCAAAGGGATCTTTGGATATCACACTTGGTCTGAGTGCACTTTTCAACAGAATGAGAATTTACGTTTAATAAATCGAACAAAGGAAAAAGTTCACAAAATTAACGAATAATAATCAATGTCAGTGCTGATTTGCTTGATTCGAAGAGCGCAGCCATATGTAGCCACATCACACATATAAATAGCAATTAAGCATTGAAATATCATTTGTAATTAGTGAAACGCTGCTGCATAGCCAACCGTGGCGGAAGGAGTGCAGTGCAGAGTGTGGAGCGTGAGTGCAACAAACTCTGCCCCCAGGGCCAATAGCCAGTTTTGCACTTCAATTAACACTAAATGCAGTCGCCGTCGTCCAGCGTCTTGTGTTGGCGGCAGCACTGGCAGGTTCCCAATGCAATACTCCCACAGCAGGTGATCGCGTGGCAAACGCTACGCTGGCTATTCATCGCTTAGACCGACTAGCGGCAGTTTGAGTAATCTCTAACTGTTTGCATTGTTAAAGAGTCGGAAAATTGAAAGCCGCAAGGTGTGCAACGATGCATTGCAGATGCGCTTTTCAAAGACGTAAACTCACACTCGCGCACATTTATTTGGCTGGGTGCGATAATTGTTGTGGCGTTTGGGTGGCGACACGGCTCTGCCACATTCAGGTCATTGCATTTTATGTGGCTGGAGCATCGTCGTTACGGTTACATCGTGCGGTTTCCCGCCGTCCATGCCGTCAATTGGCGGCACCGTTAATGAGGTGCAAAAGTAAACAAAATTTCAATATTAATTTTTCCTTTTTTATCTGTTATTCTATTCATTCACATAAATATACAATACACCAACTAAACGTTCTTGTTGTTGTGGTGGTCAAAATAATTTGTTGCATTGCATTCTTTTTTCCCCATTTCGCTTTTGTTCTGTTTGTTATTTTCTGTTCAAATAAAAAGCAATTGTAAATATTTGTAAAGGTTACTTTTCGAGAAAGTAAATAATCAGCTACCATTTCAAACAAGTTTCCTGTGCCAGTAACTTTTCAACTAAAGAGCTTCTTTGTATAAGAATTATTGTTTGCCTATCATCTACATCTATAATCACGAACTGTTTTGCTTCGAATTTTTGGGCGTTTGGGCTTTTGGCGCGCGTTGCCATGGGTGTTTGTTGCACTCGGTTCAATGCACTTGTTCGTTTCGACATTTAGTTGGGGGAAGGCGAAGCGTTTTATTCGAAAAATACAAATATCTACATATGTCAATTTCATTTAAAGTCTCTGAGGTAAAGAGCACTTTTTAGTGTAAGGAATAGGTCGCAATTATTGGAGGTTACCTTGACGATATGTGAGAAAAAGAGAAAAGAAAACAAAACGCAAAAAAAAAAAAATATTAATAATAATAGAAAAAATTTTCGAAAAAATAATGCTAAAGAATTTTGACGCACCCATCATGGGTATTATATAACATTGGAGCATCTATAACATTGGATTTTCTAGAATATATATATAAATATACCATTTAAACATATATTGTATACCGATAGTTACCATGAAGTAATTGGAGCTGTTCCAGGTATGCAGACGGATTTACGATTTTTCAGTGCTTAAAATAATTTATAATTCTATGTCGGATTATATATTATTTCCTCTGTAAGTACATTTGCCACTGAATATCTCCAAAATTTGTTATTACGTTTTGTCATTATATTCGACTTAGTAGGTGGCGCTGCAATGAGAATATTTGAAAACTCTCCAGTAATGGTCGAGTCTAACTTAAATTCGCATTGCATTTTGAGAATGGCTTGGGAACTTTTGAATAGAACGGTTTTCCCATCATGCAGAATTCGCTGGACATTTGCAATGACTTTAGTCTGATTGCTTGATTCTTGGCTGTTTTTTTTTTTGTTTTTTGGTTAACACAATAAGTTTCGTGAAAGCAAACATTTTAATAGCAATTCAACCTTTATTGAAATAGATATTGTAATATAATATAAATTATGGAAAACCCGCAAATATTACATTGTTCTTTTCTATCCCAAACGTTTTTAAGATATCGTTTCGGTGACAAAGTTTTACTTAAGATATGTTTTCAAAACATACAATACATATAATATACATTTTGAAGGCATGGAAAAGAGAAAACGAAAACTCCTTGTAAAACTTTTTAGACTCATTCTCTAAAACTAACGTATTCTGGAAACTGAATTCAAAACCACAAAACTTCACCTAAATCAATTACTTTTGATTTTTTTTTATGTAAAGAAAACTTTTTGGTGGTACATATCTACGTATACATATGTATATTCTTAGTGAATCTAACTTTTCTTGCAATTTGAAATAGAAAACCTTTACTTGCGCGTTTCCACAATTCGAGAAGGAAAATATTTTTAAAAACATCAAAGTATTGCGCAAGCAAAGTGCAAATCGAAGCCACTAAATATACAAACAAGAGCAAAATAAGGCATGAAAGAATTAAAGCGCAACTGTCTGCTTCGAATGTAAATCGAGCGATTGGCTGGACCTGCCACTGTACATTGCCATAAAACATTTTCATGATTTATGATGCGCTTACGACACACAAATAGAAATACAATGAAGGCAAAAACGTAATACAACATACTGAATTTCTAGAGCGCTTGTACGGACAAAGAAATTAGTGCGAGCGGCTGGAGGAAAAACAAATAATAATTTCGGCGTGCCATAAACGTATGTGCTGTCTTTGGGGCGCGCCTGTGATGACGCTGCTGTTGAGCACTCTGTTTATATTCGCATGTCTGTAGCCAATATTTCTTTGCAATTTGCTGATCTTAGTGACGTCAGCGCCGCAGGTACTGCCCGTTTGCGGCATTGCGTTGCATGTGTGTGCGCCACATATTAAAGTTGCATGCTGCTCTCGTTAAGCTGTTATGCATGGTTACTGTTTTCTTTAAATTTCCACTTTTGATATTTTCAAATGCCATTTCTGCAATCATCACCCAATCGCGCGCAATCGATTTCAACGAATTTACATGCAAATGCAATGCGTTTGCAGTGAGTACATGTGCGCGCCTGTAATTAAAACTAGCATAAGTCGATGCCAAAACGATACCTGCTGCGCGTCCACATCTAGACGAGCGCGTGCACTCTGAGGCTAGTGTCTTCAACCGGCAGTCGCCAACCGCCAGCGCCGCGTAGTAAACAATTGCAGCACCGGCATCAATTGAATGTTGCCAATAAAACCGGTGCGCGGAGCGCATGCTAGCGAGTTTAAAATTAAAATGCAATAATACTGCGTAAATGAAACGCCTTTATGAGCATTTCAACGTTTACGAAGGTGGCGATGGCGGCAATGGAAGCAGCACGCATTTCAACATGCAACTTTCAAAACGCGCCATGAGGCACGCAATCGTTATAAACAAGAATTGATATACGCAGCAAAGGCGCCGCAGCTTTTGTCATTCGATCGAACGTGCGGCCGTATTTAAACGCTGCATCTTCTATTTTGTCGCCACTAACCTAAACGTGCACAAGTACACAATGTTTGGGTGTCTCTCCGCTTGCAATAATTGCAAATAATTGGCGTGCGTCTACATTTTGTGATGCCTCTTGTAAGCTGGAGCCCAAGATTAGTTTATTGGATTTTTTACTTGAAAGGAACAAGAATATTATGGAAAATATTAGTGAAGGACAAATTCTTTAAAGTGCTTAACATATATGAACATGTATTTAAAATAATTTAATATGAGGAAAATCAAAGCTTAAAAGCTTCTCATATAAAAATCAATTTCAAACACTTTTTGAAGATCAGTAAAGGATTTTAAAACCGTTACTTTTCATTTTTGTGAAAACTAAAAGATTTCGAATTGAAACGTAATTTTACATTTATCCAAGTTTAAATTTAATTTTAAAGCTCTTAAAGATGCTTAATTCGAAATTTGTGTATCGAATTTTGTGGTAATGTTTCGTTTGAAGGCATTCGTGTTTAACATTTTCGTTTGTGTGAAAACTTTTGTGGATGAAAGTTTCATCAAAAAAATTTCAGACTAAAACATAATTTTATAATAATAGGGTAAATGCGAAACTTCTGTTCTGTGGTTATAAACAGTGAAATAATTTTTGAAAATCGGAAGCAATAAGTAAAACATATAATTTTTTTGCATATTTTGAATGAGTTAACATAGACTCATATTCTATTATATAAGTATTCAAAGCAAAACTAAATTGCATTCACGTGATGATTTTATTAATTTAAGCGAAAAGCGCCTTTTACTATTCAACAATTTCTTTTTATCGATGTTTCAAGTTATCGACAGAAAACTGTCCATAGCACTGTGTGCAGCAGGAAATGCGGCATTTTCGTAATTGCATGAAAAATTGCGTCCTCTCGTGCACAATTTGGAAGTTAAGTGAAGTTGAAAGGCATTAGATAGTGTTATTTCTGCAGTAGGAGGATGACTGACAGTAGGCAAAAGCCCAAATATTTACTTTGTGTAAAGCAGAAACACGCATTGCATTTATGAGTTTGGTGCCTAATTGACGCGATAAATATTTACGAAGCTAAGTAGACATTAAATAAAGAGACTTAATATGTGCCCACACAAATATAATATATTTCCGTAAATGGACATTAACCAATTGAGCACAATAACGTCTAGTCCAAGTGAAGATTATTGAGGACTACGCGCCACCTTCGGTTTTGTCTCAGACAAGGGTGCTGGCTTACATTTTTTTATAACAAATTGAGTCATTAACTTTATTTATAAGCGTCGAAAGTACGTAACTTCCGCATATTTGGTGCTTACTGCGAGGGACCTTTGGTGATTGCCGATCGACGGGCGTCTGCAGAAAGTTTTAACACACTTGAGTATGCGAGAATTTATTTTCATTTCTTTATCACAATGGTATTTTACTTTGATTGTGTTTTTTATAATAAAACAACATACATATTTTCGAAGACAGGGGCTAACGACTAACGAGTGCCCCACGCCACAATCTTCTACTTGAATTCGCCATTAATTGGCTATGCGCAAAATGATAGGATTTATGAGCAATAAATGCAATAAATAATTAAGTTGATAAAAATTTTAAATTTAACAAGACAATTAATTTATAATTTCATTTGGTGCAATTAAATTTTATTATATATGTAAGCTTAAATTTCTGAACAGAAAATATAATAAATATATACCTCATAAAATTAACAAAATTTACTTAACATATTATCGAAGGACGTTACTGAATGGGAGTCAGTAACGATAAAGAACGTTCGCTGCAAATAACTTTTCTTATCCGTCGCATATATGTCGCATAGGAACCTATGTAAGTTAACTGCTTTTGTTTTAGCAACCCTTGGACAGTGACGAATTGAACAAACAACTGGTATAAATTTCATATAATGGGATACTCAAATAGAGATGGAATACGAAGCAGTTATACAACATGAATGAATTCTGTTGAACTGAACACAGCCGGATACTTTTGTTTTTGCTCTTATCCGGAAATTTTTGATGACAGAGCGGAGCTCTCATATAGCAAGCAAAAAAGTCGGATAGAACATAATGCATTATCTTTTCGAAGACAATAACAAAGCTTAACAGGACTATTGATACTAGTAGCTCGAGGTTCAAATTGCTATTGATTACATTCAAGACATATTAAATAAATTTTTTTAATTAGTTCGCAATTTTTAGCTCTTTTGGTATAGTTTACCCAAAATAGGTATATAAAAGTATATATGTTTGTATAAGACGACATTTTTGTTCCTATTTCAAAATATTAAATTTGAAAATCTAGAAAAGGTTCTAAATAATAAAATTGGTTATAAATTTCAATTCAAAATAAAAGTATCTAAAGGCCTTTAGTTAATAAATATATTAAGTCATTATTATAATATTCCGCCGCAAAACCAAGCCAAGTTCTTGTACAAAATGTTACTGTATGTATTTGCTATTTTTGCTTTTATTCTTTTAAGCCCACTATTTTGCATCAGCCATTTGCAAATGTGATATTTGCTAATTAAAGAGCGGTAGCAACATGTTGCAGGCATTCCATTTCTCATTTGCGTTGAAGAAATAAAATTTCACAATCTTCCGCATCTAAAGCATTTCTATTGATATGCCTGGGGGGCCAGGCAAAGCGAAGAAGAACAAATGGGTGTAGTGGGTGGGACAGAGACAAAGAAATTTTCAGATGAAGTAATGAGTCTTCTTCAAATCCAATGGTGCATTCAAGTCGCTGCAATGTTCTGTGAGGAAAGATAAAACTTACAGCGTTTTATAGGGCAGCTTCCACTTCTCAGCGCCACATAGATGTGCCCACTCCAGACCTCTGCAGCCACGTTTAATTTCTTTGCCCTCTTAACTCAAAAGTTCATGTGTTTCTTTTCGACTTCACTGCCTCTTGCTTACTTTTGCTTTCATTTTGTAGCCCACTGTGCACACACTTAACGGCAATGGTCAACTGTCAGTGCCACTTTTAATTAGCTTGTTTACATTTCTACAATCAGTCTTTGTGGTTACCATATCACTGCCGCTGCTGCGCTGTTTGCCTGACTTCCTTCACCAGCTGACAGACAAACTAAGCGTCACTTAGTGCATACATGTCTTTGGAGCGACATTTTCTATACAAATTTTAAAAATATTCTACATCGCTTGATTAATCTATAGAAACATATGCATTTTTATTTATATATAAATGTATGTATGTTTGTATGTATGCATATATGTTTATACATTTTCTACAAGCGAACTTTTAATTGGAGTACAACTTTACCAGTAATTCTCCGACGCTCGATAAGTTTTCTTTCGGTATATGTGGTTCTTCTCCTGGTAATTATTACTTATAATTGATAACGGCGCATTTTTCAATGCCCATTATCTGCCTGACCGCATGATCACTATTGTACAAACGCTATAAATATGCTCTGAACAACAGGCTTATCTTTTGAGTTCTGGGATTGAATGGTTCTTAGAAAGTATGAGGTCAGCAATGACAAATAATTTATTCCGGACAAGTGGAAGACACGAAATGTTCATACTTCGTGAAGTCAAGTAACCCCAACATATGATAAAATTTCTTGATCTGTATTGCCCACGAGGTTTCAACTACAGTGTTTGAAGAGAGTAAACATAATGATGTTTACAATACAAAAACTTTTCCGCTGCTAAAACCCAATTTAGAGTGCCCCATTTCGTGATAAAAAAATCCTCACTGCGAAATCTATTAAAAAATTTAATTAATTCAAACACATGTCTCCATAATTCAATTCTAGTACACCGAATTTCATTAATTTACCGCCACGCGATAGTAATCGAAGAGAAAAAATTATCAAAAAAATAATAATGGCTTGCATGCAACAACCTAATCAAAAGTCGAACCAAAATTATGATGTGCTTCCAACAGATAAACCTCGAGCATATTAGAGAAAAAATAATCGAAACAACAAAAAACAAACTAATTCAATGGGTAATTGTGCCTTTTATCAAAAACAAATACAAAAACAAGTACAAAAAATTAGGCAATATTTCTTTCTTTTTGTTTTTTTCATTGTAACCACAGAATTGGGGGAAGATAAGATATAGACAAAATAAAAGAGAAATTAATAACAAACACAGGGTGAGTATTATCGAGCAGTAGCAAATGAAAAACTGTAACGTAAATGAATAAAATGCTGCTCAATTTCTCGAAAAGCAAACTCGTTAGGGAAATATAAAAATTACTATGTCACAGAGACAAATTTATCGGTCGCAATTAAATATGGAAGATAAAAAATTTATGTGTAGAGGGAAGAGCAATAAGAAAGAAATGTTAAATAATATATTTTAGGTATGAACGTGGTAGAATTAGATACTTAAAGATATTTTTCCTTAAATGAATATTTAAATTCAAAAAAATAAAAAAAAAAAACAAGTAAGAGAGCGCTGAGTTCGGGTGTAGCCGAACATTTTATACTCTCGCAATACGCAAGGATAAGAGGTGGGGAAATGCTTTCAGGTGCTGGCATAACTCTATATTAAAAAAAGTTGCGGAAGAATTCCACAATCATTATCCGACGAAATTGTCAATGGATCGCAATCACATTTGGAATCTTATTAACTTATATTGTGGGTCATAGACACACGTACCTTCATTGCTATATTTTGCTTCGTGTCGGAGATATTTACATTAAAATCTACCAAATTAACTCAAAAGTGATATATGCGATATAAACTCAACCAAAGTGGTTTCATTGAAAATATTAGATACATGAGGAAAAAGTCAACCAGAGAAAAGGAATTCATTATATTAGGAATAAGCGGCTTAGACCACGGTATAGATCGGTTTCTTTCATATTTAGCGCGAAATCACATTGAGTTTAAGAAAACATATCCACTTAATTTCATTAAAATATCACACATATTGATCAACTAAACGGTTTAAAGTCAGGTGGAAAGTCGGGAATTCTTATATCGGGCGTTTTTGGGATGGAGAAAGATCTGCACTGATCACACTAACTCTTTTCATTATTGAAGTATATCAGGGAACATGTTTTCACGCAATTTTGTGAAGGTAACTCAAACAGTGACTGAGATATTCGGCCTAAAGACTGCAAGAATAGCGAAACTCATTATATGTAGTATATGGGAGCTGGGATAATTCGTAGTCCTATTTCACACATTTTCGGCATTAAACTATGGTATATCCAAAATTACACGTTCACTTACATTTGCTAAGATATCTTACCGAACCGACCGATATTGACCGAAATATATGGTATAAGCTCTGCTGGAAGGTTAAAAATCTAGGCTAGGAGAAATGCTTACCACCATCTTCCCTATCCATTTTAAGCACATAGGCAGACTGTTATCAGAAAGAGACGCTCTCTAACTTTCAAAGAGATAACTCATATATTGACCGTTACGTATAGTATAAAGTCTACAGGAAGGTTGAAAATGCCTATATTGGGTATATGGGGACTTTGGGAACTATTTACCCGATTTTCCCCATTTTTGACGCCAGATGGCAGTATTTTAATGGAAAGATAATTCTCGAATTTCGTTGCGATATTTTAGAGATTTACCGAAATATGTGGTATAAAGTCTACCGGAAGGTTGAAAATCCGTATATTAGGTATGTGGGCGATAAGGGTAGTATTTACCCGATTTTCATCATTTTTGATACCAGAGTACGCCATTGTCATGGAAAGATGGTCTTCCTATTTCATTACAATATCTTACATATTTCCCGATATTTTCGATAAAGAGTCAGATAGAGACACTGAGGTCCTTGTATTGTCCTTGTATCCATATTCGGTATTTGGTGGCTTGAAAAGTAATAAGTTATTAATTATAATAATTCGTCTATTTTTACGCATGAGATGGCTTATCTTCAAAGCACTCTTTGTACAAAGTTTGATTTCCATATCTTAATTGCTGTTCGATTTATCTACTTTAAAGTGAAAGAATCAGATGAAGCTTAAAATTGCGTTATATGAGCAGTAGGCGTGGTTTTTATCCGATTTCGTCCGAGGCGGGGTCATGCCCACTTTTACAAAGGGTTTTGCCCACAGATGCCCCACCCTACTAGGATCTTCTTTACCAAATAACACGTTAATATCTTAATTTACTGCTTAGTTATCTAAGGCATTATTGCTATAGGATTTTATCTGTTTTCGATTAATGGCATTTTGTGGGCGTGGCAGATGTCCCGTTACGCCCATCTGCAATACCAACCATTTTACGGTGACAAAGAACACATGCACCAAGTTGCATCAAAATATCTCAATTTTTACTCAAATATCGCTTGCACTGACGGACGGACGGACGGGCGGACGGACGGACAGACACTTATATCATTTATATATATATATGTCTATATCTAACTCGTTTAGTTCTAGGTGTTGCAAACAACCGTTGGGAGCACAAAACTGATATACTCTGTAGCAACATGTTGCGATAGTATGATTACACACAAAATTTGAAATAAACGAAGTAGCAACCTAAAAATAATGCGAAATTGAAATAAGAAACGATAAGAGTGATAAATTCAATGTTAAAGAGAGTGTTGCATTCATTGACTTCTTGTAATCCTCGCAATACAAAGTATTGGTCTATATTCCATTGCAATTCGAACGGAAAAGTTATAGCCAGTTAACCAGATCCCGGTTAAATTTTTGACAACATAAAAATAGCTGACAGTTAAAAAATTAAAGTAAATTTTAGGGAAGATGAATATTAGGAAGTGGCTAAGAAAATTGGCTCTGGGAAATCTTCGCACGTTTGGTCACAAGTTTTCAGAAACTATTCTCCTGATATACCCTCCACGAAAATCGAGATTTCGTACAAGACTCTAATATCATAAGATACTGAAGAAAAATGCAGACAAAGGCGAAAGAAAAGTAAAAATGGCTGAGTAGAAAAATGTATGCCACATAGTGATGAGGTAATATAAATACAACAGGCACAATCAACAAACAAGAAGCGACAGCAACAACAACATAAAAACCAACTAGCACGCAGCGAAACAACATCATAAACCACGGCAATATTTTAACATTCGCTTGTTTCGGATACAACAGCTGCACATCTGCGCGGCACATGTTGCAACGAAAATAAAGCCCAGCAAGAAAATAAAAATAAGATTAAACAACAACAAAAACAACGTGTGAGCGTACATGCAACTGATTGTTGGCAAATGTTTGGCCAAATTTTCAACCGGCTACAAGGGCTTTCGGTTCGAAGTTCAGTCAAAACTAAATATCTTTAAGAGTTTGGTTTTGCCTGCAACAGTCATCGACTTTAAAAAGATATAAAATTTTATTGAAGGCACGCTCTAGCAGGAATTTGAACCAGCGGCCGAACGATTGGTAGTTAAGTATTCATCTAAGTAAACAATATTACTCAGTATGTTGAACTATGAATGTGTGTATTAGTGCGTTCGTTATGAGAACAACAGCACGGCAGGTGAGAGGCTGCCATACACTTAAGGCTGATCGGAAGCTTTTTGAGCGCAGAAAGACGAACGTCTGCTGAATGAATCGTTAGGAGACACTACCATTAATCATATGTTTTTACACAGTGAGTATGACGTGACTAAAATGCAATTTCAAAAATTAACGGTATTGTGAATTGCGTTTTACTTTTCACCTTGAAAAAGGTATATGTATATAGAAATATGTTTGTATCAATGATTTGACACCGAAATTGAGCACTAAATATATTAGAACTTACTGAGCTTTTATTTGTAGACTCATGTATTCGTCAGTGAAAGGTAGAAACAATTCGGATAAAAAGCTTAGAGCTTATTTTTGTAAACGGATAATCTGTTTAACCACCGCATTTTTTATTTTTATTTATTTATTTTTTTTTGTACCACCTTTCCATCTTTTGTCAATAACTACGCATTTCGCAGTGTCTTTCAGTGCATCAATAGTGAATCTCGGTCGTATAAAGCCGTATTGTCTTTCTGATAATCCGTCGTTTTCCTGGATTGCAAACTCCAAGCGATTCATTATTATGTTTTCGTACACTTTAGCCATTGTGTCGAGCATGCCAGGGGTCGATACGATGAAGGTTCTCCCTGCTTGCTGTTGTTTTGCTGCGCTTTATTTACAATAATCGTTTAACTCTCCTCCGCAGATGTAAAAATATACTAAACACAGGAAATCTGACAGTAAATTTGAAGCTGTGGCACATAAACATACAAGCGACATTGCATTGAAAAGCAAAAACAACAACTAATGTGTCAACTGCTATTTGCTTTTGCGTTCGCTGCTGGAATTTTTCGTACCTGGAGTGGCCTCCATGCAAATGTGTAATAAAATCTTTCACGCACATACATACATACATTGAGGCTAATATTGTACTCCACACGGTTCTCGGTCATGCGATGAATCAAGTTTTCCCACTCATCACCGTTTTAGCGTTAAAGAGTGTTTCATCTGCTCCCACACTGAAACTGAAGTTGAATAAGCAACAATTCTTAAGCAAATCACCAGATTTTGATGCATGCCTGTTTTTGCTTTAGACTACCCTGTGTTTAGTTGAGCTGCCCCAAACCCAGACGCTCCATCAGCCGCTTGCCAACTATCTGCAATGCACCATTTTCGGAAAACCTGTCTGCGGCAGCGTTCATTGCCATAAATGTTCACTAAAATGTCGTCTGGTCGAAGTGATTGATTAATTTTTTTACTTGCATCTTTTTTTAATGAAAACTACACATTTGGTTTTATTATGCAACCGGTTGAATGAGATTTATGCGGCATGTTCAGAAACTATGCTTATGTGTTAAGTGTCGTTGGCAGTTGAGAAGGAAACCAGCTTTGTACTTGACTCATTTGCCGAGCAAAAATATGGGGAGGTATTTAAATAATCCTTAGGTACGGAAACACCAATTGATTTTCGTGTAAGTTTAAATAACTTCAGTAATAATTTAATTTAAATAATAGTCGAATATTTTTGTCAATGGTCCTGGTGGGTCGTTGTAAAGCAGTTAATTTATAACGCGATCGCACAATTTCAAAAAAAGGTTAGTTGAAATTTTTTTTATCTAAATTGTATGCAAAGAGTGTGAGTTATGTACCAATTAAGTTTTTGATGATATAAGTCAGCTCAAAAGAAACCAAGTTGCGTGCACAGCCACAAAACTTCGAGTATTAAAGTTCAATCAACATCAAGTAAGTGTATAAAACATATATTTGTATAATAACCAGAAAGCAATCAGTGAGTATGATCTAGACGAGTTCAAAAATATGTACTTTCACTGATTTGCTCACTTCTGCAACCACATTAGTAACAATTGACGTATAGTTAGAGTATCATGACTTCTCCACGAATATAGTTACTATTAAAGGATCAAAGAACCATAAATAAAGCATCAGAAGCCAAGGCTTTGAGAGAAGATTTATCGAAAATGTGCTTAACAGAAATAACGGAAAATATTTGTAACTTTTCATCATATTTTATACTGGTTTCAGATTTATTACAGAACATTCTTAAAAGTTTAAAGTGGTACTAGGGCCGTGGAGTTGCATCTGGAATAAGAGATTCATAAATTTTAACCTATAAAGTTAAAGACATACTTACAGATATTTGTGTACATATATAGTGCCTTATGGAAGAATTTTAGATCATTTGACAATGTTTGTGCATTTGTGTGTTGATTCCCAGATATCATTGTCTAAATAAAAATATCTTTCGTATACGTTGCCTGGCAGCACAATAAGATCTGGGAATATGGGATCTGGGCATTGCCAAACAAAGTAACAATTTCTCTCTATTTAAATCAAAGTGGCAATTCAACTTATTATTTGGTGGGTTTTAGATGTTACAACTAATGATTTTATAATTTTTGTAGAAAGATTTTTAAAATTTATGAAAGCTGACTTTATAGAGTAATAAGCAATTTGATAAGTTTGAACATTTGAAAGTAGTGAATGAATAAACAAAGAATGAAGTTTAAGTTACTTTTTAATAAATCAAAAACAAAATCAGGGATGTTTTCTGCTTTTATGAATTCGAATATCAATCGCTTAATATGCAATAAATTATGCGGTGGCTCGTAGAACAGTGAATAGTATTCAAACGTAACAGAGAATAAACTCATATAGAGATAAGAATAGTATATTTAGAAAATCACAAATAGTGTTAATATCTTCAAATACAAACAATACCAGACTCTTTCTGATCTGCTTCGAAGGTTAAATTACGAAAACAGAAACTCAGATACACGTTTTGTCTTCTAATAATGAAACCCTATGGTTACAATGAATGTACGAAGGTGAACATTCGACACTTATCTTTCTTCTTAATTATTTGCTCAGCGTTGGCAAAATGTTTATGTGTGTGTGTACAGTGAAAAATTACTAGCTGCCAAGTATTGTAATACAAAATGTTATCAAAGGTTTTTCTGAAACCGCTGCGTTTGACGGGAAGCCCTCACTTCTGCGCACGCATGCGTCTGTGTGTGTGTGTTTTTTTTTTTTTTTTATGGATTCGCCAAAGGAAGGTGTAAATCTTCGAAAGATATTGATGGCCCGTACCAACAATTATGCACGATTCACTGCACGAAAAAGATTGTACAGCGCATACGTGCTAAAGCACCCCCTTGCACTCAAACCTGTGTTTCCCTGCGGAACTACCGTTAGGCTTTCCTTCGCTGGGCAGGTATTACAATTAGTAATGCTCGTTTTTTTGTAGATCCTTACGACGTCTTATCTTATCTTGCAGCTTCTCGGGACTGCGTACTCGGCCTTATAGCAATTTCGTCTTCACGAACCTTTTGCATAATATTCGTTATTATGCCACATACCGTATCCCATGCAGTCTGGGAGGATAACATATATTGTACAATGTCAATGGAAGATATAGGCAAAATTTTCCCTAGTTTCTCTGAGAGTAGGCGTCTTTCCCTTCGGAATCGAATACAGTTCACCACCAAATGATCTGCCGTTTCGACACTGCTATTTTCGCAGTGCATGCAGTTAGGTGATTCCACATGCTTAAATCTATACAAATAGCCTCTGAAACATCCATGGCCTGATAAAAACTGGGTAAGATAGTAATTCACTTCGCCATGATCCCGCATTATCCATTCTTTGATATTAGGTATCAAAGAGTGGGTCCACCTTCCCTTACTTGAGGCATTCCACCTTCTCTGCCATTGACAGTGGCACCTCTTGTCGATTTTAGCGAGTTCTTGTCTATACTGCCTCGATTCTTTAATATGTCGGATGCCATAAATTAATGCACAACGCTCTGCTGCTATGTCAATAGGGAGTCTACCCGAGATAACGTTAATAGCATCGTCTGATACAGTTCTAAACGCACAACAGGTTCTTAGCGATGCCAATCTGTGTGCTGAAGCAACTCCTCTCATATAGGAACTGTATTTCGTTGCAGGAAGCCAAATTGGTGCTGCATAGAGAATAATTGAATTACTGACACACGTCAGCAGTTTTCTCACTTGTTGTCTGGGGCCCCGCATATTGGGCATTATCCTGGCGATTGCCGACACAGACCGCGCCGCTTTGATATGGGTGGCAGTTAAGTGCTGCTTGAATGAGAGCCTGTGATCCAAGCTAACTCCCAGGTATTTGAGGCAAGGGCTCGATTTTATGGCATGCCCATCGATGCTAATCTCAATAGACTCAACTCTCTTGCGACTGCTCATTAGGACAACTTCTGTTTTGTGAGGTGCTAGTTCCAAGCCGGCCGTCTCTAGCCACTTTTTAATGCTTCTTATGGCTTCATTAGATTTGCTGCTCACTGCTCCTAGGGTTTTCGCTACGACTACGACCGCTATATCGTCCGCATATCCCACTATCTTCACCTCGTCCGGTACGGTGACTCTTAGGACACCGTCGTACATTATATTCCATAATACCGGACCGAGAACTGACCCCTGTCTCTGTGTGTGTGTGTGTGTGTGTGGGCGTGCTTGGAAAAAAAACTTTACACAGGCCATTAGTTGGAAGAAGAGTTCAGTTCAAGGTCCCCCTAATTGCTTAATATATATTGCAGTTAGACACTGGTTAGGATGGATTAGAGGTAAGCGAGCAGAGGATGTGTAAACAACTACTGCTCGTGATGGCTTTGGCCGGAGTTATATAAATAATTTTGTCAAAATGACATAACTTTCGCATAATGACCGAACAGTGATTTATGTGGCGAGTGTCATGGAAAATAAAAGCTGCTGTCGTTGGCATGCATGTGTGCGTGTATGACACTCGTGCGCCAACAAAAAAGTGTGTGCAACAAGTTGATGATCAAAGCGCTGCCTGCGCTGTTCATTGCCTCACATTGGATTTAAAAAGAGCGAGCTTCTGAACGCGTATAAGCATATGGTATAAGCGTTTCTCATGCGTCCAGGTGTGCGAATGCAGCAGGCCGCATTTGGTGATGAAAATACGTGTTTGTGTGTGTATATATAAATAAATACGCACACAGCAGCCGGTTTAGGAAAACCAACATTGCATTGCCCTCGTTCAGCATTTCGCCCCCGCTAAACCGCAGTTCTACCTTCGCATGTGAGAAAGATATTGATAGGACAGTTATGCTCACCGTTTGCGCGACTCGCCGACTGACTTTTGAGCCACCGCCACCGCTGTGAAAGGCGGTGAGTGCGTTTTCTTCTCGAACCCGCTTATACTATGCTTTAGGCTTCGCGCCCTTCCTTCAGCACGTCTTTTTAGTTAATAGTTTCTTGTGTGTTTATTTCCCTGCCGAATGATATTAGCGCTCAGGTCTAATACCAATAACAAAATGAGATATTAACAACAGTAGAGGCGACGTCAGCACCAAAAGTGCACAGGCGGCAGCGATTAGTAGTTATGGTAAGTGTATTTGCCGTTTCGTCGGCTTGACGTGTGAAGCCGCATTTGATTCCCGGCACCAATGTAACAGTGGGCAGCTTAAAATGTAGATAATAACAATGTTTCTTGTTAGCGCGGTATTATTGGTAGTGTTATTTGCTGTGATAACTGCAAGCTAATCGGTTATTGAACTCACATCAGGTGGGCTACTTAGCGCTTGTTAAGACGCGTGCAGCCCACACTTCACGTATAGTCGTGCGCTTTAATGTTTATGCTACGCGTATCTGGAAGCACGTGAGTCTAGGTATGTACATACCCGTATACAGGTTTATAAAATGTGTGCTTATGTCAGTACACAGTCATATCTGTTTGATTGAGTGAATATGGAACCACTGCAACCTTTATATTGCTTTGCAGCGTGCCACAACATTTCAGTTAAGTTTCATTTGTGTTCCTCCGCATGTTTTTATGTGTTTTGCTGTACCTACCTGCACTAATACGGTGTTACGATTTAACGTAAACGTGATTTGACATACGCGGTGGTGTGTGGTGTGGCGGAATGGTGCGTTGACGTGCTGTCACGGCAGACGTGTACTTTTCTGTTGTTGCGGTTACTCTCACCGCTCCTGTAATATGGGTTTGTTCATCACACCTGATGCTGAGCAACCCTGAATTATTGATTGATCGTGAAGATCTTTCAGTACAGAAAAATTACTCACTTTGACGATTAGTTTTCTCTTCCCACATTTTCGGCAATGGATTTTGCATATAGTTATACTTCTATTATGTGTAATTGCTGATCTACTAGCCACATTTATTATGTTACTCTTATTTAAGAACAGCATGTATGTATTTTTTATGTATTTCGATTCTACTTTCAATTTTTTTCATTTAATAAAACTAATTTGCTAAATCAGCACTCATTTTCATCAAATTAAATTTTCTTTAAATTTAAATAGTCAAATCGAACTATAACCACGCTTACTTCTCTTGCAAGATAATTTAAAACTCTATCTGATCTTGTCACTTTATAGTATATAACTTAAGCACCAATTAACATATCGGAATATAAATTCATACAAATAGTATACAAAACGTAGTCCATTTTTTACACAAAAATGGTGGAAATCGGCATAAAGCCGAATGGGGCTTTTCAGAATTCCGAATGTGTCGACTTCAGTGCCTATGGATGACTTTTTACTGAAAATATCGGTCAATCTGTGAGATATATTAACGAAAATCAATTAGCATCTTTTTCTGGTAATAATGTACCCATGTGTCAAATATTGGTAAAATCGGGTCAATACTTCCCTTAGCTCTTTTCTTGGTAATAAGTGTCCTGATGTCAAAAATTTATACAATCGGACAATTTATACAATGAGAATTTTAAAAATTTCGGTTGACTTTATACCGTCAATCCGGTCAATATGTAAGATATTTTGGGAAAATTAAATGAACAACAAACACGTATAATCTTGAATATACTATAGTCTGGTGGCAAAAATAATGTGAAATCCAACCCCATATATTATTCTTGGGGGCTTTATGCCGATTTTGTTGTTGTAAAATTGGCTGGCAATACCATCCGAATATGGTTTAATTTAATGCCAAAAGTTATTTCCGACTTTCCAGCTGACACTGCACCGTTTATATAAGTCAAAATGGAAATTAAATGTTTTCTATCCAAAATATGGTTCAGCGCTGAATATGAACGAAATCGGTTTATATCGTGGTCTAAGCCCCATACCTCTAAGCTAATTATTTACGTACCTCTGGTTGACATTTTCCTCATACGTACAATATATTAAATTTCATCTCTTTGGCGGAGTTTATATCGCATATATCTCTATAGAAGATATCTCAACAATATTATACAAGAATATTTCGAATAAAGTAAAAGTGAATATGATGACAAATATGATTGCAATCCATTCACAATTTCGTCGAATAATAAATGTTGAATTCATTTGCAACGTTATTTAATATAAAGTTATGCCAACATTTGAAAGTACTTACCCGTACTTGATCCTTGCGCATTGCGCATAGGATGTTCGCTTACAGCCGAATTTAGCCATTCCTTTTATTTTTTTCTAACTAATTTTTATAATCTCCACTATGAGATGCTTTTCAAATAATATACTTTTTAACAGAAAGGTTTTAATATGATTTCATATGATTTTATTTCTACTTTATTTAACTACGATTTCCTTAAATTTTGTTATTTCATTTCGTTTCACCTTCTTCAGCTTTTTTATCGTTTAATGATTCTTTCGATTTCAGGGTCACTAATTACAGGAACACCAATTCAATGACGATATCCTCTTAAATTAGGCAACTAGACTTTTTATCTGATTACACGCCATTACAAATAAACAAAATGTACTCGTTACTATGACAAAAATTTAAAGAGACCGCGTGTTCAGTCCACGAATAATATCGAAGATAACCAGAATACAATGCATAAACAGCGGGCATCACCCGAGTTGAATTTTACGTTAAAACTAATTATATGATCTCTACCCAATATTATCATGGTAACTCGGTTTGCTCGTTCCTCGGCAAAACTCTACTGCTCTCAACGCTGCACTTACGTCACGCGAAACAACTAAGTTAAGCAAACATGCAAACTGGCAAAGAATGGGCGATCCTGCGATGCAAAACATTCAGCAGATAACAATCGGATTGAAATTGTAAACGATGCAGCAACACAACTATTAAGCTAAATATACACTCAAAATAAAAGTTCCCATTGAATGATATTGTAACAGCCACAATTTAGCTACGCTCCAAAGTCATGGGTGCAAAAAAACACTAAGAATTACAACACTGGTGAAGCTTCACAAGCGGAGATCTGCTGTCAGCTGTTAGGGGCCCGCATTAACCGCAGCACCACCTATCCTGAAGTAGTCTCATATTTCCCTCCTCTTCTTTGATCACTTTCAAACAAATTATATTAATCAGTAAAACAAATTTATATGTGTGCACATGTGCAGTTTGATCTATGAAGATCAGTTGCCTGCGCTTTACCTACACACCATCACTTGTGCATAATCGTAGGGATTTAGATAGGCATCACATTTATAAGTTAATATTGTGCTAACATGATTTCTCTTTTATTTTCGACTGATTTGATTTCAATTCTTGCTTTCCTATGACCCTTCCGCCTAGTGTGCTGTGATCCTAGCCAGGCGATAGTGGCGTTGGGCTAAGGTAAATACGATTTCGAACAACAACCAATAGCAAAGCACAAAATAAAAGTGATCAAGAACAAGA
Source organism: Bactrocera minax (assembly GCA_021498325.1). Classification (NCBI taxonomy): domain Eukaryota; kingdom Metazoa; phylum Arthropoda; class Insecta; order Diptera; family Tephritidae; genus Bactrocera; species Bactrocera minax. Next base: position 191,463 of record JAKEEE010000064.1, on the reverse strand, counting down.
AAAGTCAAGGCGATCGCGGTGAAACAACTACCAGCCCCACGTCTCCTTAAGTCCCACCATATGTATTCATGTACTTCAATGCCGGCGCGATGATTATGGCAGCCGATTGTTCACGGGAGACAATGAAAAACATGAGTAGACAAGCAAAACGCTTGTTGAAATACAAGTGAACATGTAGATTCCATTGCAGATATCTATCCAGTAAAGTATTTAAGTTCAAAACGCGGAGAAAAGAAACCGTGGTGGGGATATTGAAAGTAAACTGACTGACTGGCAATTTGTCAGCTCAGCGTAGGATCGGCCAAAGGGATTTAGCCACGAGGGGTCTTTTCAATGAGTACGCTTGGTATGAGAAAGAAGAAATTCAATTTATGTGCAAATAGCACGCTTTGAACAACAATAAAGGAGCATAACTAACGTAGAAATTTGCATAATGCGATCTTAAAGACGCAATCACAAGAAGGATGAAGGCAAGCGCAGTGGTCATATAAATTATCAATGGAAAGAGTTGAGCTTAAAAGGGGTCCGGATGGAAAATGGAATGGAGTTTATCCAGGAAATTGTGGTATATGGAATGTGGTGATTAATGTTGCGGACTACAGCGTCAGAGGAAAATCTAAAATATATGAGGTTTTGATGATGCCACGAAAAGGAAATCATGTTGTTATAATTGAAAAAATTAACATTATAAAATATCGAAAACCGTCGAATGTGTCAAAGGGATTTTAGATTTTTGGTCGACATAAAAGGTTGAAGACATATCCCCAACGAATATATGTTAGAAGTGTTGTAAGTTAAGAAAGCCATATTTATTGTAGAGGTAAGTTTATACAATGTGATGTGAAATTCCGATTGCCAAGAAATGGACGACTGACCATGGCGATACCCAACGGTTTAACGCAGAATAATCTATACTCGAACTTAAATGCCAATTTCATAATGTTAATAATCTTTAACTTTACGTATTTTTAATGCAGCAATGATATGCTATTATTTTACCATCATTTAAACTTAATGTGTGTTTTCTACATATATTTCTAGCAATTTTGTGTGCAGTAAAGCGAAATTAAAGGCAATAACCATTTTTCAATCAGTCAATTAAAACGCTTTAAGTGTTATGTATGAGCATTTTATTGAATTTCATTTTCAAATCAAACTTTATTTCTTGATTTCAATTTGGACCTACCCGGTCGACCCTTTGGAACAGTAGCACAGCAGGATTTCACTTTTTAATTAATAAATTTTCGTAATAAAAACTCTCGATTGCTGGTAACAATAATTCTTAGAGCAGACAGTATTGCCGTCGCAGCCGCCACCAGAGGGCTGCAGCACAATAAAAACACGAAGCGGCTCTGCGCGCATTATGGGATTTATGTGCTTTCATGTGTATGTATGTACCTAGGGCCGCGTTTAATCCTTTTGTGAATGCTTCACTATTTGTATTTTGTTGGAATGCAATGAAAGTGCAGCTTTTTACGATGACTGAAGCAAGATAGTTGGATTCTCGGGAGTGAGAATGGCGAGAGTATTTGTTTTCACTACACGCGCTAAAAATTTAATTGAAATTGCATATCGCATATGAAACTGTTTTCCTCGATATTTTGAAAACCAATACTGACAATAAAAGCACTAGTGAGAACACTTCGAGTCTACTGAAATTCCGCTGACCTCATAATGCATAAAGCAAACCTATTACCTGATCTATGCAATGCAGATGTTGTTCCCCAAGACGTTTTCTATTCTGTAACGCGCTGTGTATTGAGAGCTAGCAAATTGTTTCTTTTTTGATTGGAGCTGCGATTGACGTTTTTTCCTACCCGAAGGTTATTAAGTAATGGGAGTGAAACCTGCTCTTGGTTCAACAACACTAATTGACAAAAATTTATGTGGAGGTATGTGAATGTTTGTATTACGTTTAGGTATTTCTGCTGAGGATCATAAGCAACAAAACTAATTGCTGTCAGCAAGAAAACTATACAAAAACTCTATAAGGAGCAAACATGAAGACATTTCATGAGAGATATTGCTGAATTCTGTTATATTCATGTTTATAATTTTGTTTGACTGCTGTCGTATTAGTGCATCTTACTTAGCGTTACATTACCTACTACTAACCACAGTTTAACGCCTCAAAACCGCAAATCCAGCTAGGAAATGCACAAGTGGACTATAACTACTTAAAAATGGCAAAAAGAGGTTGCAACATGAACGAATTTTACAGGGAACTACAACAATGTACTAAAGAAAAAGCAACGAAATCAACCTCCTGCCATCGCTGAGAACTCTACAATAACCTTAGCATTTTCACGATGTCATTTCTCTGTGGTCAATGTTTTGTGCGCCGCAGAAACCATATGACCGGCAAAAACACTTATCTTTCTGTCATTTTAGAAGGGCACTACATCTGCCTTTTTTTCATTCCCGCTCATTTGTGCTTTGTGATATACAACTCATAAATTTACACAATTTCATCAGCCAATATTTTGGAAAGCATAACAATTTCTAAGGCAAATTTTTATTTAAGTGAGATTTGCCTACGAATGGTAAGCAATAAAGCCGGATCGGCTGAATACTGGAAGTCTCGAAGGCTGAACTAATTAACATATTTTTAAAATCCTTGATGTAACCCTTCGAAAGTGTAAAACAAACGAAGTTGAGAGGTGGCCAGCAGTTTATAAATTTAATATAAAACAAGTAAGAGAGCGCTAAGTTCGGGTGTAGCCGAACATTTTATACTCTCGGAATACGCAAGGATAAGAGGTGGGGAAATGCTTTCAGGTGCTGGCATAAATCTATATTAAAAAATGTTGCGGAGAATTCCACAATCATTTTCCGGCGAAATTGTCAAGGGATTGCAATCATATTTGGTATCTTATTAGCTCATATTATAGGTCATAGATGCATTTACTTTCATTTGTATCATGTATTTTGCTTCGTGTCAGAGATATTTATATTAAAATATACCGAATTAACTCAAAAGTGATACATGCGATATAAACTCAACCAAAGTGGTTTAATAAATATATTAGATGTATGAGGAAAAAGTCATCCAGAGGAAATGAAATCATTATATTAGGAATAAGTGGCTTAGACCATAATCTGGACCGATTTCTTTCATATTTAGCGCGAAATCACATTGAGTTTAAGAAATTATTTTCACTTAATTTCATTACAATTTCACACAAATTGAGCAACATCAACGGTTTAAAGTGAGGTGGAAAGTCGGAAACCCCTATATCGGGTAGATTGGTGCTAAGGGTATTAATTGTATCAACTTTTACCATTTCGCAAGTACACCAGAGAGCATGTTTCCTCGCAATTTAGTTCTCGCAAGATAACTCATACACTGATCGACATAAAGTCTGCTATAATAGCGAAAATCATTACATATAGTATATGCGAGCTAGTGTAATTCGTCAACCGATTTCACACACTTTCGGCATTAAACTATGGTATATCCAATATTATACAGAACCTTCAACTCGTCTCTTCATTAATTTTTTCATAATCTATCTCAATTAGTTTTAGGTGTTGTAAACAACCGTTAGGTGAATAAAACTTTTGTACTCTGCTACATGTTGCGAGAGTTTAATAATGTGTAAGATAAGAAAACAGAACTAACTGAAGACGTTTAAGAAAGCTAACAGTTAAAAATATTTTTCATGTAGATTAAGTTAGCTGGTTTCAAGGCAATTTCTTTTTAGTAGGCTAATAGGTTTTCTATTCTGCTGGGATTTTTTTTTTTCGTTTCTTGTCTTACTACCTCAAACTAACTACTACTTAAGGGGTTAAAGATTTTTTTCATATTGACACTTTGTGCCTTCTATTCGCACTTTCATGGATTTCACAATTAAGAAATGTTTTCGCGATTGTGGTTTTTCTTCTACAGCTTCCTTGTACTGGTCAGTTCATTCTAGAAAAGCAATTACAAGAACTATGGGAAAATACTTTCAATAAAATATTACTATAATTCTCGAATTCTCTCGTAGATATGCATAAAGTGAGAGGTCAAAATTTTATGTTATCTATTGTATTAGCATTTTCTGAGGAATATAAAAAATAACGTGCACCATAGATAAAGTGTATTTAAACCTAGAATAAGAGCAACTGATGTCATTTTTATTTTCGACTACAATGAAATACTATAAATATGTGTCCACAATGAAATCACATTTTGGAGCAATATATGAGGAGGTATGTGAGTTGAACGAGATCGATTTTGTGGCTAATCAGTATTCATAACGCGATTTGAGTGCGTTATAAAATATAAACGTGTAGATGTATTCAGTGAATAAAACAAGAATTATTTTGATAACAATGCAACATACAAAGGTGAAATTTTGGACAAGCGATAGAAAAATCGAGAAATTTCTCTTAAACTAAATATGCAAATTGATAATAAAATAAAATAGCAACAATACATTTCGTCTCTACAGCATAGCATTAACCACAAAGAATATTTGCATAAGAATTAAAATTGTCTACATAAATACGGAAATTTATGGTCAAATGCCGAATATTGAAGGTTACCTATACAGTAATTTATTAAAAAAAATAATAGAAATAAAAAAAAAATTGCAATAGTCGAAACAACAAAATGTGTTCTCAAGCAAAATCAGTGTCAAATTATTTAAAGTTTTACGAAGGAGAAATTCATGGAAAAAGAGTAAAATATAAACATGTACGAAAAAACATAGAAATCGTTTTACTAAGATTTTTGCACGATTTTCTTGTCTTCACACATTTTTCTAATTCTAATTAATCACGCCAACATATTTGATCAATTATTTATGCTATGTAAATACAGTGTTTATATCCGTACTCTAATTTATCTTAATTTTTGCTAAAATTTTCTGTTAGTCACCACACATTTGCTACTGCCGCTGTGGCCATTGACATCGGGCTGCAAGCACCAACAACTTTACCGTCAGTACTAATACAACAATGTGATAATTTCTCGAGAGCATGATCTGGCGCTTTTTGTCAGACGAAAATAAATATCTACCAATCAATAATTTTTTTTTTTAATTTTATACAGGTTGCGAAAAGTATATTAGGAAATCCCCATAAAAACTTATTGAAAGAGCAAATGAAACTGCGACCCAAGGGTGAAAGCCTTAGAAAGTTTAAATTAAAATTATGGGACCTTTTGAAAATGCGCTCCATACGCACATACTTTCATAGTTAAGACGAATTCTTTTAATTTCTACAAAGTCAGAACCCATAAAAATCATAAAGGTTTTTACTAAACCGCAATAAAAGCAATAGAAATAAATAAATATATTTAAGATAATACAACTAGAGTAAATTGGAATGACCTGAGTTTCAAGAGTAATTTTTGTTTTTATTCTACTAAGGCAGGATTCTCATAAACTCATTAAAGTGGAAATCTCATGGACTCATGGAAAGCTTTAGTTAAAGACAATTATTCGACAACTGAAGAGAAGCTAGAGCCAAGATATACGCATATGTTGTTAATAGTCAGCATAATGTAGATGTTAGAGTCGGTCATTAGTATTACCGATTTCGATCCCAAGCCCTGAACAACAGAAAGGCAAGCTTCTGTCGCCAAAGCAAACATTCATTAATATTAACACTTCTAAGCGTCTTCATATGTTTGATAACTTCATATATATAATATATACCAGTGACAATATTTGCCGTATTTGTTACAGCACCGTACGCACGAAAAGCTATTGTAACTTTTATTTTCACGCGTAGAGAAATTAAAAAATTTTTGATGTTTCTAGCATATATTTAACAGTAAATTATGCTTTACTTTACAATTTTTTTCTTCCATAGGTAACAACTTCTTTCAAAATATGTCCAAATTAAAAACTTATTAATCGCCCTGGAGCTAAACATTCCATCAAAGCCAGTTTGGAACTATTTAAATAAGGCTGAATGCAAAAAGAAGCTCGATGTATAGGTGTCATACGAGTTAACTCGAAAAATCCTCATGGACCGAATTTCCACCTGCCAACCACCACCTGCTAATGAATCGCAACAAAATTGATCCATTTCTGAAGCAAATTACCAGGGATTAAAAGTGCGTCACTTACGAATAGCACACACATCAATAGTGACTCGCCAGAAGCTCCATGGGCTTGGTTGGAAGGTTCTTATGCATCCACCTTATAGTCCGGACCTGCCAACAAGTGATTACTACTAATTCCTTCCTATGGCGAATAATTCTGCTAATGAAAAATTCGACTCTGGAGAAATATGTGAAAATCATCAAATTGACAAATTTTTTGTCAATAGAGAGTTTTTTTTGTTAATAGAGACGACGGTTTCTATGATAGTGGCATTATGAAAGTATCTTCAAAATGGCAACAAGTTAGCGCCCAAATCGGTGCATACTTGATCTAAATCGCATCATTATAACTTTGTCAAATAAAACTATTCTTTTTACTAGATCTATTAATTTAAATTTATCAAGTGATAATTAATGTTGCAATTTCGTAGAACATTCGCTCCAATAAGCGAAACGAAGTTACGTAACAAAACGCGAAGAAGTTTACAAAGAAATACTAAGAATTCTTTACTTGCCGCGCTAACAAACCACATTTCGAAATCCATTATGCAAGCTCATTATTTTCCAAAGTCTAAAATATGCACATACGCCATAAAAATCGTCGCGGTGACATAACACAAGCGGCCAGCTTCGTATATATAGAAGTCATGTTGGCTTGGTTGGCTTAAAATGCATTTGGCTGTGGCTGTGCTGACTAACAAAGACTGTTGCAACAAAGCGGAAAACACAAGCCGCATAAGCGCCTAGGAGCACATTCCGAGCCACCAGCCAGTTGAGGTGCGAAAATTGGTGTCAAAGTGATGTTTGAGCGCCAACATTAGGGCAGTATAGCATATAGATATAACACGGCACAGGTGTTAATGAACGGCCGGGTATCCAGAAAAGGCAGTTAGTTGTCAAAACGATTTCATGACCGCTACAGAAGCTTTCAACGGGCTGGTGGCGTAATTCTAACAATAGACGGGCGTACATAAGTTAGTGCATTTATAGTTAAGTACAGGTGCGTCTATTACTTTTGTAAAGTAGATGGAAATCATAAGAAATACTACTAAGTTGCTTTAAATTTTTGTCATTTTCAGATGTCACGAAAACGAATTCTCCATTTGTGTGCGAGCTGCTGAGCTTACATATACATGCATGCATACATACACATAAGCAAATACATGTAGATATGGATGTTGGCCATAAACAATAGTACACCGCCAACAGCATATTACACAAAAGTACAAACAAAAACAAAATTGGAACTAAAAACATGAGAAAACAATAAAAATGCTAATAAAGCTTAATTTACACAGAAATCTTGTATATATTGGCAATTAAAAAACCAGACGGTGAAACTTTTGAAAAAACACACATTTCATGTCACGAAATACTACACATAAGATACGTATATAGCTGGCGAATTGGCGACGTCGCAGGCAGGGAGATCTGCCGCGATTGAATTGAATTTCATTTATAAATTAGTTAAGATTTTAGCTTTTAGAAGTTGCCTCAGTATTTACAAACATTTTACTTCTGTAACTGTGTGCTTATGTTTCTTGTATGTGTGGACTACGCACTGGTTGGTCCACATTTTTTATACCCGACGACGTGACCCTGAAGTTACGCCTTCAAACCGGTAGTTGAATTAGTTTAACAACGCTCAAAAATATGAACGAAAAACCGGCTGGGCACTTGCCAGTTAAAGATATCTAATTTCTCATCACAAAAGAGGAGCTTTTTAAAGCTTATTAAATTATATAAACAAAACGAAAATTATTAAAAGAAAATATTATTAGAAATAGAATAATAAAAAATAAAAAAATAAAAAGGCAAATTTATTGGTAATAATCGTGTTAGAGTGCAGAAAAACAGTGGAATTCTATGTATAATGAGAAATGTTTGCAAATTAAAATAGGTAATATAATACTTGTTTGAAATAAAGTTGGTAACAAAATATTCTTTCAGACTTGTTCACTTATTATTACGCGTTTATTCTATATCGCCATTCTATTTACATCTACCAAAAATCAAGTTTGCGAAAAGCGCTGAAAATTTGTCTAGAGATTGAAGATTTCGTAAAACAACTTCCTCAATTTCAAACGTCAAGTAAAATTTAGTTGTCTTTAACAAGCCAAATACATTCGTATTCTCTTAAACTTGTAATAACTTTGATAACATTTTAGCCTCAGAAATCGTTTCTAAGATGATTGCTAACTGCGAAAGCTTCATGAAACTACTTATCTTAGAACAAGGTCTTAAAGCTAAGTTGTTTTGAGCAATTAGCAGCAGCAGTTGTTTGATTAAGAAGCTGTTACAATTTATTTATGAATACCGTTTTAAAATTAAAGTCATTAAGCTTTTAACCACAAGCATTTATGCAAATATACGTATGTTGTTATTTGTTGTAAATAAGAAAAATTATAAGCATTTAATTTCCTTCAAAAAATTCACATTAATTACATTAAAGGCGGCTTCCTCCGAAGAAAACCATATATCACAATACGCATTTTAAGTAATTAGGCGCTCGATTATATACTTGCAGCTGCAGCTAAGCAGTAAAACCGAAAATAACAAAAAGTAAAACACGTCTGCAAGCGGACAGGCAGAAAGCTACCTCAGGTCTTCAGTACCAGCCTGCTGCCAAGTCAGTAAAAATATTCTAATTAAATGGTTAGTATGGATAATTATGCTAACATGTGTCTAATTGGTACAACCGGGCAAACCGCTCTAAGCTTGCGCCAGACCTCTTCTCCTAGCGCCTGCTCTCAAGCCCTTCTCTGCTGAGCGGTGGTGTTTTTTTGATTAATTATACAGCCATAATTGCCACATACTCGAAACTGTTAATTTGTTATAATTGAATGAGATGAGGTCGAGTGGAGATGCTGCGGAGATGAGAAAGTTAGAGTACTGAGTGCTATTCAGTAATTGTGGAAATCGGCGCTATAACCTAAAAGGCGATATTCCTTATGCTACCACATGTTGCCTGCAACACGCAATTTTGAAGAAGTAATATAAATAAGAAACGAAATAAGGAAATGAAAAGATGTATGCAACAATTCGAAGGAATGTCTTTTTCAATTTAATCTGATAATGAACAAGTAAGGAAGAGCTTGAGCTGAGGAAGAGCCGATTTGCAAGGCCCAAAGTTGGTGAAATATTTTCACCTGTGGGCAAAACTCTATATTAATATAATAAAACTATTTTATATCATACAACTAAGGTATGCTTGAGAACATGATCCATGCAATTTGAAGAAGATAACTCACGCACTGACCTACAAATTCGGTACAAAGTCTGTTAGAATAACGAAAATCTCTATATGTAGTAAATTGGAGCTGAGATAATTCGTTAATTTATTTCACATATTTTCAGCATTAAAGTATAGTATATTCAATATTATAAGTTCACATAATTCTGCTAAGATGTCTTACATGTTGACCGACATCTAGGATGTAAAGTGACCCGGAGGTTTGAAAACCCTTATATAAGTATTAACCCGATTTTATCTGTTTTTGGCACCAGAGTACAATATTATCAGGAAAATATGCCTTATAAATTGCATTACGATATCTCACATATTGATCCATAAAAAGAACTTAAAAAGTTGAAGTCCAATTTTGACCACTTTTAGCGGAGAGCTATATTTGCTCTAAGTTTTATTCCTTGACTGATGCTTGATTTATATAAAATATTGCGAAGCGAAAGAATCAGATAGAATTAAAATTGTGGTATATGTGAAATAGCCTTTGTTGTATCCGACTAGGCCCATTTTCAAAAAGTAAGATAAAAATGTTATTCAGCAAATTTGATTAAAATTGGTGAATTACGGAAATTGTGAAGTGGTAATGTCACATCCATTGTCCAATTTTTACACTGACCCCTATGCAGCAGCACATTTGTGCCATTTTTATTTCATAATTTAATGCTTCTAACTTATTTCAACAGTGAGTTATTACAAATTTCGTAGTTTTGAGTTATGCCTTATTATTCGATTTCACCCATTTTTACACTGTGTGAGGAGGAGCCAGACACATGTCCTCAGCAAGTTTAAAGTGATATATGTAGCTTTATTGGTTTGTGAGATATGTACATTAAACCTACATATCTAGCGGGCGGGACCACACCCACTTTTTACAAAATTTTAAACCACAGATGCCCCTCCATGCTGTGATTTCCTTTACCAAATTGCGGTTTTATATTTTAATTTGTAGTTTAGTTATAGTACTTTATAAGTTCTAGTTTAGCGGGTCCACCGAGTCCGTACATCCACCTCTACGTTCGTTCATGCAAGTCTTTAGTAAAAATTAAGATACCTTGGTGAAACTTAGTACATGTGTTTCTTGGAGTTATGAGAAGGTTGATATTGCGGAAGATCGAAAAGGAAAAACGGATCACCGTCACGCTATTTATAACTCTATATCTATCTCAATTAGTTTTAGGTGTTACAAACGACCGTTGCGACCACACAATAAATTCTAAGTAAACAAACCCGTTTGTTTTTCGGAAGTCAATAAAATGTTGTAATTTCAAAAAAAACCCAATCGCCAAGGAATGATAAGAAAAATTTAAGAAAAACTTAAATATGCTTCCACAGTCCGCCTGACTACCGACTAGTCGTAAAATAATTTTTTACGGCGCGTAAAACTACAAATTGTTGTTGCGATTGGCGCAGCCGTTCAGCACAGTCATATAGCGACTGACATATTTAGCCAAATGTGTACGTAAGGATATCGCCGCTTGCTGTCGAAATGATTTGACAACAAATTTGATTTTTATTCACCATTAATTCGACTGTGAAACACTATACGATCACAATGAATATCACACTCACACATGCGCTCTGAATGTACACTTGACATTCATAAAGTTTGGAAACTTAGGTCCAACGCCATTCCTCCTCCGCTATTAAATCCATGTGTGCGCCCGCCACCACCTCTTTTCCCGCCCATCTCCAATGCATTCGCCATCGAATGTCATAACTGATTCCTCGTAATTTGTTCTTCAGCTTATTGGCGGTCAATTTCGCAGCTAATGAATGTCTGCTTTTTTGGCCATAAAGTGCCATTGTAAGCGGGTCCTTTGCACATAAAGATTAAGCAAAACAGAATTTTAAGTTCACTGCTTCGTGGTATCCATTGGCCAATCCACCGTCGTGTGTCAATAACCACGCGGCGTAGAGGCGATTAAATGACATTAAAGAGGAATAACAGAGGGCTCTTTTTTGCACTGCGCGTAGACTTAATCGTGGAGTGCATTTTAAAATAAAATATTCTTCAGCATGTTCTTAAATCACTAGCGTTAATTGACACCGACTCGTATTCTTAGCTCTCTTCTCCATTGACGATCGTAGACGGCGGTTTGGAATTCTCGAGATTTCTTTGTTCGTGATAAAGTCAGTGCAATTAATAAAGAAATTTTAACCACACTTCCACAATTATTCAAAAATATTTATACGCTTGTATGCTGCTATAAAAGCTACTTTTAATTATATCTGTGGATTCATGAATTTCAAGAGTGTGGTAAATTGAGGTTTATTTTAAGTTTGAATAAATACTTAAGTTAAATTATGTTCGGAAAATTATTTTGATTGCTTTTAAAATGCAAATAAATGGAATCTCAAAAACATTTGGAAATTAATAAACATTAAACTTTCGAGTCAGCAAATGAGGTTTTCGAAGTTATTGCCATGCAATTTAAGCATTGTACTCGTACATCTAATTCCGCGGGCTTGTATTAGGTGAGAATTGAAGGTATATCATGGAAATGAATGAAATGTTATGCAAAAGCTTGCAAAATAATCTCTGATTTTTAAATTTTAGCTTTAATTGTTTGAAGAATCAATCGGTACTAACAATTTGCATCTTAGAAAATATGCATTTAGCATATGCACATAGCAATAGACTTTATTATTCTCTTGTAAAATTTAATATCCATGATTTAGTAATTGTTTTGGATTGTTTTTGGAGCTGCGTTTTAAAGAAAAGAAATAATAAAAAAAGAAAAAAAAGCTACTTATGAGTGATAATATTCATAGCACAGATTACCCTCTATTCATTTCATACTTTGTTTTTAATATTTTCTTGTTTATTTTGGTTACTCGCGAACTTAGAGTCTCATGATTCACTTGAAGAAGAGCATTCGCTGAAAGCAGTTTTTTTAGAAAGCACTACGAGCGTATTAAAATCCACTTCAGTAATTAAAAGAGAAATCGGAATCACAAGAGTTGTGTATGATTGCGGGAAATTAAAAATATTGAAATCGGCAATAAAATAATTTTTACTGGGAACTAAACTAATAGGGAATAAAATAGAAAATATGTAAATGAAAAATATTTAAACCAAAAAATTAAAAAATTTTAATAAATGTAAAACTAATGACAAAATCGCTATTTCACTGACATGATTACCTTATCTTACATTAAATATAAACCTAGAGCAATTTGAGTAAAAGAGATTGAGATGTTAAAAATTATCCAATAACGAAATGAAGATCTGACAGAGGAATCTACCAATGAAAGCTCCACAATTACAAAAGTGACACATTTATTGAGCCAACGACGAAAGAGTGTATTTTAATTTGTAACATCAACAGGCGACCTAAATAAAAGCCATGCCATCTTCCTGAGAGCAGAGGAAATGTATAAAAGTATCATATTATCCGCTGCCATAATTGTGATTGAAAAAGAGCAAACAAAAATATAAGAAATAATGATGATAACAGCAAAAGTGACACATATAAACCGAAACAAAAACAATAGCCAAACTCAAGTCGAAGAGAGAGAGTCAAGAAAAACCAACTAACCCAATTGCAGGCGAGTGAATGAATTGATTGGAGATGTATGTGAGTTTGTGTGAAGAGCAGTCAAAAAGGTGGCAGTGGAGCATTATTTAGGAATTTATATTTGAGGTGAGAAGTACATCCGACCGTGTGACAGTGGCATAGTAAAAGTAACATAAACAAAAAGAAATACGAAATCTTGAATAAATTAACAACTTTATTTTTTAGTTTTAATTTATTTTTACATTTATTATATGTTTTGTTGCTGCGCTTGATCCACGCCAATGTTTGCTATGCGCGGCGCAACCACACAGATACCATTTGCGTGCCAAATGAGGCAAGTCTTCTGGTAGTCGTTGCCCAGTCGCTACTGTGGTGGATTAGAAGCACCTAAAGCAGCAGCTGTGCAGACGAACGTGCGCCACCTTGCACGTGAAGCCACCACTTCCATCCATAAATTTAGAAAACAACAACAATATGACTGAAACAAACGGACGACGAGCTAGCAAACACTGACTTACTCTGCTTTTGGTGAACACTTCGGCCATTTCCTTATCTCACACATCTCTGGCAATACCCAAATAACCATCTATCACTGCGGCAGCTGCCAATTGCCCAAGTACTAGCGTGATGCACACAATAGCCAATAAAACCATAAAAAAAAGTTAAGAAAATACAAGGAAATATGGAAACACAATTTCGAAACCAGCAACAACAACATAAACCGAATTGCTGAGCAAATTCTTGTTAACTTTTTTATTGCTGCAATAGTTAACTGCAATTTTCGGATTGCATAAATGACGCTCAAACATGCGAACTCCAGATTGACCAAACTTCGCTTTGCTACCTGCACTCACTGCGACTCGATGATTGCGCGAGCAAATGTGCAATTAAACGGTCATTGTTGAGAGTACATCTGCTTATGATGTTGTTGTTGGTATCGCAGAATGGTTAGGTGACGATTGAACAGAAATGTTGAAATGGCAAAGCGAGGAGCCGAGTAATGACGACATTTAATCAAGTCAAGATTGAAACCTCACGACAACAACAAATAATAATTATGCAAATAAAAATTAATTTTTATTTATTTTTGACAATTATAAAGCATTTTAGAAAATTTTCGCGGCCAAATAGTTCAGAAAACCCAGAAGGCCTCACTAGAAATACAATCGATTGTAATTGATGCTCATTGCAAAAAACCGCATTTCAAATACCTAGCGGCGGATGTTATTTTTATTTTTACTTTATTGGGTGAAAATTTGCTGGAAATTTTCTTGATGTCTTAACTTGTCTACCATAAACACATGCGGTAAACAATTTTTGCTCTCTATGGACATACAAGCAAGCACACGCCTGAAAAATTAGTGGTAATGGTATTAGGTAAGCAGCAAGCAACTTGTCACCGCAAAAACTTTATAAATTATAAAACCAAAATATATTTTTAATGCGACCGGTAATGAGATAGCATTGACAATTTGAAAGGCAATTGATCAGCATTTTAAAAATAACCACAATGACGAAAAAAAATTGCTGACTGCTGAGAATTTCGGAATTAGTAAGAAAAAATAAAATAAAAATACAAAATGAACAAAAAACCATAAAGCGACATACAATTTAAATGAATGATCTAATGTGAGCTTAAACAGGTTTACTACTATTCATATATTTATATTTCTGACTGGAATTTCTAGTACTCTCAGACAATAATGGTTAACGACGTTTGGTGTTTTAGACGTAAGAACAGCGGTTCGATTGGGCTTTTGGGGATTGGGCGACAAAGGGCTTTGAAAATTTATTCAGAGAAATACAAAAAATATCAGTAAGCCTGGTCTATTATATTAAATTAAAATATTATTCTTATATTACCCAACTAGTGTAATCCTTGAAGTATTGTTTAGAAGAACGCAACAGATTATGGATATTTCAATATTAAAAACAAAGTGTAAATAAGTGATTTTTACTAGGATAGCATATATTATTTTATCTATTATCTACCTATTGGGGCATCACTATCCTCTAACTAGAGATTACAGAAGGTTAAGCTTGTTATCTAAACATTCTCTAGTCGACACTTAACTTTTGTATTAGCTAGTATAATGATGATTATGTAAAATATTCGAATGAAGATGACTAAAGAATTTGCACTCTTGTCAGGTCTATGCGATAACTTGTGTTTTTTCCTAGCTAAACGCTTCAGATCCAAAGGTATTGTTTAAGGTATATTACAAAACAAGGTCTGAAATAAATTGGTTAGAGTAATCCATACTGCCTCCTCTAGTGACTTAAGTCGACTGAAGCTACTATAATGTAGTGCGAAATATAAAGTTATTAAAGAACTTAGAAGTTAGAAAAGAACTACAATTTACTTTACTTTAATTACTGTATTGCTTACTGTATTATGAGAAAATTCGAACCCTCTGGAAACAGATTACGAAATTAGGTTCACATCAACAAATTAGATAATTTATTGGAAAGTTTTAAGGAAGTGTAAGCTTTTTCCAAGATTCTAATGCCTGTGTGAATATTTTCTAAAATAAGATAAAAATTGCTTGAATTTTGCCAAAAACATTTAAAAGTTCGTAGAAAATATTGAATTGGTAAACATTAATCCTAGCTTTTACTTTTAAAAATTCAAATGTTGCACGTTTAGAAAACGAAAATATACCACATGTATAGCCTACTATGCCATGGAAAATAATTATTTGTTTCAAGCTCGACGGTCAGGTAGTCACATGAAACATGTGTTAATTGAATCTTAAAAAGGCACTTTTACGATTACATATTCACTTGGATTTCCATTCGCATTCGACAGAATTCTATGTCATAAAATTGAGAAGGAGACCATATGTGAAAATATTCACCATTTGTTAACAGAAGCGGCGTGAATAAAAACCGAATAAAGACGAAATTTTAAAGTAGGCAAACGGCACAAAATAATATCGTTGGGAAATACATTTACAATATTTATTAAGTAAAGATTTCTAAATCGATTTGATGGCTCATTGAATATGCACACAAGCGTCATCGAATTAACCCACTTCAATTTGGTTATTTATGATTATTGAGAGAGCGAGAGGAAAGGAAGAGCAATTGATTGTGGATACATGAATCTATAATTTTATATGTGTGCAGTGGGGTAGCGAAACAGGGTTGGTGGTTGCTGCCTATGTATCAATGAGCTTCCATTTATTGTTAAACTGCAAATTGTCTACATGTGTTTTAATGACACACACTATTTTGATAATTTCGAATTTCAAATTTCAAAGTTTCCAAATATTCAAATGTATTCCAGATCATTGGTTATGTTTAAGGTGATGAGGTAGTAATGGTGGCCGTGTATCCACAAGTAAAGAAATCTACAAGAGTATTGGAGCCATCGGCCGCTCGTGGGAGGGCTCCTCATTTGTTGAATAACAGACTCAGGTTAACAGATAGAAGAGGTGAGAACACCTTAAGATTTTGTATGGAGGGTACACCAGACTTACCTCAGTGCAGTTGAAATTATATTCGCATTCTCAGTTTTAAATACTTAACGTGAGCTCGTCATTGAGATTCCACTAATAAAATATCATAATAAATCTGTCAATAGGATGGTTTTTCTGGGATTATAAGAACATATTGCAACCAACGTGTCACTAGGGCAAACTTTACAAATGGAGTCAAATTTTAAATTAGATTTTATTGAAAACAACTAAACTTTCCTGTTTCATCCTCTGAGGAGCGAATTTCCGTTTCGTCTTCTGGCCGGTACTTCAGAGTACCTTTTCGACTGGAAAATTTTTATCTTGAAATCAATTAGACAGTGGATCAATTGTGGATAAATTAGAGGGCCGAGTCGACCCTTATATTTATGCTTCCATCTGATATTTATAATTTCACAACATGCTCCAACAGAGTATAGTAGTTTTGTTCACCTAACTGTTGTTTGTAATATCTAAAATTAATCGAGATAGATATAGAGTTATATTTAAGGTATATATAAATGATCAGGATGGTGAGTGAAGTTGAATTTCGGGTGACTATCGGTCCGTCCGTGCAAGTTATCCCTTGAGTAGAAATTGAGATATCTTGACGAAATTTGGTGCACATGTTTCTTGACACTCTGAGGAGGTTGGTATTGCAGATCGGACTACTGTTATGCCGACCAAATCGGAAACTTATAAAGTGATATAACTAAGCTCTAAATTAAGATATAAAACTGGAATTTGGTACAGGGAATCACAGTAAGGGGGGCATCCGTTGTTAAATTTTTTAAAAAAGTCGGTGTGGCCCTGCCACTACTAGGTTTGATGTACATTTATCCCAAACCACTAAACCTACTAAATATTATAACTATATTATAACTACGCCCATTTCCCATACGAAGGTTGTGTTGAAAAAATTAGTTAACTTGTTGAAGAAACACGTTAGAAACATTGTATCTAACGTTAAGGATGTAATGGAAGGGATGAATATTAATCCTTCTAAAAATTGGGCTACGGTTATGGAAATATCCCTTTTCGGCGAAATGCCAAATCTCCGGAACGATTTTCTCACCAATTTCAATAAAACTAGGCACATAGCACTGCTTTGATTTCCTTATAGCACAGTATGAAAATGGGCGAAATCGGAACCCGACCATGCCTACTTCCCATATAAAATAATTTTGAATTCAATCCAATTCTTTCACTTTATAGTATATAACTCAAGCAGCAATTAATATAGCGGAATAAAGCCTTGTACACACACTGCCTTCAATTTGTCGTTTCTTGTTCAAAAATGGTTGAAATGGGCAAATAGCTTTTCAAGCCGCTCCAATACCGAAAATACTTTTTACCGCATTTTATCGACTTTTTTTTATAGCTCAATCTGTGGATATAATAATAAAATTTTGTGAGCATTTTTTCTGGTAATAATGCATTATTATATCAAAAATATGTAAGAGAACAAAAAAGGAATCAAGTAGAATATGTAAATTGTAATTTGAATTCAATCGAACACCTGGCTCCAAAAAGTTCTACCCGACAGAAAAATAGCTGACATCAGCTCGCCGCACTTTGGGCAAAAGGCAAACGTCAATGCCGAATTTGCATTTCAATGAAAATCACTTCGATCAGTCATGCACATTCTGCGCGATGAATTCGAAACGTTCAAAATAAGCGATGAAATATAGTAAAATAAAAAATAATGGTTTCGAAAGGCGATCAACTAAAAAAGAAACAGAAACGTGTGGAAGGAACGCCCATCACAACACGTTGGCACAAATGTTCGCTGCCCCGGCTGATTTCACACCTCGAACACACGACCAAATCACAGCAGAACTATTTGGGGCAGTCCACGTCGCGGACAAGCAAATTGCAAATTCAACGTCACGATAATCAACGAGCTTCATTACTGCGATCCACTACATCAACAACAACATTACAAAGATCGATGTAAAATGATCGACAACAACCTCAAACTGTCAATCAGAATCGTATATATTGGCCGGCAATGCATGATATTAAGATTGACCGCTGATGATGCGATCGCACTGCTTACCAAATTAGCATTCTCAGCCAACTCGCCGCAATTGTAACAGAAAGAACGCGTTAGAATTGTCAGCTTTATGATAAAGGAATGCTGACTGCCAACCGAATGAAGGAGTAAGACTGTGAGCGAAGGAAGGAAATACGCAGAGTCTGATTTCGCTATATCATTAGGTTGAAGCGAACGTGTGTTACACTAAAATCCTCTAAAATTACGTGAATGGAAGAGCAAAATATATGACTAACTTATATTTGAAATTGATGCTATTACGTACGACCGAAACTCGTTGAGTGGAGCTGAGTCGAGCTAAGCTGCGCTGAAACTATAGACTGCCGCATAGAATTGCAACATTGTTAAGTGGCATGCTATGATCGACCAAAAGTAATTTTGCTCGTTCACGTTACTAGTGGCAAAACCGATTTGGTGTTGGCCGAGTGATGCGATCGCGCCACAAATTCCACATCTGTTAGTGGTGGTAAAAACACGTAAATAAATGCTGGCTCAGCAAGAAAAACAAAACCTACAACAACGCGAACCCATAAACTCAACGGCAGGACGGTTGTTGAAATTCAATTAACCCAGTTTGGACTGCGCACTGATGTGTCCGAACGCGCGTTATGAGCGCCAGCATAAACAACGACAGCCGCAAATAAAAAATAACAGAAGTTAGACGCACAAGTTTTTGTTTGTTGTTTACGATAGCGCCTGCTTGATACTACCTAAAATTAGTCAACTCAACACCGAAAAGGTGACCAGCAATACAACGCGCTTTTCACCGCCTCATTTAGCTGCCGTTTGGTTAATAATTTACGACTCACCAGGCGCCTGCAATGCTCCGGTGGAAATGCTGGAAATTTAGCTAAAGCGCTGATAGAAAAGTTTTCTATTGTTGCGATATGTCCTCATCTATATCGTCGTTGATTCGTTCAAGTACTCGCAGAATTTTATGCTGTTACAGCTTATTCAAAAAAGCCTACGTTGTAACGGAATCAGCGGAGGCGTCGGCTACTGGGCTTTTTGTATAGACATCTAAACATTCAATCTCTTTTTAAGCGTTATCGGTTTTTACGTGTCATGTGAGAGTTTAACAACACTTAAAACCTACATCAATAATTTTGCTGGGCCGCTGGCGGTTCCATCAAAACACGTTGTACCTCCGCTGAAAGCCCGATGTTTTCTATTTAGTGCTCTGGCTTTATACATGTGATTCTTATAAACTTCAAGCAGTAAGTACGCTAAATGGTGTTGATCTTCGCTTAACATTTTACTTTGGTGTTCAATTGCTCGAATTGGGAAACAGCAATTAGCTTAGTTACAAATCCTAATTGCAGTTTCGTAATGTGTAAAAGCTGGAACCTATTTCTATTTTCTAATGTTTTCCATTTTTAAAGAACTAAATTGTTTGTGGAGAATTAAATAGCATACAAGAGGGTCATCGTCAGTCTTTAATTACAATTATATATAATTTATGTTTTTATTGCACTTCTCTGAAACTTTATTTAAATTTATTTGACATTGATAATAAACGTGCTAACCAAATTAATTTTTAAAAGTTATTTGGAAAAATTAGTAGTTCAAATGTGTCCGAATATCATTTAAAACTCGAGCCGGTCGAAAACCTGACTTACCTTTCTTTATCGCTATTTTTATCAATCGCTCGGTCTTCCCCTATAACATTGCTGCTTCACTTGATATTTTCAATACTATTGAGAGAAACAGTCGATACTAGTACATCAAGTTAAATAAGGAGAAATCACAAGTACTTTTTCCGAAATAAGGTGAGTTATCTCAGAACTATTACGTATAAAATATTTCAGTTGGCTTACCTTTGCGTTGTATATCTTACCGTCCCAGCTATTATGTAACACCTGTAAAAAAAATTAGAAAATATTTAAGTGACCTATAAATAATAAATGAAGTTTGAAAGCATTCATTATTTTTAATATATATTAAATCAATATGATTGTATTAGAAAATAATTTTAAGAATTTACAAACTTGAAAATATTTATATTTATTCCAATATAAATCTATAAGTTACAAAAACCGAAGGAAAAGCTAAGTTCGCACGTTTTATACTGAATATGCAAGCAACAAATTCTGGAAGATTTTGAGCTGTTGGCAAAACTTTATATTTAAAAATTTTGAGTAAGAATTCAACATTCATTATTGGTCGAAAATGTAAATGGATTACAATCATATTTGACATGTTCTTAACTTAGACCGTAGTAGGTCATACATTTACTTGGACTTATTACTAATTTTTTATTCATATCCGAGACATTTATATTAGAATCAATATAATTTACGCAAATCACTATATTCATCACATTAGTGCCAAAAAAAAAAAAAACAACATAATCTTAACCAAAATATTCTCTCTTCTATTAGTGTTGTCAAGACTTCTCTTATTGAGATATATATGGTACAAACTCAATCAAAATGGCGTAATTAAATATATGGGTATAGGAGGAAAAACGTCAACCAGAGAAATGGAAATAACTACATAATATTAGGGATACGGGGCTTAAACTACGGTCTAAACCGATTGTATTCATATTTAGCGCAAAACCTCTTTATGCTTCAGAAAACAAATCAATTTAATTTCGTTACAATAGCGCACATATTGACCAACATAAACGATTTAAAGTCAGATGGAAAGTTGGAAATAATTATATCTGGAATATTTGGGCTAGGGTAAGGTCTGGGCTGATTGCATGAATATTGGCATTACTCAATTACACCAGAGAACCGGTTTCGACGCAATTTTATAAAGAAAACTCACACTGAAATGTATTCGGAATAAAATCTGATAGAATAACGAAAATCATTACATGTAGTACATGCGGGCTGGGGTGATTCATATATAGATTTCACCAATTTTCGGCATTCAGCATCATTCCGATCACATCGGCATCATTTAATTTCTAATATATACGGTTAATAAGGATATAAATGGTTTATACCCATATTGACAATCTTATATTAGGTATATGTGTGACATTTTCGACATAAGGGTATTTTATTACAAGGAAAAGATTCTCTTTCAATTGCAATAATATATTTTACAGACTGACCGATATTTTCAGTAAAAATTATCTGAGAGTCTTTAAATTTGTACTCCGACTTCGCCCATTTTCATATTGTAACATGATGATCTAAATGCAGACTATGCTCCTAATTGAATTGAAATTAGTACAGTATTGGCTGAGCTATGATATTTCACCTAAAAGTGGGCGATGTCAAACCCCCCGTGCAATTTTTGGACTGATTCCTATGAAGCCCTTCGGTACCATCTTTACTTTAATATTTAAAGCTTCTGGCGTGCTTCTTTAGTGAGTTATTGTTTAGTAGTTTTAGTAGTTTTCAACATAACTGTTAAATGGCAGGTAGGTGCGGTTATTATAATAGGTATGAAGAGGCGGTATAGAAACATCTTGCTAGAACGTTAGGTTGATATGGTTTTAGTGGTTTGTGAACTATGTAATATGTCGCGCGGAATTCAATATGTATATACCCCTATATCTTTCTCGATTAGTTTTAGGTATTACAAACAACCGTTAAGTGAACAAAACTAATATACTCTGTTGCAATATGTGGCGGGAGTATAAAAGTATTGTATGTAAAGTGAAATATTAAAAATTTTATCACCTAAATAGCCTAAACAATTTGAACGAGATTTGAACGAAAAGATTCAACGCATACACAATCACAATGATTACGCTCAAATGTGTTAACAGAAAGTGTAGTAGGCACTTAAAACGTAAATAGAAGCAATAACAATAAAATAGCCACCAGAGGCAAATGGGACATCATCAACGACACCATGAGTTAACATTCACTTTCCCTGAGGTCACGGTAAAGCACCCTCATGCGAGAGAAACAAAATGTAGTAATGCGTTGAAAGTACGGCTAAGCGAAAAAGACTAGGGAGGAAGGGAGTGAAGCCAAAAAAGACGAAACAGTGCAATCACAATAATCACTACAAACATAGGAGTCAACAAATCATTAATGTCACACACGTTGTATTGATAATTGGATGGCGGTTTGCAGGAGATGGTGCGCAGGCGCAGGGCTATAGAACGACTGCTATGCTCTATTGATTCCTTTTACTTTTCATCGGCGGGGAAAATCTCACTGTCTCACTTGCTGCTGAGTATCGTACACGCAGAGCAGATAGAGCGCTAAAGAAGTTTGTGTGCGCTATTCCGAGTTTTCGGCTGTGTTCCGCGTTCGGCGCAATGTCATGCAAATTTCCATGTCTGCTCTTTACTCCCAAAAGAAACATTAACGGAAGAAAGTGATAACAGAAATTCAGAAAATCGCTGGTGCGTTGTCGTAATTGGTTTGTAGCCCTTTTACGTATACGAGGGGTGTTCAAAAAATAAAGGTAGGAATACTCTCCATTCGATATTATGCACTTATGCCAGCGCTTCTCAAATCGTCGAAACAATTCTCAAACTCGATTTTTGGGATAGCCTTTAGCTCTTTCACCGATGCTACTTGTAAAGCGACGGCCGTATAAGGTTCTCTTAATTTTTGGAAATAGAAAAAAGTCACACAGAGCCATGTCTGTCGAATATGGAGGCTGGGGCATCGTTACAGTATTGTTTTTGGCCTGTTTTTTTAAATTTACGAACAAGCAATGAAGTGTGATCAGAATTAGGCAAAAGTGGGCAAAAGCCATAACTTGTTTTTCCACAAATGCGGGCGTTTTTTCGGATTGCTTCAGGCAAGCGACGTTGAACTTATAGGTAGTCCTCGTTATTGACCGTTTAACTTTGAGGCAAGAATTCATGATGGAATATGCCATTAAAGTGGAAGAACGCAGTCGAAGAACTTTCCCGTTATTTTCTGAACACACCTCGCACGCCTGCCGCATGCCCCACACATCGGAGAATGACTTGCCAAAGCGGTTTCGACATGTGTGGCTTCGATAGATGTTCAGAGCATGGCAATTTGTTCCAAAGCTAACAAAAGGTTTGTTGCCCCACTCTTTTCTTTACTGTTCAACAATAGTTGCACGCATTGTATTTTATTGTTGTAGCTTTTGGCCATTAATGGCAATTTAAATATCTGCTTTTGCAAATCGTTATTGCGCAATTTGACAACACTAAAGTTGAAACTGAGCGGCAAGTCCGAGCAATGGCAGCACTTAAGTATTACCAACCCGTGGAACTAAGCCGTGACAACGTTTTCCTTTGGCAAAAACGCAAATTGCACATGTATGTTTGAAGCTCGAACAAATGTTGTTATTGTTGTTATTAGTGTTAGCACGCAGCGCGTTCGCTTCTCCAATACTTCCATTGCAATTGGCGATTATTTTCATGTAAAAGGCTGCCAGCTGGTGCGCTACGAGCTCACTGTCTAACTGTGGTCGCATGACAGGCCCGCGCGCCTGCGTTGGTACGAAAACAGATTTTGCCTGTCGGGGCTTAATTGTTCGAACACGACACTTTGTTTTCCTAATTTCACAGCAAATTTCAATTGTCAACCACGAGCGTGCGCATTTTCCACACATATACATATATACATTCATACATACATTTATGTTGTTGAAATTTCCAATTGCGGATGATAGTTATTTAAATAGTTGGAGCGCGAATCGGTTTTAAAATTGAAATAGAAATGGAAATTTTATGTACTTTTCCGCATTCATTGTGCCACAGAAACAAAAACAGCAACTGCAAAAACGCTGTGCGCACTAATGGCAAGCCATTGTGTAAGTGTGTGTCTATGTGTTAGCGAATTTCTTTATCGTCGGCCGTGATCAAGTGACGCAAAATCATGATTAAGTGTAGCAAGACATCTTTGATATTATTTGATTCGACGGAAAATGTTTCTTTGCGGTTGGAACGTCTTAAGCGAGCATAGGTCAATAGCAAATCAAACATAAATTTATTTCTTTAACTTTGAATAACTTTCGTAATAAAACAGTTGCTTACTATGGCTTAAATCAATTATCTTTTTATTACAAACAAATTATAAAAAATGGTAGTTAATTTATAGTCTTTTTCAAGCACTTTCAATGTTTCATTTTCATAATTATTTAATAACATACTTACAAAATATACTTACTCTTATAGTATACTACATATCTCTTATATATACTATAATATAGTATATTATATATAGTATAGTTACTCTATACATACAAAATTGGAAGAAATTTGGCAGTGTTCTATCGAAATACTTGACTAAAGCATATATACATTTTTGACTGTAGTTCATTGCTATTTATAAACCAGTTAATCCGTACCCGTAGCCAAAATTATATCTTTTTGAAATAAATATTTGCAGTCAACTCGCACATGCAATCTTCTTGCTATATTTCAAACATTCGGTTAGCTGGAGTGTGTTTCTCGTTAGTGCTATGCAGTTGTGGAACACTTTACCAAGTACATACAAATTAGAGAGAAAATGTTCTATCTGCTAGCCATAACTTAACTTTTTTTCTAAATTTAATTAATAAAAAATAATTTAATAATCACAGTAATTGAATATAAATTATTCTATAGTAAAATAATTGAAGGGTTTATTTGCATTTAACGATTATACTTTAATATATTATTATATATAAATGTATTCCAGTTTTGGAAGCTATGAGTTGAATTAATTTAATTTTTTTTAGTTTTAAAATCGATAAAGACCCTAAATTGCATGCAGAATATATACAAATTATTCGTCTTCGTTCGAATAAAAATTAAAACAAAAAACCAACTAAACCTAAAATTGTTGTAACATTGTCGGAAATACATTAATATTTTTAAATAAAAAAGGAAATGTTGGCTTAATTAAAGAAAGAAAACAACTTTTCCCAAATTAATAAACTGTTTGGTTGAGAGGGGCGGTCGAAAGAATGCCTTATCACAAAGGGAGCACCATCTAAATACCCCACAAAAGCTCGGTAGATGTGAAAAAATTTTTGAGTTTTTCCCACACGAGCTCCTCAGTTTATTTAAGATTGCAACATTATGAAACATGTAACATATTCCGTCTCAATTCAGAGTTCTTTGGGTATATTGACTGCCTCTTAGGTAGTTAGTCTTCGTGGGACCATAACGGATCATCTTAATTACCGCTTGTTAATTAATCGTGTTATTTCTGAAGTTTAAATTCAGTTAAAAAACGTAGTGCTAACTTGATCCTCAACTAGCTTCACTCTTTAAATTAAAGATTTTGGTGTTTCACTAGAATTAATTTGCAATCTAACCAAACTAACCTATAAACTCAGACAAGTCAAAGTTTAATGAAAACTTTTCGCAGGTAATCGAGCTAGATTGTTGTTTGTTTGCCCGCTCTTTACACGCTCGTTCAATGACCATTCATTCATGCTTCTGTTGCAGTTTTTGGTGTCAGGTGTGTAGACCTTTTGCAACATGCCACTGCCAAACAACTTAAAACATGCCCAGAAACACTGAAGGCCAAAGTCAGCAGAACAACAAGAGTTATCTAAAAAATAAACCAAAAAAAAAATTAATAAAGAAGAAAAGCAATAATAACAAAAATAAGAGACAGCATCCAGCGGCAACCGTGGAAAACAAATGAATTTGCCAAAAAAACAAAGCAAATCGTTATTGCAATAATTCACACCACCGACTGTTGCAATTACCTTTGTACTATTGTTGGCGCTGCTTTTTGATTGATGTAATAGAAAGAACGAAAATGTTAATGTTGCTAAATCAAACAGCGACGTGAAGAAATCTGCACTTCGAAGCAGCAGAATTTGGAGCATATATTGTTAGTAGAAAACATATTTTTGGCCGACTTCTTTTTCTGTTTTGGAGTCTTCCTCACTGGGCTTTTAGACTCCGTTTACCTTAGCGCCGTCTCTTGACCTCTCTTACCTCGCAGTGGCAAGTGGCAGTTGTAGCTCCGCACTCAACATGGGGGCGTGGAAGTTTGTTACACGGGCGGCAACTAATTCGTTGGCTGCTGTTCAGTTTGTCGCCGTCGGTGTTGGCGGATAACAAAGATGCAGAAAACTCTGTGGTGTTATTGCTATCGCTGTTGCTAGTTTTTTTTGCCATAATCATAGAAACCATATCAAGCGGCAGCGCTTCGAAGCACCGCGACGTCACAGCAGACACAGCAAATTGTTTATTTACCTTATTGTTTCTAGGTTTTAATGTTATTTATGCTTTCGCTTTTTATTTGTTATTCAACATTCACCGTTGTGGCAAGCGTTGCCTGTGCTGCCATAATTCATTCATGCCGCTTGCAACACGTCAATGCTCTACTTTTAAAGCAAATAATGTGATGAAAGCGCGAAATTGAATGGGCAGTGAGCAACGGATTTAATAACATGTAACTCAAGAACTATGGCCGTATTAAATTAATAACTTTAGAAGATATATAGTTGAATATTTATACCGAAAAATACTTTTAATTAGAGTTGAATGAAAAAAATCGTAACCATTTATTGCTGCTCCGAGCTGATTTTGTTACATAATAACTAAACTAAACTAAAAGAACTAAATAATTTTTTGTGAAATGCATAAGCTTTGTATGTTTCTGATCGAAATCTGATTGTTGGCATTTTGTACAATACCGAAGGTGAGTTAACGTACGAAAAAAAAACAACTGCTGACTGGTTGTTCTTTGATCTGCTTTTCACTAGGCGTAAAATAGTTACCAGTTGATTTCTCCGCAGGAATATTTTGACCTCCTATTTGCGATGTGCGATAGAGAATGCCTTGAGCTTTAGATCACCTTTGAATGACCTATGAATTCAGTGGAAACTTTTTCATATTAAAAATGCAACTTTGTATGGTTGAAACAGACAATTATTCCCACCAAGAATCCACCGTTATTAAAAAAAACAATTTCTACAGATGTTACACCTCGGCCAGAATCTATGGCCCAACTAGTGCTAGTTAGGTACTCAACGCATACTTTTTTCTGGCACAATTTAGAAGAGTTGGAGGTTTTAGAGTATAACTTTAATAAATGTATAAAATTTCATACACTTATAGAGTGTATGAAATATACTCTAGAGTGAACACTACTATGCTCACGTAAACATACCGTGCACCTGATATTTACAACCATGCGGATTTCAAATAAAAAAATAGAATTTCTCTCTTTAAGCGCTAGAATTTTAGGTTTAATGCCTGGTTCTCTCTACATAACCATGCAGTTATTTTAGACTTAAAAGTTCTATAGTTTTTGGAATTTGAAGGCTATATTATTATCCTCAATTTCATTTCCGTATGGGGAATGGTCTACCGTTATTGCGAAAACACAAATAAAAATCACTCTGAAAGTGGCACAGTGCTAGTGAAAATGTTTCCAGGTATTTTCCTTAATATTGAAAAGTTTATACAGCTATATTATTTTTATAGAGCTTTTCCAAAACCGACTTTAACAAAAGCATGGGCAACCAGATTTTATGAAAAAAAAAATTTTTTTCTTTAATACGTACATTATGCATATAATGCCAGAAATGAAGTTGCATGTTATATAAAGAGCTCTGTTATTTGATGTATTTAGCTACCACCGAGGTTGAAGATTCATGTGGCAAGATTTAATAGAAATAGCGCAAAACCTCATATGAAAGAGCAAAGTAGAAACTTACAACTTAGTTATATTGCACTAATATAGACTATATATAATATTGTATATAAAGATGTAAAACTCCTATGCGATCAAATCGCAGTATTATTCGATTTTATGGCAATGCAACAAAAAGAAATGAGAAAGTATCTTTTTTAAAGAAGTATCTTTCTCATTGAAAGAAATCAGAAAGCGCAAAAACAGTGAAGCAAAAACAGAAATAAAGAGAAAGACGCGAGCAAATCCAAAGTCGAAAATCGTATCAATTGATTTTAATTATTGGGATCATATGACACTCACAGTGCAATGAGTGCGTAAACCGCGGCGCAGCCTAAGTGAGCCAGGAGAGAGAAGCATTAAACAAAAACCAAACAGAAAGTTGAACAAAAGCTACGAAGTAAACATAAAGCGTAACGCATAGTTATTTTCCCATATAAAACCAACTAACAAACTTAAAACATGGCGACAACAACAAAAATCGTACTAAACTGAAACTGGACGCAAAACTACCGTTTGATCGATTGCTCTGATTAAAAACGCAACATATTTCAGTGATCTGCCTTGACATCACAGACGACGACCGCGTCTGCGACGTTACCGCTGATACTCCACATGTAGTAGACAAATGTCTACTTACAAAGCATCTAATGCAGTTAAGTTTATATTACAATAAGGTATGCGTGCGATGTCTGTGGGCATCAGCCAGCTGTGCACATGTTTTCTGAAGTGAAATTAACGTCTGCGACCACATTCTGCACGCGAAAAGCATTAACAATAACACATATATACCAATCTCAATTGGTGGCCAACTAGCGCTTCCAAGCACACTTCAAGGCACTCCATAAACTGCTTGTAGAGCAGCCACCGTACACCATTGGTGACAAGCATAAATAACCCTTTTGGCAGAAAAGCGAATTCTTACACAAAAATAGATTTCCTATCGTTTTAAGCCGCACTAAATAATCGGAGATTTGTTTCACACCATTTAGATGTTACCTTCACATTATTGTTAACCATGAGTTATTGTCGTTTTGTAATTTTTATACCTTAACCATATTTTCAGCTGCACCTTATATTAACCAATATATCAAAAATTTTTTACAATATTTTTTCTACTATTGAAAATTGTTCTCCTGATTTGGTTTGTTTAAGCGATGTTGAACGAATCCGTCATAGCACTTTAACTGTTCGTTCTTGTGGGTGCCAAACCGAAGCCAAGTTCTCCTCAACTCGCTCTTTCGAAAGCAGAACAGATCTTTTGATCATAATGTTTTGTGTATTTACTGAGCTGGAGGGTCCGCAGTTATGTTCTATTTGACTAACTGCTGAATTTATTTTACTGAAATTTTAAAAAATGCGCAATTATTTAGACCAGGATTGCTCAGTAATGCCCAAAAAGCTAACAATACTATCGCTGTTGCTGCACTTGTCTTCGTTACAAACACTTCAATCGAGACAAACACTTTTAAAATCAGCACAAACCGCTTTAATTTGTTGACTTTTGATTTTTGATTTGATTATTAGAAGAAATATAACTGAGATTATGATGTTCTTCGTATTTTCAAGTACGGTGTTGTTGTATTGTTGTTATCAAGGGGCGCCGGGAATTAGATTTGATAAACACATCTCATTTACACGGAGAATCTATACAGTTCTTACACTATTTACTGCAACGATAGTTTAAGAAAACGTGGAAAAACAAGAACAAAGAGGTGGAAAAAGTACTTCCAAATGGTAGCTATGTTACTTAGTACGTCACCCCAAATTTTGCAAGAATAAGAATTTTGACATGTTGGTGAAAAGACAACTTGGTAAATTTATTTTCATATCGTTAGGTGCTTAATTGCTTATAAAGCAAACTATATGATTTGTGAAAGCTATGACTCATACGCTCACTATGACCTCCAAATTTTTTTAAAACGGATACTACCGGCACGTAAGCCGAAAACAGGAAACAAAACAACTATCAGATTCAATAAGGTAAAATCATCGCAATTCCCTAATGAATTCTAGTGGCGGCAAAACAATAATGACTAATTCTCATTTACTACAGTCGAAAGTTCCGATACAAAGGGGCTTTTTATATTTATGAATTATTGAAATATCAGGTAATTGTCAGGTAAAACTGTCGGAGTTTAACGGATTTCACAAATGTTAAGCATGGCTTTGTCATTATAAATTTAAGCAGAGATAATAAAATAATTGAAGAATATATTTACCCTCCTTAATTTTACAAAAGTTGAACAAAACTTATCCTAAACACGACAGTAACAATTTCTACATAGTCTTCTTAGAATTACATAATACAAATTGTAGTGATTGTGTGAATGAAGATAAATAACGATATTCGAAAGCACAGTAGAATTAATAACCTCCTGCCATTGTATACCCAGCGATTACATGGTATGCAAATGTGGTTACTTTGCTACGTACATTGACCATTATCTGCTGCATATTTTGTTGTAACACACGCTATTGCTGCCGTTGCTGTCAATGTTGTTGCTTTTGTAAATAGTTTACTCGCTGCGTTCGAGTTTGTTTTACAATTAATGAAATTCGATCTTTTTATTAAGCATTTATCTGAACGCATTCGAAGTGTGTATTGACATGCGCACAGTGAGGCACATCGCGATCGTAGCCGTTCATAGTGACTGAATGGTAAAAGTACAAACATATACAGAAACATACACACAACCACACTCTCAGTTGAGTTTGCTGCGTATGTGCCGCAACAGTGACTTTTGCTGCAGACATGGCAAATAAAGGAGAAAAATGCGGTGTGGAACGCGTCGCAAGAAAATGTGAAAAAAGTTGCTTTCATTTTATCCACTTACCATTTTCTTAGGCTTTTCTCTTACACAAGTCACATGTGGTCGTTTGAGTGTTAATGTTGTTATTGGTGTTACTCTCGTTGTACGTGGTGTTGACAATTTTCTATTTACTCATGCCAGTTAGTTACACACATCAGTACGTACCTACACAATTTGTTGCAAAAACGACCCACGAACGGCCGACGACAACACCATAGCTGCAGGAACTTACGCATTTGTGGCGACTGTTGCATACCACGCACCATGTTGATGCCGTCAATCTCTATGCGACTGTGTATGCCACTATTTGTAACGCTACTGCGTGAGTTGCATTCATTGAACTCTATCCAGTCGGCATGTCACTAGCCAAGTAATGGCGTCTGTCACTTATTTGAAAAAGAACAACAATCGAAGCAAATAAAAAATTAAAGCCAGTAAGAAAAACTATTTGTTGTAGTCGTTGTGTTTCTGCTGCCAATTGCTGCATGTTGCATAGTACGAGCCACACGATTTGCGGGCTGCTGCCGCTACCAAGATCAATTGACTTTTCCTCAACTGCTTCTTTGCAAATAGGGGCAAGTTACATAGCTCTACATCGCACCACTAGCGATGCGTTGGCAACAAATGTCTGCATTATTGTTATGCGTTCCAAACTGGATACACATACACTTCAATGTACTTTTTCTCAACTGGCGATTTGAGTTTCATGACTTTTCACTCGTTTCACTTAAATGTTGCCAATGATTGGGGCGGCAATTGAATGTTCATTGAGCCCCATTAACCTTAATAAACTAATCGTTATTATGTCCACACGCTCATAAATATCTTTTACTAGTATGTTTTATTTGAAGCCGACTCGAACTGCCTACACAGATTACCGTTAGGCCATTTTAAACTTTCGGCAGTCAAATACACATAGGAGCAGTTGTTTGGAGCGTTTAAGTAGTCTCTTCTATTCAAGAAAACATCAAATTAACTCCACACAGTTCTTTGCATAAAAATTATATTAAATTTCAAAGCGCAGAAGTTTTGAAAATTTGAACGTAGCCATTCCTAAGACATAAAATGGCTCCTTTAACCCAGCCAGGGAACTTTGTTTTAAAAGAAAATGAGAGAGGATCTTTCAGTTGAGCTGGTGGATGGACCTAAAGCTCTTACTTAAAATCTGCATTAACCTAAAGTGGAGTTCTATTAAAGTTTAAATTGAAAGTAAAATATGAGATACATTAACTACACAAGAATTCGTTTTCGAAGTTTGAAAAGAAAGATTATGTCTAAATATGTTTATATAATTTGTTATGTGTTTTCAAAATTTAAATGGGACTTAATAAAAGTTTTATACTCTCGAAAGATGTTACAAGAGACAATATTAATTTTGTTCACCTAACGGTTGCTTGTAATACATAAAACTAATCGAGATAGATATGGAGTACTGTATATCAAAATGATCAGGATGAGAGGGAACAAGAGTTGAATTCCGTATGTCTGTTTTCCGTCCCTCTGTCCATATGTCAGGGAAAACGATAAATTTAGTAAAAAATTAAGATATCTTAATAAAACTTTGTACACATGTTTCCTGAACTCTGAAGAGATTGATATTGCAGGTGGACAGACCCAGACAATTGCCAGACCTACAAAAATCACAAAACTGTAATTTGGCCCAGGACATCAAAGTAAGAAGCATCGTCTGTGGTTAAAATTAAAAAGAAAAGTGGGTATGGCCCCGTCCTCCAAAAGGTTTAATGCACATATCTCAAAAATTACGGAAGCTGTATCACCAAGCTTAGTTAGGATAAGTCCTTTTGATACCTAATTATTGGGAGTGAAAATAACTGAAATCGTCCCAATAACTTCCGATATAACGGTTGCATTGAAAACTATTAAGGGTGCGATAATTTGCTAAATAAATACTTGGGAAGCACTAAATTTCACAGCCGAGATGGTATAAAAGGTTTGCAAAAGAATCAATGAAGAACTTGGACAATGGGCGTGGTTTCGCTCACTTTTAGATGAAATCCCGTACCACAGGAACTAACTTGTGTTCAATTGTTGTGTGAAAATGGGGGAAATTGCACCTACTGCTTATATAACGCAACTTAAAATTCCATCCGGTTTTTTCACTTTACAAGTATAAACATAGTATATTTTAGTATAAACCAAGCAATAATAAACTTTACATAATATAAACCAAGCAATAATAAAGACATAGGATCAAAACTTTGCACAAGCACCCAAATGCCTATGGTTAATTTTCTGAGATATATTAATGAAATTCATTAGAAATTTGTTCTTAATATTAATGGTTAAAAATTGTGCCCATTTTTCTTCTCCCAGCCTGCATATGTACTATGTAATGACTATCGGTACTCTGGTGGACTCAGTGCCAAATATTTCGGTCAAAATGTGGAAATATGTTCTCGAGAGTACTTTGTAAGCGTACGTATGTAAATGTTATCTGTTCATACCTTTATTATGCCTTAATAAACCCAAGTGATTTCCGACTTTCGAGCTGATCATTTATATACGTCAATGTGCGTGATATTTTAAAGAAATTAAGTGTTTTCTTAACCATAATATGGTTTAGCGCTGAATATGAATGAAATCGGATTAGACCTTGGTCTAAACCTCATACTTCTATTATAATAATTTACGTCTGTCTGGTCATATACACTCATATACACAATATATTAAATTTCGTTCCATTGGTTGAGTTTATATATCATATATCAGCATATATCTCGATAGATCCATAGTAGATGTCTCAACAAGATTAAATGAGAATATTTCGGTATGTCATTCAGTAATAAAAATTATGGCTGTTGGACCTTCCCGCAACACTAGTATCATGAATATATGAATGAATGTTCTAGTTAGGCTGACTTTATGGGTATATGATCTAAACCTTGACGCACGTATCTGACTAGAGGTAACCGTTTTCTCAATATTGTTTCATTAAAGCGAAGTATTTTCTTGAATGTTTCACTTCATTATCGGCTATTTATTCATTCTACCATTTATTCTCATGCTTAGGATTGCGTAATGGTTATTCTGTTAAGACGTAACTGTATACCACCATTACATCTTTCGGCTTTTGTAATAGCCATGAGAAATCGTTGCCAAATATATGACTTGCTGCATTGTTTTTAAGCCTGGCAGCTATAGGCTACTTCAGTGGCAAATACGAAAACTGAAATAAATGTGGAAGTATAATAACATAGTAAGCGCTGATGTCGAAAGGTTTCATAAGGATAATTGGTTATTGCACCATTTACCCACAAGTAACCGCAAGTGAGTATGTTTAAACTACAGTTTCATTCTATGGGCGCTTTGTGTATTTATGTGGATATTTAGAGCAAAAGAAAATAAAGCTATACAGAATTTTAGCATTTGAATGCAGATTAGAGAAGTTCAATACAGAACTCGCGGTAATAACGCGCCCTCAAAATACCGCTTTGTAGTTACTATTAAGACCAATGTACTGAAACTTCATATGTTGAGAGTACTACTTTGAAAATACATATAAAAGACAATGTATGTATATGTATGTATAC
This sequence comes from Bactrocera minax, assembly GCA_021498325.1. NCBI lineage: Eukaryota > Metazoa > Arthropoda > Insecta > Diptera > Tephritidae > Bactrocera > Bactrocera minax. The sequence goes on along the minus strand of JAKEEE010000064.1, from coordinate 157,241 downwards.
TTACTTATATTAATGTGCTATTAATATTTTTATATTATATATATATATATATATTATATTATATATATTATGCGTATTATTTAATAATATCACATAATATGTAATATTATGTATACTTACTTATATTAATGTATATGTATGTATGTATGTATATATATATGTATGTATGAATCAGCTAGCTGGTAGTTGAATTTGCATTTAAATATTATATGTAACCAAAACAAAATTTTTTTTTTTCTTTGCTTTTCGATTTTTATATTTCTTCATATAACTTTTTCTCTTTCAAGAAATTTTAGGCGATTACATAACACGAGATATGCAAACTACTGTAATAAAACAGCAAATTCGCTGACACATCCATAAATTGTGGACGCAGGCGCTTAAGCTTTTGCAAACGCAAAAACGTTTCTCTTTTTACAGATTCGTGGTGTTAATTGTTATAAAATTTTTTTCCGGATTTTCCTCGTAGGCCCCGATTACTGGGTCATTCACAATTGCAATTATTTATTTTGGATTCTGTTTAGAACATTTAAATTTATTAATACACTTAAGAGGTGAATGAACCTCAGCGAGAGTTGTATGAAAAAGAGCACAAACTAGTAAGGAACAAAGTCATATAACACGGAGAGGGGGAAGGTGTGCTGCTGCTACGCCTTTAATCAGTCGCCGGGTTGTTTATTTTTCATATACTGGGAGCTATGCTTTTGCTGATAAATTGAGATTTACGTCTTTACTTTGCGCTGGAAAGCGATAAGCGTTCGCATTTAGAAGCTGTGATAACATTCGCCAATATTACTCAACGCATCTTCTACGCAACGCTGTCAGCCGAGGTTGTCACATTTCGAGGTGTTGGGGAATCATTTAAGCTCATCTACACTGTGCAACTATTGGTTGGGCTTGGGTTAGCGTGCAGAGTCTTTCAATTACTTATGTTGTGGATTATATACGGCAAGTTCTGCTCAGAAGAGTAAACTCTTTCATTAGTAATCAAGTTGCGATAAATCTGATTAGTTGGCTCGCTTCCTACGCACTCTTAGCGTCTACAAGTATTTGTCATTTGTGCGGATTAAAATAACGAGTTTTCACGCCTATTTCTAGCATTTGTTAGCTACCTTCTTTGCTCGCAGCCTGTTTGGTTCGTTGGTGTTTGATGACAATAAGTGCGTTCGAGAAATAGTCAAATTTTAGCACTGAACCTTCTAAGTCAACGAGGTATCGTAGTGTACCAGAGCGTAGTAAGAGTCACTTTGTCACACTATTTGTTTAAATGGAAAAATCTAACGCTAAATACATATGTACGATGCATACATTTGTAACTCTTTTAGCGATGGAAGTACCTCTCTAACCCACACGCTATCCAGCAGTGTGCAGTCATGTAGACTCAGACAGTCAGTGTAGAATTCTACAGACCTGTTTCCATGTGCACCCATACAGATGTATGTCCTATGTGACAGCTCTCTTTGCGCCACTGCCAAGGGGCTTTATTTTTTAAAGATGACAACTTTGTCTCGTTGGCTGGTAAATCAATATCTCAAACACGGGAATCGTAGGACGCTTCAACAGATGATTTGAGTGCAGCTCAGTGACTCATACATGCGTCGCCCTCAACTATTCTCTTATTTCTTATATGCTTTAGTCTAATATTTCGATTTGCTATCGTACTTTTACTAGATGGCCTCTTTCACACTGTTAAACAAACCTGTATGTCTGATATGGTTAACAGCCTCGCATTCCCTATTCAACGTTGTTCAAATATGATGAATTTATATTATTTATAATAATTAAAAAGTTTGTAATTTATAATCAATTATTTTGTTATTTTGACTCATATGTTTGACAGATCGATCTTGACAGCAACAGTTATTTCGATCACGGAGGACCTTTATCTGGCAACAGTCTCATAGATATCACCCTTACATACATATATACATACATTTCTCAACTTTGCACCCTTTTACTATGGAACAATTTTTATTACTATTAAGGTTTCATTTAAGTATAACAAAAGAAAATTGTATTACTGGGACGCGTTATGTGTTAGGTGTAATAATACCTGGGTGTTTGTTTATAGTATATGTATGATAATTGCGAATTATTTTTTATTTTATTTGATTTTTCTCTCTAACGCTTTCTATTTTCATTTTTCACATTCGCAAAAATTTCGTTTCAAAATCACATCAAAATACGCTCAAGCTGCAACTCTTTCGCAAGTGTATGTTTCGCAACATACATATATAATCTATTCACGCCTAGTATGGCTCTTACTCGTACACCCTGCAGCTATTCCGACTGTTCGCCAATTCCAATTCGTTTCAACTTCGAGCGGAATATTTAGTTCTGAAGAGTTTAAAATTATTTGAATATTACCAAAGAATAGCTTATTCATTTTATTATATGAGAAGTTTACTTGTTCGATTTTTTCTCATAATATTCCTTAGGTTAACTGATTTGTTCCATAAGTAATAGCCAGTTTTCTTTTGTGATGAATCGGAAAAGCCAATTTTTGTTGCATTCACTTCAGTCGTGTCTCAAAGTATTTTCGAATTCCTTACAAAACTTCTGGAACAGAACTAATGTCTTCAGGGATAACCAAAGTTTGCTTATAAACCCCACATAGCCGTATTTTCATCTAACCCGTAACATAGCGTCTTCTACAACTACATACATTTCCTACATTCATACTCATTTCAAAATTATGCTCTGGCTGTATTATTATGCCCTATAGATATGGCTGTATAGATTACCGTTGCTGTATTAATACTTGTTTCTGTAGTATTTGTTGCCTTTTTCCATTTGTCATTTAATGTTCTTGTCAACCGTTTCCAAGCGTCTATTTTTAAATAATTTATTTTCAATATACCCATACATACCCATACATAATATATATGTACATATGTACATTCGCTTTATATGTTTTTGGCACATCCGCGCTATGGTCAAGGTTGTGACTTCAGTGAAGGGAGCATGTTTACGACGCAAATTGGGGAATTGTGCCCCAGTTCTCACACTATTTATATACTGCGTATGTTACATATGCATATAGATTTTATTAGCAAATAACTAAAAACAACAAAAGTACAGGAGGTGTAAATAACTAGCTGTACCCTCTTTCTTTCTCAAAAAAAACAGTTTTCAGTAATTTGAATGTAAGTAAAACTATATATTTAATGCAATGAAATTTACCAGCATTTCCAGTTATTCTGTCCAACGCTCCTGTAAATAAAACGTTCAGCGGGTACCCCTAATGATCTAACCTTTTATTGATAGCGATGATTTTTCCTGATACATCCCGAGCATTGCAAATTATGTGGAATAGTTCACTTCCTCATTCTGATCTAAGATTTTATCCTATGAATTGAAAGTGAACAACTACATACAAATTCCCTCTGGCATAAAAAGTTGCGTGTCCCACGTGCGGATATTCTCTCTGTTTTGTTCATTCGTAAGAAAGTCATGTACAGTGGCTCCAAGCCAATGTCGGACACCGTAGCAAAAAATTTTCCTTCCTAAAAATACTTGAACCAAAGAAATTGGAATAAAAAGGTAAAATATTTATTCAATTAATCATTTATTCCACTTCCTAAATATAAAAACAAAACATATATTAATTCAGTATTATAAAATATTCTAGTAAAACATCAAATAGGAGTAAATTCAATGCACAAGCCAAACTCGGGCAATCAACAAGTTTTTTGAAATATCGAAACATATTTTAAAAACTAATATTTTGTAATAAGACCTTTATTTTTAATAACCATTTTGAGCCGGTAAGGAGGCATTGATTTAACCAAATTTTCGCAAACATTTTTCAAAGATGTCTAGGCAAAGAGGCCAAACAAGTATTGAATTGAGAAAGCATTTGGCAATTGGTTATTAAGCATTCCAACGATGAAAAATCCGTGCGTGAAATTCCTGAAATTGTCGACAGAAGTCATTCTACAGATCACGTATAATTAAGCGCTTCAAAAAACAGAAACAACAAAAAAGTGAAAAACAAACCTAAAGCTGCCCACAACAAAATTTTTACCGACTCAGTTAAGCGATACTGTTGCGAAAAGTTAAATATAATCCTTTCCTTAGTGCACCAAAGTCAGCAGTTATAACAGAAAATAGTTGGGAAAGAAATCTAGTGCCTCTACCATCAGAAATCTACTTCAAGAGGCTGATCTAAATGGTAGAAATGCCCGACAAAAGTCGTTGATCAGCAAACGCAATCAGACCACTAAATTAAAATTTGCAAAATAACATGAAAATAAGGATTTTTTGTTATGGAAAAATATTATGTTTACTGACGAAAGCAAATTTAATGTTTTTGGCTCCGATGGAAAACCATATGTTTGGAGAAAACCAAATGAGCAGCTGCAACTGCTCAATCTGAGATCAACTTTCAAAGATGGTGGTGGATCGGTAATGGTTTGGTTTCATTTTCGGCTTCTTGAGCAGGATATTTGCACCTCATAGAAGAAATAATGAGTCAGAATGACTTTCTAAACATTTTAAGAGAAAATTTACCAAAAAGTCTTGAAAAATTGGATCTCGATGATGATTGGTATTTCTACCAAGACAATCATCCAAAGCAAAAGGCCTTCAAAGTGCGTTCTTGCTTGCTTTATAATTGGCACCATGTTCCGGAAACGCCACCCCAAAGTCTTGATATTAATCCAATCGAAAACTCATGGCACTATCTTAACGCAAAACTTCGATAGCATTCCGTTTCAAGCAATAATGACTTGAAATCTATCTTATTACAAGAATGGGAAAATATCGAACCTAGGTTTTGCGAAAATTTGGTTAAAACAATGCCTAACCGGCTCAAAATGGTTATTAAAAATAAAGGTCTTCATACAAAATATTAGTTTTTAAAATATGTTTCGATATTTCAAAAAACTTGTTGATTGCCCGAGTTTGGCTTGTGCATTGAATTTACTCCTTGATGTTTTACTAGAATATTTTATAATACTGAATTAATTTATATGTTTTGTTTTTATATTTTGGAAATGCAATAAATAAATAATTGAAAAAATATTTTACCTTTTTTTCTAATTGATTTGGTTCAAGTATTTTTGGGAAGGAAACTTTTTTGCTACGGTGTCCGACTTTGGCTTGGAGCCACTGTGTGTGCATATACGACCTAGTATTAATAAAAAGTACCGTTAGTTTTTCCTGCAATTTGCAAGTTTAGGTAAATTTTGTTGGATTTATTTCTTCTTTGCTTACGTCTCTTAATACAAATAGGACATAAGCAACAAAACTAAAAATTAAATGTCAACGATTTAAGTTGGCACCTGCCGCTTTTGTTGAAAGCCGGCCCCCTCGGCAATGGTGTCGTATTACGCTGAAATGGGCTGTTTGGCAAGTGACTACGTGTAACACGTGGACTTGCCTACTAATTTGCAACAATCTGTGTTTTGCTTTGTAGTTTTCTATAAACTGAAATATGTACTCGAGTATGTGCTATTAAGTATATACAGTGGCTCACAGCCAAAATGATGCAGCAACGAAATGAAAAAGCGCTTAGAAAAAAATCGTGTTTATATTATGAAATAAAAAAAGTTTACTAATTTATTGATTTGGTATATATATGTTAAATCTTGTAAAATAAAAAAAACGCCTAAATTATTTATTAATACAAACGTCAAGTAAAAATATGTTCGTATACCGAAATTCAAGCTCACAGCCAAAATGATGCAGAGATGTTTACCGTTAGCGGCGACAGCTTGGCGCCGATTTTCGAATACAAAGTAAATACTGTTTTAAAGGGGAGCAATCCTGGAATAATATTTGACAGTTTATTTATTATTGACATTTTAGTATTGTCATTCGTAAAGGGTAGTTCAAAATGCGTCGCCAAATAAGTTTTGAAGTGCACGAATTAATCCTAAAGCATTATAAAGACGGCAAAAGTCAACGAAAATCGCGGAAATTGTTAAACTGAGTCAAGGAACTATTCAGCATATCATTGAAAAATATGTTCGTGAAAATCGTGTCATAAATAAAAAGAAATCGGCTCATAATAAAATATTTAACGAAAGTGATTCCTGTTGTATTGTACGGAGAATACCCAAAAATCCCCATATATAAGTGCTCCAGCTTTAGGCAACCTAAGGGGACGTTTTTCTTGGGAAGAAAAATCATCCGGAAACCATACGAAGAGTGCTCAGAGAAGCTGATTTCAATAGCCGCACACCCCGAAATGAACTATACGTCAATGCTAAAAATCGAAGTGCAAGGTTGAAGTTTGCAACATTATGAAGTTTGCGAATATTTATATAAGAGTGAAAGCTTCTAGAATACCGTAAATTTTGCAGATGAGAGTAAATTCAACCTATTTAGATCGGTTGGAAAGAGATATGTATGGAGAAAAGCAAATCCTGAGCTACAACCGCACTACTTAGCACCATAAAACATGGCGGAGGGCATGTAATGGTGTGGGGATAAAATCTGATTTTCTTAAAGCATAAATTAAATGTGTATATCTACCGGTGTTAAGTGGTAATTACATTTTTTGGAAAATGTATTTAGTTTTCTGGTAATATTCGATTTAAAATTTCTTATACCGTTGCATCACTTTGGTGTGAGCCACTGTATACTCTATGTGAAATGCAATCAGCTCGGCTTCAGTTGAGCTGAAGTTACTACCAAAGCAGGAAGGCGGTGTGTAGGGCTTGAATGACAGTCTTTTAGGTCAAAAGTTGCAAGCTTTAATTATCACACTTTGTTATTACTTTTTAGTCATATATACTGTGGTATCCTTTGTTTATTATCTATATAAACTTTTTGATTAGATTGACTGAAGAGACTAAGGAAAAAAATGGATTCATAACATCTTATAACGAAGCTGTAATATTTAAGTGAAACCCAGAGCAAAAAGTCGTCTAAACGCTTAGAAAAGGAAGAAAAACATGTAAGAAAGGGCTAAGTTTGGGTGTAAGCAAACATCTTATACTTTCATCATTTGCAATGATCAAAGCAGGTGAAATAATCTCAGGTTTTATATTATAGGCTGTTGCGTAAGAATTCAACATTTATTAGATGAAACCGTGAATGGATTATAATCATATTTGGTATCCAATTAACTTATATTATAGGTCATAGACCCGCGTACTTTCATTACTATATTTTGCTTCCTGTTCGAGATATTTATATTAAAATCCACCAAATTAACTCAAATAAGATATATGCGATTTAAACTCAACCAAATTGGTCCCCACCAGTGGTCTCAACCAAAAAGCCCAACCGGAAGTTTGAAAATCCTTATATTAGGTATATGGAGACTAATGGAAGTATCGGTTACCCGGGTTACCCCAGCTTTGACATAACGACATAGTATTATCACGAAAAGATGTTCCTTGAAGTTCATTAAGATTTCTCATAACTGACCGATAGTTTGGATAAAACCTCTGATATTGGCACTGAGGTAAAAGAATTATATGGAATTGAAAATTGTGATATAAGAGAAGTAGGTGTGGTTGTTATCCGATTTCGCCCATTTTCACACTGTAGCATAAGGATCTAAATATAATGTTATGTACAAAAATTGCTTGAAATTGGTGTAGCAGTTCCTGAGAATTAGGGTTTCACCTAAACGTGGGCGATGCCACACCCATTGTCCAATTTTTACACCCTGTTCCTTTGAATCCTTAAATACTATCTTGGCTGTCAAATCTAATGCTTCTGAGGTATTTGTTTAATGAGTTAACACACTTTTAGTAATTTTCAACCTAACCGGTATATGGATAGTGGGCGTGATTATTAACAGTAATAATAAAAAGACGGACGGACGGGCGGACATACAGACGGAGAGGCAGGCGGAGTTAACTCTTTATCCTTCTCAATCAGTTTTAGGTGTTACAAACAACCGTTAGGTAAACAAAACTGTTATAGTATACTGTGTTGCAACATGATAAAAAAAATATTACTATATTTCATATCGTTGCGATATATTTCTGGAGGTAAACTAACTAAGAAAGCACTAATTTTTGTTTTTTTTCGGAAGTGGTATGTAGTACACTGCAAGGTAAAGTCAATATATTCTGTAGAAGTGATACCAACTGTACGGAACATATACTGAATCAATAAAAACATATAAACAAATATTGAATAATTAGCTTAAAACGAAAAAACACAAAAAACACAAAGCTTAATCGCGTCACATATCAAGCACATGTAAGAGCGTAATGTTAATGGGTAAACGCTTTAGACTTGAATGTACGTACTCGCTGAGCTATTGCTATTGTTGTTATTGTTGTCTATCCTTTGCATAACAATGCTTCAAGGTATGTTGCTTTGTTCTCGGGTTTTTAAGATTAGAGGCGAACTGCAACTGCAACATTCGGCGGAGCGTGTCTAATGTGTTTTGCTCAACATACTAGAGGTATATAGGTATGCATGAAGCATGTCTTAATACATTTATAACTATTAAACTGTGTGTATGTCCACGGCATCTTCGGTATGTTTGTCACATTGAGAAACCCGTTTGATTCCACAACAACATAACAGGTGAAGAAAAATGGGTTTTTGATTGCAATGCGTATTTCAAGCTCGCACTCGTCCGTGGCTTAATGGTTTAGCGCGGTGACCAGTTTGTGTACGTGTGCCTTGATTGTTGTGAAGAGCTTCTTTTTAAAAAATGAATTTTCTAAGAAGAAAAGCAAAACTAAGTTAAAATTTTAGAAAATAGGAGGGAGAAAGAAAATCTCGCTGCGTTAAAATTGAAATTTGCTGCAGTTGTAATTATAATTTCTTAGAAAACTTGTTTGATAAGCTGCTTAATTGCAAGTAGTGGAAAAAAATTGAATATGCCACCTTTGGTAATGTAGCAAATGCGTAAGAGTCGATTGTGTAGCTAGGACGCTACTCTCTAAAAGTAACGTTTGGCATTAATCCAATTGAATACGACGGTCCAAAACTCACGTTCTTCGAGTATATTTACCTTCAGCAATAAAGTATGTTTCCGGCTTAATGAGATTCCAAATAAAAAAACTTCCGTAATGGGAGTGGGAATAAAGCTGAAGAAACTCACCAGGGTCTTTTAAAACCTGGAGAGGTTTGTACGATGAAGGCATACAACTACAGATGGCCCCAATGTTACCCGAAAAAAATGGGCGCTATAGCAAATGGCAAGTGGCTTTTTGATTCTCACGTCTTAGTGTTAAATGGTTCGAGTAGGATAATGCAACAAGAAATACAGCGCGTGAAGGTCTATGTTGTGGCGTACTTTTGACGAAGGTGACCGAGTAATTCCAAGAAGTGGGCCTCTCAATTAGCCATCTCGGTCATGTGATTTGACTCCTTTAGACTAATTTTTGTAGGAGCACGTCAAGTCAATGATCTATAGTATGCTAAGAAACTAGCCACAACTAGAGAGTTGGAAGTAAATAAATATAAAATATTTATATGCACAAGATTGATTTTTTTAGCATGTGCATTCTTATGAATCGTAAAAAATTTCCACGTGCCCTCGATTTGAATTTACCAAAATTTAAAAGCTTGTTTACCAAACTGCATTCTCATGCTGTTCCATAAAACAGAGAGGTAAGCTAAATGGCCCTATCAATCAGTCCAGATCACAAGGTCTGCCAAGCCTAAATTGCCTGTCATCGCCTGTTAATTCACCCACTAGCTGTACGCGTCATCTCTTGGGCAACTTGGAGTCGAGTGAAATTAACATAAAAAAAAAAAATAGATATATATTTGTAAATTTACATTAGTAACAATAACATCAACGATAACAAAAGGTTTAATTGCTACCCTTACGCGGAAGGCTGAAACTGAAACTACCTATATAACTCGTACAACAACAGACGAGAAACAGCAATATTCCAAGAAATTGTGCGGCTGCTCGCAGCAGTTGAAGAAATTTATTGATGCCGAGTAAGTACGAGTCGCCTACGAGTTACTGCTCTGCCCTTCATGAGCGCAATTTAATTGTAATTGTTGATTACAATTATGATTGCCACGCGGATGGGTGACCGCATAAATTTTAATTAAACATTCCTTATTGTTTATTTTTATTAACATTGACAGCATAGCTTTTGATGGTAACGCCAGCAGTAGTTGTTAAAAGGTAGGGCTTTTATTGTGAGGAAATTGGGAAAGCAGTTAATTGCTGTGCACAGTGTTTTCTATTTACTTTTTGCTCCAGCAACTGCAAGTTGTAATGTTAATTATGCTGCCGGAGTGCAAGGCACACTCCCCATATATGACCGAGTTGAACCGTGCAGCGACAACGCAGCATTAATAAAATGTGGCATGAATAACTTAAGTGCGCATAATTGGACGAAATTAAAAGTACAACAATATGAATGACAAGAAAAAAAGATTGAAATAAAAAATTAGGTCAATTAGAAGTATGTGAAAATGGGAAATGTGTGGTTCTCTCAAGAATTGCTTAGAGCACTTCTTAGAGCAATTGATCTTTGAAAACAGCTTCTATTGCAGTCCAAATGTACGACATGAAATTTAGAAACAAATTCTTTTAATTTTAACATTATTTCTTTCTAAAATAATTATCAACAATTAATTAGTAAGATATTACCATGCTTCAGATATTTTAATTTTCAGGCAGACTTTTTTGGCAAGTTTAGCAAAAAATTAAGTTTATTTATTTTTCAAGTATTTAGCTTATTACTTACTTAGCTTATACTTGTTCTTAAAACGAAACCACTGTTGTTGTTGTCTATGAATTCGTTAATCTCAATTGGCACTACTTTAGTATAAATGCATTAGAATGGTAAAAAAATATTAGGCCCTATTTTCGTATTAGCTTTAACAAGTTTACAGTTTTAACCTCCATTTCCCTTATTCAAATAAATTCACTTCTCGGATGCTCAATTTTAATTCGAAATTTAACACGAAAATCTGAATTGCTTAAGCTTCTAATCCGTGCATTTCAGAGTCAATATGCGTTATTGGTTGTACGTGTAACTGTAGTAGGTGCAAATATCAATTTTAAATTTCAAAATAAAATCTAATTCCAATGAAACCAAAATAGCAAGTCGAAACGGCAATCATAATTAATAAAGCAAATATTAGTATTTCTACTACATAACTTCACTAATGCAATTATGTAATTCCAAGCAAAAATAGAAACAAAAATGTATACATATGTATGTAGATATATTGTATGAAAAATGAGGTGAGAGCGCTGCGTAGTTCACATAGTCATCGTCTATTGCCGCCTAGCGACTGCCGAAGCATGTTTTTCCAATAAATTCCGTACCTTGGTCCAATAGGCGAGTGGAATTAGATATATATGAGCATTGCACGCACATGACGACAACAATAATAATAATCGCTATACGCATGCATACTTATGCATATATATATATATATATATGCATTATATATTACACTACTTGTGTGCGTGTGTGTCATGTACGACATGGTGGCGACACCCGGCGTCAAGTTTTACGCGCTCATTTCGCCAACTGCTTGGTGCATTCGGCGACAACCTGATTCGCTTAAAGCTGGTTTACATACAACTTTTGATACGCTTTGCTTCAGAATTTTGCTTTGACAGATAACTTCAATGTTCACTTTTGTATGAGTACATTTACATACGTAAAAGGCTTTAGAGGCGAAGCAAATCAAAGCGCAGCAAAGTGTTGCTCAATTTTCAACTTTTTATGCTTTGACAATCAGCTGTTGCTATTTTTATTATTCCTATTATTTTTCGATTGGGTCGAGCTACATTTTTGAAATATGTTTGTAAGTTTAGTTTGCCGAATCTGTTGAGATGAAAATAACAAAACACGAAATATTAAATGTCAGAGAGAAGCACGGACAACAAAGTGTTCATTCTGAGTTAAGCTATATTTGCTTAGGAAAAGTTTTAGGTAAACTAGTAATTTAATTACTCATTAAATTTTCTCCACGATCGCTTTTATTACAGCACGCGAACTTTTGCTAAGCATTTCTGCTTGGAATATGGAAAAGTATTTGAATGCAAATAAATTATTTTGCATATTTTCTTACTGCAATCGAAAGCCTAGACGTGTGTATATATGGAAAAATAGAGAGGAAACATTTAGAAATATGTTCTGATGAACTATGCAGGTGCTGGCGCATTTAGTTCAAAATTAGTTTTGCAGCAAGAGTGGCGTTAATAAATTAAATAATAATAGTAATTGAGCAAGGCAAATGTCGTTCAAGAAATAAATATGAAAGTAGTTGATCGTCGAAATGAGTAGAATTAATTGCAAGTCGTCGATTTCGGGAAGAAATTAGAGCAATGAGTCATTCAGCTTACTTTTGATTCATTTTTGGTCCAATTTTAAGGCTTTTAGCTCCATTCCTAAAGAAGGTGTTAGGGACGAGAAATTCAATAAATTCACAAAATGGGTTTGGACGGCTGTAAAATGAGGTTGATCGGGATAGCTGAAACTTTAGGAATACCAAAAGAAATTTTTGGACATATGACTCAAGAGCATTTGGATATACGTAAACTCTGTGGAAAGTGGATGCCGCAAGAACTTATAATCAGGACCATGGGGACCGCTTCTCAAATTAATCAAAACGATGACAAAATTGCTATGAATGGCTTCCAACCTACTCTCCGAATCTGGTTCCTAACGACGTTTTCCTGTCCTCGGGACGTCTTTTTTCTGTTTTCAGACCTCGAGAGAATACTCGTTGTAAAATAATGTAGTGCCAATGAAGAGGCATTTACCGAGACTGAGGCCTACTTGGAGGCAAAAAACCAATCATATTATAAAAATCCTATCGAAAAAATGGAAGTAGTCTGTAATCGATATATGGCCTTCAATGGAATCTAAGTTGAATAAAAAAATTAAATTTTGTGAAAAAAAAATGTTTTTCCCTAAAACGATAAGGAATCGTCAGCTCTTTTGTTATATACAATATTATATTTAAATAATTTGTCCGAAATTAGTATTTTAAAAAATAACGAGTGTTTGAGGATTTTCAATTTTCAATAGTTCATGAAATTTTTCTTAGAAATTTCTATTATTTTTGCATAATTGCGTAGGAAAATCGATCTGAATGAAGCCTTCTAATATAAACTATAAAATATCGAAATAAGTTGTTTTGTGCAACCGCAACCTTATCTATAAAAGTAACAGCAATTTTAATTAATTTAAAAATGAAATTGGATTGTGTCAAATGCAATATACACATGGCCAACGTGTGTGGCACTGCGAAATGTGGCAATAAGCAGATATTTGCATACAATTATACACACCTATGATACATATGTATGTAAGTTTGGAGGGCTGCATACATCAAGTACACGCGCTTTTTACGAGATAAATAGGGTCAACGAGGAATTAACGCGCCAAAGTCACTGGGTGTTGTAGTAGTTTTCCAGTTTCAACGTAAATAATATGTGAATACTAAAGAGGCGTATATCCAACGAACAAAATATGCAACAAATTGTCGGATATATTATCCGCAATCATTTCGGAATCGAAGCAAGCTCGAGTACTTTACTTTTTCGAAAGTGAAATAAAGTAAATTTTCTCGAATAAATATTCTTCGTATGGTTATTTCAGTAAATAACTAAAACAAATTAATAATATAACAAAGCGTGTAAAAATTCACGTACTTGAAAACCAGAGGTAACTACTCGATAGTAATGATAAATATTGCGCTTAAAGTTTTAAAAGAGAAAACGATCTCATTTCAAGGCGTATTCGTTTGTTTTATTGGATGTTCCCTTTCCCTTTGCGCACCTGTACTTCGGTTTCAGTTCGCATTTTTAATAGTGATTTGTTTGTGCTTATTTTCTGTTCAAATAAAACAAAGTCGGATTAGTTACACTATTTATAACTCAAGAACGAACGACCATACCCATTGTGATCATCTCTAATTCGCTGAATCCGACTCGAATAATAGAAGAACTATTAAAATAATAAAATATAATAAAGTTTCCTTGAACATTGAAAATATAAAAAGTACTGGAGTCTAAAAATATAAGAAATATAAAGCAAAAATACAGCAATTGTCGAATCGAGAAATCGTAAAAGAGAATGCTCCGACTTCGTGGTTATCAAAACTAAAGCAAATAGAGGCTTGAGGAAAAGCGATATTGTATGCTTGTACCAAACTATTAGTTCATATTATATATGTTCTTGCATTTAAAATATGTAAGATTTAACGAAACAGCTTGCATTAAATAATGTCTATTTTATTTATTACTTTCAAAAATTTATTAAACACTGAGTATATCTTAATACTATATTTAAAAATTTCCAAATTATGTTTTACTAGCGTCAATTCGTATCTATTTTTCTCTTCGCAGGGTAAACTATTTTTTCGCAATTATTATCTAACCAATTCTATTGCGTTTCATTGCGCGCATATATCTTTTTTATTTCTCACTAACTATGGGCACATGCCCGCTCCCATCAAGGTCATCAAGAAAATGCGCTCTCAAGCACGAATCATAAAAAAAGTGGAGAGAAATAAGAAAAACAATATTATCAAAGGCAGCAAACAATATTGCTAGTGAATGCAATAAATCTGAAGCGAGTTTTTTTCAACATCCATTGACAGCGTTTCATTGCAAAAAACGGGCAGATATGCCGTTGCATGGGGAACGCGGGCGGTGAACGGAGGGTAATCGACAGACAATGCGCGTGCGCAATAACTTTGAGTGGCTGGGTGAGTTGCAAACTTGTTCTGTTGTGGCCGTACAACGACAATGCTACCAGCAAGGTGGCCAATGGCTATAACAGCGGCAAAGAGGTTAACTAAATATACAATAACAAAGTGTACGAGTTTAGTATACAGTGGTAAAAGAGTAAAAAAAACTTTGCTGACAACTTGCTGCTATAACTGTGTGTTTTTTTGTCTTCGGTTGCAACAAATTTCTTATCACACAAACAAACAACAAAAGTTCAATAAGCAAATAAATCTTTTCGCACTTCACTTCAGTGGCAATTGACACTCAACGACTTCAGTATTTTGAACATTTTTCCACACGCCTTATATATTTGTTTATTTAATTATTGCAGTTGTAACTGGTTTGAGATTTTTGTAACTCCTTTTTCGTCCGCCTTTTTTAATCTTTGTTTGTTGTTGTTTTCTTTTACCGCCTAAATCTCGATCAAGAGATTGGAACCAAATTGCGCCAACAAGTTTTGCCGCAATAGTTGCTTATTCTCAGCATTCCATATGAAGCAAAACGCTCTGTGCCGCAGCTGTGGCCGCTGGAGGCGAATCGCACACCACAAGGTGTTTGAAAATTTATTGCCATCATTGATTGGCGTACACAGCGATTAACATATGCCAGAACATGGATGTGCAAATTGCTGCTACATGCGGTTGCAGTAGCAGCAACTGACAACAACTGAATGCAACATTTGCTGAAATCGGCAGATTTATTAAATTCTTCTGGCTACTCTTGTTTTCAGTGTTTGATCCTGTTGCCTATGAAGTTGTTGTTTGCCATTTGGCTTGTTGGCAACATGTTACACCAACAACAGGCACCGCTGCGGCATTAGCCACAAATAGCGATAGTGTCGGAGCGCTCGGCTAACAACAGCATTCCAGTTCCGCATACCGATTTGTCGAATTAATAAATAAATTCTCATATAAGGCAAACTAGTTTGTGTTCAGTGCTTTGCTCTGACAGGGTGTGTAATGGGAGCCGCTAGCGGAGGGGTTTGCCGCAGCTTGCGCGTCGTTGCCACACTTTTTCGCCATCAAATGCTAGAAATTGTTGCGCATTTTGATTTTTTTTGCGCTGTTGTCATCCGAACTGCAGTGTTGGAGGCAGAAAATTTTAAATAAATAAAAAAGATGTTGTCTTACTGTTTGCGCTGACAACAAATTTAATTTTTAATTTGACTGTGCATTTTTATCATCCATCTGTGTCACACGTGCGTTCAACTATGCTTGTGCTCCCATAGATATGTAGCAGTCAAACCAATTAATGGTGAAATGAATTTTTGCAGTTAGATGACAAAATATTGCCTAATAACAGATTTAATTTAGATCAACTACGACTCACCGCGGGACCTGAAAATTTAAATTTCATGGCATAAATCTATAAATATATAAAAGAATGTAAGGCTTAGCTCAGTCGCAGCTGTGCGGCGATTAGAAGCTCTCGGCATTTTGAGGAATCAGAGGGGAGTAAAATATTTCGAGACTTTGCCACAGTATTATTTATTCAGGGAAGTTGTGAATCAATTTTTTGTATTTAAGTACCAACATAAAGTCAACCAAACTAACAAAACGGTTTATTCAACAAACGGAGCATGAAACCGGTATGGACAATTTTTAGAGACTTTGGTAGAAGTATATATATGTACGAGGACGGAAATCATCGTAGATGTGACTAGATCAATATATTGAACGATATACACAAATTAACGAATTTTAAATTAGGTTTGCATATATTATTATGGATATACAGTAATGTAGAAAAATTTCCCCATATTGGGTTAATCGCAAGTTTGCAACTGCATGTTTCATTTATGTTAATTCTGCTTAGCTTACGTACGAAGTGATAAAATGAGTGGAGCATAATTTTCATAATATTTATATACATATTTTACGGTACTACATTGCACTAGCTTCCGACGTTGATGTAGCCAACAATAAATTTGCTTCACTTCCCACTCATTGCACTCCACTCACTCGTTTCCAAGGAAGACCAAACCGGCCAATATTTTACTACTATGCATGCAACAACACCTGCAGCGCCACCTGTTGATGATTAGCAGGAAATACGGACTTTCATCCGTGCACATATATTTATTTGGAATACGAATCAATCCAAAGGAAAATTTTGAATTTTCATGACAATCTATTTTTATAGGTTATACGAAACTTAAATAGCCGAGAAAATTCAGTTTAAAAGCTTATAACCATATGTTATAATGCATTGTGTTCATTACCATTTTTGAAACCATAAGATTACATCTTGCTCTGCTTATTCAATATAAATTAATTCAAGAATTTTGATTTCATGATACCAAGCCACAATAATCAACAATATTTATGGCATTCCGCTTAAAATATGCAAATTAATCTTAATCATTTATTAGTATTCTTAACTTCTTATCTGTTCATTAAGTTATAAATATCTAATTACATCATTGCCTCCCGAGGAATAAGCTAAGCCAATAAGTTAGTTCAAAACAAAAAACCGTTGCCTTAATTATTAAATTTGTAATATGTTAATTTTTCATTAACACACGATTACACAACCACCAATCGCATAGAAAACTTACGAAATTAACACAATAAAACAAGTAAGGAAGGGCTAAGTTCGGGTGTAACCAAACATTTTATACTCTCGCAATTTTTAAAGATCAATGAAAGGGGGATGTTTCCAGGTGTTGACAAAACTTTGTATTAAAAAATGTTACGTAGGAATTCAACGTTCGTTATTCAAAGAAATTGTAATTGTATTATAATCATAATTGGTATATTATTAACTTATGTTATATGTCATAGACTCACTTAGTTTCATTACTACATTTTGTTTCATGTCCGAGATATTTATATGAAAATCAACTCAATTAACTAAAATGATAAATGTAATATAAACTCAACCAAAAAGAATAAACAGAGGATTAAAAATCATTATATTAGGGATATGGGATTTAGACCAAAGTCTAGACCGATTTCACTAATATTTAGCGCTAAACCACGTTATGCTTAAGAAAACATATCCACTTAATTTCATTCGGATATCGGAAAGTGTCATATTGTGTTTAAAGTCAGCTTCAAAGTCGGAAATCCCTATATCAGGTATTTTGTGGCTATGGAAAGGTTTGGACTGATTGTAGTAAGTTTTAGCACCACTCAAGTACACCAGAGAACACGTCTTCATGCAATTATATGAAGATGACTTAAGAATTGACCAACATATTCGGCATAAAGTTCCCGAAAACCACTAAATGGAGTATTTGTGAGCTGGAAGTAATTCGTGTTATTCGTGTATTTCGTGGTAAAAGTATTTACCCGATTTTATGCTTTTTTTTTTACTCAAGGGGACAATATTGTTAGATAAAGACTTGCTCTGAGTTTCAAAAATATATACCACAGATTGACAGTATATTGTAAAGGGAACAAATCTTATGAAATTTTAAATTGTGATATATGGGAAGTAGGCGTGTTTGGATCCCGATTTCGGCCATTTTCACACTGTAACATAAGGATGCAAATATAATGTCATGTACCACATTTGGTTGGCATACTCATTGTCTAA
Organism: Bactrocera minax; assembly: GCA_021498325.1. Lineage (NCBI taxonomy): Eukaryota > Metazoa > Arthropoda > Insecta > Diptera > Tephritidae > Bactrocera > Bactrocera minax. The sequence continues at coordinate 139,057 of JAKEEE010000064.1, read as the reverse complement.
TTTTTACACCAATTCCTTTGAAACCCTTCAGTACCACCTTGGCGGTGAAATTTAATGCTTCCGAAGTTTTTTAGTTAGTTGTTGCACTCTTAGTGTTTTCTTCTTTTTTCTTATTTTCTTCCGAGTTCACTTGTTTTCACACTTTTTGTGGATGTGCTTAAAGGATTTGTCCTCAGCAAGTTTGGTGAATATAACTTTAGTGCTTTGGGAGACATATGCATTAAACCAATTAGTGGTGAGGCCATGCACACTTTTTAATCCAAAGATGCCCATCTCTGTATCATGGGATTCCCTGTATCAAATTACAGTTTTATATCTTAATTTGGAGTATCTGGAATATCTTTAATTCGGACGGACAGATAGTCAACGGAAATTCAACACGTTTCGTCACCCTGTCATCCTTTATTTGTAGATAACTCTATATCTATCTCGATTAGTTAGGTGAACAAAACATACAAAACTGCAACATGATAAGAGCTTACATAACTTTTGTATTAACTATTTGTATATTTTATAGTATATAGTAATAGTAATATAAATATAGTACATTTTGTTAACTATTTCTGGTTGAATAAAATTTGTTTATTAATTAATTTTGGTTTCTTGATTTTCAAAGTAAGAGCGCTGGAAGGCTTGTTTTGTTTCTAGTCAATTTATAAGCATGCTATTTCTCATATATACAAGTGTATCAAACTCGTTTGTCAATACCATAATTATGACATCACATTTTTTTATTTCTGCGTGATATCATTAATACTGAGTTCTTCGTCATTTTGTTTTCCAGTGCTAATAAAACTCGTATTTTTAGTATGCTTATAAGGCATTACATTAAGGTTTATTAATTACAATTTTTAACAACAATAAAATTTTTGATTTTACAAAAAATCTCATTCCTCGAAAACTGAAGTTCTGCTGCGCTGGAGAGTAAAAAAATATGGTCTACAATACAATTTTCTATCAAAAACTTGTCTTCAGCATTTCTTTCATGACTGGGCTGTAACAAAAACGCCGTTGAACACAAGCGACCTACAAGAAGGGCACTTACACACATTAATATTTATATATATGCCACATCAACTCGTAGCGAAATAAAACCACTAATTACATTATCCCTCGCCAATTTGGGGCCATTGTAAGGTCATAAAGTTCGCTTTCGATACACTCATTCGGATAATCGCACCACCCGCGTAGCGCAGTGGGCCTTTCACCTGTTAAACAACTACACAGCAGGTAATTTAAAACTAAAATGAATATCTCTTACAACTATTTCTTAAGCAATAACAAAAGGCTTTCTCAAAAACGCTTTCCGCGGGCTTCGTGTTCGCCTAAATGCAGATATTTCAATCGAACTTACCAAATTTTTTGTTGCTACAGTATGGGAAACAAAAAGCAGCCTGCTGATGCAATGTTGCAATGCACCGCTAGCTGAACTCACACTTTCTTCTTATTCTTATCTTCACACACAAAATACTTTTAACGCATTGATATATGTACACCGCGATTAATTTTTTGCTTTTGCGTAATTCGAAATATTCATTTGCACTTAACAACTTAAATTACAAACTTCAAACAAATGATTTATTACTTCATTGATTTAATCCTGGAACAATAAGTGTAACGGACGAAAAATGAGCGGAATCTGCAACGAAATGAGGGAAAATGTTATAATACTTTAATTTGCAAAAGGAGGTTTCAGGTTTCAATACAATAAAATACACAGTAAAATAAAAAGGAGAAAAGTTAAAGTTAATAAAAAACAAGTGAGGAAGGGCTAAATCAGGGTGTAACCGAACATTTTATACTCTCGCAATATGCAAGGATCAGAGGCATGGAAATATTTTCAGGTGCTGGCACAACTTTATATTAAAAATTGTTGCGGAAGAATTCAACATTCATTATTCGAAGAAATTGTCAATGTATTTCAATCATATTTGGTATCTTATTAACTTATATTACAGGTCATAGACTCATGTACTTTCGGTACTATATTTTGCTTCGCTCAGAGATATTTATTTTAAAATCTACCAAATTAACTCAAATAAGATATATGCGATATAAACTCAACCAAAGTGGGGCAATGAATATATTAGATGAGGAAAAAGTCAACCTGAGAAAAGGAAATCATAGATCAGATTTCTTTCATTTTTAGCGCGAAATCACATTGTGTTTAAGAAAACATACCCACTTAATTTCATTAAAATATCAGACATATTGATCAACTAAACGGTTTAAAGTCAGGTGGAAAGTCGGGAATTCTTTTATCGGACAGGGAGATCTGCACTGATCACATTTACTCTTTTCATTATTCAAGTATATTAGGGAACATGTTTTCACGCAATTTTGTGAAGGTAACTCACACAGTGACCGACATATTCGGCATAAAGTCTGCTAGAATAGCGAAAATCATTATATGTAGTAAATGGGAGCTGGGATAATTCGTTGACCGATTTCACACATTTTCGGCAGTAAACTATTGTATATCCAAAATCACACGTTCACTTAAATTTGCGAAGATGTCTTACATATTGATCGAAATATATGTTATAAAGCCGACTCAGAGGTTAAAAATCCTTATATTCGGTACATTGGGGCTAGGGGAAATGCTTACCCGATTTTATCCATTTTAAGCACATGGACACGCTGTTATCAGAAAGAGACGCTCGCTAAATAAAATAAAGAGATAACTCATATATTGACCGTTATATATGGTATAAAGCCTACATGAAGGTTCAAAATCATTATATTAGGTATATGGGGGCTAGGGGAAGTATTTAGCCGAGTTTTCCCAAATTTGACACCGGATCGCATTATTATCATTGGAAAGATAGGTCAATTCCTATAGGTCCTATAGGTTCAATTTCATTACCATATTTTACAGATTCACCGTTATACATGATATAAAGTCTACAGGAAGGTTGAAAATCCCTATATTAGGTATATGGGGGCTAGGAGTAGTATTTACCCGATTTTCAACATTTTTGTTACCGGATTACACTATTATCGTGGAAAAATAGTCCTCCAAATTCATTACAATATCTTACATATTTACCGAAATATATGGTATAAAGTCAGATAGAGACACTGAGGGACTTATATTGGATCTGGTGGCTTAAAAAGTTATGATCCGATTTCGTCTATTTCTACGCTATATGTTGATGTCTATCTATAAGATGACATATCCTGAAAGCACCAATTGTTAAAGGTTTGATTTTCATATCTTAATTGCTCCAGGATTTATCTATTTTAAAGTTAAAGGATCAGATTAACCTTAAAATTTTGTTATATGCGAAGTAGGCGTGGTTTTTATCCGATTTCGTACATTTTCACAGCGTGACATATGAATGCAAATATGATGTCATATGCGAAATTTTTTTGAAATCGGTTAAGGGGTTCTTGAGATATGGGATTTCTCTTAAAAGTGGGCGGTGCCACACCCACAGCCAAAAATTTACATGGATTCCTATGCAACCCTTCCATACCATATTTGCTCCAAGATTTAATTTTTCTGACGTGTTCCTTCAGCGAGTTAACGCACTTTTCGTAGTTTCCAACATAACTTTTGTTTGGGAAATGGTCGTGGTCATTATCCGATTTCGCTCAATTTCTCAACATGTGAAGAGACGCTACAAAAACTTAGGCGGAGCAAGTTTGATTGATATGGCTTTAACGCTTTCCGAGACATGTGTATTAAACCTATTAGGGGGCGGTGATATGCCCACGTTTACAAAAACGTTTGCCCATAGATCCCCTCCCTAGTAGGATCCTCTATACCAAATAACACGTTTATGTCTTTGCCGCTCAGTTATAGCACCTTATCTGTGCGATTAATGGCTTTTTGTGGGCGTGGCGTGTCCAATTACGCCCATCCGCAATACAAAGCGTCTTACGGTGACAAAGAACACGTGTTATCGCTTGCAGGGACGGACGGACAGATAGGATTTGAACTCGTCCTTTCGTCCCGATCATTTGTATATATATATATATGTCTATATCGAACTCGTTTAGTTCTAGGTGTCACAAACAACCGTTAGGTGAACAAAACTAATATACTCTGTAGCAACATGTTGGGAGAGTATAAAAATATGCTACTGTCATTAAACAAAAACAAAAATTTTTTGGGCATAAGACTGAATTTAGCAATGGAATATTAATTAGATTGTGAAATATTATCGACCAAGAACTATTATAAAAGTAAAATTAAACATTCAATTAATTAATGAAGTGAGAATTCAAAAAGCATTATTTAAAATTGGTAATGCATGTAGAAAAATAATAAAATTTGTAAAAGGAAATTTGTGATCACTTTTCAGCGCCATAATTAACTTCTAATAAACATAAGTGTAATTGGAAAAGCTATACTTAAGAGAGAATTTAAGCTGAGAATGTAAGTTATTGCACAAACAAATATTAATTCAAGACGACAAATGCCAAATAAATTATTTTAATAAACTTAAGCTTATGATAAAGAATCGATTTGAAAATAGGCAGAAAATTCTGAATTTATCAAATAAAGACAAAAGCGCAATTAAATGCACTAAAGATATGCAGTTCGTAAAATAATAAACACACTCTTAATTTTTGAACAACGGGACGTATGAACAAGAACCACATACACACGCTCACATTTTGATTGTCTAAAAAGAGTTTAAGAGAAAAAGTTAATAAAGATGAGCAAAACAAAATAATTTGCAAAAAAAAGCACAAAAGTATTTAATCTACGCTGACTAACAACAACTACAAAGACATTAACTAAAGACAATTCTAATTCTTACCGGTTGAGCTCACACACACCCTAAATGAAGGACCGAAATTCAATGAAACTTCTCTGCTTTGCGCTAACTTAAGGTGAAAGTTTGTTGTTTAGCGCCAAAAGTACTTGGGCAGTTGGGCAGGAAGAAAGACAAAAATCAGAAATGACCATTTTCGTTCTTTTCCCAATTTGTTACTACGCTTCTTTTTTTGACATTTTGTTTTGTTATTGGTTTTTGTGTGTATGAATATAGCTTTAAAAATATCTGCACATTCCAATATATTTGGAAGCAGTCTACAGCTACCACTCACTTTTATCTAACTATATGTCGAATTTCTCTACGTTCAAATTCTACTGCTACACTCAGCTCTCGATTGAATCGCCGCTCGCATACCAACAACACTTTCAATTATCATTGCATTAATCATATTTCATATATTCCCTCTAATTTCTACTACCACAAATCGAATAATCGCGCATGTGTTAATTTCGTCCCTAACTGTAGTTCATGTGGCTATATTATCTGCTTGCGATATGGGTAAGACGTTGAGGCCTCCGTTTTTGCAGCGATAAAACAACTGATAGTGGCGCTCATATATATTGTTGCTGTTTTTGCTTCTGTTGTTTGTGTATGCGTGTGTAAGTGATATCATAAAACATACATTTGTGCACTCAAACGAAATGTTCTATGTAGCTAGTGTACCTCTGAATAACCCTTGTTCTTCCTCTTATGATGTCAGCGAGTTGCCGCTGACAAGCCAAATTATGGCGTTGCTATTTAGAACAGGGTGACCAAATTATAAATTTTAGCAATAATTTTGACAACGGTTAAAAAAAATTCTCCTGAAGCCTAAATTATTGTTCGACAATTTATCTGTTTTTCTTTATACATTTTCAAGATTGTTAATGTCATGATTTTTATCTCTAATTTTTTCAAAGGTTATATGTAATTTTGAATGACAAACACTCTCCAGCACAATGTAGCCTTTTTCTATTTCTGTTTCCATATCTCATCCAAACTGTTAAATACGACAACAACAAAAATGTTGCGTTGCTTCGATCATTGAATTAACCAAACAAAACCGCAGTGTTAATATGTTAATCGCCAACAACGGCCGCCGATTACCTGTGTTCATTTGTACATCAATTTCATTCAATTCAATTCAATTTCAATTTTCATTTCTTCTCTAGTTGCTTTTGTCCATCTATCGAACGACGTACTCGGACATGTAATCAAGCCATCCAGGGACAACTGTGTAAAGAGCCAGACAGCTCCTTGTTCACTCTCATCATTTACAGATTTCCCGACCGCTTTGTTGGCTCCTAATACATTATGAAGCGAATGTTGTCGCGTGTTGCTTGAATGAGTTGCCAAAATCATTCACATTCGACATTCAAAATCTCGATATGCCAATTTCGTTCGTTATCTGTTGGCGCGATCGACATGCTGTTTGCTTTGGCATCTGTTAGATAAACGCTATAATAAGATTGATAATAGTTTGATGGAATTCCCGCAATTACTGTATTCTTGATATCCTTGAATAATTGCATTGGCGGGCTGGCTTCGGCGCAGCAATTTGCATTGAGCTCATGTGGCAGCTATCGCTAACCGTTTCATTTTCAAATTGTGCCACACCACTGCAGTGTCTCTGCATAGCGGTTGCATTAAGTGACAACTTTTTTCTACTCAAAACGGAAAGCAGCTATCAAGCAGCGTAAACGTTCATAACTGCCGGGTTTCCTAATTAAGTCAAGGTTTATTTATGTGCATTTGTTAAGCTGGGCTGGTATTTCACGTTTCACATTTCTTGTTAGTGCTCCGATTACACAACGTTGTTGCCGCTTTCGGTTGCGCTTTGTTGCACATTTCAGCTTTTTTATTTTCTTTTCTACTTTTCTTGTTATTTCCAACTTGAAAATTTTTTGTGTTATCTGTACATTACTTCCCTCAACACGTTGTTGTTTTTGTTTTTCCTTTATACTATATTTTTATGTGCAACGTGATAGTTTGCTGTTTAGTACATATGTGTTTTTGCCGATGAACGGAACGAGGGCATTTCTTCTGATGATTTACGTAAATGTTTAGTGTATCGCATTTCTTATACATATAAGCGCATATGCTAGCGATCTGGAACGGTTCGGAGCAGCTTGTAAGCTGCCGATGACTCTTTATATGCCGACGTCAATCATTTGACGATAGATGGAATATTATGAACAAATCTTTTTTTTAAATACTGTTAGGACCCTGTTGTGTAACACATTTTATCTCTGAACTTCGTTAGTCACCGAAAATCGATAACCAAAGTTTAAATATCAAAATCAAATTTTTTTTTTAAATTATATTTATATTATAAATTATATATATATATATAAATTACATAAATTTAAAAATTCACTTTAAAGAAAAAAAAAAAAAGAACTGCAATTGTGAAATTGATTAGTTTGAATTATACCAAATAATCGGCCGCCCGGACCATAAGATTTACTAAGCAGAATATATGTGACATTTTGGGAACATTCTATTGCCACTGACTGTTTGCACAACCGCTGTAAAGTGTGAAAGTGTAAATTGTGATATGTGATAATTTTGAAAAGCAGCATGTAATATAGGTTATCTAAGACTTACGTCTTAGACGTTTACGTAAAGTACGACTTTATTCGATAGGTTCAATGCGTCAGCTCGAAGTGCATAAATGCAACCCTGCTATATTTAATTTTTAATTTCTGCATTCCAAAGTCTGCAATCGAAAATTTTAATATACTTTTTTTTGGTTTTTTTCATAAGCAAACGCAACAAATGAAATAACTTTGAATGAATTCTCTTATCTTTCAGCGAAATCAAGATAAGGTAGAATTATAGCATGTTCAAACTGCGCACGAAATCAAATCGGGCGAGATTGCACCTTCACTCGGCTGCCACAATAGTTTTTGCTTTCAATTTTCATGTGGATTTTCAATTGCATACTGATACGCCAGAAGCGTCTATTGCAACGCGGGCACAACGTTCACTCGCCACTGTTATTTTCGCCGCTAATATGCATAAAACATTTCAAAGGCGTTACCCAGTTCCAGCGTAAACACTAACTGGAGGCCATACTTTGCAGCACGCTCACAGTAGCATGTGAGTTTTCTCCTTGCGTTTTCTTCGCCGGCACGCGTTGAATTTTCAATTTTTGCTGGGCGCTTGGTAGCGAACCGCTAATACGTCAATAACCGTTTCGTAAGCAATTTTAAAGTTTTACTAAAGCGAATTGCGCGCTATAATCGACACCCCAGTAGTGCCACAGCAACAAAAACAAAACATCGACAATAGCATATAGAACCACTGGTTGCTGATTGCGGTGATCGCATTGATGGTGTTAGTGGTGATTGTGTAAAAAACGTGGTAGTTGGGAACGGTAGCTGCGGTTATGGAGGCGGCAGCGGTGGCAATCTACTGCACACCACAGTCGCGCACTCCGAGTAGGCGAATGTATGACACCGTGGCTTCCTATGGGTCTCCAAAGAAATAAACAAACTCATTGACAGGCATGGATCAAAAGCAGTCAAACAAATGATCTACGAACGAATAGGGGTATAAAGTATGCGTGTTGTTGCCACTTACAGCTTGCGTTGACTTTTAAACCACTTTGCATGCACACGCACACATTCATACACATCAAAAGCTTGATTGTGCATTTGGCTGCAAAGCGGGTTTGATAAACCAGACCGTCAGCCGCAGAGGGTCGACTGGTAGCGCCAACTTGTCTGTCAGAGTTGCATGTAGACTTGATCGCTCACTTGCTCATCAACATGCTTGCTGATGGAACACTTTTGCCACACTCTCGCTTGCTTGCTGGCTGATCGATGGCTTAGGCGCTCACGCATGTAATTTATCGATTTATTGCTGCGATCACTCGGTGTTGGATCGCTTGTAATTACAGATTACGAAAATTCGTTAGTGGCAAGATTTTCATAGGCGCGCTAAGCAATGACTTTATTACCAGTTGCATAAATTTTAATTTAACTTTATTCCTTATTTTCATTTGTCTTCTTTTCGTTTACAATTTGCCCGTGTGACGAATTCGCAAGTATAATTCTCACATTTATCACCAACAATTTGAAGCTTAGCTACGTATCGAGTGACACAAAAATTATCAAATTGATTGTAGTTATTACTTAATAATAGCTGCTGTTATCAGTGGGAGAGACTTTTTTATTCGAAATAATTTTCCAGATTTGTTTACGAGGCAATGCAAGACATTACGCAACCCCTTTCCGGGTTTATGGGAAATTTAAATAAAACAAGTAAGGAAGGGCTAAGTTCGTGTGTAACCGAACATCTTTTACTCTCACAATTTGTTAGGCTCACAGGCTGTCACTTATTTTCAGGTGTTAACAAAAGTTCAATATTACACGTCAACATAATTTTGCTAAGATACCTTACATATTGATCGATATATGCGGTATAAAGCATATCGAAAGCTTGAAATTCTTATAGTAAGTATATGGAGGCTAGGGTGTATTGACCCGACCTCATTAATATTTGGCCTCACAACACACTATTACCAGAAATATTCTCTGTGAACATTTCATTAAGATAACTCTCAGATTGAACTATATATCCGGTATATGAGGATTATCGAAAGTGTTGATCCGATTTTGCTTATTTTTGAAACAAGGGTACGTTATCATCAGGAAATGATTTTCTTTAATTTTTAATAACATATCTCACAGATTGACCGATATTTTCGGTAAAAAGTCAGTCAGACTGCGGCCCACATAATCGGTATCTGGATACACTCCGATTTTGACAATTTTCAGACTGAATACGGAATACCTCGAAGGCTCTTTAGTGCAAAGTTTTGCTCCGATATCTTAATTAGTAATTGATTTATATCCTGTAAAGTTATAGAATCATTCGGAATTAAAAATTTTGATATATTTCGCATATACGAAATGTAATCACGTAGGCGTGATTGGATGTCGATTTCGCCCACTTTCACACCGTGCTATAGCGATGTCAAAGTAGTGACATGCGTCTGATTTGATTGAAATTGGTTTACTCGTTCCTGCGACATAGAGTTTCACATAAAAGTGGGCGGTGTCACACTCATTGCCAATTTTTACACCGATTCCTTCGAAGCCTTTTGCCATCTTGACAAGAAGTGCCAAGTGATATCTTTTATCTTGACACCTTGTGAATTTTAATGCTTCTGATGTGTTGCTTCAGTGAGTTAATGCGCTTTTAGTAGTTTTTAATGTAACCTTTTTATGGGAGCTGAGCGTGGTTATCATCCGATTTCACTCGTTGTGACAGTGAATGAGAAGGTGCTATGCTATAAAGAACTCTATATCTATCTCGATTAGCTTTAGGTGTTACAAACAACCGTTAAGTGAACAAAACTATTATACTTTGTTGGAACATATTGCGAGTGTATAAAAATGAGCTCAGGAAATATATGATTCAATTATAATTCATAACGACTAAAAGGTCTGATTTATGAACTTGATAATAATTCAATCTAAGGTGAGATACTCGGACAAAAATAATAATCCATGGTTCACTCTTAGACATCTCTTTAGAATCCTCTATTTAGGTTGGAATTCCTTTTAAGTCCTCCATTCCTTTCGATTATTCAGTTTCTATCGACAAATAATGCTACGGTGAAGGAGACATGGTTGTTTGTTACCGCTTGTTCAAATTCTTCGTTAGAACAACTAGCTCGAGCTACGTGTAATATTACATTCTCTCAATTGCTATATGTCTTAAAAATAAATATTTAAAATAATCTTTGATCCGAAAGATGTCTCTACAATAGAGGATTGTTGGAGCAATAGAGACGACAATGAGATTATTTTAGAGATTAAATGGATTTCTAAAAGTTAGTCCGAAAAACCAAATCTCTTTACTGAAAAGTTAACCCTCAGTAACTCTTAAGTTCTTCACTTGTTTCTACAATTTGTTAGTAAAAAATATCGAAAAGTTTTTGGAAGAAATCTGCTCCGCGCTCACTTGCGCACAACATAAGTACCACGTAATTCTTTCATAAAGCATTCAATCCGCCTTTATGACCCTCAACCAAGTCTTGTTCGCATTTAACAACGGGTGCATTGGTTCCCACCATTTACCCAAAGCGTCCATTCATAACGTCCTTCCATGCCCTTCAGCGAGAAAAGTTGGAGTGTGTACCGGAATGGAGATTCATAAATCAGTAGAAGAGTCATATATATGAGCATAACATGTACATATGCATGTGGATATAGGAAACGAAGAGAGCTGCAATTTATCAGTCTAAGGCTGGCTTATTCTAATACTATACATACGGGGTAACCAATGAAGTCAAAAAAAGAGGTGTCTGCACTAATGTTACTAATGCTACTTTGGTGTAAAACAAAGCATTTTGCAGGGCTCATACGCGAGATCATTGTACCTGACTCACGATGCAATGAGTGAACGGTTTGTGGACACACACAAGTTGGGAAGAGAGAAACATATGCTGTGTTGGTTGCTCAGCTTTTAAGTCATAACAGTGTTTGTAACACTTACTCGACGAGTTGAATTCCGGATACTGTCTTTCCGCCCGTCCTTGTAAGCAATAATTTGAATAAAAATACAGATATCTTAATGACACTTGGTACAAATGTTCCTTGACGTCGTGAGAAGCTTGGTATTGCAGATGGGTGTAATTGAGCTCTTGTTACGCCAGTAAAATGGCGTTAATCGAAAAACTATAAAAGGTTACAAGTATATATAATAGTTATATATAGGTTATAAGTATATATAAGTATAGGTTTCTGCTAAAAATTGTTGGTCGGACAAAAATTGTTCATGCACCCAGATGACAGTTATATCTATATACGATATTAGTTAATCTTTAAGATATATTTTGATGCCAAAAATGGCTAAGACCGGTTGATACTACCCTGCTCCTCTATTAGACTTAATATAAAAACTCCTAGGTGGCTTTAAGCCGCCTATGTCGGTTAATATGTAAGATATCGAAGCAAAATTAATGGGAATCTAATATTGGACATAATATACTTTAATACTATAAATTGGTGAAATCGCTTGACGAATTAACTCGGGTTCCATTAACCATAAAAAGATAAGTGTTGCACTTATCAAAACCAACCAGCAATTAAAAAGCCAAATTATGTTACATAAACCAAAGTTAAAATATTTAGTTAGTTAAAATATTACATTATTCGCTATATCATAAGGTTGCGGTACTCAATGACACAGCATGTCAGCATTGAAACGAAAGCCGATTTCGAAGTCAGTTTCCGATTACACATTCCATATTACACGCATCTCTTGTGCGAACATTGCATAACCCCTGAGGGTTTTTATTAAATTATTTAGTACACAATGTAAACACTGCTTAAAAGAAAAAATTCTTGATAACCAAACATTATTATAAAACCTACAAAGTGGACATTAGAGGCGGTCTACAAAAAAATTGACAAACCGATAGCAATAGGCCTATCTAATTGGATGTGGCAAATTAAAGGATGCATATTTTAAAAAATATTCCTTTAGAAAGATGACAAATTGTTTAATCAATTGAGTTTCTTTTAAAGTTTCTTATTTAAAAGTCCTTAACTCTTTTTTATGCTACAAGTGGGTGGCTTACAGGGCTTCATAAGTAACGGCGCAACTGCTATAAAATCAGCACCAACTCAACGAGCAAACATGAAACACCAAATCTATTTAAGAAGCAATCACTAAGAGGCTCTAAGTGGTTAGAAACCAAGTTACAAAGACTTCGTTAGAAAAATATGTTACTTTGGGGAGTATCACAGCCAAGCGCCAAATTTAGCTGAATTTGGCCGAGATAGTTAGCCTCGCAGATTAGTTGCATGACCACAGGCTATGCGCCGCAAGTGCTACTCGACTCGTTTCTTTTTATTTTCCTATTCTCGGCAAGCTGATTGCAAAATTTATTTAATTACTGTTTATTGAAAGTTATGTACACTAGCCGAGAAACTAAGAAGCATTTCGTTGCGTTATTTTCCTTTTCGGGCTTTGCACACTTTTCATAGAGGAATTTAGAAGGTGAAATGTTGCAAGTTAGCGGCAGTATCTGCAAATTGGTACGGCTGCAAAAATTTGTTCGACACGATAAACGCAATGGCCGCTTTGATATGCAACTTGGTAATTGTTGGCGAGGGGATACATATTTGTGGCGCTGTGCGCAGGAGGACTTATGCCATTAGAAATGGATTTTATGATAATCCTCTTGGCCGGCAGTTGGCAGTACTGCACTTTGTGTTTTTACGACCTTTTTTGTTCTCTGTTTTTTACTTTTCAGAAAGCGCATATGATTATACAAACAGTCATGTTAAAACGAAAGGAAGACAGCAGAATAATTTGTTTTTACTATGAGTGTAGATGTTTACCTCTTTTTTAGGATAGCGAAATTCCTAATTTTTGTTAACAGTCTTAAAAATTATTTAGTAGGCAGTAATGAATTTTTTAAGTATTATTTGCGAGTTCCAGAAACAGCAGAATATAGTTAAAAAATACAAAATTTTAGAAAAAAAATATAATACAGTGATTATGCTCCGATATGGTAATAATTATATAATTTATATACAAATAATTCTGGATACAGGAACCACTCAAAGTATGCCTTTTTAATTAAAAAATATTTAGAAAATTTCCGCAAGAACGACAATAACTAGTTATCACATTTGTTTTAAGAATATAACATCGCAGTTGTGTAAAGCAACTGGTTTACAGTTGCGTATGTACTAGCCATGACAACTGTATTTTGTATTACGTATGGCTAGTGATCTCAATATACTATAAATTGCAAGCAACATAACTAATTTCACATTTTTGAGAAGCGAAGATAAAGAAATGGGCAGCATTAAAAAAAATTTAAAAAGAGTAAATATTATTGGAAAAATACGTTTTCAGAAAGTAATTAAACGTAAAATTAAACCGTTGTAAACAACGATTTTTTAAATAAATTTTGGGAAATTATTCATTTGGAAGCGTTCATAATTAAATAAAAAATAAGGTATAAGTAATTCAATGCGTTCAAACTCTAAAACTGGCAGAATACTGCAGGCAACTGTTTTTGAACAGTCTTTTGAAATTTCTGTTTACTATGACAGGGAGTGGTGGTAATACACAATACCCGGAAAATTGTGATTGGCTACTCAGTTGTCGATGGTTAGATGGTTAGTAGCCAATTATCATGCCTAATGCAAATTTTAGTATACGGTTGCTTTTCGGATACTATACTTGCGCTGGTTGCCATGCATTATTGGTTTGTGTTACCGAACTAACGGTTAAACAGTATTTTATGTATTATTACCACAATAAAAAATCCTTCTTCATATCATACATATGTTATTTCGTCAATACATAATTACCTATTCAGTTTTAATACAGACGCTTGTTTAAACATTTACCCACCCAATTAATATAGTCGGAAGTCATAATAAAAATTCCTGACCTCTTCAACACTACCAAAGACCTAAGAAGCAAACGTGTTGAGCAAAAAACTCCACTTGAAGTGCGCGTGCTCACCAAACATCGAATTTATTATTTATTTCCAAACGCATACATTTATATAGATACATATGAAAATAACATAATTTTAACAATATCCAAATGCCGGAAGGTTATGCCAATACATAAAATTTCCTATTCATGAATTCATTGCGAAGTGCACAACATGCAGCAAGCGTTTTTACATTTAAACGCATTTAAATTCCGCCAATAGCTTTTCCATCGCATTCTCATGTTTGACAAGTACGTTATTCGCTTGGTTTTGTTTATTTTTCATTTCAAATTCGGCTTTACGTGTAATAAATTGAATTAATTACAATTAATAACTGCTAACTAACTAGAAGGCGCAGCGGGAAGGAAACTTAATGAGGTTTTGCTAATTTTTTTCGCCGAAGTCTTGATGTGTGTTAGAGAATCAAAAAGTCGAAGCGGTTGTGATAATTTGTAAGAAAAACACACGCACAAATCAATATAGCTGAAGTTGTGTCTGCGTGTGAGAGCACGCCTGTTTTGAAGTGTCTACTAGTTTGCCTGTTGTGCGCAGCGAGCGGTGGGTGATACTTTGTATGCCGTACGTAATTGTCAAATAAAATGTAAAGTTTATGAGACAGTTTAATGACAAAAAATGGGTGATAAAATCGTATGAAATATCAGACACAGCGTACAAAACAAAAACAAAAACTAAATAAGATAACTAAGAGAAGCGTTAAACTAAAATAAATAAAAGCAACAGCAAAATAGTGTGAGCTCGTGTAGAAAACAGCCGATTGTGTGGCCTGTTGGTTTTTCCACACTCAATTCGGTGTGCTGCTGCTGCGTCAACGCTTCTGCTGCATGCTTAGAAATTATATATTTAAATATAAATTAATTGTGATTCAAACCAAATAAACTAAAGATTAAAAGCTTTTGTTCCACATTGTAAGTACCGCTATTCCGAATGAAGTGGTGCGAGTGAAAGTGTTTTCCACAAATATTTAAACAATTTATATGTACTAAATGTCAAATGAAAAACTATTCAGGTGGCAAGGTTGTATGCATTTGAATTAAGTATGTATGCGTTTGTGTATATCTGTCGCGGTGAGCTGAAATTAGCATTTTAATAAGCGGATTATGTCAGTGCTTATGAGCTCAACTTGGCTTGGCTGCATCTGAATTGAATTCGTAGATTACGTAGGCGTTTTGGAGTATGTCAGCCAGTTTGTGTATTCGTTTTCGGTTTTGTTTGTTCGATCGTCAGTTGGAAGCTTTTAATGTGCAACGCTTAACAGACCAGTAGCAATTGGCTTGGAGTCAAATACTGTATATATCAAAGATAGCAAATGGACCGTTTGGGTCTATGTGGTATTGCAACAAGGGAGAAAAGCGTGATCTACAACAATACCTCTACAACACCTACTAGAATGCATTTATTTTTAAGTGAGGGGGTGCAAACATTTCTCACATTGTGTTGGCAAATAATTTTAGCTGAAATTTATCTAATACTATATGCTAATTGTGTGGCAGAAGCGGAAAATTGAAAGCTGAAGCTTTTTTTATGGTGAATTAGTTATGATGTAATATGGAGAATAATTACAAGAATATACTTAATAAATTTTATGTCAGGGTTGTTAAAAAGCATAAAACTAAATGAAAAGTTACCATTATGCAACACCTCTAACGAATGTAAATTGGCTGGAATTAAGGAACACCAACTCATTTACAGAATAAGATTTATACAATACAGATAAGAAGATAAGAAAATTTTTATATTTTTTATTTACGCTATTTTGCTACTATTTAATATTAAGTAATCGTCTTTCATTATGATTATAAAGACAAAGAATAGGTATATTACTATGAATTAATTTACTAGTATGCAATATTACAACTAGTTTTTGGTAATCGTGGAAATAGGGGCTGAAGTTAGGTTGCTTTGACCCTGTAAGGAGAGGATATACCTTTTCTCTGCCTTTATAATCATAATTAAAGACTACTTAATCCGCATATTTAAAAGTAGATATTAGCAAGCAACATACAAGTACATGATTACGATAGACTTTCATAGTAATAATAAATTGCCATCCTTTTCTTGCGTTCACTCCAAAAAATATAACTAGTTGAAATTGGCGTGAGATCTATTTTTATTATTTTAGGATGTGCAATATGTATGATCAAATAAAGCAACATCTAACTGACGACTTTTGACATAGTTCAGGGGGATTCTGGGAAAACATACCTTACGAGTTGCATGTTGGAGACAGGTTCGAGATCCAGCATTTAAGCTTTTTTCGAAATTGAGCTAAAAATATGATAAAAATATCGCATCAGAGGACAATCGGTGAAGGCCGTACACTGAACACTACGAGAGACTGATGAAAGACACTATCTTACGCCTTGGTGCTGTTCATCATCAAATATTACTTATAACCCTATATATTTTTACATGAGCTGAATGCGTGCTGAAGGATTTGTCTTGCATAATGCTTTTAAATCAAATTTCCAGTATCAAACTTGAGGAAATTGTTCTTGATCGAAAAACAAATGAATTTTCATTAAGCAGAACATGTGCTTGAATCAAACTCAATATTCGATACTTTAACAGAATCTTAAGGTATTCAAAAATACATCAAAAGTACTTCAATTATTTATAAAATACTTCCAAAACCAATTTAATCTGAAAGCCTGGGAAAAAAGTTTATTTTATAGACTTACCTCCAGTATTATTCGAGAATTGACAGCAGTGGATATATTCGAAGTTCAAGTTTAATAATGTCTGCTCGTATTTGAGCCCCGTTATTACTACATGAATAATAAAGGAAGAAATGACATTAAAGGCAGAAAATATTGTGGGAATTTATTGATTGTCGCTTCAAATTAAAGACCCAATTTAATAATATTTTTAAAATATTTATTTTAATTTTCCACACCGACCACAAAGCTCCCTTACATTAAGTGTTTTCCGAGACTCAGAAAGCTCAACTAAGATCTAAGATCGAGACGTCCCGTCACCTCTTTATACTAAAGAATAAACCAGGGTGAAGTAGCCTTAATGACTTTCGAAAAAGATGTAAGAGTCAAAGCGCTCACTAAAATTATGAAAATATACGCATACATATATTTATATATATACTACATTATTTTAGTAACGATATATATAACTTTGCAGCTTTATAGACAGATAGGCAACTTCAGCAAGCGCTGACATAAATACTCAGGTGGGCGTCTTGGAAGGTAAGTTGGTTAGTGCAATAATGAAGCAAAGAAATGCAAAATGTCAACGATGTCGTGCAATGACAAGGACTTTTGGGTCACTCAAATCATAGAATAGTGTAAAAGAAAGTATGCAAGAGTAAATTTGGGTAAAAAATAACAGATTTTATGCAGCCAACATAATTGGTGTTCGTCCACGCAGGTATCCTCGGAGTAGGTCGAAAGATTATGAGACAGTAGAAAAAAAAAGTTGCATGGTCATATGACAACAAGGAGCAAATATTTACGTTGAAACATAAACACTGTGGCGAAGCAATCAGTAAAATCAACAATGTTTGCCAAATGAAAGAAATTAGGAAAAGGAGTGAAGAAAAATATCGAAGAGGAAATAGTAAAGATAAAATAGGATAAAAAGTTAAGGTAAAATATCATATAAGGATAATTCTAGTAATAAAATTCCAAAATATATAAAATACAAGTATAATGAAATTTGTCTTCAAAAAATCAATAAAAATAATTTCTATTATAAGTAGAACCAAAATTTTAAAAATATTATAAAAAAGCAAGAAAGTTGTTCAGTTCAGTTTACTTTCCTGAAAACTTTACTACCTCAGTTTTTGTAACGTTGCGCGCAATACTTTCCTTGCTTTCATGCCGACCATCGTTTTTTACGTTAATCCGCTCGATAGTTTGTATTTTGTTTACCAAAACAGCCGTTCGCATGTCTTCCCTGCTGTTTCGGCCACGAGATGAACAATTTTGATTAGCCGAACATACAGCAACGAGACATTTTCATGTAGAAAGCATTGTCACAGCCAACAATTTAATTGATCATTTGCATTTGCAACAAGAACAATCGCCAAAGAAAGCAACGACTCTACCGCCTCTTTGCAGTAGGAAAACCCAACCACCACCATTGAAAAATCATTTGAAAAATCATTTGAAAAATCACATGTTAATGGGAGGCTAACTTCGCTTTAGTTTCTGTGGCCGTTCAACTCTCGATTAGTTGCGGCATTTTACTGTTGATTTCTTAATTATCGTTAAATATGCAACTGCCAGAGTGCACAATCGATCGGCAATTTAGTGAGCGCACAAAAACTATTCAATTGTTTTGACAATTAAAGAAAGCGGTTAAGTCAATCGAGTGACAATCCCTCTAGTTCACTTCACTTTTTTCAATTCCATCGCTTTTGCAATTTCGGATCGATGGCTCACGCTGACTCGCCACATTTTAGAGTGAACGGGGAAATTATCGCATCAGCAATTGTGCATTTTGCAGGCCGCGTTGCAGCTCATGAGGCGGTGTTTGTTTGTTGAAAACACCCAATCAGAGCAGCCAATGTAAATGTGGTTTTGTGAATGCCCTGCAGGAATATCGAACGAATAAAAAAAAGTTGACCATCATATCATAACTCAGCAGCTATAAGTAATTGCAAACATAGTTATCTGTAACTGCAATGGACATAAATTTTTGCCTTGGTTAGACCCGGCCACATCACTTTTCGGGTGTAGCTCTATATAGCCAAGGATGACATAATGCGAAACTCTGATGCGTGAGAGAAATGTCAAAACTCACATTTTTTATAACTTTTGCAAATAATGCCACTGCTGAAAATACTAGATTGGGTCTTTTGAAAATAACTTTTGGATATTTTGAAATTTCGATATTTCAGTCCTTCAGTGGGTCTATATCACGCATATCCAACCTTAAATACGTACATACATATTATAAATAAATAGTAGATGAGTACGTGGATAAATAACTCAAAATTTTCAAAATTAATATAATAGCATTTAATAATATATATAAACATAAAAAAACAAACTTACAAAGAAGCAATTGATAATAAAATGTTATGAGAAACGTAATAAATACAAGTGTTTCTCATTTATAGCAAAGAATAGTTAAAAACCTTTGGTTGCTCAAAACTCTATATAATCTGTGCCGCTCCTTGAAATTTTATTTCACAGTGATTTTGGCACTTACTTTCAGAGAGTTTATTTCTGGCATCGCGCCTTCTTTGATATCAGCTGTTCAAAGTTTCCTGATCTCTATCGCTACAAACCTAATCAGGGAACGCCTTTCAGAGAAAAATCAGAGAGTTTCGCATCATGTCATCCTTGATATAGCTAGCTGCTTTACACAGCAGAAGAGGACTTTTGATAAAAATTATATCACAAGTCAGAAAAAGGTGGTCAGCGGTTAGCAAAACTAGTTCAATACGTAACCATTAGGGATGATCCAAGCTTCCTACCAATACAAAAGTAATGTTTTTTTTTATTAATGAGCGCACTTTGCTTTGCCAGGCAATGTAAAACCTCTGAGTTCCAGTGAAACTGTTTATCACAAAAATTCTTCAGCCGTTTGAAGTTGACTTAAAACTTCAGGTCCATTCACTTGTCGGGCAACATAATGCGCGAATCCCAATAACAATAAAAGAAGAACGAGCATCTAGCGGAGGTCCAAGCACCAATTATATTTTACTAGATGTCAAATGCTGCTCTATTTTCCTGAGGGGAATGTGCATCCAGCGTTTCAGTGCCCTTAGAGTTATCCATTATATTTTTATTTCCTTTCGGTTTCTACTCAGATTGCCTTTGCATTGAAGTAACACTTTTAATTAATTTTGTGCTGTTTGGTTTCCAGAAATGCATTAGCTCTTGAAAGGGCTTGCCAGCCGTTCGACTGCTATATGGTGTAATGTAAATACCCTTAAGTGCATCCATTTAGGCTATGTTTCATTCACTGTATGTAAATACAAATGTGCGGACATATGCACAATTGTAAGTATGTGTGCGTGTGTGTGTGTGAATGCTCGTAAGTGCGTGATTTTCTGCCTGGGAATGTGTGAAGGAAATCTCGCTGATTTCTTCATTTAAATTCATTGAAGCTCTTCATTTAAATTTTCTTCATGAAAATTCATGTCAAAGGTCATTGCTACTATTCGTATCTTTTTACCTAAACTTATGTACATATCACCAAGTAAATGCATACATACACATTCATGTTAAAAACTTCCTCTCCACAATTGTGGGAAATTGACATGCGAACTATACTAATGGAGGAGGAGTTGAAAATGTGAGGTCAAAGCTAACGCTGAGATTCCACTTAGTGGAAGAAAATTTTCAAATTGCTAAATAATGTGAGAATTACGTCGATGACAAGGACGTGGCTACATAAAAGACGGAAAGAGCAAAGTGACGAAAAGAAATTAGCTTGCTTCTTTTACGACGATTTGGAAAATTGAAAATTATAACCTATAATAGAAAGGGTATATATTTATTTCTCTTAAATTCAATTGTTTTCCCAATTAGATATGTATGTGTTATTTAAAAAATGTGTTTTTCAAATATTTCATGTTCCAAAAATTCTTCTCGTTTTGCTGTTTCCAAACTGATTTTGAAAGAGATATAAAACCTTCAATATTTAAATTTCGGGTGTGAAGCCAAATATTGGTTCCTTTATTACTTGAAACGCAAAGACAAAATAAGAAAGAAGCTGTATGATTCGTAGAATTATTTTGAAATATGAGTGATTATAATCTTGTAATGTTTTCTGTATAAAAAATAATACGGGGTACGAACGCTGCAAACTATTGACTTTGCCTTATTTTATATATAGCAAATTTTCGTTTTACGGCTCACAATTCGACTCAGTAGAATTGAAGATAAAGCAATTCGAGTTCAGTTCAGTTGAAGTTTCATTGATGTTGCCAACCTAAAAAGTGAAGATTTTGCAGACAATTAAACAGCAAATAGTATTGAAATGAAAAATTAAAACAATACAACTTAATTGTGTTTTGGGAAATAGTGAATAAATATTAAAATTGATGTTAAATTTCTGTGATTGATGTTACAGTGATTGATGTTAAACAAATAAGAAAGGCTTGGAGTTTATTCAAATCAGTTGGAACTTCGAAGCACCAAGGGAGAGCAAGTTTTAGCGAAAATTTAACAGCTTTTTAAAAATATTTGTTGCATATTTATAAGTTATTTTCGTTTGAAGAAGGGATTTTATTAAACTGACGGAACATTTGGGATGAAGGAACATTTTAACAAACGCGTAGGAGAAACGGATGTACCTTCTATATTGAGGTTACTTGCAACTCTTCGATTCCTTGCTGAAGAAAGATGTCGAAAAATGCGATAGTAATTATTTTTTAAATTTTAAACATTCTGGAACACCTTATTTGTGCGAAGTGGATTACACCCCAAATGAGGGAGGGGCCAAAGAGGAGCTAAACGTTTCATAAATGTAATTTAATTCGAAAAGGGTATTCTTGGAAGTAGTAGGTTGTATCGATTCGCATAGCTTCCACAATCTTTAAATTTTATTCTTACTTTTTCCAAACTGTGGCTTGCCTCATCAGGGTTCGAAATATCTTTATGAATTCAATACGTTTTTCAAATTGTTGTTTTGTTTCGACCTTGCTTTTCCTATATATTTTTACAAAATTATCTATTAGAAATTAGTTTTCAATTACCCGCTTTTCATTTTCTATTATATTATTAATATTTTTTCTGAACAACTGCACGAATGTTCAACTCCAAAGTAGCAATGCTGCTAAGTAGGAGTAGTAGTTATTAGTAGTAGTAGTAGTTATAAAGCAGTTATTAGTCGTTGACGTAGAATACATGTCGTTCCATTTTCAATATTTAAATTGTTTGCCTGGCGCTTTAGTTTTCGTTTCTTATCAGGACATTTATATCGTTTAAAAGCTAGCTTTGTGGCCACCCTTAAATAAGTAACACACCACATAGGCCGGGCCACACGTGATTACTTTCAACGTAGAGTTACACATATATGCACTTATGTGCTTTGAACCATTGATTTATGACCCAAATGAAATGCCGCAGGCGGTCGCTAGATGACTGATCGGTCACACGCTTTAAGTAATTCACAGCTCCATTTCATTTTCATTGATATTTTCCCTCGAAATATTGATATTCGATGCATTTAATTCCAAGACTCACCCTCGGGACAGCGCATGTGATGTGGCACATTGTCTTGGCAATAGTCGATATGGATGGGTGTGTCGTCTAACAAAATATCAAAATACAAAAAAAGGCGGCACAACGCAGTTGAATTCGCTAAGGTTGCGTCAGGGAGCATTAAGCTGCAATTTCATATGTTCCAAGTTGATGTAAGAGTTATTTGTTGTACATATACATAGGCAACCCATTTGTATTTGCATTTCGCACTGATTTACTACATATGTGCAACATATTCAATTCCAACTCCCTGTACTCTCACTTGATTTGCTAAACACACTGATATTTGGACTGCGCATGTGCCTTCATCGGAGATTGCAATTAATCTATTGCATAAATAAAACGCCATACTCGTGTACATGCCTCATTAGGTAAGTAGATATTTATGTTTTTCTATTACTTTTCGATTATTTCAAATCATTTTCCTTTTTCCTTGTGGCTCTACGTGATCGCCAAGTAGTGGTTTGACCGGCGGCTGGATTTGGCCACTTGATCGGTTGGTCGTTATGCGCATTGCCGCGTTGTTAACCTCATTACGTTGCGGCAGTCTCACATTTTTTTAGCATTGGGACCATCCATTTGCCAAGTGACTTGTGCACTTTATTTCTTCTTAACTTGCTAACTTCGAGTTTTGTAATTTCTCACTGCAATTTTTTAGTTAATAGTTTTTAATTGTTTAGCTAGTTAGTTTAGTATATCTTATTTAGTTGTTAAAAAACTGTTGACTGGTTGAAGCGGGAATTTTAAGCACATTTTGCAACTACCCAGCCACTGACTAGTTGGGCACTCGGCCATTTGGTCATTAAGACGTAAACGTCGGCTGACTGGACATATACACCGATGTTTACAAAATCAGGGGTGACCTTTGAATCCATATTAAATTATGCCTGTTTGGAATATACTCTGCTTTGCGTTTCGCTACCCAAGTCCAAACGCAAGGTCAACTATAATGTTATCGTTATTCTTACCACCTACTACCAAAGTCCAAACGCAAGGTCAACTATAATGTTATCGTTATTCTTAAGCAATTCTTAATCAATTTATAATATAACATGTGATATTTAGTACTAGCTAACTATATTACTGGCTTCCGTATACATAGAAGTGAAGAAAAATATACAAGTTATGAACATATAAACTTTCTCGATGACTTCTAAATCCTTACTTGAAGAATTGTTCTCTATTTCAATCTATTTTACGCTGTTAATTTTGATCAGTAACCTGACTATCATCTCATACTGAACTGGTTGACTACTATGTTCGGACATAACTGTATCTTCTACTCCCGTCAGCGTTGGAACCACCCTCTGTAAGATAGAGATGTTCGTCAGATCCCCTAGCAGTTTGCTACTTAAATTTTTCTTCACTTTCTGCTGTTTTCTTCGTTTTTCTTTACTCGGTACGTTATTTAGTTGAACATGTATACCCCTGTATTGTTTTGTTTTATACTTTTTGTTCGATTAAATGTCAGTTCCTCTTCCAGGCAACCCAACTGTCTGTTGACACTGTGTTGACATGTACAAATTGAAAACTTACTCAGATATTTAGTGGCTTTTCGCGTCATTTAGCTCTGCAAGGCAGTGACTCCGAAGAATGTACGAGTTTTTGGTCAGTGCTCCTGTATAACAAATAAGTATGAATGGCGTGTTGGTCGTGTCTGCGGAATACAAGTTAAACAGATAACTCACCAGTGCTTGGTTTGTGGTTCAACACGTTGTTGCGCAATGTAATTGCAACGAAGCACCTACCTACATACAGACATGTCGTGTGTCGTTGGTCAAAGAAATTAACTAATTTATATGGTAATTGCGCTGATATCGACGAACGGCTCAATACATCTGTGTACTTAGAGGAAATGTGTTTCTACGCAAAGATAAGACAGCACATGCAGAAAAAAGTGTGTAAGAACTGTCGAAAAAACGTACCAAGACCTGTTCGCCAGTTCGGTAAAAGCGCTGTTTTAAGTTTCTTGTGACCGGTTGCATGGTTAAACGGGAAAAATATATGCTAATATAGCACTTTACTTCTGGTAAAATTTATATTCCAAATAAAATGTACTACTGTGTACTGTATACTCTTGCAACTTGTTGCGCATTAATTTTCGAATGGCTGAGTGTACGTACGTCCGTCCCAAATTTGATATAAATATTTTTCATAGTGCCCTTTGAGTGAAAACAAATATTAGAGAGATCGGAACACAATCACGCCTACTTCCCATATCACGACGTTATAAGATCCATCAGTTCATTTTACTTAGATCCCATATAAATACGAAAAGTACAGACTTTCAGTCCCTTCAATCTCATATATCGAATCTATGAATTTCCGCCCCTCTCCTTAATTTTATACTTTATATATTGTTCAGTATAGTAGAGTAAATTCAGTAAATTTCCCTTGACATAATGTTCATACCTCCCAAAAAATTTATTTATATCTTGTCCCAGGCCCCATATAATGAAAAATCCAGTTCCTTCGTTCTGGTTAATTTAACTTCCACACTGTTTATGTGGGTCAATACGAGAGATGTATTAATTAAATTTTGTAATAACGTGTAATGTCACAATATATTTTCCACTTTCAAAATTTCAAGCCGAGTTTAGTAGCAAATCGATGAATATAAAAAATATATGAATTCCAAGATTTTCTACTAAATTTTAATAAAATTAGCTAAATACTAGCATAGGTATTACAAGATCGAAGGACATTAAAAAATGGAGAAGTGAATCAGATCCTGTGAGTTTGGTGCTTGGTCAAATAGTTCTCTCGAAAGTCTGGGGATTTTAAAAAACGGACATTGTTTTTGATTAATACCAGTGACTATAAATGTGTATGTATGCAAATGGGTAACATACATTTTTAATGAAAAGTTTTATTAGAAGGGAAGCTGAAGTATATTTACGTATTTCTCATTGCCATTGAAGGGCATGGTCATTAACCTTTCTCATCTGCAGTAGGCGCAACAACAAGGAAAGGAAATTGAGTGTAAGAGAAAATATCGTTTAAAACACACGCACACACACGACTAGGCTTTAGGGGAACCTAGAACACTGAAACGTCATCACCGCTGGTATTATTACTCAACTAAAAGTCAAACAAGAACATAAGATACCATTATGAACTTTAAACGCTAAACAACAACTACTACACACTCATGTTCGCACACATACATACATTTTACGAATGAACCGCAAGGAACAATGTTGGAGGGGGGAAACTCCTGCACTGGCAACTATATACGGATTCAGACACTCAAGCTTTTGTTGCCGCAACTCGTAGTTTGTAAGCGACGAGAAAAGACGAAGTGCACCGAGATGTTCGTGCTCGTGAGTAATACAGCATTTCTTTTCAATTTGCAAAATTTTTCATGGTTGCATTTCCCTTCGGCTTCAAATGAATATTTGCAATATGTTCGGGAATTCGAATTTTATCATCTATTTTTTGTATATAATATGCAAATGGTGAATAAGGATAAAAGTTAGCTAACGAAAAATATTTTTATGTACCGTTTAAATGAAGCGTACAGGAATTTTCAAATATGATATAAAATGGAATGAGCAAAGCGCGACGTCGGAGTTGCCAGATTCGAGTCGACTCGAGTGAATGTAAATCCAGAAGACAATTTCTCGATAATGAGCAACAAAAGTTTCCATGTATAAACCCAGACTTTTCGTAATTGTATTGTTTATTGTTTTTGTTGCCCGACCGTCCGTTGTTGAACACAATGCAATCGCGTGTCATACAAATAACACCCAGATGAGCTGCCGCGCTGATTAGGTGGAAAGGAAGTTGTCTCAGGCTTTGTGAATTTTGTGCCTTATTTCTTAGGTTTTTATTCTTATCTTTCTTGCTTTTCGCTGGGACACAACAGCTTTAACTGAAACAACAACAACAACAATAGCAACAGCAAACAGCAGCCGCGTTGGTGCTGATTTGAATGCTGTGGAACCACCAACGCATCTTTGACTGGAACAAATAAATAAACAATTGATCACATAAACAACAAACTACAGCAAATATCAGCAACACCCCTGTAAGAAAATGCTGATTAGATCATCAATACAGTCAAATTTGTTTTTCCGAAAGCAAATTTTGTATTTGTCAAAAAGAGACAGCACACATTTTCGTAGGAGTTTCACAGAAGCTGCACAATACCAAGAATCGCTGTTATTCTTTCTGATAAACCAATAGAATGCAACACGTTTCTGAAGAATATCTTTCTTGTGTTTTATATTAAAAAGATAAATTAAAATAAATAAGATGTGTTTTCAAATATGTGTAAGTTAAATAAATTTCAAAGAAAACTATATTTTTAGTTAGTTTTCACTTTGTTCAGGCATTAAATTATAAGATACCTATGAATTGAAGAAAGGCGCGCAGAGAACTATTGAGGGGAGTCAGTCATTGCAGACAATTTTAGCTATGATATATTGGTGGTCAGCATTGTTCCGATAAAAGGCATCATAGCGACATTATAGATATATAGTTAAACAATTCTAAATAGCGATGTGTTTGAGAGAAATGGAAACTCACACGTTCGCTTACATCAGTTTTTGGTACCCTACCCACAAGGAAATTACAGGTAGTTTCGCTGTTCTTGTAGGGACGTTGGCGGGTAGGCGAGCAGCCAGTTACATACGATATACATGTATGTATGTCTGCATAATTATAAGAAAGCAACCAAAGGGGAATAAACTATGTACTCGTTTGGCAAATGAAGTGAAACAATTGTAGTGTGTGCCCTGACAATCTTGTAGGATCAAGCACGAAAGTCAAAACACAAAGCGGTTAAGAAGTAAACAACAAAGAAGTCGAAAAAAAGGAAAAATTAAAAATAAACACGTAGCATACATGAGGCATTGCATGGCATAGTATGACATTGATTCATGAAGCAGACATGTTAGAAATAAGGTTTTCCGATTGCTAGACAAAATTGTACATACATACACACATATGTACTTAGAATTATATCATTGAACGCTACGCCCCGTTTGTCAGACCTTTTGTAACGGGGCAATTTAGCCAATCGATCAAAGAGAATTAACGCTCTTCTTTGGTCTGAAGAAGTCGAAAAGAAAGCACAAGTCATGCTCGAAAAATGGTGTGAGAGTGCAGGGATGACGAAACAGGAGGCACTTAACCCCGTTAATGAAACAAATCTGCTAACAATAGTGAGATATTTGTTACACGTAACTTAGCGGGAACCTGTAGCGCATACAAGGAAACACTTCAGTTTGCTAAAAACATACC
Organism: Bactrocera minax; assembly: GCA_021498325.1. NCBI lineage: Eukaryota > Metazoa > Arthropoda > Insecta > Diptera > Tephritidae > Bactrocera > Bactrocera minax. Next base: position 111,371 of record JAKEEE010000064.1, on the reverse strand, counting down.
TATTTACATTATGTTGTTGTATTTTACAAATCCATGTGTACACTTAGCACCCATTTCCCATATTTGCGCTCTTGGAGTGCCACGAGTTTACACGAGCCACAAGCCGCAGTGTTTTAGCACCAACCCAGTACAATTTTCAGATACTTCATTGTTTTGTTGTACTACTCGAGGGAAGCTACTTAATAACGACTTAGCTTTAACTGGGTTGCTTACCAAATCTATAATTTTCCACTTCCACAAAAAAAATGAATTTTTAATCTGAAAAATTGAAGATCGGTGTTAAGCCTGCCCAGAAAGAAATGTTGTCGCCAATTCTTATTGGAGCATTGACTAAAACAATACCAACCATTCCTTGAGACTTAAGAATATGTACTATAGTAGAAGGGAGAATAAAACAAAGGATAAGGCTGAGTCTGCCGTATTAATTACTTTGGGTACAATATACGAAGTTAAGACTAAAGGAAAATTTTATTTGTATGTACAGTGGCGGACAAAAGTCTACATACACCCCCTATTTCCGTTGGATTTAATGTAAAAAAAGTTTATTGGAAAATTTAATGATACAGTTTATTTCAAATATATTTCCTTATCATGAAAAACAAAAAAAAATCCATTTTTTAACATAAAATAGTAAAGCTATGACAAAAAAACGTTAATTCAGGATTGACAAAAGTCTACATACAGTACATACATAACTTATCTTAGAGCGAAAACTTTGTGGTTAACATTAGGTAACCTGATTTTTTAGTATTTAGTTGGTCCACCGTTTGCATCAATAACAGCCTGAAGCCGTCGTGGCATCGAAGCTACTAAATTTGTCAATTCTGCTGAAGTAATACTGTTCCAAGCTTCAGTAATGCGTTCTTTGAGTATTGCAGAGCTGGAAATCTGATTTTTTCTAATTTTTCTTTCTAAAATTTCCCAGACATGTTCAATAACATTCAAATCTGGACTTTGAGGTGGTGTGTGTAGTTGCTTTGGAGCGTGATAAAGCAACCAATCCTTGACAATATGGGCCGTGTGCTTTGGATCGTTATCCTGTTGAAAGATCCAGCCTGCACCAAGCTCCAAACTATCCACCGAAGGCTTCAGATTAGCTTCCAATAATGCCTTGTATTTAAACCGATCCATATTACCCTCAATAAAAGCAAGCTTTCCAACTCCAGATGCCGCAACAACTCCCCAAACCATTACGTTGCCGCCACCATGCTTTACTGTTGGTACTATATTTTTCGGATTTAGTGCAGTGTTTTGTTTTCTCCAAACTTTTGCCCTTCCATCGCTGCCGAATATATTAAACTTCGATTCGTCTGTAAACAAAACTTTTTGCCAAAAATCTATTCCCTTGTCCAAATGTGCTTTGGCGAACTCTAAGCGAAGTTTACGATTCTTTTCAGAAATAAGAGGCTTTTTACGAGGTGTTCTACTGTGGAAGCCGTTATTGTTCAGAGCTCTTCGAATTGTTCTTGGATGGACAGACTTATTTGATGAGCTTGCTATGTTTTCGGCTAATTTTGGAGCAGTTACTTTGGGATTATCGTTCACTTCTTTGAGAATCAAGCTGATGTCTCTTCGAGACAGTTTCTTCGGGCGGCCAACTCGCAGCTTATTTTCGGTGGAGCCATTTTTTTCATAGTTTTTTACTATGGTCTGTACTGTTGGACGACTTAAATTTTAAATTTTTGAAATTTCGCCATGAGATTTGTTCTCATTTCTGTGCTGTATAACAAGGTTTCTTACGTCAATAGAAATTTCTTTTCGAGGAGCCATTGTTGATGCTTAAGTGATTAAACCACAACTAAATTAAATACTAGCAAATCAGACTACATAATAAAGGAAAAAAATGTGAAAAAAACGGTACTTTATCCTTATAGCAACACAGAATATCGATCTACCTGCTAAGAAACCGGTCTTGTATGTAGACTTTTGTCAAGGACGTTTTTGGGTTTTTCCACCATAACCTTTTTATATTAAGTTAGGTAATGGATTTTTTTTAGTATATGTCATTAAAAAAGGATTTAAAATAAAACTGTATACCTACATTTTTCAGAAGAGTGATTGTACTTTCTACACAACAAATACAAGCGGTGTATGTAGACTTTTGTCCGCCACGTATGTATAAGCATGTGGATTGATATAGATCTTCATAACTGGATTAGGTTTAGTAATACCGCCAAAAATGCGTGCGCGATACATAAATATCAATAGCAGTCAATCACAATAGCAAACTTTTAAAGGTTCGAGAGCATTTACTTTAAAATGTATGATTTTTATGATTATCCCCGCACATATAAAAACAATATAAATATAAATCCCAATATTCCAAGGTAAATTGCCCCTAACTGTAGCATCATCTACTTGAAATTGCAGAACGTCCTGACGAATAGTAATGTAAGGGTTATATATCTGAACTTATATAGGATTATAATACAAAATCTGTATAGCCACCATAAATCGTTGCTATGCCTAATGGATGCGTCATAAGCACTACTACATATATCATTCTAAAAGCTTATCCCCCACAATACTTTAATACACACTGTATGTTAACTACTAATTAACAATACATAGAACTGCGTGACGATATATTTTCTTTCGAACAAAAGTATGCACAATATTATACAACTTATGTAATAAAAATCTCCCATATATGTTCCGGTATCTAAAGTTATAGAAAAATGTTTTAGGAATAGGGGGAGACTTTCGGACGACAATGCCCAGGCTTTTTCGATCACATTTCTAACTTGCAGAAAGTTCTTATAAGGTCTATCAGCCCCCAGCAGGTGCCTTGAAGCTCTATTTGTTGGATAAAATTAGAGCGCACACGCTAATGGGTCGGTACCTCGGCTATGTACTATTAAATGTGAAAACACGAATACACGGATATATATTCATACAGTGTTACCTCTAAAACCTGGAAGCCGAAATATTAGTAAGTTAAGTGTCTTACTAAAGTGGAATGATTTCCAAAAATGGTTTTGGCTTCTCGGAAGAGACTCGTTTCACTTGCAGAAAGTCATATTTATACATTTCGCATCTGCAAACATTTAACTGGACAGCACTGACTGACATACCCAAGTAACATTTTCTATGAACGATTCCAGTTTGCCACACAACAACGGTGTTTTTCTTCCACGTGAATCATTTACACAACTATCCGCTAGTATCGAAGTGGACAGCCGATGTGCGATGTCAGATTTCGCACATTCCCTAGCAGCTGAGTAACGGCTTTAAATGCAGTCCCTTTTTGCTTTTTGCCAGCAAGCATAGCATTGGACGAGCATCCATTCTGCGACGCGCAGCTAGAGCACTTATTGGCATACGTTACTTCGCCATCACAGACAGATGAGTTCAGTCGAGGCGAACCACAAAGAGACCAGACAGCCAGTCACTCATTCACTCTCCCGCTGTTCTTATATTTGCTTTAAGTATGTACTTTCACGCATTTGTAACTATTAGGTATTCCTTGGCAATTTTCTTTTGTTTGGTGAGACATGCTGGTGAGGCAGCTGCTTCCTGGATGCCTCAATTGCCTAGATTGGATTGCACTGGGTTAATGGTTGAATGACTGCTTCCCTGGTTGCCTGGTTTACTGGAATAATGGTTCGATTGTAGGTTCGCCGGTTGGTACGTACGTGTACTCTTAATGGTGTTTTGTTAGATAGACAGCGGGCTGCTTGAGCGTAACACAACTAGTGAACCATATATTGGGTTGATTAGTATGCAGCATCGAATGCATCTATGCCATAATAATCGGTGGTGGTGGTGGGGGTGTTGTTGACGATCGATAGCAAAATCAAAATTCAAACAGACTGAGGGAAGCAATTGGAACATCAGAGGCTACGTATGTATGTAGCTAGCTACGGAAATGAACTCGCAGCATGTGTTATAGAGTAAATATATATGCTCGTATAGGGAAAATCAATTATGAAATGGCAAGTGTGCTATATTCATGTATTCATGATCGGCAAAAGCAATTCAAGATCAGTTGTGGTAGGGTGATCTACCTAGGGTGAATATCCTTCGTCAAAGTACCAGCAGGAATGCAGTGGCATGTGTGGAATGTTCATAAATACTGCGCTTCAAATTAATATAGCCACTTAATCATTCATTTATGTGAATACGGGCACTAAGGTCGCTCGTTTTTTTTTTTTAATTAACTGAGTTTCCGTTTCATTATGTGAATAATTGCAAAAATTTTTACTTTTAAAACACGCATGTTTGTATGTAGTCGTATGTATTTTTGCGAGTATATCTGAACTGAGCAGGGTCGACTCGAACGCACTGGAGATTGGCGGCCTCGCTGACATCACTGGCATTTGGAATTTAGAACTAGAAAAATATTATGGATGTGTGCGAGCGTGTATGTATGAATTGAAAATTCGCAAAGCCAGACACATATATACGCATATGTAGTAAGCAACGAATGCAAATCATGGTCATTATTGCCGTGCATGCAAAAACACAAATGCAATAGCAACAACTACAACAGCTGAAGCGTTTATTTATATGCATTGTTATGTTAATGTGGTGCAAATGACTGCAACTACTCTTATATATGTACACATATGTATACACATAATTTTTCACGCTGCTCATTGCACTTCAAGTACATCCTCCAATGAATAATAAAGTTGATAAAACACCACAATGAGATGGCTTATTAGGCATGCACACATATAAATACACATATATGTATGTATAAAAACGATAAAGCGGAATGGCAATAACACAGCGCTATTTGTGGCAACGGATATTGCATGTGAGAATGCAGAGTTGAATGTAATGCCCGGCCAGCGACAACAACAGGAAAGTTAACGTCATCAACGCCAGTGCTGCCGCCTCCGCTTTCGCCTTTGTAATCGCTCGCCTGCTCGCTGTGTGTTTCTGCCCACCGCTTGCCGTTTATGAGTTCATTTAGCCATCAACGCCACCACCGTTGCCATCCACCGTACCTTATGCCGTCGAAACTGTCAGTGCGCTTGCCTACTGTGGCCGATCTCGCAAGTAGGGGTGAGTAAAGAAGATCGACTGTGTGGTGCGCTAGCCGAATGATCGCTGCATACGTCTAATTGTTTCTACAAAATGCTACTGATACGCTCTGTTTGTGATGAACAACGAAAACAAATGATTAGATTGTTGTAGACGCAGATGCGCGCGGTTGGTCGGTCGGTCGGTTGGTCGGCCTCGATCGGTGTGCGGGCGCTAGGCCATTCAAAAACCATTGACTTTGATGTACATCTGTACTTATGGTACATTCATATTCCCTATGTCGTGTGTGTGCTTATAAATTTATATTCTAGAACTATTGTTTTCATCTTTCATTTCAAACTTATTTCTATCGGACTATAAACGCAAATTTATTTGAGGAAAATCGGTCAAGATATGAAGTGACAAGTATTGCTTGTGGAATTAAAATCGCTAACTTTGATGTTGTTCTTACATGTAATTTATTTCACAAGAGAGTGGAGTCCAAATGTAGCGAGCAGAGATATGGCGAATCCAAGAAGGCTATTATAAACGCCATTTTTATTCTAACCGTCATTTACCGTTACCATTTGCCAGTCAGAAATTTCTCTCAGTGCGTTGGCCCTGCAATTTATAATCAAGTCGCTTGTTTTCCATAATAGATTTGCTAGACACAAAATACTTCAAGTCTGCATCTAGGAGTACTGTGCTTCTATGCGTATTGTATTATATTGTATGTATGTGAGCTTGTGCACGTGTGTGCCGTAATGAATGCGTTTGAGTGGTAGCCACAGATCACCTGAATGCCCAGCATATTGCGTAGTGCTACAAGCTCCTAATTTTGATATCTTTTATCATTGTTGACTTACATTTCAATAACTTACTTAGTTACTTCTTTTTCGGAAAATGAGAGCGGAATATTTATACATATGCATATGCATCAATAAACTCTGCAGAAACAGCACCACATTATGTATTAAAACAGAACCACGCTACATTGTAACCAACGTTAGTGACCGAAGTGTTTCAAAGACATGGTTTCATTAACATTGCGATGTCAATGGGCCTGATCATACGGCTCAACGCTGCATAACATAGGACCACCTACCAAACAAATTCGTTCCAAGATATCTATCGCTATCTGAATAATAAAAATCACCAACCTTTAAATATTGTAATTAAAGCAATAAACAATCTAAATGGTAAAAACAGTAATTAACTTACCAATAAACGATTGACACATTCGGACATTTATTCGTCGATGCTTTGCAATCTTTCTCACTCCTGACATCTTGATTACTTTTTCCATTCCAAATATATGAAAATATATTTTGCAATTTATATCTTTTATGAGGGATTCTATTTTTAATTTTTCATACTCTATTCCGTAATGGCGGGTTTTTTCTAGGTGCACCATTATTGTGAAAAAAAATCATAATGTGCAGCATACGTGTACACGAATTTGTAATAATGCCTCATTTGCCTCATATAAATCTTTTTTGTTTTAAAAATTAGTTTCGAGTGCCTTTGTGAACACTGCTTTTTAAACACTCAGAAACAACATGTTTCACCTCCTGAAAAAAATTCAACAACTGAGTGAAGATATATGGCTGGAATTAGGCAGAAACGAACCAAATAGCCAAACAATCACGAAAAAGGCGATGTTTAACTTTTGACATGGTCCAGTGCAGCATGGCATGTGGGTAGGGATGTAACCAGGCCTACTCAAAACATTTTCATTTAGACCACTTGGTCCTCAAATTTTTGCAGGGTACTGTATGCATTGTGTAAATATGCGTGTTTGCCAGGAATAGCTAAGTGCGGATTTTATAATCTCACGAACGCCTCTTAATTGCGCAAAAGACACTTGGACACTTGAAAGAGTGGCTCTCGTTTACGACTATTGCTCAAGTACGAATAGCAGACGCTCCAGAATGTGCGCAATAATGGAACCCGTTTGCTAGAATGAAGTATTGATTGTAGCTTGTCTGATTCAGTAGATGATGAAGAATCGGCAGACTGGCTGGCGATAACGAATAGTGATAAAAGATAGAAGAAGAAGAGTGATAAATAAGAGTATGAGAATAATTTATTTATGCGTTCGTTTGGAAGAAGAGCTTATGTCGAATATGAAAATTTAAAGTTACAGACGCTTATGTTTAAATTTTATGCTAATTTACTGCAACGAAAAGTTTTAGTTAAAATTTAAACTATAGTATTCCAAAACGTTATATTCAAATCAGAGATCGTTATCAACATAGTTATTAATACCTGCTTTAATTCGATTTCAGCTATTCTTCCCTGTGAATAGTGATTTAAATGCGTTAGAGTGCAAAATTTGACAATTAATTTTTTTATTTATTAAAACGAAAAAGTAAAATAATATTTAAGAAATAGGATTTAAAAGTACTGCAATGATATGGGAGCCTCCTTAATGAATGCATTGGGGTCTCGTATAATAATTAGCTTTATTTTACATAGCTCGTCGGGATCAAAACTTTTAAAAGTTAGGTACTTTGAAAATAAAGAGAAACATAATCCTTAACATGAGTTTCATTCTTCTTCGCCTTAACAGATTCTCATCGGGCAGCCTCTAATTATATGAGCCTTAAGCTACGGCTACGACGTACACTTAGTAATGGGTACTTTTAATCCTTACTGAGAAAAGGATTTGAGTATTGAGTACTTTGAAGTCCTCGTGACTAAGTTGGAGTACTCAACAGTAATTTGAAAGACCCGGATATTTCGGTTCTTTGGTTCTGACTACTTTTATTATCGATATCGATATTAATCACAACGTCGATATCAGAGAGACAGATTTCGAAGAATAATTACATCATTTATCAATCAAATTACTATTAAGTGTCAAATACTGTAGTGTGTAATACCAGAAGAATCTGTCCAATTTTGAATATGATTTATATTATATTGAAGAATTCGTCACATAATTTCTTGACAGTACAGAAAACTGCAAACCTATGGGGATGCTAAGATTTTAATAATATTTTATTTAATTTTCCTAAGGCAATGCACTAGCACTTGCGTCAGAACCGAAAAAACGTCCAAAGATTGGCAAGTGATCAAGGATGACGCACCATATGCCGAGCATAGAAACCAAAATAGAAAGATAAACAACATTAAAAACCAAAACACATTTGCAATTGGAAACAAAATACCGCTAACAAAAATACCAAATGAAATAGAAATCACTGGCGGATAAAAACAATGCTTTCAGAGCAATAAACCGACCCGTTTATATGATATTAAAAACAAATGCTCGCCAAACCACAAAGGCAAAGACAGCCAGACAAACAAAATATTATTCTTGTATGTAAGAATCAGATATATATGAACCTATGTATGTACCATATGTATGAACTATGAAACCAACGAGAGATTAAATAATATTTTTTATGAACACAACACAAGAAATAACTGAGGAAAATGAAAATGCACAAGAAAAGCTCATGCATCAATATTAATAATAAAATACTGATTAAAGAACTAAATATAGTGGGGCCACTGCTGATAAGGTCTGTGACTTATGCGAGAATAGAGTGACAAAAACATGTTTACATAAACTAAAGATCGCGGCATTACCGACCGGCGAACAGCTGATAAACCAAACGTTGAGACTAAACGAAAGAGAATCGTGTAGACAAAGCAAACTAATCCAGAAACACATAGCAGCTACATAGAAAAAGTAAGGAAGGGCTAAATTCAGGTGTAACCGAACATTTTATACACTCGCAATTTTCAAAGATCAAAGCCGGGGTGATTATTTTATTAAAAATGTTGCGTAAGAATTTAACACTCATTATTCGACGAAACCGTTAAAGGATTCCAATCATATTTGGTATCTTATTAATTTATATTGTAGGTCATCACTCATTTAGTTTCATCACTATATTTTGCTTCACGCTCGAACGTTCACGTTCACGTTCACGTTCACGTTCACGTTTATATTAAAATCAACCTAATTAGCTCAAAATATATTGTGTAACAAACTCAACCAAAATGGCTAAACTGGGTGGGTGTATTAGGAAAAGGTTAATCAGAGAATCGGAAGTCTTACATTAGGGATATGGGGTTTAGAGCAAGGTCTACGTCGATTTCATTCATATTCAGTAAATCCGCATTATGTTTAAAAAAGCATGTCCACTTAATTTCATTAAAATATCACATATATTGACCAACACAAACACAGACTTTTAAAGTCAGCTTTAAAGTACGAAATCCCTACATCGGGTATACGGCTAGGGGAACGTCTGAACTGATTGCAGCAACTTTTGGTATTAAACAATTTGGCATTGAATAAGTATATTCGAGAATATGTTTGCATGCAATTTAATTGAGATAACTCACATATTTACCGACATATTCGGCATAAAGTTTGTTGTCATAGCAAAAATTTGGGAGCTGATGTGATACGTTGACCGATGTCACACATTTTCGGCGTTAAACTATAGCATATCCAATGTAATATTTTCGCCTAATTACATATGCATATTGACCGAATATATACCGTATAGAACCAATTGGAAGTTTTATAATGGGTATATGGGACTAGGGGTAGAACTGATCGTATTAATCCGATTTTAATAATTTTTGGCGTCATGACATATTATTACCAGGAAGAGATGCCAACTGACTTTCATTAAGATACCGAACAGATTGACTGATGTATATGGTATAAAGTCAACCGGAAGTTGGCGCTAGAGGAAGTATTGACCGGGTCTTGTCCATTTTTGACGTTAGGACCTAATATTATCAGAAAAAGATTTGCTCTGTTTTGCAATATTGTCTCACAGATTGACAGGCTTTTTTGGTAAATAGTCAGCCATAGGCACGTAGGCACAGAGCACAGGGTCGTTGTGTAAAGTTCAGCTACGATATCTTTATTGGTAATTATTTTATATACCGTAAAATGAAAGAGTCATATGGAATTTAAAATTGTGATATATAGGAAGAAGGTTAACATAAGAATGTATATAATGGTAGAGCAGTTAGGTAGAAATAGGTAGAGCAGTTTCTGAGATATAAGAGTTCACCTAAAGGTGGGTGTACGGCATCTATTCTCTAGTTTCTACACCGATTCCTTTGAAACCCTTAAGTATCGCTTTGGCTGTGAAATTCAATGTTTCTGACGTGTTTCGTTAGCGAATTAACGGAGTTTCAGTAGTTTTCAACCTACGCTTTGATGGGATGTTGGCGTGGTTATTATCCGATTTGATTGATTTTTTCCAGATCATGAGGAGGCGCTAGAAACACTTGTTCTGAGAGAGATTGATTGATATAGCTTTAGTGGGCCATACACACTTTTTAAAAATTTTCAACCTGCAGAGGCCCCTCCCTACTGCGACGTCCTTTACCAAATTAAAGTTTTGCATCTTAATTGCGAGCTTGGTTATATCGCTTTATATGTTTTCGTTTAACGGTATTTTGTGGCTGTGACAATATTGTAATATCGCCCAGTTACCATTGTACCAAGTTTCATCAAGATATCTTAATTTATACTCAAGTTTGCAAGGGCGACCGGACGGACGAACAGTCAATATATAACTTAATATATATCTCGCTTAGTTTTGGTTGTTACAAACAACCGTTAGGGGAACTAAACTATATATATGGTTCCAACATGTTGCGAGAGTATAATAATAATAAAGGAGTTATGAACATGTTGTTTGGGGCTACAAGCAAATTATGGGCGACGCCATCATAAGCAACAACAGTAATAAATACACGTGAATAATATAGGCTAAATCAGGCCAGATAGTAGCGACATGAGCATCAGTGACAAGAATACCTGCACGGGTCTGTAACAGAAAAACTTGTTTCTAGATAGACACATGAACATATGTAAATACAGATACGCTACTAGACCTGCAAGAAATGTAACGAAGCAAGCTTAAAAAAAAAAAAAAAAAAATAAATAAATAAAAAACCAACCTATGAGGGAAGCAATAGACAAAATCCGATCTGCTCTAAAAATATGAAACATCAATATCTTTAGCAGTTACACTCACTCACACACGAAGTTAGAAGTTGCTTAAGGCAAGCAACCTGTTGGGCCTACTCTTCTGTGGTCCCTTAATTAACACATAAACAAGTTGAATATACTGAAAAAAGGAAATAAAATAATGAGTCGAAGCGAAAAAGAGATATCGATGAAAATTGTTAAGCTATTCTGGCTAAGAATTCTCCAATCAGTCGCTTATCAGTTTGGGGCGGAAAGAAGACAAGAAAACACCACACACATATTCCTAATTCCGGTATTATGTAGTTGCAACATGCGGCAGTCAGAATTAGTGCAAGTTTGTAGATGCGTATGTGCAATGCAATCAGACGAGATTTGGAGCTGCTAATCTGAGTTATGTCGACATATTTTGCGGCATATTATGAGACACTTGAGCGGTGTAGGTTATGGATGTTAGTTAGCTGACTTTGACATTTTTGCATACTAAAAAAGGAGTTGATAGTAATCGATAATATACACAGAACTGTCGTGGCGACTGTCGACTCGGTTGCCTGCGGTGTCTAGTCGATATCCACTCGCAATATATATTTTGGTATACGGTTACTGAACGGCAATTAAATTTGCGCTATGACAGATACGCTGTAGGAGTATAAGTTGCATTACTAATCTACATGAACGCGTGAATACTAAACTATACACACACTACCAGTGGAAAACTCGACATAGAGACTTTCTTGAAGCCTGCGTTCCACAGTTTTTGTAACTGAGAAGTTCATTTCTACATCACTTAGAACAGATTCATTAATCTCGTTCTGAAACGCGCACGCATAACTACGCGCCAGCTCGGAGGGCACTTCAAATACTTTAAATGCTCCTATGAGATCACTCTTAAGTCACATATGCACTCCGATATGTATACAAGTAGCGTGTAAACAGTGTGTCTACGTTCTAAAATGTACGCGCTAAAATTGCTCAACTGCTTTATGATTTCTTTCAACTAAAAACATTTACAAGTAATTTATTTCTTTCTTTCAACTCTTTAACTTTTCGCCTTTTTGGCCTGAAATTAACAATTCTAAGCCGCACATGTGTACACCACATGTATCTCATCAGCAGTGGGCTTGCGAGGCAGCTCAGGGCACACTAATTTTCAAAACAATAGAGCAATGGAATGTCAGCTATTATAAGGCCATATATAGTCGTTAGCAGAGAGTGGAGAGTAACTGGAAACCAGCCACGAAATGTGACGCAGATAAATCATTTAAGTTCTCCAATTTTGCACAATATTAATTTTTTAGAATTTAATTACTAAATTGCTTTAAAAGCAGATTTTTTTTTTTAATTTTTTAAATGAGAAAATGGATTGGAAGCAATTAATATTTATGAGTGTGTGTATGCACGTAGCTAGGCGCACGAGCAGCCAGCTGTAAATGGCAAAATATTGAAATCGAAATATGTGGATTCTTATGCTGGGAATGACATTAGCTTAACGACTTAATGGCAATATGCTGGGCGTGTTTGTTGGGATATACATGTATACATGAGTACTTATGTGTGAAGGGGACCTTCGTAACACGTGCCGTTAACTGCGCCTAGGAATGTGGCTTAATGAGCGATTCTTCGATTCAAGAGATAATACAAAAGTAATATCCAATAGAGATTTCGCAATCTTTTGTGTTGCCATCCGAAAATTTCTGGAATTATTACAAAGAAAGAAGGAGGAAGCATTCCGAAAGCTAAACGGAAGTTATTAAATGTAGACATACTTTGGTAGAGTTGCCAGCTATCGAAAAAATAAAACTGGGCAAAATATCATCAAAAGTGAGACAGATAGGTGTTTGAAGAACATTTTATTACAAAGTATTATTACAAAATCTAACAAAGTATTAGAACATGCTTTAATTGAAACATGCCTTAGATTTAAGAAAATAAAACTGGTCAAAATATTACAAAATAACATGAGGCCTTCAGGAAAGTCGTCCATGGACGCATTAAAACGGCAAAAAAATTCCTAAATATTGATTACATAAAATAAAAATAACTTTTGAAAATATGTTAGTTATAGGTTTTTTAAATTAAAAGCAATTATTTTACTAATAAATTCTACAGTTTAAACATTTGCTTTTGTATTACTTACTTATTTAGATTTCGACATTCGACATTCGACGTTTCGACTCACCTGGAAAAGAAAGAAAGAGATCATGGTCAGTTTCAAAAGAAGAAAGAATGGTATAATTGCATAAAAATATATACGGTGGAACATTATATACAAAAAAACATAACGATGTGTATGAAAATTGAAAAATGGGCTAATTTATTATTCCTTATTTTGACAATTTTTTATTAAACAAAAATTTTTGTTCGTGTACATTTAATTTTTATTTATAATTTCACTCATCACTCATTCATTCATTTTATCACTCATTATCTGTTTGTACATTTGTACATATACCTATGATTACTATGTCTAAATTACTGTAATAAGTATGTTCGTATGTGTAGAGCAACTAAATGAGTTAATCTAACCGAAAGGTCAAAATGGGAAACTTGTTTTACAAGTTGTGGCAAAGTTTTTTATACCCTCAACGCTCAGTAACTTTGCTTATACTTTGCTAAGCCACAAAATTATATTTTAAAATATATTATATATTACATAATTAATTTTATTATATAATTAATATAATATATATATATATAAAATTACAAAACATATAATACATGAATGAATATGTGGCATATATACTCGTACTTCCCATACATTTTGTAGCTTGAAGTTGAGCCCGCTCAATTTGCCGCTTAAATTGTTGTTCGTTCTGGCGACCAATTCAAAGCTTTGTTTTTATACTTGATGAAATTCAAACAAACACCAAATGAATGCTCGCATAACACATGTACTGACTGAATTCCATGATTTATTTTTATATACTATGTACTTCTAACATTTCTCAGCTGAATAGTTGCTTACAATTTACAAATCTATTGCTAAGTAAATACCCTAAAGTGGATTATCGAACATGTCTGCAAAAATACTGGTTTACAACTTGAGTTTATGGACTGTAAATTAAATACTTTGTACTAAATATAAAATGGTATAATAGTAGCCCTATTCTCTTGAAAGCGAGCAGCACAGAATATTCACTAAAATTGTGACATATATGTGTGGAGAGAACTTGAACTCGGCTATGTTATTTTAGTTTAGCGACTACAAATATAGTATTTCGGATTAAAACAAAAATAATTCATATGAAATTACAAATACCTTCCATCAAAATCTCTTGAAACACTAACGAAATTCAAAATGGACCATATATGCGAAATTTTTATTTTTACTTTCATTATAATTAGTATAATGTGCAACCAGATTGCTGCAGGATACATATTCATACAACACAATATGTGCATATTTAGCATCGGTAATTGTACTCTAGGTATACACGTATATAAATGAAAAATTTTGCAAAATTTTCCTCAAAAAGGGTAATTTAATATTAAGAAAGCCAAAGAGAAATAGCATTTATTAGCACATTTTTAACCGACTGAAAGCCAAATACATAAGATAATCATAAATTCAGGTAGAAATAAAACTGAAAGTTATACCGCAAAATTATGTATTAAAGCTTTACACACTTATTTATTGTATGTGTTAGTCTATTTTAAAATCAAAGTGGTTAGAAAGTTGTACAAAAGTAGGTGTGGCCGTCTAGTAGGGTTAAAGTACGTATCTCACAAACCACTCAAGTTATGTCAAGCAAACTTGCTGAAGACAAGTCCTTATAGCACCTCTTTCTGGAGTGTGAAAATTAGTGAACTCGGATAAGAACCACTCCCACCGCATATATAATGGTTATGGTGAAAACTACTAACACTTCGATAACTTGTTAAAGAATACGGAATGGCTACATGGGAACCCATTTTTAGGTGAACTTTTATATCTCAGGAACTATCTCAACAAATTCAACCAACTTTGTGGCATAATGTCACCTTGACATTCTTATGACACAGTGTACAAACGGACGAAATTGGATTACAACCAAGCCTACTTCCCATATAACACAATTTTTAATTTCATCTGACACACACTTTGCTGTATAGAAATCAGCGAAAATGAAAATATCAGAATAAAACTGCACAAATAGTGCCTTCGAGATACGCCATCTCCCGTCTAAAAACGATCGAAAGCTGGCCTTATCTATTCTATTCCTCTAATTTTTTGCTAAAAATATTGGTCAATCTGTGAGATGTCTTAATGAAAATAAGGGAGCGTATTTATTTGAAAATAGTGTCGTGGTACCAACTATGAATAACATTGGGTCAAGATTTCCCCAAGCCCCCAAATACCCAAAATGATTTTCAAACATCCGGTTGACTTTATATCGGTCAATATGTAAGATATCGCAGCGAAATTAAGTGAACGTATAATCTTGGGTACTCTATAGTTTGGCGCTGAAAATGGGGGGAAACCGGTCCACGAATAACTAAAGCCCTTATATACTACCTATAATGATTTCCGTTATTTTAGTGGACTTTATGCAAAAATCGGTCAAATTGTGAATTATTATAATACGATAAGATAAATTACAAGAGTATAACATGTTCGGTTGCATCTGAACTTATCCCTTCCTTACTTGTTTGAATTTTATTTTAATAATAGTGAACTTGTTTACCATGTTCTGCTGCTTGTTTTTCACATTCTAAACTCCTCTGCTTTTTTCAATATTTGCCAAGCAATTATGACTCAATGCTAGGCGTTAATTATTTCGCCAATCTGCGCATATGCAGATATTTATAGCTCATTAACGCAAGACTACAAATACTCGAACACGGTGGAATAGAAAATGCCAATAACAAGTGGCATCAATACCGGATAATTTTGAATTAGTTTGTTGTGCAAATGTGGGAAATTATTAAGAACTGATATGTGAATTTTATACATACATACACAATAATATCGTAACGGATAGTACACTAAGATTAAATTAATTTATTTTAGTATTTGTTTTATTTACTCCTTTTGTTATTTCGTTGCGCTGATCTCACCACTACTTCCAATCGGTTAAAAATAATTATTATAAGAATTGTATGACCTTAACGCTCGTCGTTTTCATATATTTTTTAAATCTTTCGATAGATATAGGAGTGGGAATTCTACCTTGTTGCATAAATTTGCTTTCAAATTGCTCTTGAAGCTCCTACAATGAGGGTGGGGCACTTATTTTGATGAACACGTTTCAGAAAACAAGCTAAACAGATATACTAAATTGTACCAACAACAAATAAATATATAACAACTTGAAGATATTTTCTTCGTACTAGGGGCTTTTTAGAAGTTATTAAACTTTTTGGGAGTTAAATTAATGAATTTCCAAAGATAAAAAGTTCCTTGATCAAAAAACAAATGCAATAAGCCAGATGTTTGTGTATAGTTTTAGATATCGGTGATTCCAGATTTGACCTCACTCTTATAAATACATTCGCTTCAAAAAAGTTTTACTTCCATATTTCAACCTGCTAATTTTTTTTGTGAATTTTATCTCTGGCACATCAGTCAGTGATCCTTAGCAGTGTCTATTTATTCCAGCTCACGCTTGTGGCCTCATTAAGCACGAAGCTTTGAAACCAAAACACCGGCCATCAAACTAACCAACTAAAGCTATCAGAAGCAGCTTGCATACGCACATACATTTATTAAAATTATATTTATGCACTTGATATACATACCAGATGTACACGCAGCGAGCGGCGTTAAAACAATAAGAAAACAACAGCTTATCACTCAGCAAATAGAAGAAATGCTTACGCTTCGTCGCACGCACTTGATGAATTGGCTTTTGACAACCTAGTGACATTACGCATATGCTATCGAGTCGTCACTCGCATACATACATACATACATATATATAATAGGGACAGAGTGTTGAGAACAAGGGATATAGCATCGTTGTAATTCAAGAAAGGTCTTATCAGTGTTGAAGTTTTGCAGTTGAAAAAAAAAACATTTGATTGGCTATATATTTATATGTACATAAGCATCTTTACATATCTATCATGATATATACCCCGTTAAAATGTGTTTTCATATGTAAATTTAGGCAGCCCAGTTTTTTTTTTTACAAAATTCAATGGTACATTTCCGCAGCTTGCAGTGAACTCAAAGAACGCTATGTATAATGACTAAGCGCACGAAAAGCTGTCAAAACGTAATTTACAAGCTTGTACAAGCGCATACACAAACACACAACAGGCACGAAAACAAGAAAGAACAAGTAAGGAAGATTTAAATTCAGGTGCAACCGAACATTTTACATTCCGGCAATTTCTCTTTTCTTATTATAACAGTTCACAATTTCACCGCTTCATTATATATGGTGTCAACCGGATGTTTGAAAATCGTTATATAAGGTATGGGGGGGCTAGGTGGAAATGTTGACCCATTTTATTCATATATAGTGCGAGGACGCATTATTTTCAGGGAAAGACGCTAACTCAATTACATTAAGATATCTAACATATTGACCGGTATATACCGTATAAAGTAAACCGGAAGTTCGAAAATCTTTATATCAGGAATATGGAGGTTATGCAAAGTATTAACCTATTTCCTAAGTACATAACCTATTTTTGACACAAGAACATATTATCATCAGTGAATGATTTTGTTAGTATTTCAATAATATATCTCACAGATTAACCGACATTTTTGTGTAAAAAGTCAGTCATGTGCACTGAGATCCACATATATAACAAATTTATTTTAGTTTAGGTTTAGTAGTTCCTGAGATAGAGTGTTTCTCCTAAAAGTAGGCGGTACCGCACCTGTTGTTATTATTATATCGATTATATCAATTATTATATCGATTCCTATGAAGACATTGGTACCGCTTGGCTGTGAAATTTAATGCTTCTGGCGTATTTATTTAGTGAATTATTTCAATATAACCGTTATATGGGGAGTGGGCGTGGTTATTATCCGATATCACCAACTTTCACACCCTCTGAGGTGTTGAAAGGATTAGTCCTCAACTCAAATGTGGTTGATATAACTTTAGCGGGGCCATACCATACCATACTTTTTAAAAGAATTTGAACCGTAGCTGCTCCTCTTACTGCAATTTAATGTACTAAATTATGCTTTAGTATCTAAATTTGTAGCTTAATTATAGCACTTTACAAGTTTTCGTTTAACTGCGTTTTGAGGGCGTGGCAATTAATTTTTACTCATGTTACCGTTAGTGCGGACATGCGGACAGACAGACGTACAATCCCCGGAATTCAACTCGTCTCGTCATTCTGAATTTTTATATATATATATATATATCTACATCTACCTCGATTAGTTTTAGGTGTTACAAACAACCGTAAGGAGGACAAGACAATTCTACTCTGTTGCAACATGTTGCGAGAGTATAAAACCAAAATATTTCTTTATTTTCATTGAAGTCGCAAAATGTTTCAATGTGTGCGTGGGTGTATATGTGTTGTTTATTTTGTGAGCTGATTTGCTTTCTTTGGAGTTATGACAGTTTGTCATTGATAAAAGGCGGAACCGTAGCTGTTACCGTGTTGTTGCATGTTTTTGTAATATTTTCAGTAAACACACTGATTGACTGCCCGACTAAGCAGCAGAAGACCCGCAAAAGTTACCTTAAAACTAGTGTTGCCGAACATGGACAAATTAAAACTGGCGGGTTTTTTCCATTTGGTAAGTTGATAGGCTAAATCGAATTTTGATGGGTTTTGCTTATATGTTTCTACCTACAATTTAATTAAATGTTTTATACTACAAAGTTGTAAAATTAATTATTATACGAAGTTGATTTATTTTTAATACACGCAAATTTAATAAACTGGATATTGAAAAAAAACCTTAGAAACAATGAAACGGTAGGTTTACAATGGTTTTCGTAGGACAAATTGGTAGAAAAAGAAATCGTCTGTGGCAATATTGGCCACAGCACAACAACAAGGCAACAACAACAAAAAAAAGTATTGCTTTCACATTTCTTTTACTTTTCTTTACCACTAAATGTGTTTTCATATTTTTGCAAAGTCAAACAATGACAGCGACTTCACAGACTTTTGACATGTACACGCTAAAATGTTTCGATACTATCGGTTCATTCAGTTCTTATTCTTCTTTTCAACGTTAATGGTTCATCGGCTTCACCGGTTGATGAATCAAAACTGATGGCGAAACATCAAAGACATGGCTGCCGCTCAACCAGACCCGACTAGAGCGTTAATCGGGTCAAGTATGTAAACAACCTATGATCTGCGACTTGAAATTGAAAAGTCACAATTACCAAAAAAAGTCATCCTTACCCTCAGTATGGTGACTACTGGGAGGATAGTAAACACTGGACGACCATATATCGGCTATTTTAAGAATTCTTGCAGACATTTCCACAATGCCACAAAATACTCAAAAATATATAGTCAGAGTTGTTACCTACATTTTTTAGTATATTGAGATCTGCATAAAATAATAAAAAAATATTAATTTAGTAGACATATGTAGTATGGTATAGTACCGGCAACTATACTTTAGTCGCTTTCCATAATACAGGATTTCCCATGCATTATTATGTTTTGGTTAAGTTATCTTTTTTATAAGGGTCTTTTTTGGAAACTGAAATTTAAATATGAAGTTAGCTCCTGAGGTGTTGCTCAAGGATGTAACCTTGGCCCGCTTTATTTCTAACCTTCACCAACGATATAGAATCCACATTCGATAACTCCCATTTTGTGTACTTTGTTAACTATTTGAAGATTTCAACAGAATTGCATTCTTGTCTAACACTTTGACCTACCAGAATGAGTTAAAACATTATGAATGATCTTAATAAAATCTCCAAAGTTCTTGACTAGGACTTCACTTTTTTCGCAAGGCTTTTTTGGCCAACCCTGAATTAATTTCTAATACCAAATGAGTAGTAAAGTAAGGAAAGGCTCAGTTCGGGTATAACCGAATATTTTATACTATCGCAATTTGCAGGGGTCAGAGGCGGGGAAGTACTTTCAGGTATTGGCAAAATTTTATATTAAAAAATGTTGCAAATGAATCCAATATACCTTATTCGACGAAATTATGAATGTATTACAATCATATTTCGCATGTTATTAACTTAGACTCACTTAGTTTCATTACTAATTTTTGCTTCATGTGCGAGATATTTATATTAAAATCAATCTAACGCAAATCACTATATTCATGATGTTAGGGCTGTTGGATGGTAGAAGTCATAATTTTTACTACCGTGTGGCATAATATAATCAAAACACTCTGCCTCAATTTTGTTGATACATCTTCCATCGCGATATATCCGATATAAACTCAACCAAGGGAACGAAATTTAATAATATTGTAATATATGAAACTCTATATTTAATAAAAATATTTAATATATATACAGAGGGAATACAAGTTACTATATTGCAGGGTTTAGACCAAAGCCTAGATGAAATTCATTCAAACTTAGCGCTCAGCCATATCATGATTAAGAAAACACTTAATTTATTTGAAATATTACATATACTGACTTATATAAACGATTTAAGTTAAGTTAAAATCAAGTGGAAATGCGAAAATCACTATATTGGGTATATTGGGGCTAGGCGAAAATTTGAGCAGATACATTTACTTTGAGCATTTAACTAAAGTATGTTCAAGAACATATATCTACAATGTAATCGATATATTTGGAAAGTCTACTAGAATAAGGATAATCATTATATGTACGTGGCTGGGATGTTATATAGGGGGGCTGGGATAATTGGTAGATCGATTTCAATCAAGTTCTACACAAACTATACTATATTTAAGTTTTATAAGTTCATTTAATTTTGTTAAGATATTTAATATATTGACCGATTTGCATGGTACAAAGTCAACCGGAATGTTTAAAATTTTTATATTGGGTTTATGGGGGCTAGGAGAAGTATTGGCCCAGTTTTATAATTTTTGGCATCGGACACATTATTACCAGGAAAAGACGTTATCTGACTTTCAATAAGGTATCTTTCAGATAGAATGATATATGTGGTATGAAGTTAACCGGAAGTCCGAAAATTTTTATATTTGGTTTATGGAAACTAAGGGAATCACAAGGGACACAAGCGCACATTCTTACCAGGGAAATGTGCTCTCTGAATTTCAGTAAAATCTCACAGATTGACAGATATTTTCGGTAAAAAATTTTATATAGGCACAGAGGTCCACATGGTCTGTATCTAAGGGCTTGAAAAGGCATTTTCAGATTTCCAGCATTTTTTGACAGGAAATTGTAAACTTTGAAAGCACCATTTGTGCAAAGTTTTATCTTAATTGGTGTTTGAGTTATATGCTGTAAAGTGAAGGGTTCAAACAGAATCAAACAAAATAATACTAAGGGCTAAATTTGGTTGCAAGTAGTCAAGGAGCTCCTGAGATTTTGGATTTCACCTAATCGTGGGCGGAGCCACACCAGTTGGCTAATTTTCACACGGATTCCTATTCATCACTTCTCTACCCTCTTTACTGTAATATTTAATGTTGCTGATGTTTTTTTAGTGGTTTTCATCATAACCTTTGTAGGGGAGGTGGGTGTGGTTTTATCCGACTTCACTAATTTTCTCAGTTGTTGAGGAGATGCTAGATTTGTTCTGAGCAAGTATGGTTGATATAGCTTTGCAGCTTGTGAGATATGTACATCATGTGGATGTGGGCCACATCCACTTCTTAAAAAATTTCAAATCACAATTGGCCCTCCCTACTGTGATTCCCTGTACCAAATAACGCGTTTATTTCTTAATTTGTTGCTTAGTTACAGCACTTCATAAGTTTTCGCGTAACGGCATTTTGTGGACGTGGCAGCAGTCTGATTACGGTCATCTGCAATATCTTATAGTGACAAAGAACACTTGTACCAAGTTTCATCAAATTAGCTTAATTTTAGCATCGCTTCCACAGACGGATGGACAGACAGTCACCCGGAATTCAACTCGTCTCGTTATCCTGATGATTTATATATTCCTCAGTATTATATATTATATATATTGAGAAATTATCACACTGCATCCACTATATGCGCCGCACCACATAAATCATAAGTCGATTTAGAAATGTACAAATCGGAAACAACAACTTGAATTCAAAATTCATCTGCAATTTTCGAAATTAAAAACAGCGATCACTAGTCGCGGCCCGCCGCTCCTCTAAACGTACTGTATTATTGATTACTTCACTCAAGATTCCCATAATTTTTATTAATAGCTCATAAAATATCTGCCAACAAAAGGTTTGAAGGCAAAAAAGTGTGGAAAGTAAGCAAAAGAAAAGCAAATATCAACAATTACCCTCAAACATGGCAGACAACTTGACAGTCGATAAGCTTTTAGGTAATCAAAGCTGATGCTGGGCACAATAAATTCACTATTCGCAATTTTAAGGTAATTACCGTCTATACGACAGTCCCAAGACAAACAGGAAAAATTTAAGGAAATTAAATAAAATTAAAAAATTAAATACTTTTTTTTATTAATTGCTAATACTGATAATTTCGTGGAGAATGCAAAGGCGCAATGCCAAAACAGCTGACTTTGCTAGGTAAATATCTATGGTAAACTTATGGAATAAAATTTCGTTTTCTGTTTAAATTCGCATTATTTCCATGGTGCTTTTGTGTCATAAAAATGTTTTATTATTAAAATTCAGGCGCCAATGCAACAATTAGCGCGTAACTCGTTCAGACCTAAGCAACCCCGGCACTGATAAGATGATGGCAGCGGAAGCCACGAATAAGCGCGACTGCGTAATTGCGGTATAGTAAGCAAAATTAGCTGACTTACAGTACGAGTTCCGCCAGTTTAAGAAGCGAAGTAATTAACCGTGCTTGCTTTCGTTGAACGACGTGTTTTTATTAAAAAGTACGCTTCTTGTAAACTTCTTGTAAAAGAGAGTCATTCGGTGTTCAAGATAGATCGATGCGATTAATACTTGTACAACAAACATTATCTTTTTATATTTTTATAATTTTTCTGCGCATTTTTCTTCTTTATATTCTGCACATATTTATTTACTAAATATGACAATGACTCAGACCGCTGACAATGTACGTGCGTCGGAATAGCCGTCAAGTAAAGGGCATGAACTTCGTGAATTTCGCAGCGCTACTGTAGATATATATTGAATGAAAGCGAACCTAAAACGCTACGTACATACGTGTGCATGTGTGGAGTACATTTGTGCGTGTGTTTGCCTAAGCTTATGTTCAGCTGCCTATGAGTAGTGACGGCGAGGTGAGGGATTTGATAAAATTAAGTTCTATGCTATGTTTGCATTGAACTTATGGCGGCTTATTTAGATAACGAAGTGTTAGCTAAATTTAGTACTGTGCGACAAAAGAAGCGTAGTGGAGAGCTTGACAGCTGAAATATACTGCCGAATGCGTATGAAGATTCCCCCAAGCATGCAGTTTAGTGTCTGTATTAAAGAAAAGTTTAAAATTTAAAGTAAAGGTTTTGGGTTAAATTTATGTAGCATAACCAATTATTTGTTCTATATTGACATTGACAAATCTAATAAAATTGAAATTTTATGGTAACTAATACCAAAGCTTGTATTCGCTTCTGCTCTTTTACAAGAAAATGTTTTTGGTGTGTGTATATATAAAAAAAAAATATTGAAGTATGTTTCAAGTAAGATTCAGTTAAGAAAATGTTTAGCTTGAGACTAGCAAGCAACGATAGAAAATATTGGGTTTCTTCCCAGTATATGATTAAATATACATGTTACTGTATACCGATAATCTTCAGACCCGGCGTCAACGAATGTCAATAGACCGTCTAAATCATTGCGTGACAACCAAGAGTATCATTGTGCTCCCAAATGAGTCCCAGCTAAAAGAAAGGCAAAACTTACTGGTTTCATAAAGCTAAGCTGTCAAAATTTATAAGCTCTTTCCACTTTAACTGCCCACATTCTATGTGAGTACTGAGATCCACGGGAGATATTCCGTCACAACTGGCTGATTGTTGGCTGTTTACAGGGGTAATTAAATATAGAAGTGTAATACTTTTCATATTAGGTCCAGTAAAAGGAAATCCATTATTTTTGTAATAGATAACTTTAGTACCCTATATATCGCGTTGTATAAATGCGATCGGTTTACGCTATATGGCGCATATCTTTTTTATAGAAAGATAAGACTTCGTACTAAACAAACTTGTCAGACAACGTTGTGATTGTAACTTTGCGAGAAGGACACCAGCAATGAGAAGATACGCCATATTTTAGTTTCGTTTCGATAAATGTGAAAAGCAGGCCGGGCAGCTAAAAATGTGAATAGTGTTTATGGTCCTGATACTGCAACATCCAACAATGCGCAATTTTGGTTTCGTTGATTCCGTTCAAATTACCGATGTCAAAATGCACCACGCCCTGGAATGCCAATTGCCGAAAATATCGATAAAATAATGGAAATCATCGTCGAGTCGAGTTAACGCAAAAAACCTCATGGACTGAATTTCCATCTGCTAATCGCTTCTGAATCGCAACAAAATCGATCCATTTCTGAAACGGATGGTTACTGGTGATAAAAAGTGGGTCACTTATGACACAGTCTAGCGAAAACGGTCGTGGTCGAATGGCGGTTAGCCGCCCCAAACTGGCGCCAAGCTAGGATTGACGGTCAGGAAGGTTTTGCTATGTGTTTGGTGGGATAGGGAGAGAATCATCTACTATGAGCTGGTTCCCTACGGCCAAACTCTTAATTCGGACCTGCACGGTCAACAACTGCATCGTCTGAAGGGAGCAATCGCCAGAAATGGCCAGCTTTGGCCAATAGGAGAGGAATTGTGTTCCATTAGGACAACGCCAGGCCATACACATCGATGGTGACTCACCAGAAGCATCAGGAGTTTGTTTGGGAGGTTCTTATGCATCTACCTTATAGTTCGGATTTAAGTGATTACTATTTGTTCTTGCCTATGGCGAACGATTTGGCTGTGAAAAATTCGCCTCAAAAGAAGCTTGTGAAAATTGACTGTTGCAGTTTTTTGTCAATAGGGACGAGGGTTTATATGAGAGTGACATTATGAAATGGCAGCTAGTTATCGAACAGAACGGAGCACATTTTGCATATATATTTCTAACAATGCTAAATAAAAAGTTCAATTTCCTGCAAAAATAATAAAATATAAAACCTTACATATGTGTTATATATTTCCCTATAGTACAAACCGCTCCGCTTTAATAAACAAGTTTTCGATTCGTACGTAGCAGTCAGGCGGCATAAGCGCATTCATTTGAACACATATTCGAGGCAAATGCCAGCACACACACACACATACAATCATACAGTAGTTGGTTATCTTGCAACGCAAGACCATTAGTATCAGAAATGCATAGCGCTTGCGCTCTACCATGATGAGAAGAGCATACATAAAGACGCATATTTGCAAATGGAAAAATGCCTAACGAATCAAGTGTGCGAGTTAATTTTTGCGTGTTTGCATTTACTCTAGCCATAGCAGCTACTCTAATGTGACAGACGATGTGGTAGTTGTTGATTGCAGGCACAGCCGCGAGTACAATGTCCTCTTAGACTGGAAAGCCGTTGCTATTTACATACAAAATACCCATATAAGCATATATTCAGCAAGCAGTTGAAGATATTTATTTGATAAACGTGTGTGGCTTGTGTTTGCTAATATTGTTGTTATTCTAAAGTCACATTAAGACAGCTTAGCAGAATTTGCGCTTACTAATACACACACACTCACACTTGTAGGTGCATGCTCGAGTACGTCTGAATACCTGTTGTTTGCACACATTTTTGAAGGCCTCGCGCAAGTGCAGCCCACACAGGTATGCAATTTGGATATTAAACAAAATTTGAAAGAGAACGGCAAAAGAAAACACAGCGCTAGCCTAGGCTAGGCTAATATACGGAGAATAGAAAAATATAATTGAAAGTTTTCAGATTTTTCGTTTTCAGTAACAATAAGCACACACATCTGTATTCATCAATAAAACTTGTTTTTGCCGGCTGCGTCGTTCCACAGACAAAAAAGTAGTGAGTCGCAGTGGCGTGTATCTTTAAAGGAGATATTTGTGGTTGGTGCTCAATAAGTGCAAAAATTAAAATACTTAATGAAGGTTGACGTATAATTTTTTATTGCCAACTTCAACACTGTATGTATGATATTTACTTTTGTTTTACTAAAATATTTACAAATCCATTTAGCATAACCTCTTAACACCTGTGGTGAAATATTAGTTATCGAAATTTCTTAAAAAAAAAAAAACTTTGTCAGGTTAATGGTGATGAAAGATTCTATGAGTTGCAGTTGTGTTAAGCAAAATTCGATTAGTTTAGGCCTGAAATAAGCCAAAAAATAAAATATTGAAAATCATTTAATAGAAAGTTCAGCGTACTTTATCAGAAGTTTAAAAAAATTTTGTTCTTCTGAAATACCGAGAGTATGTATATGACTATTCTTCCCTCTAAAATAATATATATGTATATATAATGTATATATATGTGTATATATATATGTAATACCAATAAGAAATATGCAAACGAATAACAAATAAAAATTACTCGAACGTTTTTAATAAACGAAAGATTAATAAATGAAAGAGTTCAGTGAGTACGCTTATTGCGAAATGCAAAGAATTCAGTGTCATAACTACTATCGAAAATAAAAATATTAAACAAGCATGGAGTGAACTATCAGTGAACTATGGATTCAGAACTACACAACTTGTGGCCACTTCAGGATAATCTGAAGATATAGCAGCTGTGTTCTCAATAGTAGTATTTTTTCCTTCCCCTAAACAGTTACTTTGTTCAGATATGAATGTTATTGAAAACAGAGTTAGGAAATGAAATTAACATTCAAATTATATAATGCTAAGGTATTGCAGTATATATTTTATGCTTTTAATTAAGAAAAAACAAACCCAACAGCTCCCCTGTTCATTCACAATCGAACACAGTGATGGAAATCTGGACTTAATTTTCTGTACCTTTTCACCGAAAGGCTATTATTTGTAGAACATCAAATGACTTTGAAGAACTTCCATCTAGAAAAAAAATCTTATCAAAATTGTGGCTGGTATTTTTTCCGGTTGTAAGTGTTCTTGGTAAATTGAACGTGCATATGAACATTCCAACACCTTAATCAGCAATACAATTTTATAAAGGGAAAATTAATTAATTTTCTGCTAATAATATTCGGAGTGACAAAGCCTAACACGTCCGTAAGACTGATCAATTACTATGGATATGCTCAATATCTACCTTAGTTACCAAAATTCAATTATAACATTTATCGTGTATCGTATCGGGGAATATTAATTTCTTTAGGCAATGACATCAATCAAAATTTTATTACGTATGCCACACGAATATCTATCCTTACATATGTATGCTTTATCGCAGCTTCACTGTGCCGTGCATATGTAAGTGCAGTAAAAATGCAGAATGTAGTAAAATATATAAATAAACAGTATATATTTGTAAGTAATTGCGAATAAAAGTGCAGCAATAAATGTTATACATTGTTGTAGTTGTGATTTATGACTGAGTGGGGCGAAATATTTGCGCGGCTGCTTTGTGGCCAAAAGTGTTGTGGCAAATGGAGCGAGCGGAGACACGCTCACCCCGAGACATGCATATATTTACAAGACATGTATTTTCATGAAGATTTTTATGCGGGTGTTAGCACCAAACCCTAAAACGTAAACGCCCACATTGAAAGTTGAGCAATAAAACAATTAATTGGAGTTTACAAATGAGTAGTGGTTCATTTCATCAAAAGAGCTTGCCGTTTTCAACGCCAAGAGACAACGTGTAGGAGCTCTTAATTGATAGCTAAAAAAAAAAACAAAAACAATGAAGCTCAGTAAACGTTTTTCAAGCTTCTTTCAATTGAATACGTGTTTTGGAGGCCATTGAGGCACTTACGCAGCAGAGCTAATGAAAATTTAATCTAAAATTCAAATGTACTTTTTTCATTTTCTCAAACTGCCTCACTACCGCACTCAATAATCGGTCGAGATGCTTAGTAAATTACGTCAGCTCAATTATTTTTTTTTCCGCTAACACATTTTATGGCTTAATTTTCCACTTTGCGCATGCGAAGCGGGTGATTTGGCACTTCCTACCGGCTCACCACAAAACACAAGCAACGCTGTGTAATCAACAAGCAAATGCGAAAAATGAGTGAAAACCGTAATCAATTGCAGTTTCACGCTCTTCCTCTTTTGCTTCTGTGCTTGGCCATGCACACTTGTGATTGCTGTATTGGCATGTGTGGGTGTGTGCGCGACGTCGCTGCCACATTTGTTGAAAATTACAAATCATTTGTTCATAATTTTCTAAGCCGACTGCGGTGAAGCCGCAAGCAATGTGAAAACATTG
Organism: Bactrocera minax; assembly: GCA_021498325.1. Classification (NCBI taxonomy): domain Eukaryota; kingdom Metazoa; phylum Arthropoda; class Insecta; order Diptera; family Tephritidae; genus Bactrocera; species Bactrocera minax. The sequence continues at coordinate 83,024 of JAKEEE010000064.1, read as the reverse complement.
CGTAATTAGAAGCAACGACGGGAAATGAAAATTTCACAGGCGGGGGGCGGTCGTTCGGGCTTTTGGCCATTCGGCCGCACAGCTCAGGAGAGATAATGCCCGTGTGAAACACAAAATCAAAATCACACCTATTTGTAGTGCGGATTTTTTTTTTGCTCACTACACTATATTTATTCATTCGTTTATTCTTGAGTCGAATGAAAATAAAAACCAAATATAAAGGTAATTTGCGGTATCCGCTGGAACTCAATAAAACAGAATTTGAAAAGAAACTAGCGGAACAAGTGGCGGTAATTATGCTACACAATGCCATGAAATCATGGCGGGCATTAGTGATTTCCTTTTGATTTTTCTATATCTCATTTTATTATGGCATTTCGACCGTGAAACAACAGCAATTTGTATTTGCATTTGTATAATAACGGCAAGATTTGGCAAATTTCCTGTAACACTACGGATGACCACGATTGCTGGTATTTAAAGCAAGAAATCGAAAGGAATTTTTATATAAAATACGAGCTGAATTCTGCTTTAGAAATTCGTTTAAAAATAGTATTTGCTGTAGCTTGTGAATAACAGATAAAATAATTAACTTTTAGTAAATTTAAAATGAATAGTTGAAGCAAGTCTAAGGGAGTAAATATGAACGTAATACGGAACTAATAGAGCATTACTTGGTTTTAGCAAATGCTCAGTGATAAATAGGTTTCATTATTTGATATATGTACATACCACCCTGAGAGGAGTTTGTAGGATCCTTTCGATTTGCTTCACTATAGCATAGCCTTCCGAAATTAGCTCGATAGTGATCCCAGCAGAATTATGAAACAAAATAGATAACATAGAGATCTTACCACGAACAGCTTAACCGTTTTCAAAAGCTTGTTCGGTTCATTGGTGCAGCAATAATTTATGAAGCAACTGCTCTAAATTTTGATTACAGGGCCCTACACAGATTATTAGCATTTGACCATTATGAATAACTATTATCCGCCTATCAGGGTAGTTACAAATAAAATCAACTCTTAAGAATTCCGGCTTTTATGGAATAGTAATGTAATTAATTGCTTCTGACGAGGAGATGTGATTACACGATCCTTTTTTGTGCTCTGTACAGCCTGAGCAGCCCTTACCCAGCCTGAGAAGGCACTGAATCAGAATTTAATCGGCAGATAGCTAAAAAATGTGTTTTTAAAATGGCCGATTAGTGCATCGGTATGCATGGAAACCATTATTGGAAGATTTCGAGCCTTTACATATATAAATTATTTATCTATTAACAGATTAATTATGCAAGTGTACAAATGGGGGTTTGAATGGGGGCTTGAAGTAAAAATAAACTTAAGTCTTTGCTGAAAAGTATAGGAATAGTAGCAATTTGAGATCACAGACAAAACTTCAGTTTGGTATTAAAAATAGAAAATGGCATTATACAAAACATTGCACGGAAAAATAATTAAGATAAATACATAACACAGCATTCATTACATATAACAAAGATTATAAAATTCAACCAACATTTTAGATGCAGACCATAAAAAAATTATATTAATGTTCTTTCAAATACTCTTATCAAAAATCAGTTGTATTTCATATTTTACGTATTCCCACCACATATTTTGTGAATTCTTCTTGAGAAAAAATCTCTGTTAGCGAGATTATTGGATCATAGCTAATTGTGCTTTGTTATCATAAGGTTAATGGCTAACCTAATCTGACATTGCAAAATCGATCCTAGATCAAGTATTTCAACCAATTTCAAGGAAAATCATATAATCAAGCCAATATGGGTCATGAACTTTTACATAGAAATGATAATATAGAACTACTTATAAAAGTCATGCTGGAAACCAATTAAAAAACATGTGCACAAATAAATTTCTTATAAAAATAAACACTACGCAATTTAATATGCGAATACGAAGATACTTCAACAACGTTGCTACTGGTAAACAAATATTTAAATGGATACGTACATACATCACGTATTACTACCGAGGGAAAATGGCATACTAGAAATATGTATGTCTGTTATTTTAATTTTATTCACTTTATTTTTTATTTATTTTTATTTTATATACAGGGCATCAATCAAAAACAGAAACGAGCGCACAATGAGCGCTCGACTTTTGAATAAATATATGAAATAATGGTATTATGAAGAAATGAGGAATAAATAGCAAACATTTATTTACATAAACTTCTATTTTACCAATTAGTAAGCTATTGGCAATAAAGATAAAATAAGCCATATATATCATGATGATGAGGCGAATTGAATTCCGGGTGACTGTCGGTTCGTCCGTGCACACGATAACTTAAACTTAGTACATGTGTTCTGTGGCGCTACGAACACGTTTTGTGGCGTTTGGTAGTCCAGATGTTCGGAATCGTACCATTGATACGCCCAAAAAATGTCGTTAATCGAACACTTATGAAGTACCGTATCTAATCGACAAGTTAACATACAAAACTGTAAAAGTGAGCAAAAGCTTTAAAAAGTGGGAATGGCCCTACCGCCTAATAGGTTTAATGTAGATATCTCATGCAAAACTAAAGGTATACCAAACAAATTTGCTAAGAATAAGTATAGCATCTACACAGACAATGTGAAAGTGGATGAAAGTGGATGAAATCGGACTTCAACCACGCCTACTTCCCCAAAATCACAATTTTATTTTATTTTAATTCCACCTGATTCCTTCACTTTACAATAATGTATATAACTATACAATAATAATGTAATAATGTATATAACAAGCCCCAATGAAAGAGTGCTGGAATAAAACTTCACACAAATAGTGCTTTTAAGGCATGCCATCTCACGACTAAAAATTATTGAAATTGAAAAATAACTTTTCAGTATCCATATTTGATTACGTGGACCTCACTTACAATGGTTGAGTTTTAAATAAATAATAAGTATGGAACAAGATAGTGCCCACTAAGGTATTTAATTTCAGAGAGCCAGTTCGTGTAAGTTTCTGGTTTAAAGTGGAAGTTGTTGGACTTAAAATATAACAACAGCAAGTTGAACACAGTTCTTAAAACTTTCCGCCCAAGCAGACAACAGGCATGACAAAGCTATGATATTTTGTTTAACAAAATTTAATGTTGTAATTTTGTTATCAAAATAAGTTAAATTTTAATAAGCTAGTAAGTACTTCGGAAACACTTAATCATCCCTTTATAGTCTTCAAGCCAATAACTATTGCGTAAATAGTTTGTACACCATTTGCCAAGCATAATGAGTATAGAGTAATTGCTGTTTTAATTTATTCCAAGAAGAGATAAAAATATCCAAGCTCTTGGTGAAACTCAGTAGTTGCCAGCAATTTCACGTTGCATTGTAGGCTTCCATATATGTATGTTTGTATATATATGTAAACGAGTGTGCTCCTACACGTACCGAAGTATGTGAGTGCATCAAAGACTGCAACTAAATATGTGGTTCAAGCAATTGAATTACATGTGTCGACTTCAAGTAGGTCTTATAAACTCACAAGCAAACATCAGCACAAACAAAACTCAACAATGGTACAAATAATCGAGAATTGCATGGAAACAAATGAGCGCACGTCTTTTCTTCTTGAGATGCCCTGCTGGAAAACATTTAAAGAAACAGAAAATTAAGCAACTAAGATTGAAATATTTTACGGAGCAAATGCGAATAATTATTATATAATATTAGCACGTTGATGAAGCCAAAATTTATACATGTATGCGTTTTTCCAACTTAAGTTCGCAACACTGCTTCTACATTCCTTTAATATTATAACTACAATACCTATCTGGGAGCTCTTGGTTTTGTTTTGAAGAAACTTCTTTGAAACCCATGAAAAACGCTTTATAAAAGGGAAGCAGTATGAAAACATGTAAATTTCCTGCTAGGTGTGTTCAAAGTTAAACAATTAACAACAATACCACAAACTCTAATAGTAAACGTAAAGTTAGAAAAACAAGCCAAAGAAAGTCAAAGCAGAATAAGAATGTAAAAGAAAAAACATTAAGAAGTCACAGTGAGCCGAGAAAAATAAGTGAAAAGAATGTTAAAAGTGTGAGGAAAACTGGAAAGGCATATTGGAAACATATGTGCTTACGTGATCACCGTGCGAGCATTTTGCAATTGTGTACATATATTTCATTTTTTAGAATGCCATTTGTGTGTGACACAGCAAGGCTGACTCAGTACGTAACCAATTGAAAACTGAATATGAGACATACACATATATTCACATACTTATATGTAGATGTTATCGTGGAGCAACTGAAAGATTATGTTCAAATAACTTAGTTTGAGAGACACAGAATGAAAATATACACTCGAATGAAACTACAAATATACATTTGTATGTAGATATGCATATACATGTATACGCGTAAGGTGTAATTGAAAATTTTTGAAAATAAATTAGTGTTTAGGAAATTTGAAGGGAAAAAATATTTTTATTTAACTGAACTTCAATAATCCATATAAATAAATCGCGTTAGCTACACCGTTCATAACTCAACAACGAATGGATCGGTTTTGATGATCTTTAATTTGCTAAAGCCGTATTTGCCTCGAATAGCAGAATGCCTACTAAAATATCGGAAATATCCACTTAAAACTTTAATATAAAAATATTTCCAAATACATGAAAATTTCTCGAATCGGAATGTAAACCAAAATAAAAAAGAATGATGGCATCAATTGTGAGAACAATTGACCTTAATTATTTTTTTGTTAGACGGTACAAAATACGCCGGGTCAAATAGTAGAAAACATTCGAAAGAGTTTTTTAATAATTGTAGTACATACATATGATGTAAATGATTTCATTTTTGCTGAGATCTTATATGGAGATCAAATACATCTTTAGAATCAACATTCGAATATCTCGAATATACTTCTCTAATTAAAATGAAATACTTATATCGCGAATACTGAGGAGATTTTAAAACTTTTAATTAATAGCGTAAATAATATAATAGTATAAGAAACATACATATTATATATGAAAACAAATTCTTAAAATTTAATTCAAAAAGTCTAGCATAAAAATCTCGAAGAACACTCATAAGTTTCTAACCCAACGAAAGCTAATTTCAGCTTTATGTGTTTCATTTTGCTTCGCTTTACCATGGAAGCTGCTGCGGCCAGATAGTAGCTTTAAATGCTGTCAAATAAGAATGCTTATAAAAAACTTTCTATGAAAAATACTGCTTTCTAACAAAACGAAGTTGCCGCTAAGCCAGCTTTCAAATATATTTTAGCATATTTTAATTTAATCTCGACAGTTCTCAGAGCCAATGACGCAAAGCAAAGCACCATTCAGTTGAAATTAAAAAAATATTTATTAATTTAATTAACTATAAAACTATTGTAACTGAATTTCAAAATAAATTGCTTAGCCTTTGCTCTTCCTCCTTGCGTCTGTCGAGAGTATTCTAAAATAATATTATATTTGCATAATTACTGCGCTGAATTTTGCAACAACAAGTGCATGTTTATTTCTAAAAATAACCTTAAAATAAGAAGAAAAGGAGTAACACTTGGGCTTTTTTATTTGCTTTGAGTAAATTAAATCAGCGTTCGATCTGCACTTGTTAATTACTTTATTATGTCACTTAATTGCTCATTTCGTTTATTGGCGCTGTTTTCGGCACAAAGGAACGAGTGGCAGCACTCGTTGACGAAAACCGCTTATTTTTCACAAACGAAGGTAATAAATGTCCAGCACTAAATGTAAATTTTTATAGCAAATTTAGATCGTGTCAAAGCGTGTTTATTGTGGACGCTAATGCTACAATTCTCTGGTCTTCAGTTTTTCTCTTCTTAATATTGTAACATTTTTTTACGATTCCTAATTACCGCAGCCAAATAATGGCGACTGCAAGCAATAAAGTGGAAATAAATTTAAAGTGCGAAACAAGTTTGTAATAATATTTAATAACCGCCTCATTTGCCAATAGACATACGCGTGTGTATGTGTAAATGTGTGTATTACTCAATTGGCAATGATGAGATCATAGGTACAGAGCTGTTTTACAACTCTTGGATGGCGCATCACTAATGGAACGCAATTGTAATCAAATATATGTGAAATATTATTAAAAACATTCTATAACCAATTACTTTAGTTTCCTCCATATTTTCAGCTATTTCGCCATATTTCACAATTCTGCCGCTGTCAAGCCCTCGCACAAACCAAGTAATCAAGCCAGGTGGCAGCAGTTTCCATTAGCAATACAGCCACATCTAAGAGACGCTTGCCAGTCGTCAATTAACGCAATTCGCCCGCCGACATCACCAACTGCTATCTGCGCTATCTTCCTTTGCAACGCGGTTATCTTGGATCATTAGGAAATTCACAGAATGAAATAGGCACCAAAGTGGTGATAGTGCAATTGGCGCACACACGCAACACGCAACACGCATCCACATTTTGTTTACATTCACATATTTTGGAGTCTTTTCGCTCCTTTCTTTCCTCCTCGTTTGTTCGCCGGGTGGGCTTTTGCAACTGATGCATTATTTCATATGAGTATGCATTTACGAGTTTGTAAGTGCGTACATATTGCGTGTGGCACATCCGCCTTGTGCGTGCAGCTTGCATTGTTTACTTGCATATCTCCATCATACATAGTACGTAGGCGATGTGTATATGGCTATTTTCATTTTCATAAAAGCGGAGAATTTAAATTACAAATTATATACCGTTACACGCAATCTGTCAAGAACTGGGCTGCATTCTAAACTTTAGCATTCAAAGCATGGCTACTGGTGCACATAATGTGCGTTTGTGTGTGTGTGTGTGTGTGTACCAACATTTACTTGAAGCAGCATACTTGATTGTGGGCATACACGCGCACCGATCTGCAATTCTAGTGTTCCCCCAATGGGGTGCGGCAGGAAACTGCGATTGCCACAATCGATCAGTCGTTCATTGATTTGATCCGTTTGATATGATAGTTGGCTGTTCTTTAAGTATTTAAATACACACTTGCTAGTACGCATGAGTGTGTGCGTGTGCTTTATTTGCGTATAAATAGAGTCTTTGTTCAGCTGAAGCAGCATGTGATGTAAGACAGCATCCGCTGTTGTTGTACGGAGTGGGTATTATCTTGCTACTTGAAAGTCTTTTGTAATTTCGAAATATTTCACTAAGTTTTCATCTATATATGTACATTTGTATTTTTGATGGACAAGAATGTTTTAATGTGAAATAAACCATTGAGTTAGAATTTACTTATGTACTTAAGTATGTATTATGCATGTATGTATAAAGCAAAGTTTCTGATAAGGTTTCTAGTTCATTTCGTGAAATTCTTTGTTTCATATACATATATGTAATTGCTAAATTTTCTGTCTTCACATCTAAATTAAAATATAAAATATTCAAAATGGATTTAGCAGATTTACATTCTGTTTCAAAAAACCAATATAACCGGGAATAAATGATAGAATTTAATAATTTAATTGCTTTCAGTTGAAATGTCTTAAATAATGAAAATGAAAGTAAAGTTTTTACAGATAACTCCATAACAAAATTATAAAATAAATAACGTAATTACATTAATTACAATTACAATAATACATAATTAAAAAATTGTTAATAATATTTCCACTAAATACTATCAGAATCATAATACTACAATATAGAGACGGGAAGAGATATTTATATATACAAAGATGTGAAGTATAAAGGCAATTTTTACTAATATTTGCTCTTTCTTTAATCTGCCAACAATCCGAATCGTTCCATTTACATCAAAGCATGGCGGGTGGTATGGCCTTGTATTCTATGAACCTTGCTTCACAACAACGTTTGATGATATATCAATAGCACTATTGAAAATTAGTTCACTAAATTTTTTCAAAAGAAGTTTAAGAACTTTATCATTTTAGTCCAAATGTACAACGACTTATCTTTACATAAGCTAAGTTGTAAGTAAGAATTAATACCTCCGCAATTTTGCATATCACAGACTTTAGATGACCAGCAGCAGTCCCGTACCCAGGCATATATTCAAGAAAAAAAAACAAAGTTATATATTTGTACTTACAACGGAATATTTGCCTATGTATCTAGTACATACATATATATTTCTGAAATTTAAATAAAATACAAGTAGATGGGCGAGAAAAAACAGTACACAGCTATAATAACAAAAAGGCAGTTACTATAAGGAAATTAATGACGTGAACCGATCGTCGATTGTAATGGCGGGTTGAGAAATAAATGACTGACCGACAGAAAGACAGACTTGATATAACTGGTTACTTAAGTGAATATCTGCCACATGTACGAGTGCTGCTAACATGCGACTGATCGAGCGTGTGCTGGTAGCGCCCGCACCTCGTGTTCTTGCTCTTGAACTATGCATACGTACGTATGCACATGTACTGGCGAATGAGTAAAATTTCAAGTCTGAAACTGTAAAATGGACGCGGCTGCTTCCCGCACTAGAAATTTATGCTAAAGTATGCGTCACACATGCGCAAACAGAGGCTAATAAAAATACATGCATACATAAAATCTGACGTCAAATTTTTTTACTAGTAGTAACAACCAGGCAGTCAACTAGCCGACCAACTAGAATCGAGACGAAGTAAAAATATATATAGAAGGGGACTAACAGCAAAAAACAAAAAAAAACTGGACAGGAAATAGAAATAGAGTGCGGGAGAGCCAACAGTTGGGCGTGCAGTGAGTGAACGGAGGAAGACAGGGAAGGCTGGCAGAATAAGTGACAATTTGTAAGTAAATAAATGTTTATGCAAAAATTACGATACAAGTCAGCACAGGAAATGACAATTGATGACCCACGTCGCGACAATGGCGACTTCGGCGACGCAGTAAAACAGCAATCGGTAATCGTCACACGACGCACAAAAACAATATCCATAAAAAATATTGTACATACATACATAGGTACATGTACGTTTAGTGTAAAAACTGTAGTAAAGGAAAATAATAAGAAAAAACAAGACAAACGTGAATTGGTTGAAGATAATAGCAGAAATAATGTTCAGCTACTTAAACATTTTTTGGAATTACATATATATATATTTCTATTTATATATAAAAAAATTTATATTTATTATTATTAATTAAATATTCATACAAACATTTTTTTTTTAATTTATATTTATATATATATATTTTTTTTAAATTTATATTTATATATATATTTTATATATGTATATATATTTTTTTTTATATTTATATTTATATTTATATGTATATATTTATATGTATAATATTATATTATATTATATGTATTTATATTACATATATTTATATGTATGTAAACACACCTCTGCATATTACATGGAATTTGATGGATATATACATGTTTCCATCCCTATAAATAATTACTTTTTTGTCCATTGATCTTAAGTAGCTGGAGATATATATGTGTATGTCATTATGTCAAGATGAATTGAAAAATTCTTTGCACACTCCAGACAACAAATGTGAGCAGGCATTTGACAAATTCCTTTGCAACCTCAAATAATTTTGTTCGACTAATTGTGTTGTTAATATTCCAGTTTCATGCTCGTGATCGTGTCACACCCATAATTGAGTTATCAGAGTGAATGGACGCACGTACAGTGTGTGTGCTGGAAGACTATAGGTAGGCAGATAAATAAATTGGAGCAAAATTTCAACAAATATACAATTATTAAATGAATGCCAAACAAACACTGCCTCAATTAAATTGACCAAAACAGCTGATTAGATTTCAGAGATGCTTTTGCTATCAATGAAACACATCCGATTTTATATTCAACAGTTAAATAAGACGCCTTATAAATACGTCCAGAAAGCTACTTTCGAAGGGATTTTTTTTGAATTATTGGCATTTTAACAAAGGCAATAAAATGTTGATTTTAAGAACAACAGACACATTTTTCTGAATAGTGTAATTATTTAACTTAACTGGGTAGATAAGAAAATACTTGCTTTGAACAAAAAAATGTTCTATTTTCGAAAGTGATTCAGCTATTACAGTATTGTTATTACTGTTTATTCGATTTTTGCCATCCGATTCGGAATTAGGTTAGATTATCATTATCTCGATAGATGTTGCTGAGCTCCAAATATTTAAAAGAATGTCTTATAGGGTTATTGGTTACATATTCCATTCGGTCAAAAATTTGCTTCGCAAATGAGACTAGATTAGAAGTATATCAAAAATTTATCAATCAACTAATTTGCTTCAAAAGAGAATATAGATATTTCATAAAGGTAAAACTGTTCCAAAAACGTTTTTATTTACTGGTGATATAATTTGGTGGATTTTACTATTGCACGTACATACTTTTTAACATTCTTCTGATTGTTATTCAGGGAAGTATGCCACTTTCATTAATGGAATATGTCAAGGAATAAAAGAGTAACAAGAGACGAAGTAAAAAAATTTATTATTTCATAAATGTTAGATAAATTTTCATAACAACTTGAACTAGAACAATACAAAAACAATTCAGTAAAATATAAAGTTGTTTTATTTATTTACTTTTTTTAAATTCTAAATTTATTAAATTTTTATGCTATTGAATTTCAAATTTGCCTGTTAAGCACTAAAAGTCAACGATCTGTGCACCGCGCATATACATATTTAGATTTTTACACCAATTGAAATTTCGTCTACTCGCATTATAAATAAAATTGCAGGCAAAAAATGCAACATATGATGTGCTTGTTTAATATTTATTTTACGTTTATTGCAATTTTATGTTGCAAAGTTAAACCGACAACAAAAAGTTATGAAGTGTTATAGGTTTTTCAAAGAAAAATAACCAAGAAACTCACTCACCTTTCAGGTTTCTGCAATCGCACTTGAAGTATTAGTTTCAATATAAAATTGTCGTCAAAGTTTGCACTTGTTGAATTTTTAATCACACGTTAATTTTCATTTACGAATACTTTTAACTATTCTCGTTATACTTAAGCATTTATATGAATATTCACTTTCAAGACGATTTCATTCTTTTTAATTGCATTATTTATTATTTTTTTTTTTTTGCAGTAGCGAATTTCTGGAAAAATATTTTTGTTTATTATAACTAAAATAGTTCAACGCTTTGAATTCTGGACACAAATTTTTTTTTCAACAAATTTGAAGAGCACTTTTAATTTATTTTCCCACTGTCATTTTTGAGTTTGAACTTTTTGGCACTAAATTTTCTTCAAAACTTTTTTCTCTTTACTCTTTTTTCACCCAAATCAGCACTCTTTCGATATTTTAACACATATGTTGCATAAACGTAACTATTAGTAAGAGAGATAATATAATATATTATTGTTCGTTTTTAATATTGTGAATGGTAGCGCATGTTTCTTGCGTGGTACGTTTACGTTCTATTTTATTTTGTATTTGTTGCTTTCAGAGTACTCACGCATGCACACGTACAAAGTTTCTTCCGCACCGCTCGTTTTGTTGTTGTTGTTGTTGTCAATTTTCGCGCGTCGTATCCAAAAGCAAAACAAACAAACGCTTGTACACTACGCCCCGTTCGATGAATGCGATTCTACAATTTTGCTATAGCTTCCTTTGTTTTTTTTTCTCTTGTTGCTTTTGTTGCTTTTGTTGCTTTTTTTCCAAATAAAAACAATGTTTTTTTTTTGAAAATCATTAACTAAATAATATCTGGGGGACAAACGTGATAAAATATTTTCGTAGTCGTTGCCACGTTTTTTTGTTGTTGCTTATCGCTCATAGCTTTTTAATGAAGATTTCTGTTTTACACAAAGGAATGCAAACAGCAAACAAATTTATCTAGTTTCAGTGGCGGAAAGCCCTTTTTTCGTTTGCACACTTTGCAATTTCGTCACTACGCACAGTATCGAGCTCGCACTCTTTTCTCACATATTTATTATGCTAATTTCCATTATATTAATTTTCAATCACTTATCGTTCACTTTTCAAATTTCCAAATACACGTCCCAAGCTTCCCAGTGGAGCGTGTAGTTTCACATAAATGTGGATTTATTTTGCTTTTCCAAAATTTCAACTCGAACAACAAACAAATGTTATTCTTCTTTATTTCGCTCAATCAATTAATTAGTTTATTTTCGCAGCACACGCTTGTTTTCACTATCTGGTATTATCACACGCTCGCGTATGTACCGCTATATGAACTGAACAATCGTTTGCATTTATTCGTACTTTGCAAAGAAGTCGTAAAATATAAAACTTTTGATTTGGTTTTGTTTGCACACAAAAGTTTCTTATCGCATAATTAGAATTCGTTCGTCGCTATACTTTCGACACAATAATAACGAAGTTATTTCCACTTGAAATTTCCAAACCGTGATCATAAACTACCCGATCAGTTAACATAAGAGATGTTCGTTGGCAACATTGCCGACAATGACTAACATGGCATCACCAGCGAGACCCAATGCGAACTATCGGTTAGAAGCGGCAACCGCGATCGAACCTCCACACCGCATGATGCCAACCGAACGAGCGAGTATAGCATGTTTGAGATGTTTGCCCCTGCGTAGGAGCACTAATTGGTGTGGTGTTGCCACTTGGCAACGTATTTAAAGGTCTATGAAAAACTGGTATAAAGTTTGAAGGTAGGTGTTTAACCGGACTCACCTCATTTAATGTTCGTAATCAGAACCATGATTCGATTTGTTGTTGGTTTGGAAAATGTATAGCTAAAGTGAGGAAAAAATGCCTGATACTTTATTAAACATATTTATAACTAAAATTTTTATATGTTATTAATGCTTTGATCACGAGAGGTCGGAAGCCTATTCGTAAAATACGTTGTTTTTATTCAGGCCTCTTCGACAATGCTTTATTTAAACTTCGCTTTAGAACCTTGTTTTAGCCTTTGGTTATGTTTTTTTATATTTATTTTTCGGTTTTCATATATTTTAGGATAGTCTCGTTCGTTCATTCGCTCTTTAACTGTTGCGAATATCGTAATCAAAACAGAAGACCCAAAAAATTAAGTTGCAACTGTTGTTTGACTACCAGAAGTCAACAGCCGTTTGTTGTTGGTGGCTGTTGTTGTTTAGTAAACCAATGTCGCCTTTTGTTGAGGTAAACATGACCACAGTGGCACGATTTCGTTGAGCTGCAGTAGACTAGCACAGAGTGGATGGGTGTCAGGAGGAAATGTAGAGGATAATATTGTACAAGGAAAATAATGACGATGCTCAGAGGTAATAATTGTTTCTCTTTTTTACCTGTACTTGGTCTATTGAGGCTAGTAGCATTCTATTTTTTAGAAATGTAATGTTGTAAATACAAGTACCGTAGGGATGTCAGGCTATCGCTGGACTAAAATTCCAAGTTCTAATTCTTAATTTAAAGAAGCTGTAATTATGGCTATTAATATCGGCTTCGTACTTATTATCCGTTCAATAACCTTATAGAACAATATACCATATGTAGGCCGTGATAGGGGCTATGTTCTGAGATTTTTAAGTTATGTGGCTAAAGATTCTGCTTGATCTCATTTGCACATAACAATGGATGGAGTTCTGCAAAAAAACAGCAATTTTCCGAAGGATTTAATGACTAAATGTTAAAAGCTACGTTGTGTTTTCGAAAACATAAAGCTTCTTGGAATTTGCCAACTAAATATTGAACCCTGAACTGTGCGAACAGTTTACTTTAAAACTATTCAAAAGTGAGTCCAAAGCTAGTGCATGTTGGTAAAAAACTTTGTTCGTCCAACATTTTTCTAACATTTATAGTGCTAGCACTGTTCATCCACACAAATAAGTCCAAAATTCATATTTGATAATAATTTTAATAATAATTTTTGTAGTAGAAAGGTTCAAGGATATACTCGTTTAGTAATGTCATAATTATTAAAATAAAAAACAAATACCTAATTTGTAAAAAGCAAAGACGTGTGAGATATTTCCAATCGTCTGTAAACTTTTGCCATAAATATATATTCTGGCAGGACCGAATATTAGATCCTCTCCCACGTTAAACAATTCAAGATTATAACAAAATAATAAAAAACATGATTACTTTAATGATTTTTAAAATACGAGACCTCCCAAATAAAAGGTATGCAGTATAAAGTCAGCTAGAAAAGTTGAAAATAATGTTTAGTTTATGTAGTCCGGTATAACCCATTTTTGGTAGAAATATAATATATACTATGATACGATAAATATTCTCATAAAATTTTAGTGAGATATCTCTCATAATGACCGAGATATAAAAAATGAATTCATTTATTATATGGACTTCAAGTCATAAATCAATTACACTCTATATATTATACCAAGGGAGACATTTTCACAAAATTTAAATATTTTTTATATGGACCGATATATAAAGAATAAAAGAGAAATATAAATAATAAATATAAAAATATAAAGAATAAATAATAAGAAGAGAGATGGAGATTCATAGATTCAGTATATGGGGTTTATTAATAGTCCGATATAATTCATAATTATGATGGAGAGTAAAGGAAGGTATAGAGCGCCATAGCCCATCTTTGGAGGCAAACTCCCACATATCAAGTGGACTATAAATGCTAAGCTTTAGAACAACAGCTTTTTTTAACTTATTGATACTTAAATTATCTAATGCGAAGCTAACTGAATTAATGGATGCTTAATGGAATTACATAATAATGGTTTGTCCACATCTTTCACGGAGTTATCCTGTGTTAGTAATTTTGAACCATATTTTTATATATGATATATATTATTTATTATTATATATTATATATAATATATATTATTATATATTAATACATATTTATATATTATATATACCATATAAGATAGTAAAAGAAATGTTTCCATCAAAGGTTGGTTGATTTGGCTTAAATGTTTCGTAGTATATGTGCCTATTAGAATCAGTTGTCACGCCGAATTCGGAGTTTGCAAAAAAATACAGAACAGCCTTGCCATTCACGATCCTCAACTATATGGCACGTTTCATCATCCCTTATCCTTATCCTTATCCCATGTTCTGGCACTATAAACCAGGCATATTCATAAGTATTATATTTTACTGCTCAAAGCAGTGAAAATCATATCCCCACCACAGTTGACGAAAAAGCTCCATCGCATAAATACCCTCAAATGGGGCGTTTTGCATGGCTTGGCTTGGCACATTTTGAATTTCATTGATGTCAGCTTCAGTAGTAATGAAGTGGATTGTTTCAGTTAAAAATATCTAGGCTGTTTCGGTAATCGTTTTGAAAATTTTTCAAAACTTCCACATTTACTGTTCTTATATATCTTATATATTGATATATGAATATAATGTTTGCGTACGACTTTGCAGGGTTTCTTGCAGGTGCTACTTCCCCATATGGATCATACATGTCCCATAAACTTTAAGTCCCCTCTAAATGACAATATTTTCGCAGAATCTTTTTGATGGCCGAAAGACTACGTTTACAAGAAAAAATTATGTGGCTGTTAATCAGAAACAGTGATCGAACCTAGAATCTGCGTAAAGACAGAACTTAGCTCTAATCATAAGCCAACGCGACCGCCATATTAAACAGCTTGATACTATAATTTTTGGCCGTGTCATTGGAATAGCTTGCTCTTCTCTTGTGAGAGAAAAGATTTTAACAGCTCTCGTGCATCCTGCATGGTCTCTGATATGTATTTACTTATTACTATATAAAAAAAGTGAATCAAATAGAAACAAAAAACAATTTAAAGACATAATTTTTTATCTTATACCAATCTTATACCTTCTAATCGACGATAAGGTTTTCTTCTTTGCTCATACATCAACTGATAAAATAATGCAGACCGTTGGAACGCAGGCCGAAAACATTTAAAATGCTCATTAACGGTTCGACAAATGTTTGCTAACAAGCATTTTTCACGTTTAACAACATTTCATCTGTGAAAATATTTAATCAGCAAGTAAACAACGAGCATACACTCGTTGCATTTAAATTTACAATTATGGCATACATGACTATGTATATAAGGCATCCGGCGGTCAACAAGAAGTATATAATCATTCTTCAGTACGTTTCGGCGAATGTAATGCAGTGTTATAAACGAAGGTGTATACCAAAAATAAATACTTACGCCTATAGGGGCTCGTTGTTAGGAGGAAATGCAAGGTGGAGATTACATATTATATGATAAAAAAAATATGTCTGCCTTCTTCAAATAAATAAAAATCTACACAATTTTTGATAAGTAAAAATAGTTCAGCTTTAAATATTTATATGCTGTATTTAAATAGTTCTCATTATGCCGGATTCATAGAGAAAGCGGAAAATTTGTGCATAAACAAAATGTGTGAATAATAAAATGGACAGATAGATCCATATAGTAATATCGTGTTTATATTACTAGCTTTATTAATTTAAAAATGTCCACAGGTGGCAACCCTTCTCCAATTTTTTCTTTTGAAAGTGAAGCTTTTTAAAACTTGAATTTTGATATTTATATTGCAGTATTTCTTCACTCTCTCTTTCTCAATTTTTATTAAAACTTTCAAACAGGTGGAAATCTCCAAATTTTTTGTAATAAGGTAATAATCAAATAATAATATAATATATTAAAATCTGCTCTAACGCCTTTGCATGTCCAATAAGGGATATTTTAAGGTGTTTGGCCAAGACCATCGCAGGTCTGTTGGCTCATGTCTGACTGACTGCAGATGCTTAAAGAGGTCTTGACGCTTACTGTTTTCAATAAGGCAAAACTATTCAGTTTCTGCATATGCGAAATGCTTGACCATTCAGATCTCCAAACTTAACTGACTTTCTTTTGTGCGGTTATTTTAAAAGCAAAGTGTACGCCCTCGGATCATTCACGACCCAGTACATATTTGAAGTCTGACCAAGAAAAGTTTCGCGAAAGGTGTCGAACAATACCAGTGGGGCGAAACTTCTATGTTGATGAAAAGATGTGCCCCTCCTCACTACTTCGTGTTAGAATTAGCACCAAAAAATAACATATAAGACTCGAAACCATTAGATACTTTAAAACATTTAATACTAATTTGAATTATTATAAACTTTGTGCGTAATATTTATCGAAGCAGTTTTAAACTTGTATTGTAATGAACATGAAATGTTTTTCTTTATCTCGAATATTTACAGAAACATACATACGTACATTCCCGTCTGAAATCTTATGCTGAAATACAAAAAACTGTGTATAAAGATACTGCATACATACATATAAGCGTATGATGCTATAAGATACATTCACTGCGTGCATTTAATGAAGATTGTAATAGAAGAAATGCTTATTATAGGAAAAACACTACTGGAAAGTTTATCTATTCAGCATAGCCGCAGATTAGCGGTTTCACAGGTCATAAAAGTATCACAGCCAGAGGATAAACGCATTTGAAGACTTCAAAAAATTATCTTTGTTTTAATTTTATTACTTCTATGAATTCCTAACTGGGCAAGATAAGACGAATGCTAAGAAGAAGAAACAGCTGAGAACTGAGCTTATATTTCAGAACTGCAGTTTAAGGCCTGAAAATTAACTGATCACATGAAGAACTTGAATAATTAAGATATGTACCGAAAGTATGAAATCCGATATCACAAACTAGAGCTGAAAAGTCGCTTGGCGATAAAAACCTTTTGCCTGCCAGCATCACGTCATTCAAGTGAAAATTTACCATAAACATATTCTGCAATGTATATGACTGGCAGTGAGCCGAGCCTGGTTGTCAGGCGCTGCTAAATTTGTAAATGCATTTACCTCCTCTGCGTATATTTTCCGGTCATTAACTTTATTGAGAATTATAGTTGTTGTTGTAGTCTCTGTTTTTCTAAAGCATGCTCGCTTTCATCTGGTGCATTCATACGCTCATCCGCTTTTGGCGCATTGACAGCAATGTCAAACAGCATCAATCAGTGGTGGAAACATATCCATCACGATTAATATTTTATCACCGAAACAAGTGGTTAACGGCTGAGGAAATTCAAATGCGAGTAAAACCGAAAAAGTGTACATTTCAAGCCAAACAGCTGTTGATATTTATACAGAGACGACCGTGGCAACTCTTTTGACCATCTAACTAAATATATATACATACATATTTATCAACGGCACTCGCAATCGTCCTTATCAGCGCAGCGAATCGACAGATCAGTCGTGCCCATATGCAGCATTTCGCTGCCCACTTGTGCCTTTGAAATCGAAACCACACCGATGTGACCGTATCTGAATTTCTTTGTTTTGCATTGTTTCGATTATTATGTGTGTGTGTATGTGCTTGTGTGCCCCAAAACAATGATCGATTACGCGATCATTTAAAGTTCTCCTTAGAAAACAATAGAAGGTAGACGTCTTCTCACACACACACACACACGTTCGTTCCCTCAAACACGTAAACCGCTATCTATGTAGTCAAATAAAAGGGATATGCTTGACAGCTCCTCTGCACTGTTAACCCCGAATGTGCGTTGAATTCTCTGATCTGATATCTGAGAACCCACGCATTCCACATTCTCTGGCGAAAAGAAGCAATTGGAAAAGTAATAAAATAAAGAAAAACCCATGCTAGATCTGCTATTGCTGAACTTATCGTCATCGTTTGTGTGTCGTCTCTTCAGATGCACTGCTTCTTTGTATACCAAATTGACAATAACCTAACGTGGCAGAATATACACTAATGCATGCATGTGTGCGTATGGAATGCAAATAAATAATTACCTGGCGACTATGGTCGAGAATCTAAATTCGTAGTCTTATTACCCAGAGCTATAAAAAGCTATTAATAAAATCACAAAATTGTGGAATAATTTTTTATGAAAATACAAGTTTGATTCTGAAGCACCCCTACTTCATCTATGTAATCTTCCAGGATAGTTTCGTATATAGAAGGTCACTTACGGTAACATTTATAATCATTGTTTTCTGCAAAACACCTACAAAGCTCGAGTCCTGAAATAAATAAACGGAAATTTATTACCTTAAAACATTGGTTTCATATAATCTGTGGTAGACATCGACTTTCACGCCTCAAAACTTAACGATTATAAGCTTTAACGACAACTTTGATTAAGTATGAATTTCCCACTTTCTGTGATATCGTTAAAACTTTCGGTTCATATAAAAAATGATTGTTTCCGTTCAAAATCTGGTACTCCTAAAAAGTGTAAGGAAAACTTAACAAGAAGTCAACTGAATCCTTTCCTTTCTTTGGCGTCAAATGTAGAACTTAAAGGTATCGGTCTATTTTCCATATATCATGATCATATACTTATCATTCCATAAATTTTTTTTCTGCACACAGACCCAGACCCCCCACACACACAGACAGACCCCACGTAATGGAAAACGCAAGGGATCTTGGATTGGACTTTTCGCCATGCATCATCGACAATACAAAATTTGTTAGGAATCGAAGCAAAGACGATAGTTTAAGCGATCATTGTAATTAAAAGGATTATATTAAAATAAACAACTAAGTGCAAAAAGACTCATATCTCGAAAGATATTTACAACATTTACATGTCGTGTTGGTAGAGGAATTATTAGGACTTTCTGTGAGTTTAGAATATTCTTTGACAAATTAATTAGACTTCGTCTAGATCTTGTTAGTAGAGCCTTAAAAAAATCTGTCCTTGACCAAATATTCACTATACAATGGTTCGTAAGGAGTTGCTTTTTGTATGGGGTCTATTGGGCAGCAGAGAAAGGCGAAGACACAGAGGGACTGTATTAGAATGTTATATAATGCAAAGCATTAAGGTTACCGGTAGCGGTATTTCTCATCACCGCTAATGCCAACCAAATGTAATGTAACCAAACATTTTATGTGAATGCATCGCAATCGCATTTGTCATCATATTCACTTCTGTTCTAGGTCATATAAAAGGCAAGGAATATCGCATATATTCATAATATTAGTGCTGTGAAAAGGTACAGCAGCCCTAATTTTAATTACCGAATGACATAAAACTATCTCTTCTATATATGCGTGTGACAAAACACCTTTGTGTTTTCAGTATAAAGTCAACCGGAGTTCGAAAAATTGTGTATTAGCTATATGGAATGTAATGGAAGTATTCACTAAACTAAAACTTTACCGACAAGAGGGCACATTATTTTAAAAAGATGAACGCTAAATTTCATCAATATATCTCACAGATTGGCTGATATTTTCGCTAAAACGTCATACATAAGCACAGAGGTTCACATATTCGGTGTCTGGTGTCTTGAAAAAATATATTCCGATTTCGACTATTTTTGGCAAATGGCAAATTTTTGGTAAATGGCATGCCCTTAGGGAACTATTTGTGAAATTTCTATACCGATGTCTTAATTGATGCTTGAGTTACATACTGTAAAGCGAAAGGATAAGATTGAATTTAAAACTGTGGTATACAGCAAGTAGGCGTGGTTATTGTCCGATTTTGGCCATTTTCACACTGTAACATTAAGATAACAGAGCGTAGTTAGTTATCGATTTTACCCATTTTCACACTGTATGAGGAGGGACTAGAAATATTTATTCTGAGCAAGGTTGGTCTATATAGCTTTAGTGGTTTGTGAAATATGTCAATTAATCCTTTTAGGGGTGGGGCCGCACTCAATTTTCAATCTTTCTTTGTACCTTGGACAAAATTACAATTTCTTGTCTTAATTTGGAGCTTAGTCATAGGATTTTAAAGGGTTTTGATTAACGACATTTTATGGGCATGGAATGGATTGCGACCATGTTAAGAGAGTATAAACTGAATTTTTTTTTCATTAGCTGCCACGTCAGCTGCCACATCAGGCTCTGTCTGTTCATATCTCTGATATGAATGAAGACAGCAACGCCCAGTGGAACTAACGATTTAATATTTATCAATTTATATTTATAACTATTTGTGTCTGCATTTACGTCTAAATCATGTTTTCAAACAAAGCGAAACCGTCGATTGATGTCAATCGACAGTCGATTGATCGATGGATGCGTTTATTATGTATGCCCGGAACTGTCTACTGATCTACTGATTTGTCTATGTCTACTGATTTCAACAGGACAACGCGCCATGTCATACTATACGCCATGTCATACGTTTTATTGGCTTTATTTTAAGCTCAAAATGCACGGCAGCAATACTATTGACCGTTAAACTCGGAGCAAACATTCGTGGAGAAATCGTTGCTTTACCGCCCAAGATGCTCGATGTAGTTACGGAAGTAGGCGAATAAAATTTTATAATCCAAGTATATAGAAAAGTATAAAGAAAGAACCTTATTAAACCAAAACATTTCAAATATAAAGGGTGGTTATTTCTTCAAAATTGTTCTATTATTACTTAACAATATATTGGTTTCATTAGTTCGCAAAATTTTTGGCATTTAGTGTTCGAACAAATTCCTGTCTGTTAAATTTTCAACTACTTGTTGCAGCATAGCCGGTTTTATCTCTCCAATAACGCTCAGAAATTTAGGTCACAACTGGACAATTCTATCGTATCAGCGTAGAACATAGATTTGGTATGCTTCCTCGAATAGTAGTCTAACGGAGTCAATTCACATGAATACGGAGGATAAGATCCCTTTGTTGACAAGATTCGGTCCTAACATAGTGATGGTTATACACGCTAAATAGCTTGTTGCGCCATACAGAAAGTATCATTTAGCTATTAGGCAATTGATATTGACGTCGGAACTCAAAGGTCTCGAATCATTTACCTGTAGCCTTCGTCATTAACGGTAACTTTCGCTCGATTTTCAGTTTTGAAAAAGCATGAATCAATAATGCCATCGATATGACACTACGTAGCAAATAAATTTTTCTCGTTGCAACGGCGTCAGGAGAGTCTCCTCTCTCTGAGGTTAGAAGTTTTAAATCGTTGTTCAGGTGGAAATCTTTCCTTATCAATTTATGAAAGTATGATGATCGCAAGCTCAAATACGTGGTATATTCAAATAATAACGGGAATTTTCGTATTTTGAAAAAATATTTATTCATTCGTCTATATTAATGCTGTCGCCTTCAAAATAGTCTCCATTCGAAATACACTTATGCCAACGCTTCTTGCAATCGTCGAAATACTACTTAGACTAAATTTTTGGGATAGCATTTAGCTCTTTCAACGATGCGCTTTTAATGTCATCTGTACTTGTAAAGTGACGGCCTTTTGGGTTCTTTTTATTTTTGGGAATAGGAAAAAGTCACATGGAGCTGTCTGGAAAGTATGGAGGCTGGGGCATCGTTACAGTATTGTTTTTGACCAAGAATTCACGAACAAGCAACGAAGTGTGAGCAGAATTGAGCAAAAGTGAGCAAAAGCCATAAATTGTTTTTCCACAAATCCGGCCATTTTTCTCGGATTGCTTCATGCAAACGTCGTTGAACTTGCAGGTAGTACTTCTTATTGCCTGTTTTACATTGAGGATAAAATTCATTATGCACTATGCCATTAAAGTCGAAGAACATTCCCGTTATTTTTTCAACACATCACGTATAACAAAAATTGTATACTGCTAAAAACAAATCCTCTAGTTATATGCGCCTATACTGATTATACCAAAATAGCACAATGGTAAACACGTTAGTCCTACTTTAAGACCATTTGACGAGGAGGAGAGCGCAATTTAATTTAGTACAAATGTAATAATTATAGCTGTAATGGATCAATCAACAAGAATGGATTAAAAACATTACAATTCTACTTTCCAAAGAATCATGTAACGAAGTTGCAGCGACAATATCTTTGTGCAATTCCGCCTGCAAATGCAAAATATGAAGTTTTGAGCATGAAGATGAACTCAAACACGATATATTGAGTGTTTACACAAATATTTTACAGCGGTAAAAATGGTAAATTACAAAACTTTAATGTATCTACTTGACACTGACAGTGAATAAAAACATCAATTAGAAATTTAAAAATTTCACTTTTCACTAATCAACAGCAAAAATAACCAACGGTCGGAGTGAATGTTTCTGTGATGCAATACACCATAAGATATTTGCAACAATATCTGGTCATATATAGTTATGTGCCAGAGAGATGATGGGGGTGACCCTGCAAACGTCACAGCCAATACAACAACAATAAAATAGCGGCATATTGCACTGGCAATTAAAGTGGCAACAATGGTTGAAGACATTTCGCGAAAAAGTGAGAAAAATTTTTTACATCACTACAACAACACATTAAAAGTGACAACGCAACAAACTTGCTAAACACATTTTTCACCAAACACCACCAAAACCGCATGCACACCGCAACTCCTATGCAACTCATCAGCAATCATTACGGCTTTTTAACTTTACCAATAACAATAACATTTTATTATCGCGGGCGTTCGACTATGTTATTGTTGTGTTTGTTGATGTCCATTGTTGCTACTTTTTCGGTCGCCTGTCAGCTACAATGCAGCACTTTTACTAATTGAACATGGACACCTTTTATCAACCGGCATCAGCAACAGGGCGATGGCAGCAGCAGCACCAACCGGCAAAACATGGCACCACCATGGTGGCACTGCAACTGCACTAACCACTGCAAACGGGAAAGCAAAACAAAAAGTAGCAACAGCTGTAACAGACGCCAAGTAAGAACGCCTTGTAGCGGCGCGCAAAACTCATAAGCATTATCATTAATAACATCATTGTTGTTATTGTTATCATTATCGCACAATCAGTAACAACATTTTGTTAATATTTTTTGGTGTTGCAAGCATTTGGCTTTGCTTGCGACTCTTGGCATTGTGGTTGCCATAGATGTGTTGCTGCAACACCTACGCATGCGTACACAACATTGCTCACAATGAAATCCATTGAACACTCAAGCACATACTCACACATACACATATACAAATGCATGCGTTGCGGCAGTCTACCTTACGAATTGAAGTGAGGAAAGGAAGCAGCTGCTACCCCTTGTCTGGGCTGTCAGTTAGACTTCGCCCGCTGATTGTTTACCAAATGGCCAAACAACAATTGCGAGAAAGTGCAAAATAATTTTATTTAACGGCACTAACAGCGTGCCGTTTGTTATTTCTTTGTTGCTATTGTTATGAAAGTGTTCACGTAAAAGAATGTTGCCGTTTAAAATATTATGGTTTTAAATTTATTTAGTTGCATGAAGCAAACCTAGTTTGCAAGAAAATTTGGGTGAATACATATATACCAGTTTACCCTACATATACTTCAAATGAGTAGTAGAAAGGATAGCCCTCGTAAAAGTTAAATATTCCGCTAAGTTATTCCAAATTAAGGTATAAAACCCATTGCTAGGAAATTTCCTTTTGTAAAATTTGTTGTTGTATATTCGTGTCCAGATTAATGTAATATATGTTGACATTTAATTTCTTAGTTAATTTTACCGTTGTATGTTTCAATTGCAATCTCTTATATATTCTTAGGTTGTCACGAATCGCATTTATATACATAAATATATATATTTCGAACTGTACAGTTTTTCATACCCTGTTTGTTATTTTACCTTCGTATAAACCAGTAGGCGCAACCTGCAATTAGTTATCTTTGTTTATCTATGTACTTTTTGTTTGTAAACTGCAGTGAGTTGTTCCCCTATTCCGGCTGTCCTGACTTATACGGTAAATGCAAATTCTTTTGTACATATAAACCAGTGCAAATCATGTTTAACCTTCGTCATCGATCAGCCAGGAAAGTGGAAGTTCACATTTATTTATTCATTTATTTTATTCATTGTATTTAATTTAACTCACTTTTCTTTAGAAATAAACCAAAAATAAATGCATTAAATTCACCCACTTAATCAGTGGCATTTGCAATTAAACTAAGAATTAAAATAAGACAATGTTGGGTTTAAGAATTATCTATCAAAACCACAAAAAAGTTCTTGTTTGTTAGCTCTTCCTATCTGTCAATTACAATACACAATGGCCAATATTAGGTAGTTTTAAGAACACATATTTCACTTTGTCATTTTTTTCAGAAGCTATTTCATAAATTTACTTTTTTTATTTATATTTGTTACATATATATATACTTTTTAGTTACTATATTATCGTATTATATTTATTTTATATTATATTATAATTTTTACAACTGATCATCACTGATTCTACTTCCAAAAATCTTTAGCAATATTTCCTTGGAAATAAAAAGTCTTCCTCATTACAATGGTTCAAGTGCATACTATTGGGTTGTTCGGAAAGTCATTTCGTTTTTTTTGGGGAACATGAAAGACAGTTTTCGTATAATGCCTTTCAAATGGCCATAAACAGTTGAATTCGACAAATTTAACCTCTCACCGATCTCTCGTGTGGTGATTCGCCGATTTGCATCAACTAATGCCTTTATCGCATCGACCGGCCTTCCAGACCGTGGTGCATCTTCGACATCAAAATTGCCGGATTGAAATTTTGCAAACCAGTTCTGGCACTGGCGTACTGTTAACACGCCTTCTCCATACACATCCGTCAATTTTTTTCTCGCTTGGACAGCTTTTTTACCTTTTCTGAAGTTAAAAAGTAAAATATGACGAAAATGCTGCTTATTGCTCTCCATATTTAAAAAGGCACCAACCAAAAACTACTGGGTAGAATTAATAGAACTTTTTCACACACAAGCCTTGCAATATCAGCTCTCATTACATATAATGGTTATGGGGCTTAAGTGTGAAGTTAGTTTCGAAAAAACGTAATTAAGTCCTCTGGCGGGAAAAAAACGAAATCACTTTCCGAACAACCCAATAATTTGGCCCAACATAGGCAGTAAAGTTCAGTAAAAAAAAGTACAGCAGATAACAAAAGTAAGTATTATCCCAACACCAATTATATTTATAATTTAACTTCAACGATGAATGCTTCTTGTTAGAAGGTACATACATTTTTAATTGTTTGCTTTGAAATTATTTAACTTTTAATTTAAAATTTACTTAATTTTTCACTGAGTTAAAGTATAAACATTTTCTAAATATTCCTTTGATTCAATTATTAAAAACACTCGATATATTAAGATCTTGCACCTAGATACTCTACTCTACTTAACAATGTGAACGTACTTTTAGAATCAGTCGAAAAGAATTATACAATAAGTCTTTTCATAGCACATATTCGAACAAAAGGAAACAGTTAAGCCCACAAAAGGAACGTAATGTGGTTTCTTTGAGTGTCATCCTGGACTTGTCGCATTTATAGCAGCGAACGGTTTGTTTTTACAACAAAAGCGAACTTGAACTCTTTATTTAAAAGCTATGTGACCCCAAAAACATCGATTTACATCGAGTACCTGACTTCACATCATATCTATAGTTCGTGCGTATTTGTGGTATTAACAAGTAAGGAAGGGCTGAGTTCGGGTATGACTGAATATTTTATACTATCGGGATTTCCAAGGATCAAAGGTGAGGAAATACTCTCATGTGTTGGTAATACTTTATATCAAAAAATGTTGCGTAAGAATCACTTTTACTCACTCACTTTTACTTTAAGTCGTATACTCATAAAGTCAATCTGCTAAGATAACTCATATATATTCAAGATATTAGTGTTGTGGAAAGGCACAAGAGCCATAAATCTTATTACCGAATAACGTAATACTAATCGAAATATTCTAACTTAATTTTGTTGAGACATCTTCTTCGTAGATATACTTAATATACTTAACCAAAGAAACGAAATTTAATATATTGTGTATATGACGAAAAGTCAACCAGAGAGACGTAAATCATTATATTAAAGGTATGGGGTTTAGGCGAAGGTCTATACCGAGTTCATTCATATTTAGCGCGAAACCATATCTGGTTAAGAAAATTCTTAATTCTTTTAAAATATCACATATTGACTTATATAAACGGTTTAAGGTCAGGTGGAAAGCCGGAAATCACTTTGGGGGCACTACAAATATATGTGGGGGCTGGTGTATAAATTCGTGTATCGATTTCACAAATTTTAATAATCAAACTATAAAATATTTAAAATTATACGTTCACATAATTTTGCAAAGATATCCTACATATTGACCGATATGTATGGTATGAAGTCAACTGGAAATTTGAAAATTATTACGTTCGGTATATGGAGGCTAGGGGAAGTATTACCTTGTTCTTATAAATTTTTGACATCAGGATAAATTACTAACAGGAAAAGACGTTATTTAAATTTCATTAAGATAATTCGAAGAATGACCAATACATACGGTATAAAGTCAACCGGAAGCTGGAAATTTTTTGTAATAGGTGTATGGCAGTTAAGGGAAGTATTGACCCGATTTCACCCATTTTTGGGGTATTTTGTGGGCGTGGCAGTGGTCCAAATACACCCGTCTGCCATACCAACCCCCTCAGAGTGCCAAGGAATCCCTGAGCAAGATTTATCAAGATATCTAAACTTTTAATCAAGTGGACGATTGTTATATTAATATTTATATGAGAAACTTTTCAGGAAATAACTTTGGTCGTAGGTAAACATTATATGCTTTCCTAATATATAAGAAGAAGAACCCTCTCTTCCTGTAAGACGAGAGCAACACTCACATAATTTCATAAAGTCATGTTTATGGCGGGAAGGTACATTTTAAAATCGACTAAGCCTTTTCATTTTTGATATCAAATAATATCGAACTAGGTAAAATTGTCATCTTAGTAAAAAGAAATCTATTACTTTTTCAATAGATGGCTTTAGCAATCTGTATCTTGTGTTGTATAAGTGCGTTAAAAGGACAAGATTTCGTTCTAAAAAAGGTTCTCAGACAGTTTTGTGATTGCTTAATCATCAGCAATGAGAAAATACGGCTTATTTTACAGGCTTTCTTCGATAAAGGCGAAAATGCAAGCCAAGTGGTTGAAAATGTGAATAGTGTTTACAGTGCGATGGATCATGCGAAATTGTGGTTTCTTTTATTCCGTTCCGGTAAATTCGGTTGTAAAGATGTACCATGCTCTGGAAGGCAAATTGTCGAAAATATCATTAAAATAATGAAAGACGTCGAGCCCGATCGTCATGTAAGCACTGTTTCGCACTGTTTCGCACTGTTACCCAGGGGCCAAACATTGCACAAAAAAAAGTTCAAAAAGAAAGAAAAGCAAAAAGAAGTTAGATATATGGGAGCCACACAAGGTAAAAAACCTCATGTTTATAGTCGCAACAAAAAAATGAAAAGCCGGTCACTTTACGACAACCTGAACGGAAAACGCTC
Organism: Bactrocera minax; assembly: GCA_021498325.1. Taxonomy (NCBI): domain Eukaryota; kingdom Metazoa; phylum Arthropoda; class Insecta; order Diptera; family Tephritidae; genus Bactrocera; species Bactrocera minax. The sequence continues at coordinate 54,950 of JAKEEE010000064.1, read as the reverse complement.
TTGGTTCAATCACAATCGGTAGCCAAGCCAGGAGTGACGATCACGAATGTTTTGCTAATTGCTTGGTGGGATTGGAAGAGAATCCTCTGCTATTAGCTGCACCTCTACTGAAAAACTCTTAATTCGGACCTGTACTGTCAACAATTGGACCGTCTGAAGGGAACAATCGCCAAAAGCGGCGAGGTTTTCCCAATAGGAGAGGAATTGTGTTCCATCAGGACACACACATCCATCGACGGGGACTCACCAGAAGCTCCGGGAGTTAGGTTGGGAGGTTTTTATGCACCTACCTTATATTCCGGACCTGTCACCAGGTGATTACTATTTGTTCCTGTCTATAGAGAACGATTTTGCTGATGAAAAATTCTCCTTAAGAGAAGCTTGCGAAAATCGACAATCCCAGTTTTTTGCCAATGGGGACGGGGGTTTCCATGAAAGTGTCTTTATAAAATTACTTTCAGAATGACAACAAGTTTTTGAACGAAATGGTACTATAGTATTGGTAGTATTATTATACTATGGAAAACTTTCCAATTGAGTAAGGTTAACATGAGAAATACAAGTAATCTTTGCGTGTGTGGTTGCTTTCCGAATTTTGTCTTTAAATTGCACGAAGAGAGAATCATGAGAATGTTGTGCGCCAATTTAGTTTCAAATCAGCTAATTAGTTTGCGAAGTGTATGGGGTTCAAGAAAGACAACTTTTTTCATTCATTTAGATTACGTAAATAACGTAGTTGGGTCAGAAATTATTTAAGTTTTTTGTACACCAGTTTAGTCGTACTTTACTTTTGTGTCGTTGTTGGTGTCAAATATTGTTTTTTGCAAAAGAAATGAATCACTGCACAACTCAATGTTAACCTTTTCGCATTTAAGTTATACAGATATATCTATAAGGTGATAAGGTGTCAATGAAATATTTACCCGTTCCACTACAAATTCTCATTATTTTCATATAGTCACGTGCCAAACAGAACTTTATTGTATGTTCTGTTGCATTAGCTCTAATATTTGAAATAACAATGGATAAAATGGTAAAAGATATAGAAATGATACAAGGTGAACGGAGACCAGTTAATCAGTATCCATTTGTCCATTCATTTTTACTACTACTTGTCTGTACTTGTTTTTACTTGTTAGCCTTCTAAATTTTGATTTCACTCATAACGATCAGAGCTCTTAATTACAATATAATTATTTCCGATTTCAGTTGACATTTCAGCAATTGAACACAAATTTGCTTGGCATACGAGTTCGTTGCTTAAGTCTTTTCTTACAACCTAATTTTAAAATGAGTTGGCATTTTCAATTAAGAAGCGGCTTGCATTTTCTCGGAAAGAATTCTCTGCTATTGTTTCTCGATTTCAATGCTGATTTCGCCATTAAGTTTTATAGCTTCTCCCATTAACAATTAAGAAATCACACTTTCTTGCTGAAGTGTATTTGAAATGGTGAAATGAGATTCCCAGCGCAAGTCGCGGCGCCAATTCCAGCTAATTTTCCAATGAGTTTCTAGCATTCCGTGTGTTTTACAAAAGAAAGTTGCTTGGCACATTTTCCCTAAACAACAGTTAGCTGGTCGTAGCGGTTGCTGTTTCTGCAGCATAGCTTAGCCTCACAATTGCAAAATATGACTTCCCATTTGAGCGCGGCGATAGCGTAGAAAATTGTAAAATAAGCAACAAACTAAGTAGTGAAAAGGAAACGATACGAAAACAAAACCAAATGCAACGCGACAAAATGATTTGCAAGCGTTTTATTGCGAAATATGCGACAAATGAAAGTGAAGTACCATAATAGAGGCTGTATGCCACTGTTGCATTGCATTGCAATCATTTGAGCCGTTGAGAGGCGTCACCTTTTACGAAACCTAAATCAACTGTGACTGACTGTTATGTTTGGTTGCTGCCTTACGATGTTGCAAGTGGAATATCATTATCGTCTTTGGTGGTGGTTTGAACATCCAGTGACTACAGCAAAACAGCAGAAATATCAACAACTAAAGTTAAGAGCATATCGGCTGGCGTTTAACTTATGTTCCAAGTTGTAATTCCTCAACAGTTGCTACTGGGGTGTATGCACCGTTATGTTTTTGCGATATATTTAAATTTTTTGATATAAGGCCACAGGGCTTCCTTGAAAATTTTTCAATTCACCCAGTACCAGCAGAAATGAAGACCTCGTTTAGGTTGGCCACAAGAAACGGTAACGCCAGAAAACATTGCGAAATTTTGTGAAATTATGTTGGCCGACCGTCTAATGAAATTGATTGAATTATTTAGTTAACATCATTGGTATCTCAAAGAAGCGTGTAGACCATACTACTTCTTTTTTTTCTAGACTCAAAAAGTGCCTAACTTGAAACAGACTTAACTCAAACGGAGAGATCAAGAGGAAAGCAACGCCTATTTTGAAGGCTTCGAAGCTTCACGTTATCGAAATATTAAGACTGTTATAACAAATGCATTACTCTAGATGAAGATTATGTCGAAGAGTAAAGCCATATTATCATTCAAAAAGAAAATATTATTTCGTAGTTGGGCCAAATACTTGTCAGCCTTAGAATACTCTTTTAGAAAATTGAAATAACTCGAAAGTATTTCTAATAGTCAAACCGCGGATACGTAACAAATCTCAGTTTATGCAATTCAGATATCGTTTTCATTGATTTGTGACAGGCTGAATCGGTCGGTTATGAGCTCACGTGGCACCCACTCTGCTCGAACCTTTCGACCCAAATGTTGATGTATGATGTGCCCAATACGTTCTTTTGATATCTTTCGAATGTCAAGTATCTCAATCAACTTGATTCTACTATCATTCGAATTATTTTGTGTATTCTTTGGATTCTTTCGTCTATAACAGATTCTTTTGGAAGGTAACTGGGTTCATAGTCTTCGGTGCTCATATAGAATGACCTATACGTAGTTTATTAAGTCATTTACGAACGACTGATTAGTTTTTCGTGGCGTCGGTATAAAATTCACAAGGTCCATCGTTGGTAAAAACAGCATTTTTTCACCATAAAATAGTTTTTCATTAACATTCGAAATTCCTTTACATTCAGTTCTTTTAAAATATCAGAAACTTAAGTTACTCAAAATACTAAATTATTCGGCATGACTTTGAAAGGTCTAACTACAAAATATATGTGTAGAATTCTAGAGGTTCCCTCTCATGGAAACGATACGAACTTTTACGCCCTCCAAGTAATTTAAATTGCTGAACTCGAGGCAAGTAACTCACTTTCTATAAACCTTTATTACTGATTTTGCATCACCGTATGTTTCTAGTGAAATATTAGTTGTCAGTTAAATTGAACTTTTCTTCATATACATGACACTGGTAGCTACAAGACATCGGATGGTGTATATCAAATATAATATGCAACGGTTATAAAACTAAAGTTTAAATGCAACATACAGGTGCTAAAGTTTTTACCCTTGACCATTAAATTTCGTTTCGTCCCCTCGTTTATGCACCAATTACTATTTGTCCAGTTTTCATAACACTGTAACTTTTACAAACGTGTCAAAATTTAAATTTTTGAAACCTTGTATGACAATTTAATTAGTTGTTCACCAATTTCGAATATAAAAGGAAGTTTATGAGTGTGATTCTCCTGTAATTTCATGGTTTCAATATCAAGTTTCATAGTTCATTAGCTAAAGAAGAAAAAATTAGTATACTTCTGTGCGCTTGTCACAACGGTTCATACAATATCATAAGGTCAGATATTAATAAACAATTTTTCTCAGTATCAGTTTTAGTTTTATCAATAGTAAGTGGAAAGCTTTAACGGGATTTCGAGAGTTAAGGTAAAGTGGAAGTAGTTTTCTACCATATAAATATGTATCATGGATGAGAGCTCCTGTTTCATACTTTCAAATTTAATTTAAAGGCGCTCCAACATATCTATTTAATTTGGCTAAAAGGCGGTTAGTAAAAGCCCATAGATGAATTTCGTTCTATGAATTTTCATAGCCAATGTCATAATGAACCGTCATAATATATGCAAATGGGTTTTTTATTTAATTTTTTTCTACCAAAGCTTTCTCTTAATTAATTGAATGCTATGAATACCATTGGAATTGGCGACTTTTCGAAGCAACAATAAAAATTAGATACATATTTATGAAGCTAAATAGATTAAAAATCAATTAGATTGGTCCCATAGGGTGTCATTACCACCGCCGCCACTGATCAACGGTACACGCGAACTTATCTACATGGAACGAGCGCCGTTTTCGTTCTCCACTCCTTCGTTCCGCGGCGAGACAAAGCTGTAAACGTAAATTATATTATGGCTTTTTTTTGGATAACTAGCTTAAATTCGTTTCAGTTTTTATACCCTCGCAACATGTTGCTACAGAGTATATTAGTTTTGTTCACCTAACGGCTGTTTGTAACCACTAGAACGAAACGAGTTAGATATAGACATATATATATATATATATATATATATAAATGATCAGGATGAAAAGGCGAGTTGAAATCCGAGTGACTGTGCGTTCGTCCGCGCAAGCGATAACTTGAGTAAAAATTAAGATATTTTGATGAAACTTGGCACACGTGTTCTTAGTCACCGCAAGACGGTCGGTTTTGCAAATGGGCGTAATTGAACATCTGCCACCCCCACAAAATGCCACGAATCTAAAACAGATAAAGTGCTATAACTAAGCAGCAAATTAAGACATAAATGAGTTATTTCGTATTTATGTATTTGGTATATATAGGATCCTAGTAGGGCGGGGCATCTGTGGGTAAAAATTTTTGTAAAATTGGGCATGGATCCGCCCCCCAATAGGTTTAATATATATATCTCGCAAACGGTTACACTATATCAATCAAAATTGCTCTGACTAAGATTTTCTAGCATCTCTTCATGTACTGTGAAAGCTAGTAAAATCGGATAATAATCGCGCCCACCTCCCATACAAAACTTATGTTGAAAACTACTAAAAGTGCGATAACTCGCTGAAAGAACACGTTAGAAACATTAAGTGTTTCAGAAAATGTGACACGGAAGGGTTCCATGGGAATCCGTGTAAAGTTTTGTGATGGATGTGGCACCGCCCACTTTTAACCAATCTCAATAAAATCTGGTGCGTGACATTATATTTGCATTCTTATATCACGTTGTGAGCATGGACGAAATCGGACAAAATCCACGCCTACTTCTCATATAACACAATTTTAAGTTTCATCTGATCCTTTCACTTTAAAGTAGATAAATCGAGCAGCAATTAAGATATGAAAATCAAACTTTGCACAAATAACACCTCGAGAATATGTCATGTTATGCGTAGAAATAGACGAAATCGGATTATAACTTTTCAAGCCACCAGATACTCAATATTAGGACCTCAGTACCTCTATCTGACTTTTTATCGAAAATATCGGGAAATCTGTAAGCTTTTATAATGAAATTGGAGGATTATCTTTCCATGATAGTAGCGTGCTCTGGTTCGGATAAATACTTCCCCTAGCCCCCATATACCAAATATACAGATTTTCAACCTTCCGGTAGACTTTATACCATATATTTCGGTCAATATATGAGTTATGTCTTTGAAATTCAGACAGCCTTCCTTCCTGATAATAGTGTGTCCATGCGCTTAAAATGGATAAAATCGGGTAAGCACTTCCCCTAGCCCCCACGTACCTAATACACGGATTTTCAACCTCTGGGTACACTTTATACCATATATTTCGGTCAATATGTAAGGTATCGTAGCAAAATTAATTGAACGCGTAATATCGGATATACCATGGTTTACTGGCGAAAATGTGTGAAATCGGTCTACGAATTATCCCACCTCCCATATACTACATATAATGATTTTGAATAACGAGCAGACTTTAAGCCGAATTTGCCCGATATAAAGGATATGTTTTCTTAAACACAATGGGATTTCGCGCTAAATATGAAAGAAATCGCCACCAAGCCGTTCATTCCTAATATAATGATTTCCATTTTCTCTGGTTTACTGTTTCCTCATACATCTAATACATTCATTAAACCACTTTGGTTGAGTTTATATCGCATATATCACTTTTGAGTTAATTTGGTAGGTTTTAATATAAATATCTCTGACACGAAGCAAAATATAACAATGAAAGTACATGATTGTATGGTCTGTAATATAAGTTAATAAGATACAAAATATGATTGCAATCCATTGACAATTTCGTCGGATAATGAATGTTGAATTCCTCTGCAACATATTTTAATATAAAGTTATGCCAGCACCAGGAAACATTTACCTACCTTGGACATTGCGAGAGTATTATACCCGAACTTAGTCTTTTTTACGTTTGTTTTTACGTTTGTAGACAATAAAAACTTATTTTGGGGCTTCATGGTGTGTCATTTGTTATTTGATGTTACATTCTTTAATTTTATGTAGGTGTTTTGTTTTACATTAAGCAATTATGTTTGCTGCTTAAGTCTTTTATGGTCCGTGTTCGGGAGATTAGTTGCATACGTATTGGAGAATCTGCCTGTTTAGATCGTTATAAGAATTTTTTATTTATTTATAGGTGGACTCTAAGAATAAATAATTCGGTTATTTATCTTTCCTTCTTGACAAATGCATGCATGGTTCTTGGGGCGGTATACATAAAAACCGGTTTAATCATTATTTACAAAAGTCGTTTTTAGATAAAATTAATTGATTTTAAAGCGCTTTGGAATTATATTTAATTCGAGACAACGATTTGGGGCATGTACAGTCCATGTCACCTTGAAACTGTTAAATATTACAACTTAAGACAGTTTTATTAATTAATCTCTATAAATTATCCAAGACGTATCTTTTGGATGGGCTTTAAAATTTAAACCTATTCACATCTTTTAAAAATCAAAAAAAAAACAAAGAAAGGCATCGACAATCATTGTTATCATTGTCATTATTTTGAACCAAATATAATATTTTAATATATGAAATTAATTTCATAGGATAGAATAGGAGCAGAAGCTTTTCGTTGAAGATTCGCAAAATATTGCGCCTTTTCTAGGAATACCTTTTTTCATTTCCCCAAAGAACGCTGGACTGCAGTGCGAATCACACCATTATAGTTACCTATAACATAAAATCCATTAAAGATAAAGATGATCTAGTTAAATTAATTTATTCTATAATAATTAATAATAACTAATATTTATAATATTTCATTTCTATTCTGTCTTCCAGATCCTTTTTTTTGTACCTATTCGCTTCTCAAAGGCTAAAAAGCGCACCTAACCACAACTACAAACAGCTCCCTAATGACATCTTTGATATCACATTTATTTTTGAACTTCACAAGCAAAATCAATTTCATAATGAGCTACTCGATCATATAATGTCCTATTCTTTTCCTGCTAAGATGGTTGAAACCCTTTAGACTGAGGGAAATAAGACAGGTGACAATATAATTCTAAGATTTCAACAATTTCCGTTCAAACATCTTAGAAAAGTTTGTTTAATGGATGTATTTTTTAATGTTTGTGTCACGACTGAACGCTTTAAAATGAAGTAATTATTTATTTTATCAATTACGGTATGACATTCGTTTTCAACATTTTCGTAATTGTTTCACTATATCGTTACGGCAGCGCTGTTCCTTGACATTTCTAAGCTTGCTCTTATTGGGTTGTTCGGAAATTCATTTCGTTTTTTCCCGCCAGAGGACTTAATTACGTTTTTTTCGAAACTAACTTCACACTTAAGCCCCATAACCATTATATGTCATGAGAGCTGATATTGCAAGGCTTGTGTGTGAAAAAGTTCTATTAATTCTACCCAGTAGTTTTTGGTTGGTGCCTTTTTAAATATGGAGAGCAATAAGCAGCATTTTAGTCATATTTTACTTTTTAACTTCAGAAAAGGTAAAAATGCTGTCCAAGCGAGAAAAAAATTGACGGATGTGTATGGAGAAGGCGTGTTAACAGTACGCCAGTGCCAGAACTGGTTTGCAAAATTTCGATCCGGCAATTTTGATGTCGAAGATGCACCACGGTCTGGAAGGCCGGTCGAAGCTGACAAAGATGCGATAAAGGCATTAGTTGATGCAAATCGGCGAATCACCACACGAGAGATCGGTGAGAGGTTAAATTTGTCGAATTCAACTGTTTATGGCCATTTGAAAGGCATTATACGAAAACTGTCCTTCATGTTCCCCAAAAAAAACGAAATGACTTTCCAAACAACCCAATAATTACCAGCCAATAATTCTTCATCTGCCGACAATATGGGCTCTATCTTTTTGGAAGAAAAAATTCATATTAAAAACAGAGAGCATAGCATAACATTGCCAAATTAATATTTTCTCACCCAGCTGCCAAAATAAACACATGTAGTTGGTATTATGTACTGTATATTTATATACATATATATATGTGTATGTATACTGATATTGGCGAATTGATAAGCAGAGACCCACATCGAAACAATATTTAAGAATCGTTGAGATTTACCAAAACTCTCGTTATGGGCCTCAAATATTCCTTAGAGGTAAGTCTAGCTTAAAGTTTATGTAAATAACCAGGGTAGCCATATCTGATATGTCACGCCAACATCAATCGCCAAAGCGTTAAATAGATCCAGAAACTTTTAGTGATTGAATCATATCGACAAATAGGTCTTTCCGTTAGTTACTTTGTGGGAGCAAATCATTATTGGGTGTTTTATTGCAGAGATAAAGACGGATATGCTGTAAAAGTAATGAAGAAGCGGATCAGGATGATATGAATTCTGTACTAAAATGTTCGAGTTGCTGTTTCATAATAAAATGAGGCAACCTAACTTTTTCATAACCTATTTTTTATTTTATTTAATACTGCTAATGCATACATATCCGTTTCACAAATTTCATGAAGCTTTCTTTCCTATTTCTGGAACATACTTTCTTATAGTTTACATATTTTCTGGTGATTAAGTTTTACATGCCTCAAGGCTTTAGTATTTTTGTTTCGTCTTTCCAGCTAGAATTTTCTCACTTAGAACTTGTTGCAAGCAACTTCCACTTTTCTCTGCTACAAAAAAGAATTGTTCTTGTTTTTGTTATTGTTTTTAATTACTACTTCAGTTGCTGTCTCCGCCGTTGAATTTGTTGTTGTGGTGTTAACCCGGTTAATTGTGTTTCGTTTTCATTACCGCTGCTGGTTGTTGCCACTTCCTCACACTTATCCCATCTGCACACTGAGCCAAGTGTTTCGCTGCAATTTAGTTATAAATATAAAGTTGTAGTTGCTCGTTGCAATAGTTGCTAGTAGTCGTTGTAATGACGCCTGTGCTCTGTTCTTCACATTCCCGCAAACTATAGTGGCTGTGTTGTTGTGAAGACACGATTTTGTTTTTATTATGTTGGGTTGTTCCAGCATCCGGCCAGCAATTAACATTATTGGGTTGTTCGGAAAGTCATTTCGTTTTTTCCCGCCAGAGGACTTAATTACGTTTTTTCGAAACTAACTTCACACTTAAGCCCCATAACCATTATATGTCATGAGAGCTGATATTGCAAGGCTTGTGTGTGAAAAAGTTCTATTAATTCTACCCAGTAGTTTTTGGTTGGTGCCTTTTTAAATATGGAGAGCAATAAGCAGCATTTTCGTCATATTTTACTTTTTAACTTCAGAAAAGGTAAAAATGCTGTCCAAGCGAGAAAAAAATTGACGGATGTGTATGGAGAAGGCGTGTTAACAGTACGCCAGTGCCAGAACTGGTTTGCAAAATTTCGATCCGGCAATTTTGATGTCGAAGATGCACCACGGTCTGGAAGGCCGGTCGAAGCTGACAAAGATGCGATAAAGGCATTAGTTGATGCAAATCGGCGAATCACCACACGAGAGATCGATGAGAGGTTAAATTTGTCGAATTCAACTGTTTATGGCCATTTGAAAGGCATGGACTTAACCTCGAAGCTCGATGTGTGGGTGCCCCATGTCCTTACCGAGCGAAATTTGTGTCGTCGTGTTGACGCGTGTGATTCGCTCCTCAAACGTCTAGAAAATGATCCATTTTTGAAGCGGATTATTACTGGGGACGAAAAATGGGTTGTATACAACAATGTTAAACGCAAGAGGTCATGGAGCAGAAAAGATGAACCGGCTCAAAGCGTGTCAAAAGCCAACATTCACCAAAAAAAGGTGATGCTCTCCGTTTGGTGGGATGTCAAAGGAATCGTTTTTTTTGAGCTTTTGCCGGACAATACAACGATTAATTCAGAAGTCTATTGTCATCAGCTGGACAAATTGAATGATTCACTTAAAGAGAAGAGGCCCGAATTAATCAACAGGAAGGGTGTAGTGTTCCACCAGGATAATGCGAGACCTCACACAAGTTTGGTCACTCGCCAAAAACTTTTACAGCTTGAATGGGACGTACTGCAACATCCACCATATTCTCCAGATCTGGCGCCTTCCGACTACTATTTGTTCCGGTCCCTGCAAAATTTTTTGGATGGCAAAACCTTTACCTCAAATGAAGATGTCAAAAACCACCTGGACGAGTTTTTTGCCAGCAAGGACCAAAACTTTTATGAGAGGGGAATTATGTTACTGCCAGAAAGATGGCAAAAGGTGTTGGACCAGAATGGCCAATATATAATTTAATAAAATATTTATTCATTATACGAAAACTGTCTTTCATGTTCCCCAAAAAAAACGAAATGACTTTCCGAACAACCCAATACATAACACATGTTCTTCTTAGTGCTGCCGCTGGAACTCGGCATTTCGCTTTGGCTGTTGCCGTTGTTGCGTATGCTGCTCTTGTGTTGTTGTTGCTGATATCAGCTAGCAACATGTCGGCCGACGGCTTTAACTACTTTTTAATTGACTTTCAGCATGTACATAGCGGAATCGCTGCATGCAAAAGTTTTTGTTGCTGACCAGGATTGAAACGATATGAACGGCTGAATCATTCTTCCCAGCCTGTGTGTGGTCGTGTGTGTTTTGTCACACTCTATGGGAGTGTACACCATAGGCTCACTGCATTTGTAGATCGCAGCATTGTAATAGCATTGCACATTCGCACATTGACTATGATATGTTGTAATACTCTAATTAATATTTCTTTCCCGTGAAGAGAATATTCCATAGAATAAACAAAAATAACTGTTAAGAGCACTGGATTCTGACTAAATTTTAAAGACGCTTTCTTCATAAATCAACTGGAGAAAAATACTGAATATGGTTATTACTAGGGGTTTGTGACATCAAAGGTGAAGGAAGACAGATCAACCGAATCATCTATATTGTCTGGACTATAGCGCCATTTTAGAACAATTGAGGACTGAAATTATGTTGAAAGTTGGTTTTGAGAAGACTTGTATATACACTGGTTGTAAACTTGATTTAATTCTTTCGTAATTTAATAATTTCCTAATTCGTGTAATTCTAATGGAAAATTTTTTGAATTTGAGGTACTGTGACAGAATTGAGCGAGATCTCATTCTCAAAATCCTCCGTGATACATAAACAAAAAATTAAAACCTGTAGAGACAACAGCATTAAACGCGTGCCAGATAACGACTCATGACCAGATAATGATAAAGACTACTGACACTGGTCAAGGTACCAATTCAAATCATAACTATTTGTCTCCACTGCAAACGGTTGATGACAATAGCGACGACAACACAGAGATCATTGTCCATAAGACAAAAACAATGCATGCATCGCCGTCCAAAGTGATTAAGTGAACAACTTCACACCTTTTACAAAATAAAGATTTCACATTATTCAATGCAAAGAACCTCAATTAGCGTGAAATTGTACTGTGTTTCATAGCCGGACTTTGAACTGGCGCGTCAAAAACTTAAACTAGGAACCGTAGATTTCTACACTTATGATCTTATACAAAGGAGGCTTAAGTGTCAGAATGTTAAGCTAGTAGAAAAAGGATGACCGAATAATAGCGTTCTGATTTTATATGTAGTTTATTTTGACAGACAATCGATATCAATGAACGAATTAAAAAAAACGATCATCAAATATGTTAAGGTGAAATAATTGGGAATTTCAATGGCAAAACCATAAAAAAATTACATAATGTTTCAACTGTCAGATGTTCAGACATCGGTCCAGTGGCTGCGCGGTTAAACTATTTTTTGCAAATTATTAGAGCATCTCATGGCTGTACAAGCAGACTTTATTATATTAATATTAAAGCAAAATATCAGCCCAAGCCTAAGATCTCTCCACCGTTACATCTTGCCAAGACATCGCATGCAACTTCCAATTCAATTACATGTAATGAAAGCTTTCCAAAAATCTTAGACCAAGCTACACCACAATCAAAAAAAAAAACAGAAATATTCAAGTCGAAACACTAGAAGTCAACAACATGCTTTCCATTCAGAAAATTAAAAAACCAACTTTTGGTGGTGGAAGGCTTTTTTGGAACTTTGGAGCCGGGTGGAGGCATAGCAATTTTAATTAAGAAATATATTCGTCGTCATTTGCTTCCTCTGTCTAACACTGAGCTTATTGAAAACATTGGGATTCAAATTTCAAATTCGACTGACGATTATACTGATATAATTTCTCGTTAATTTACAGGGGACCAAGCAGGTGGAATGAGCAGCAATTCTAGAAATCAACTTTGGGGTTGTGTAAGATCCAATTGCTGGGGAAATTTATTACGACAAAATGGTTCCATTAAATTTTCATATTGTTTTTCCTTGCGATCACCCACCCACATTCTGCTGACAGAGGAGGACGAAGCTCAACGCTCGAAAATAAACTGTACACCGGTATTATCCAACAAGACTGTGTTAAATGAACTAGGTTTTGATCATTTGCCGGTATCGGTTATTCTCAACGACCGAGTCGCTAACTCAAATTTTATTCAAGTTCGACTATATAAACGCAAATTGGGCACAAAACTCGAGATATAACTGTTCAAATTTACGAAATATGAAACCGAACTCTGTTCATAGCACGGATCAAGTCGATACAATGCTGTCTAACTTAAATATAGTTATACAAACTACAAGAGATTTAAGCATCCCAAAATTGAAAATAAGGTCCTTACGAAAACCAATACCAATAGAAATTTGACACTTAATGCAACTAAGAAATAATACTCGACGGAACTGGCAGCAATACAAGTTAATCCACAGCAAAGATCAAAACAGTCTACTTTCAGCACTGGAGAAATGGTCTTACCCCTTTTCGAACTTAACAAAAGTCTTAAGGAAGAAACATTCAAACATTCCAATGTTTAAAATAAAGCAATCTATTAGAGTACTCCTACTGAAAAATATGAGATTCCTAGTCAAATTTTTAGTAGAAATCACACTACATCTGCTCATTTGAATGATTCTATTACTAAAGCAGATTTAATTTCGCCACTTAACGAAGTAGTTCTGCCTGCCGATAATTTTTGGACAGCTTTTCAACCAGGAAGCTGGAAATGCGAATAGTGTTTATGATTCTAATACTATAACATCCAATCATGCGCATTGTTATTTTAAAGGTGTAACACGCTATGGAATCACCAATTGTCGAAAATGTCGATAACAAGTAAGAACCTTGTTCAAAAAGAAGAAGGAAGAATTCAACATTCATTATCCGACGAAATTGTCAAAGGATTGCAATCATATTTGGTATCTTATTAATCATATTTGGTATTTAACTTATTAACTCATTAACCTTATTTGGTATCTTATTAGACTCACGTACTTTCATTGTTATATTTTGCTTCGTGTCAGAGATATTTATATTAAAATCTACCAAATTAACTCAAAAGTGATATAGGCGATATAAGCTCAACCAAAAAATTCAAATTCGATACATGAGGAAAAAGTCAACCAGAGAAAATAAAGTTATTATATTAGAAATAAGCGGCTTAGACCATGGTCTATACCGAATCCTTTCATATTTAGCGCGAAATCACATTGTGTTTAAGAAAACATATCCACTTAATTTCATTAAAATATCACACATATTGACTAACATAAACGGTTTAAAGCCAGATGAAAAGTCGGAAATTATTATATCAGGCGTTTTTGGGATAGAGGAAGATCTGCACTGATCACATTAACTCTTTTCATTATTCAAATATATTAGGGAACATATTATATTGGGGAAGTCTACCCAGAGGTTGAAAATCCCTATATTAGGTACATGAGGGCTAGGGGAAGTGCTTACCCGATTTGATCAATTTTAAGCACATGGACACACTGTTATCAGAAAGAGACGCTCTTTAAATTTCAAAGATATAACTCATATATTGACCGTTATATATGGTGTAAACTCTACAGGAAGGTTGAAAATCCTTATATTAGGTATGTGTGGCTAAGGGAAGTATTTACCCGATTTTTCGCATTTTTGACGCAAGAGCACGCTATTATCATAGAAAGATTATAATTAACAGCTATTAATAGAATAATAAGTGATTATAATAGCTTACAGATTTCCGGATATTTTCGATAAAAATTCAGATATAGGCACTGAGCCCTAATATTAGGTGTCTGGTGGCTTGAAAAGTTATAATCCGGTTTCGTCTATTTTTACGCAAAGATTTACATATCCTGAGGGCACTATTTGTACAAAGTTTGATTTTCATATCTTAATTGCTGCTCGATTTATCTGTTTTAAAGTGAAAGGATCGGATGAAATTTAAAATTATGTTATATGAGAAGTAGGCGTGCTTTTTATCCGATTTCGTTCATTTTCGCAACGTGATATAAGACTGCAAATATAATCTCCCGTACATAATTTTGTTGAAATCGTTTAAGGGTGTCTTCAGATATAGGATTTCTCCTAGAAGTGGGCGGTGCCACGCCCATCACACAAACCTAAGACGGATTCCTTATTCACATCAGTTGCAGTTTCCAGTACAGTAGTTCCTGTACCAGTTACAGTTTACAGTAACAGTTTCCGAGATATATATATTAAACCTATTGGGGAGCGGGGCCATACCCAATTTTACAAAAAAATTTTGCCCAGAGATTCCCCATCCTACTAGGATCCTCTATATCAAATTACACGTTTATGTCTTAATTGCTGCTTAGTTATAGCATTTTATCTGTTTTCTATTAATCTAATTTTGTGGGCGTGGCAGATGTCCAATTACGCTCATCTGCAAAACCAACCGCCTTACGATGACGAAGAATACGTGTACCAAGTTTCATCAAAATATCTTAATTTTTACTCAAGTTATCGCTTGCACGGACGAACGGATTGACGGACAGACAGACAGTCACTCGGATTTCAACTCGCCTTTTCATCCTCATCATTTATATATATATATATATGTCTATATCTAGCTCGTTTAGTTCTAGGTGTTACTAAACACCTAACAAAGAACCGTTAGGTGAACCAAACTAATATATCCTGTAGCAACATGTTGCGAGAGTATAATTAAGGAGAATATTATTAATTCCTAGGAAATATTGTGATTGAAAGAAAAATTGTTCTAAATATGCTATTTCCACACTGGCTTTATTTGGTCGCAAAATAACATGAATGCGAAGTTTCAGAATATTTCGCAGCATCTTATTCATTAATTCATTTTATTGACAAATAAAATTAATATATTGTTGACGACTAATAATATAAAATAAGAGGCTGGGTTAAATTATAACTATTTACAGTTGGAAAAAAATATATATTGAAAGCTTGCGCTAGGGTTATAACGTAAGTTTAGTAATGCTTTGATATGCAGAATTATAGCATTTGGATAATATATAATTTGAGTTAGTTTGTAAAGCCGATCGGATATTAGCTCTATGTTAGCACAAAGGTGAAGATTCTCAATGGAATTCACCAGGAGGTTCTGTGTCATTTTTAAAAGTTTTCCATCACTTGTAATTTGTTTAATTAACAAGTGACAATGTTGGCCCAGGCTGGCGCTGCATAAAAAAGTATGGGTTGAAAAGTTAATTTAAAGACGAGCAGTTTCTTGTAATTAATTAGAGCCGAATTCCGATTAATGAAAGGGTAATACCAAAATAACGAACTATTTGGTTGGAAGAACTCCATTGTCTCAACGAAAGCTCTTAAATTTTAGTTAATTTAGAGTACACTTATGGAACGGTAAGAATATAAATATATGTAATATATATAAATATATAAATATAACCGCAATATAAAGATAATATGCGTCTTCTGATTATTTACCAGGACTTTTTATTGCTATGATTATAGCCTTTTTCCTTTAGGAAAGTAACTCAACCGTAAACATACATTAATTATATAAGGCCTAGTAAAAAGAAATCCTTTGTTTTTGATCGATAATTTCGATAACATGTTACCATTTTGAAGGTAATTTCATAATGCTGCTATCATAGAAACCCTCGCCTCGGTTGGCAAAAAACTACGACAGTCGATTTCCACATGCTTATCTTCAAATGAGTTTTTCACTAGCAAAATTCGACATACACAGGCACAAGTTGCAATCACTTGGTGTCAGGTCCCAACTATAAGGGGGATGCGTATAAGGCGGAACCCCCAACCACTCTCCAGGAGCTTCTGGTGAGTCACTATCGCTGTGTGTGGCCTGGCGTTGTCCTGATGGAACACAATTCCTCTGCTATTGGCAACAGCTGCCCGTTTCTGGGCGATTTTTCTCCCCAGACGGTCCAATTTTGTAAAGTAGAGGTCTGAAATGAAAATTTGACCGTAAAGGAACACCTCATAACAGACGATTCCCTGCGAATACCACTAAACACGTGCCAAAATCTTCCTCATTGCCATTCCTCGCTGGGTCACCGTTTGCGCCGGCTCACCACCACTCGACCAACACCGATTTCACTTAAGGATGTCTTAAGTGACGGACTTTTCATCACCAGTAAAAATCTACTTCAGAAATGGATAGATTTTGTTGCGACAAAGCAACAACTATGACCATGAGGTCTTTTTGCGTTAGCTCGTATGGAACCCATATATCAAGATTCCTTTTGTATCCAGCCTTATTTAAATGGTTCCAAAAGGTCTTTTGTGCAATGTTTAGCTTCTTTAGAACCGAAACAGTGCTTGTACGACGAGCGAACTTACGATTTACATAATTTTTATACTCTCGCAACATGTTGCTACAGACTATATTAGTTTGGTTCACCTAACGGTTCTTTGTTAGGTGTTTAGTAACACCTAGAACTAAACGAGCTAGATATAGACATATATATATATATAAATGATGAGGATGAAAAGGCGAGTTAAAATCCGAGTGACTGTCTGTCTGTCCGTCAATCCGTTCGTCCGTGCAAGCGATAACTTGAGTAAAAATTAAGATATTTTGATGAAACTTGGTACACGTATTCTTCGTCATCGTAAGGCGGTTGGTTTTGCAGATGGGCGTAATTGGACATCTGCCACGCCCACAAAATTAGATTAATCGAAAACAGATAAAATGCTGTAACTAAGCAGCAAAATAAGACATAAAATAAAAAACTGTTGAATTCTTTGGCAACATTTTTTAATATAAAGTTATGCCAGCGCCTGAAAACATTTCCCCGCCTTTGATCTTAGCACATTGCGAGTGTATAAAATGTTCGGTTACACCCGAAATTAGGCCTTCCTTACTCGTTTTACTTTAAAAGTGGAGATTTTTGCGGAATAAGGACACTTATGTTGCCATGCTAATGATGTACTCAGCAAGAAAAGTGCTCATCAATATACACACTAGTTTATCTAAAAGCGAAATAATACCTAACTAGAGCTGACTTCAAGAAATCTTTTGAATGCTTGCTTATGGGAGTATAGGACGTAGGTGATTGGTCTCCACGCAGTTTGGTTCAAAGTTGTAAAGACTTTAATATCACAGCTAAAGCTAGTAAACGACCAACTTTTCCACCAATTTTTTTCAAAACTTTTCGTAATAGTAACCCTATATCTATCCCGAATACTTTAAGTTGTTATAAACAACTGTGAGGTGTTCCGACATATTGCGAAATACACATAAAAATTGTTTTTTGTATGAAAATTTTATTTAAGTAAATTTAACCAAAATGTAATCATCGTTTTGCATTATGCATCTACACAATAAGCACACATTTCCACCAACTCAACCAGTTGCCTTATGTAGCCCTAGCCCAGGCAACAAAGTCGTGATTTACGTTTCCATTCGCTCGAGCCATCAATCAAACTAAGCGCGAACTGCAGCTAAAGCCACGAACACCACAGAGCCAGTGCATGTTTAAGCCTACTCGAAAGTAGTTGCAAGCGGGTAAAATCGTTTTCATACATACGATTCTAGGCATGCGTGTATGTAGGTAGGCGGTTGTTTCAAGGTCAATACAACATAGCACCACTGACCCACATTTTTCCTCTTTAATGCCATATGTATTGTGGACGAATGTTTAGCTATGTTACGAATGTATATATGTGTCACAAAAAATGCAGTTTGTCTGAAGCCGACCTGCTTATTAGCCATACATGTGCTCTTCAGCGTTAGTAAATTGTTTGTGAGCGTTTCGAGAGCGTTTCGAGAGCGTTAAATTACTTAAATCATAACACAGCTGAGCAGTTACCTACTTAAATAATACTTGTTTGGCTAAATATGTACATACGCGCATACATACAATGCAAATGCAATGACTGACTTTAAATTCAAGGCCATGTAGCTCCTCATTTCAGGGCGCCGCAAGACATTTGCAACGCTTCAAATGTTTTTTTTTTTTGTTGGACTTAATTAATCAGCGAAACTGAAGCAATTCAGTTTTTGAACTTAAGACTGTGAACAAATGGGCACTTAAGTGGAGTGTATATTTACATGTATATGGGTGCTAATCCAAACTAAGCTTTGCTGTTGATTGGGAAAATTTCGTTTCATTAATTTTGTTGTTTTTCTTACACATCATTTTTAATTGGAAGCAGCCGTAAAGGTTTGACGATGTTTATGATTAATTAAGGCAAATTAACACACCCGTATTAGAGCTTTGAGTGCCAAAACGCAAATTAGAGAAAAAGCGGCAGATAGGACGTTTTCGTTTTCCGGAAGTCAATTGTAATAAAATTCAATTCAAGGAAATTTTCTAATTATGTTGCTGATTGTGAAATTGTAAACACCAATTCAAAAATGCATTTAAAAATTACTTTATCTTTTTAAATGTTAGGCAATTGAGCGAAACTGCAGACATGTTATACTATGTAAATTCAAGAAATTATTCATAACTGACGTAGAATAGAATATATCGCTGTTATGGAACTGGAAAACCGCGATCAAGTAAAACTATGTGGCAAAAAGCACGCCCATCGTCTATTTGATGATATTCTTTCAACACACTAAAAGATAGATAAATGCTCAATAAATAAAGTTTCTAATGTCTAATGTAAATGAGGAGAAATGTTTAAACGATTCATGTTTAAACGAAATCATTGAAGAATTTTTACTAATAGCACATATAATTCTAAACAATCACCATATAATTCTACCATTATTTTTGTTCTGTTGACATCGCCCCAAAATTTCTAAAATTCTTTCTAACAACCTTTTCGGATCTAGCATTCCTTTCGGGTCTGAGAACAGGAGAAAGTAGTTGAATGTCATCTCCAAATAGCACGAAGGATGCGAAAACAATTGTTACCAATTTTTACCTATTTTTCATTGATTTGTGACATGGTGTCCTTGTCTTAATGAAACTACTCTCTTTTAGTATTAGGCGCTATTTGGACTATACGGAAAACTACTCATAAATGTATACTTGGTCTAGGGCAGAGCCTAGACCTTTTGGTATGGCCAGCGTTTTTCACTTACTTTTTCAATATTGTAATGCAGTTTGGACGAAGATCGTAATATAATATGATCGAATATCAAAATTCGTAGTGAGCCTTTCAAGCCTTAAAGAAATTGTACCGTTTCTATCAACTGTAAACTTCAAACCAGTAATAAAGGGATACCCAACTTATTCCAGTATGAGAGCTCTTCAAAAGTAGCGTTTTTTATAACATTTTGCATTGTTGCTATATCATACAAAATACTAATTTCGGCATATAAATTCAAACCCCAACATTTATTACGATTAAAAACTGTTATATGTTGACCTTTAATGCATAACGTAAATATTTAAATATATTTTTTGTGATTTCATAGTGTATTAAAACAACGTGTCTTTAAGCTTTCAATAATAAATTAAGTGATCTAAATTTGTCTGCTGCCAATTAATACATGGTTCGTATTATTTTCAATGGCAAATTAATATCCTTAAGCTGCAAATCACAGAAGATTTCTTCAGTTACATTTAAATTTCGCGCTTCCTTTTCTTTTTATTATTTAACATTCTTATTTGTGATCTTGCCCAGATATTGCATATGTCTCCATTGAAAATTTTTTTTGCAGGATTCCAACCTGGTCGTTCCAGTCTTTCAAGTTGATAAATATCATACCTACCCGATCCAGTCAACTGTCAAAGTCGGGTCGATTCATATGAATATGAATATATATATTAAATATTCAAAGATATTAATTGAACTGCCATTCTTTAAAAAACAAAAGAAAATAGATTTCAGTATTTTCTCTCGTTCTTTATTTGCAACACTATGAATATTTGAAAGTTTTAGATTCTGATTTTTTTTATAAATAGATCAATTGTCGCAGTACTTGTGTTGCATGAGAAACTTGCGTATGTCAGCATATGAAAAATAATCCAAATGCTATATTAAATTTAAATATCTTTGATAGCTCGAAATTAATGGCCATTAGTTAATCTAGAAGCACACCACAGACAAAATATTTATCTTGCAACCTCTTCGTTAGCGATTTCCACTGTCAAGATTCTCTGTCAAATGGAATGGCAACTTGACGGATTTAATCGAAAATTGTTTATGACATTGGCAATCAGACATAATATTACGACGATTAATGACTCCACTGATTTTAACCCACTTTGTCTCGTTGGATCCCCACATTTTTGTGGCTCCAATCAAAGTCGCTACTTACCTCCACACACTCTCAAACATATTTGCACTCGACACAAATTTACGCAAAAGTTTTCAAAGAACCCAAGCATTTGGAATGGCTTGTGCTAAATTATACTGCGAGTACCTCAACATATATGCATACATATAGTATCTTTAACATGTAAATTTGATGAAGTCATTCGTATATAAGTTTTTGTAAAGTGCAACTATGAAATATGGCTCGGCGTTTAGGTTATGGTTATTCATTGTAAAAAATGCTAACAATTTCTCAATGCGTCCATATTTAGCACACAATGACCCAAAAATGGCAACAACTGCAGCAAACAAAAGTAGTCAGCTGGCGGCAAAGATTTGCTTGTCGTTTGCAATTGTTGGTGGCGTCACTAATTCCTACACGCCGTAAACCTTGTGTGCACACAAACAATTTGCTGTTGAATCAAATACTTTCTAATATTTTGACAAGAGTGCAAAAATGTTAGCCACTCAATTTGTAATACTAGCATGGTTGCCACCTCTCTTATCTGTCACTGTCCGTGCCCTCTGCAGCTCCTATACACCCTCGTTAGCATACTCCATTTCTCTCCGGCACTAGTTTGCGTTTACTACGGTTTGCTGGAGCCTTGACAGCAATCGATGAGCGATTGGGCCAGGTTAACACAGTATGTGGCCTGATTGCCGACTAATCGGTTGTGATTTTGAATAATAGCCAACAACTTCCGGAGAGTGTGAAGAAAAATGGCCCCTGGAGTTGTTGTGGCATGTTTCGACAAGCGTGTTGTGGCATGGAATGCGGTAAATGGATTGGTAAAAAATGCTTTCAAAGCGAAGCGAACAAATGACAGATTGGCAGGCAGACAGGCGGACAGGCAGACAAATAGACAGAGTTGAGATCGGCTGAAATTGCACAAAGAGCAGCTGTGGACATGCAAATAAGTGAAATGAGGATGTAAGCATTGTAGAAACCCTGCAGGTATTCAACAACAGGTTGACTTCATTGGGCGTTCTGGACTGTACTGGCGTTCTAATTTATGGGGTGCGAGTGACTAGAGGAATTTTCTCGTATTACGTATTACGGTACAGTACTGAATTTGTTCGAGACACTCGTTTGAAGTTTTAATTATTTATTTTTTACCTGCAAGCGAAATAAATACTTCATAATACGAGTGGAAAGAAGCGCAAAAACAACTGTGATAACTCGCATTTTTATTAACTTATTAACTTTTATTATTTTTCCAATGAAAAATACTTGAACTAGAAGCTTCGACTTCGAGTAGCTCACAACGTAAAGCAATTATTTTAAAACGATTTTATCCAACCCTTAAAAATATTACATCAAAATTGTATGCAAATGTAAATAACAAAAGAGAAATATGATAAGTAAGGAAGGGTTAAGTTCGGTTCTAACCAAACATATTATACTCCCGTAAAATGCATGGAGCAACGAAGGGGAAATGATTTCAGGTGCGGGCAAAACTTTATATTAAACTATGTTGCAGAAGAATTCAACACACTTTATTCGACGAAATTTGTTACAGTCATATTTGGTATCTTCCTGACTTGTACCATAGATCGTAGGCTCACGCCTACTACGATACTAATTACTACGATACTACTACGATAATTAATTACAATATTTTGCTTAGTGTCTGAGATATTTATATTAAAATAAAATTAACTCAAATAAGATATATGAGCTATAAACTCAACCAAATTGGCTTAAATCAGCCGGAGAAAGGGAAAACATTATATCCGGATTAAGGGGCTTAGAGCACGGTCTAGACCGATTACATTCATATTTAGCGCTAAGACACATCATTTTTAAGAAAACATATCCACTTAATTTTATTAAAATATCACACGTATTGACCAACATAAACGGTTTAAAGCCAGATGAAAAGTCGGGAATTTTTATATCGGGCATATTTGGTATAGAGGAAGATTTGCACTGATCGCATTAACCCTTTTCATTACTCAAGTATACTAGGGAACATGTTTCCACACAATTTTATGAAGATAAGTTCGGCTAATAGTTCGGATAATATTCGGCTTATAATCTGAAGGTGTTGCACAAGGAGCTATAGAATGTAGAAAAAACAAGAAGGCGTAAACAATACGGCAAGATGCCATGAAAATGTGTAAGTAAATAATTACAGGCAGTGTGCTTTGACTATAATTAAAAAGGTGAAATATATCTAATATGCAATTAAAATGATGGAGAAAATAATTATCAGAAAATGCTGTGGAAAAACTGTTACATAAGCTCTAGGCGACCGACTGGCAAATTATTGGTACGATGTCTGGTGAGTGAATTAGCTACATAACAGACATGAGCCTGAACAGGCGCGGCCTTTGTTCGATATACGTTGGCCTTCTGTCTAGCCAAACACTAAAAGCCATCAAAATTATTTAATCGTTGCGGGCCTTTGGTAGCCAACGAGTTAGACGCCAGCTTGGCCGAGTGAGCCCAGTTACCGGTACGGAAAAGACAACTGATATGCCGAAGCGTGTGTGTTTATTAACGTTTGTATGTGTTTGTCACACAACTCCTTTGCTATAGTGCTTGATGCTACCTTGGCGAATTGCCGCTGTGATTGCGTTTTTGGTAGCCACATTCGCATGTTCTCGTGTTTATAGTGCAATTGGCTTATGAACGGTTTTCGCCGTTGTGGCGAAAGAGAAATTATATATCGCTAAAATGTCTTGGACCTCCTTTCTTGAGGGCTTTTTGTCCGAAAAAACACTGAGATATCAAATACCTACAAATGTAGACTTTCCGACAGAAAATAAGGGGTAACGGACGCTGCCGTATGTGAGAAATTTCTATAAAACTTTATTGTGAAATATTAATCTAATTTAATTAGTTTTTTGCAACCATCAATTATCGATAGAATGTCTTATATATTGACTGATGTAAGTTGTACAAAATCAACAGGAAGGATGGGACGCTCAAGGTTAAGTTATGGACCGATTTGGCCCACTTTTAAGAGCGTTAGTGTATAACAGTAATACCAGTTTTATTTCGAGAGCTTTTTTGTTGATTACGATAACTATTATAAAGTCCAACAATAATAATATTATACTTAGAGAATATTCCCTTTTCCATATCATAGCATAAGACCGTGTTATGTCATGGATATACCTTTCAGCTGATTTGATGTGCCACCTTTAAGCTTATTGCTGAATGGTAGGATGCGCACACAGAGTAAGGAATCAATTTTTGTCATCTTTACAATCATTCTGATATACATATATAACTCCATGTCTAAATCGATTAATTCAAAGAGTCTTAAAAATCGTTATGTGTGGAAAGCTTTATAATTAGGACACCGACAATAAATTCAGTACTTTTTTAATATATTCTGAAAATCTTTATATAAACCAAGTAAGAAAGGCCTAAGTTCGGGTGTAATCGAACATTTTATACTCTTGCAATGTGCAAGGATCAGAGGCGGGGAAATATTTTCAGGTGCTGGAATAACTTTATATTCAAAAATGTTGCAGAAGAATTCAACATTCATTAGTCGACGAAATTCTACTTAATCTAATTCTCTAAACTCTAATTCTATCTACTTTAAAGTGAAAGGATCAGATGAAGCCTAAAATTGTGTTATATGAGATGTAGGCGTGGTTTTAATCCGATTTCATTAATTTTCACAGCGTCACTTAAAAATAGAAATATAATGTCACACACATCACCAAAACTTTACACGGATTCCTATGCAACCCTTCCGTATCTATCCTTCTCCTGAAAGATTTAATGTTTCTAAAGTGTTCCTTCAGAGAGTTAGCGGACTTTTAGAAGTTTTCAACATAACTTTTGTATGGGAGGTGGGCGTGATTATTATCCGATTTCACTTATTTTCTCAGTATATGAGGAGATACCAGAAAACCTTCTCTGAGCAAGTTTGGTTGACATATCTTTAATCGTTTCAGAGATATATATATTAAACCTATTGGGGAGCGGGGCCATACAAAAATTTTGCCCACAGTTGCCCCACTCTACTAGGATCCTCTATACCAAATTAGACGTTTATGTCTTAATTTGCTGCTTAGTTATAGCACTTTATCTGTTTTCGATTATTGGCATTTTGTGAGCGCCATCCGTCTTACGATGACAAAAAACACGTGTACCAAGTTTCATCAAAATATTTAAATTTTTACTCAAGTTATCGCTTGCAAGGACGGACGGGCGGGACGGACAGTCATTCGGATTTCAACTCGTCTTTCCATCCTGATCATTTATATATATAACTCGTTTAGTTCTAGGTGTTACAAGCAACCGGTATGTGAGCAAAACTAATATATTCTGTAGGAACATGTTGGGAGAGTATAATAAACGTTCGAAAAATCATAAGCCATGCCTTTTGCTGCAAGCTGCACGATTTCATTAAATGCAGCAAATTCTGTCTGCCCAAATTTACCAAATAAGAAAATTTAATTTTCACAAATTGAGCAACAATAGCTACGAGCATTTGCACCCACATTTTAGACATTGGTGGCAGACACCAATCGTTTTTTATTATCTGCAAATTTCTTCGGCAATATTGCTTGCAGCAACAACACAACAAAAGAAAAATGGAAACAGAGCTTACAACCGCAGCAAGTTGCATAGGATTTTTGCGCAATTTTCGACCGCATTTCCGCATAATTATTGTAATTTTTGTTATTTTTGGACACATAATAGCCAGCGGCTTCGCGTTCGGCGTTATTGGTGTTGCGCATTAAACTTAAATCAAGATTGACTGAGTGATTCGGCTGCTACTTTGCCAATCATGGAAATTTGCCATAATAACAATAACAAAGGCGCCTAGTATTACCCAATTTAGTGCGATTATAACTTTCCGATGGCGTCATAAAAATGGACTTATTGGACAATAAATCGCTTTGCACAAAGCTGTGTGAATTACGTGCAGCATAGTTCAATATCCGCACACAAACATACACTCAAAACACCATTGCATTACACGCTAGTACGGGTCATCAGTGCGAAATTAGTGAATTCTTCGCTTATCGGTACCAGATTACCGGCAATGGTGTTCACTCATCAATTTAATACAGGGATGTCATTGCCGGTAACCAATTCATACATTCCACTAGATACCTCATCATCTATTTCACCACTTACTTCACTAGCTTGTTGTTATAATTCATTATGTATCTCACTACCTACCAGTAGACAGTGCATACCATACATAATTAAAATTTGTTAAATATCAACATTTTATACAT
The DNA here is from genome assembly GCA_021498325.1 of Bactrocera minax. Lineage (NCBI taxonomy): Eukaryota > Metazoa > Arthropoda > Insecta > Diptera > Tephritidae > Bactrocera > Bactrocera minax. The sequence goes on along the minus strand of JAKEEE010000064.1, from coordinate 28,871 downwards.
GTCCATTTATTTTTATTATTGTCTAGACTTTTGGATTTAACTATCAGCTATTTAAGAAAATTATTTTTATATGAAGCTCCTATTCTTATCCTATTGTGGCTTGGTTTCAAAAAGTGTAAAAAAGAGTTGAAGTGTTTTCAAATATCTCTTCCATGGAACATTTGGGACCTCTCCCAATTTTTATGGAAATATTGTAGCAGTTAAGTCTTAACCCGCCAGTACGATTAGTAGCAATTAGTGCCATTGCAGTGGTGAATTCACATCCTAAAAGTGATTATTCACCTCGCTATACTGAGGTAATCCAGGGGATCTGAAGTTCATGTGAGAGAATGAGAGAAAAGGGATTATGATTATGACAAGGCTATTTTTTCTATATGAACTCTAAATGGAATACTTGCGAAAAATAAGGGGTTAATGCGAATATGAGAGTACGTAGCAAAAAAAAAAAAAATAGTAATATCGGCAGAGCAGACGTTACAGTAAGTACATGTTGCGAAAAACGATTGTATCATTACTACATTTGATTGGATTTCGATCATTAAAAGCATTACTAATGGCATTAGAAAAAAAACGCCCACGTTTTCTATATAATTCGGATTTTTTACTCTGCATTACTTTACAAAATCAACGTATGATTCAATTCAATTCTTTAATAAATTAAAAACTGTGCAAGTACATTACTTGAAGCTTGAACAAAGTAATTGTTGAGAATGTTCTCCCGAATGCGTGGTATATACAATGACGAGCAAAAACGATCGGATGTTCGCCACTTTTGCATCCTAAGTGCTGTAAACATTTTTACGACAGCTCAAATATTATCATATTTTCAGGAAAGGTTTATTTATCTATTATATAATAAAATAATAATTTAAATAAAATTTTATTCACAAAAAACAAAAGAGAAATACAACAAAAACTGAAACAAGCTCATTAAGTACAGTTTTGCTCGTAAAAGTAAATTTCTTAAAATTACATTACTTAACATTTGGTAAAAAGACCTTTGCGTTTAATTACATTTTCTAGACGTCTCGGCATACTTTCAACTAAATTTTCTATTATTTCCTTAGGTATGCTTCTCCATTCGATTTGTACTCTGCTCTCTCTGCTCTGCATAGCTCCTCCATATTGCTCGACGCTGTTCGGTAATTGCACAAGCTCCTCTTTACAGTAGCCCAGAAATTCTCAATCGGGTTAAGATCGGGACTTTGAGCTGGCCGTTGGATGAGTTGAAATCGTTGAAATTGAAGCTAGCGAGTAACAATTTTTGCAGTGTGTTTCGGATCGTTATCCTATTGAAAAACGATACCTTCCTCTGGATAAGCACACTTGTCCATAAAGTCCGATAAATTTGACTGCAAAATATTCAAATGGTCTTCTTTTTTCATAATTCCACCGACTATCGGACCAATGTTCCACCAAGTGAAGTGGAACCACAAATTTCCATACCATAAGATTGCCTTCGCCATATTTTACAGTTTGTGGCACATAATGTCGTTGAAAGCTACTGTTTGCCATCCGATTGGAAACGATTGATTTTCGTTTAATCCGACCACCACCGCCCACTTTTAGGGAGCATCCCATCTCTCAAGAACCTCTTTACCGATTTTAACAAAACTTGGTACGTGGTATTGCGTTTGCATTCTTATGTCACGCTGTGAAAATGAACGAAATCGGATAAAAGTCACGCCTACTTCTCATATAACACAACTTTAAGCTTCATCTGATTCTTTCACTTTAAAGTAGATAAATCGAGCAGCAATTAAGAGATGAAAATCAAACTTTGTACAAATAGTGAATTAAAGATATTCCATCTTATGCGTTAAAATATACGAAATCGGATTATAACTTTTCAAGCCACCTGATACCTAATATTAGGACCTCGGTGCCTCTATCTGACTTTTATCGAAAATACCGGAAAATCTATAAGATATTGTAATGAAATTGGAGGATTACCTTTCCATGATAATGGCGTGCTCTGGTATCAAAAAAGGGAAAAATTGGATAAGTACTTCCCCTAGCCCCCATACACCTAGTATACAGATTTTCAACCTTCCGGTAGACTTTATACGATATATTTCGGTAAATATGTATCTTTCTATGATAATAATGTGCTCTTATGACAAAAATGGGGAAAATCCGGTAAATACTTCCTATGGGCCCCATATACCTATTGTACGTGAAATAGCGGATATGCCATAGTTTACTGCCGAAAATGTGTGAAATCGGTGAACGAATTATCCCAGCTCCCATATACTACATGTAATGATTTTCACTATTCTGGCAGACTTTATGCGGAATATGTCGGTCACTATGTGAGGTACCTTCGCAAAATTGCGCAAAAACATGTTCCCTAATATATTTAAATAATGAAAAGAGTTAATGTGATCAGTGCAGATCACATTATCTTATATGTAATGATTAATATCTTATATGCCCGATATAAGAATTCCCAACTTTCCATCTGACTTTAAACCGTTTTGTTGGTCAATATCTAAGATATGTTAATGAATTTAAGTGAATATGTTTTCTTAAACACCCAGTGGTTTCGCGCTAAATATGAAAGAAATCGGTCTAGATCATGTTCTAAGAAGCTTATTCCTAATATAATGATTTTCTTTCTCTTGTTGACTTTTTCCTCACGTACCTAATATATTTATTAAAATACTTTGGTTGAGTTTATATCGTTTATATCACTTTTGAGTTAATTTGATAGATTTTAATATAAAAATCTCTGACACGAATTAAAATATAACAATGAAACTACATGAGTCTACGTGAGTCTACAGCCTGTAATATAAGTTAATAAAATACCAAATATGATTGCAATCCTTTGACAGTTTCGTCGGACAATGAATATTGAATTCTTCCGCAACCTTTTTTTATTGTGAAGTTATTCCAGCACCTAAAGCATATCCTCGCTTCTGATCTTTGCACATTGCGAGAGTATAAAATGTTCTGTTGCACCCGAACTTAGCCCTTCCTTACCTATTGAATATTAATGTACATATGTAATTATTTATATAATAATATTTATTTTATATTATAATTTAATTATAATTGAATAGAATTAAAATATATTGAAAAAGTAAACGAAATACGACGCGATGCGATACAAAATCACTAACAGGCCAAAACCATCAGCAAACCACTATTATGCCGAAAAAGTAGAAAATCCGAATATACAAAAACTGCTGTCCTCATGATTAACGGTAATTACCGTTGCTAGGTTCTCTCAAATTCGTATTTATCCGTTATTTCTCGCAATTCTTCTATTTCATATTAAAAGAATACACATTAAAAACAACTAAAGAAGCCTAAGTTCTGGTGGAACCGAACATATTATACTCTCGCAATTTGCAAGGATCAAAGGGGACGAAATTTGGCTTTATATTAAAATTCACATTTATCATTATATTAACTTTTACTTTAGGTTATATAGTCATAACTTCAATCTAACTAAGACAAAGCAACTATGTTAATTCATGATATTAGTCCTGTGGGAAGTTAAAACAACAATAATTTCTATAAACGAATGACATGATAATAGAAATTCTTATTTATCTCCTATGGAGATAATTGCGATATAAACTCAACCAAAGGGACAAAGTTTAATGTATTGTCCAGATGAGGAAAAAGTCAACTAGAAGGAACGTAAATTATAACATTACAGTATGGGGTTTAGGCTAAGATCTATACCGATTTCATATTTAGCGCTAAACCATATTATTGTTAACAAAACATTTAATTTCTTTAAAATACCACACAAATTGACTTATGTAAAGGGTTTATGGTCAGTTGGATAGTCGGAAATCACTATATTGGCGTAGGGGAACGTCTGGTAAGATAAAATTTAAACTGGGGGCGACTGGGGATAGGATTTATTTCACTCAGTTTTGTCACCAAAATATAGTATATTCAAAATTATACGCTCATTTAATTTTGCTAAGATATCTTACATATTGACTGATATACACTGTATTAAGTCAAACGGAATTCTTAAAATTCTCATATTGGCTATATGGGAATTAGAGGGAGTATTGTCCCTATTTCATTAATTTTTGGCAACAGGACACATTTTTACTAGAGAAATATGTTCCCTTAATTTTATTACAATATTTTACAGATTGACCCATATTTTCAGGAAGGAAATTTTTCAGGAAGGAAAGGAAGATTTTCAGGTAGGATATCAGCCATTGGCACTGAGGTCCATTTATTGGATATCACGGGGGCTTGAAAAATTATATTCCGATTTCGCCCATTTTTACACAAGAGATGATATGGGATGTGGGCGTGGTTATTATCCAATTGCACTCATTTTACCAGTGTATGAGAATATTTTTGAAATACTTATCCTGCGGATGTTTGGTTGCTATATCTTTAGCGGTTTATGAGATATTTACAACTAAATTATTGGGTGCGGGACCCTGCCTAGTTTTAAGTTTTTTAACCGCTGGTGCCCCTACCTCCTGCGATTCACTATACCATATTGCACGTCTGTATCTTTATTTGTTGCCTAATTATAGCACATTACAGGTTGTCGACGGTGGGCATTTTGTGGGCGTATATACTAACTTGCAAGAAAAGTAATTTAAAAATATTTTCAAAATCTTGTTATTTAATGCAGATTACTAAATTTTGTTTCTCGTCTACAATTGAATATTTGAAAAGTTCAATATGTTTTATGTGAATGTAATGACGAGGATTTTGCGATGTTGTATGTCGTTTATATAAAGAATTTGAACTGACTACTTACTTACCAGATAAACTCCTTTTAAAAACTAAATTAATCAACAGAAAGAAAATATATTTCTGTATGTAGAAAATGGTATCCACCGAACTCGAGCACCAACAACTAGATGCCGTGGGATTTCCAACCACTACAGACAAATTTATGTACACATATCAGATGTATCAGATGTATACCACATCAGATCAGCAAATCATGAATAAATTTCTGCTAGTTGCTTCCTTTTCGCTTCGAAAGCAATCTTTACACTGATTAGCAAAAGTCAATCCATTGTCTGACTTGGACATATTTCGATGCCAACATTTTGCTTAATCGTGAGTGTGACCATAGAGTAAAACCATGTAGCAGCATGCGATTGTCGTTGATGCTACAAACACTCATTGCCGGTTGATCGTTAGATGAGCGCATGACTTAACAACGATGACGATGAGCTAGCTGGTCGCGCCTTAACTCGCAGATTTTCTAAATCTGTTGATTAATGCTGCAGTTTAGGTGAGTGATGTAAGCGGCAAATGTCATTAAAAAAGAGGCCAAGCGTCTGAATTAAGTTGTAGGAAAATTGTTAATGGATTTATATATATTCATACAAATGTTAGTGCATATGTATTATGTGTAATGATGAATTAGTTGGGTATAGTAGTAATTGTGGAAAAAAATTCGCACTTCCTTACTTGATTTATTTTCATTTTGAACGTTCACAATCTTTTTGACTGCGATTTGGAATTAAAATTTTCTTATTTCTCGCCATTTTAATTTTACGATTTCTTCGATGAATTACGGTGAGCATTGTTCCGCATTAAGTTTACCTAAAATAGGGAGTGAGCAAATGTAAAGTTGAACTGGATGTTCCATCAGCATACTCACTTTGCTTTTATTGTTCTGTCCATTTTTTTTTGGTGGAAATGGCAGATGTTGAATACTATATATGTTGCGACACCCACATTAACATATCATTAAATTTATTTAAATCATGCATTCACATATTAATATTAAGTTAAATTATATTAGTGCAACTAAGAGTTAAGGTATCTTACACTCTATTTAACGTTGTTATCCTAAGAGCTTTACTACTTCTATCTCTCTTATTTATATTAATGAAGCTATTGTAATAACACGACTCCACAAAAAAAAATCCGTTCTTTGTCATAAAGTTTGTTTTATGATTTTTCGGTTAATTGTGCACAAAAACAAAAATAAAACAAATTTTTTGGTATAAACTTTGCTTATTTTTAGTTAGAGTAATTTTTTTATTACAAACATTTTTGAAACGATAGCAATGTATGATAGCACTACAACTAGTTCTATAAACTAACGAGCAGTTTGATTTTATTGTAATAACTTACATAGATAACACACCGATTCGTAATTCCTCTGTAACTAACTACTAATTAAATTATGTGGTTGTTTTTGTAATTAGCAACTAGAGTGACATGTGTGTAAGAGGAGAATTCTCTCCTCATCATTCACATGTTCACCAAGCCTTTTGTAGTGGGCCGCTTCCTGGATTTTTATTTCTTCGGCGATTGTATTGACCTTTAGGTCACAATGAACATCGGCGTTTTTGATGTACCAGGGAGCCTCTTGCCTTTATTTTGGAAATGTTGAATAATATTTATACTTCTACCGTTGGCGCAACCCCACCGTTGCACACCATAGGGCCATGTGACTGTATCGGATTGATAATTTGTTTGTAAAATAAAAGTTACTTGTTATGTATGGACAAGTTTGACCTTCGCCCAATTAGCCACTCTATTTTTGACAATTTTAGTTTAAGCTCAATCCTTTATATCTTAATATGGTCTTTGCAACGTAGTTTAGCATCGAGCGTAAAGATATTTAGCTGTATTGGCATATGGTACGTAGACATCAAAAAGACTTATATGTTAAGTGATTCTTTTGTTCGTAAAATTCACTCGCCACCGTTTAGTTTTATTCTCCATTTCTTAGTCCAATTGACCATGGAGTTGATTGCATGCAGATTCAGCGCAGCTTTTCTGCTGGTTTTTCGACGCATAGTATTGCGGTGCCATCCGCAGAAGTGGCAGTTATGCTGTTTGGTGCTAACAGTAAGTCCCTTGTAAACAGAATATAAAAAAGAGGACCTATGATATTTAGTTATAGTAATAATACTAAAAAATTTACTCAGAATTTCAGCAAATTACTCAGAATTTTGGCAACAAAAAATTTCCAACGTTGCTGAATCGTACTAAAAAAAGAGTTTGATCAGTTTTAAAGTAGTAGTTTCTGGATTTTTAGGAAATAATAGAGCTGAAAATTGCGAAAAGTTAGTTGAGACGCTGAAAAATTGTATGACCATGGGATGCAGGATGTCTTTAAAAGTACATATGATGCGTGCTAATTTATATAAATTTAAAAACTTGAGGGCGTATTCAGAAAAGCAAGGAGAACCTTTTCATCAGAATATTATGAGCTGCAAAAAATTTTGCCAAGCCCAATACAATAAACATATGATGAGTGACTTTATGTGAGGTTTATTGAGATGAAGTTGTCATGAATATAACGGAAAAAGTAAAAGCGTGCACTTAAAAGTTGGTAGTAAAACTGAATTAATTTCTTATTTTTGTTTATTTTTATTTCTTATTATTGCTTAAATAATAAGTTTATTAAATTTCTTATTATTTTCTCATAATTTTTCTTATTATTGTTTATATGAGTGGTTTCGTCTTCCATTAGAAATTAAAAAATATATTGATTATTAGTCTTGCGAAATGTTGGCTGGCCATTGGCAATTTTTGAGAAGAAGCTCTGCCCAACAACCATAAGGTATTATATCACAAGACAAGTTTATCTTTTCAAGAATATATATTGGCTACTGCGCAACCGTTCTATTTTTCAGCCAAGCCTGCAACTCAGAACTGTTTTGATTGCAATATGTTCGAAACTTTGCTATTTGGGATAAAGCCGTCTGATACTTATCCTATTAACCAGTCTGCCTGATAGCTGAAGAAAGAAAATACACTTTGCGTTTCCATGATGATTAAGAAGGCTTAATATTTATTTTTCTCAAGTTGCATTAGCAAGTTCTTTATTTAAATAGATATATCTCTGCATGAACTATTGATATGTTGTAAAATCTCTGAGATATCGACATAACCTAAAATTTTGATTTTTTTGATTACTTGTACGGTTTTGCAGAACTATTTCTAAAGGCAATCGTAATTGCAATATTAAACAACATTTTTTTCAAACATGCTTTTTCCTTCAATATTCGAAAGAACAAATTCATGTATGGAGTGAGCTTTTATATTTCTACTTGAGATAGGCTTGATGGAACGTAACTTTTTTAGATATTGAGACCACAAGTTTTTGCTCTAACGTAGTAAGCCTTATTGCTGGTGGTATGATTTAGAATGTTTTCGTTGGGAAGGACATATTGCACATATTTATATTGCTGACATATTAATACCACAACCTCTACTAAATCTTTACTCTCCACTTACTTTATTCGCAATACTTCATCAAGACAATAACTTCAACTATACATCAACCCTTAACAAATTCAAATCTTTAAAGTTAGCTTGTACTTTAGTTGCAGATTAGATGAGTACGAAAATGAAAGTCCAGCAACCGAAAACGAAAAGATTTCTTCGAAAAGAAAGGAATCGCTACAAGAAATTTCAACGAAATGACGAGTGAATGATGAAAAGTGACGGTGCTCAGGTGAAATTATTGTTATTTACTTCAAATATGAATATTCAATTGGGCGTTAAGCGAATTGCGAGGTACTGAACAGCTGCTAATTATCAGTCTCTGGATTATGCCACATGTGCACCCGAATATACCAATATACACATATAGATATAGATAGGTATGTACACATGGCTGCTTGAAGTTTGGACAAATATAAACAACGCACAGCAGCGAAGATAAGTTAAAATCGGTGTTATTGACAAGTAACTGACTACCGCATTCACTAAATAAATATTCGCTCGAACACACAACAATTCCCTTCGTATATATACTGTTTGTGTATGTAGGCAGAAAATATGAGGGCTGAGGCAAAAGTTTGATAAACTCGATAGTTGACAAATACGCATGACTGAATGTGTAAACTCGCATGTATTTGATAACCCTCCTTCTTCGCGAAGGCACAATTTCAACGGGAAAAAGCAACTTTCAAATGAAACTTTGACATGCTTCATGGAGAAACTTACGGGCAAGTAGCATTAAGTTGGTAGCGAGTGACCAAAAAGCTCAGAAACAAAGTTGTAGTCGCTGAATTACTAAAAGCATTTCAGAGAAAATAAAATTTAACAACTAACCACTTTTATCCATTATATGCAACCGGGTGCCGGACCGAGAGTACGGCAGAGGTTTTAGATGGACCTGGAACCCTACCAAGGCGGTCAGTGTGTCCATTCCACAATGCCAATCGGTACCGATTGGTGTTTAGCAAATGCTAATTAAGTACCGTGGGGTTAGGCTGTTTCATAGGGCAGGTGCCCACGTAAAGCACAACGTACATTGCCACTAAAAGCCACATAATGCCGCTAAACGAAAACCCGTAAAATGTTATAACCAAGAAAACAATTAAGATACAGAACCATAATTTAGTACATAAAATTGTAGTAATAGTGGGCATCTGCAGTTGGAAAAATTTTCAAAAGTGAGTATGGCCCCACCCCTAATAGGTTTAAACCACTGAAGCTATATCAACCAAACATTCTGAGCACAAAAACCACGCCCATTCCCCAAATAACGGTTTAATTGAAAACTTTAAAAGTGCGATAATTCACTATATAAATACACCAGAAGCATTACATTTCATAGCCAATACGGTACTTAAGAGCTTCATAGGGATCGATATAAAAATTGGTCAATTGTAGTGGCACTACCTGAGATGAAATCCTTTCGATGAAGTCCCCTATCTCAGGAAGTACTAAACCAATTTTAACTAAATTTGGTACATAACATTACGATGATATCTTTATGTTAAGTTGCGAAAATGGGCAAAATCCAAGAGCAAACCCTCTACTTCCCATATATAACAATTTCACATCCGTTCTGATTCTTTCACTTTACAGAATATAAATCAAGCACCAATAAAGGTATCGGTATACAACTTTCGGCTGACTTTATTATGTATATATTGGCCAATATGATAGATATCTTTTTTCTTTTAGCTTCTTCTTAGTTCTTTTCCTGGTAGTGATATGTCGTGATGCCAAAATTGTATAAAATCGGGCCAATACCTCCTAGACTCCATATACTAAAAACAAGCATTTGAAACTTCCGGCTTGCTTCATACCGCATATATTGGTTAGTGTGTAAGATATGTTAGCAAAATTATGTGAGCGTGTAATATTGGAGTTTTGTGATACCTGACACCTGAAAATAATTGACTGCCTGTGAGTCTCACAAATTGCGACAGCATAAAATGTTGCGATACATGGGAACTTAGCCCTTCCTTACCTGTTATATTTTTGATTATCGATCATGACAACTTCTGATATCTGTTTTATGATTGCATTTTTGCTGGTGGTTGTGGTGGCGCTGACGTGCCGCTGGATTAATATTATAGCCTAGCTTATAGGAAACTCAAAAGATTTCAACTCTTGCATTCCAATATGGTATTTTGCAGGAGAAATTGTAAAAGTTAGTATGCATACCAAGGGATTTAAATATTATTGAGGTTCCTATGCTGGGGTTTTCTTGATTTCGTGGTTACTTTCCCGTGTTCGTGGACTTTGATATTTATAATTAAGAGATGAATTAAAATGTGCTTTATAAGATTTCAGAGAGTATATTTGATGAAATTGGTTGGAGTATATACTTTCCAGCCTACCAATTCCCTCTATTTTAAACCTTCATATCTCCAGCAACCATTTAGTTATTGTTGTTATACTTTGCTGTATTTTTATTTTATATCTGTAGAACAACTACATACCTTTCTCTAAATATAAAACCTACCTTATTGTAAGATTACGTATGACTTTAATGTTAGCAATTTCCGCATTATTATGTATTTCTAGGTTAAATGCAATTCTGAAAAACATTTTGAAAGAAATCACCATCGTCGTATTGGTTCCATTTTTGGTATTTTTTCCCCTTTTTGTGCATGTCGCTGTAGTGTCCCTCTGGTGCAGTTATAATTGCGAATTTTTCGCTACTCACTCCACGTTTACCTGCGAAAATAAAAACATGTCAAAACGATTTTAGTAAGCAAAAATCAAGCCAAAATACTCTTATCGGTCGTTTTGTCCACCTGTCAGTATGATTTGCATTTGTCATGCGCAAAAATATTTTCAGGCACAATGTCAAGCATTCACTCAACCTGCACAGCTGACTAGGGATCCCGGCTCAGCTTATTTGCGTACACGCAAGTGATTGAATTAGCCAGTTTTACGTGCTTATATATATAAGCTTACAACATAACTGAATATTCTCGCTTTTTCCCTTCAATGGACTCCCAAATGGCAAAATAAAGGCCCGTTATTCAAGTCCAACTTTCTGTTGGAGAAAAATACAATTGTAATATTGCAAGCATGCAGTCGCATAGATGTCAGTCATTCATTAAAAGCTGCATCTCATTAATGCTTACTCGCGGGCAATTGGGGCTGAGACAGCAGAGGTTTTATAATACTTTCCTTTCACTTAACCTTGAAGCACGATTTAAAGTGCGAATGCGTCTTATATAAGTACCCTATATGAACGAGATGAAACAAAAACAGCAAAATGAAGACAAAAAGTAAATCTGTTTCAATGCAGTTTTTATGTTCAAAACAACAGTTATATTACAAGTGCTTTCAAGTACTCAAGCTGTTATATGTAACCTTTTCTATTATGCCAATCGATTCAACTTCATCGTGATCTCTGATCTCGGTGGCATAGTGGCACATTCGCAGTTATTTATGAATACAACATTCATACATACATATATAAATGTTCATTTATACATGTTACGACACATAAATACTACAGTGAAATAATACAGTGAAATAAGCAAACTAGTAAGGAAATTTTTTAGTTTTAGAGAGAGAACTTATTTATGCCGGAGAATCTATATTTTTTTGATAAAAACAAGATTGTCCAGAACAAATAGAATGTAAAATTGTTCCGGGGAATTCAGATTCAACTAGAAATTATGTATTTATTTTGGATTAGTATTAAACTGGTACACTTCGGACCGAAATGGCACCTCGTAGGACATCAACATGAGAGAATGTCCGTTCGTTTTATAGAATTTCCTTTTTTCTAATGACTTGCCTGTTGACAAGTTATACTTGTGATCTCTACTAGTTGTAGAATAGTTTACAATTAATTGATTTCACTCCTGGTTACATATTTACTTACAATATTAACCATTTTCATTGATAATATGGTAGGCGTGCACCGACTAAGACTAAATTCCAGTAAAGCTAATTTAGACTTTAGTTGACGAGATAATGAAAGTAGTAAAAAAATAAAGTTCAATCCCATAAAAGTATATTAATCCAGGGGATACTTTATCTTCTGTATAGTTCCAAGATTTGGCCTTTATCCTTTCGTTTACAAAATATTTTACTGTCACTTACCGGACTTAGGATTTAGTTTGCCATAATACCAGATATCTTTCAACCCTATATCAGAAGATTAACAGAAAAGTTCGGACATTATACTCGGATATCAGAAATTGATTGAATATAAGTAAAAATGTGTAGCAGGGAAATCGAATATGTTTCGGTATATATCGAATATGCAGCCCCATCCCTAACGGTTATGCCACATGTCCGTTGTAGGGCAATGTCAATTCGTTAATGTCGTTAAAGTCAATGTAGTCCGTTGTAGGGCTAATTTTCTGATTCACTTTTTGATAATTATTTGCAAAAAAAATTGACATAAATGGTTAATTTTCTCAAAATAACGTCACATTTTTGCCTGCTTCACTAGAGTTCGTTTCTCAACAATAAAAAAATGTCTTCACATGAATATCGGCCTCATTTATATAAAATCTATATAAAGTTATTATGAATGACTTTAGTTATGTTTTGTACTTTTCATTGCCTGAAGTTTGATTCAATTTCCACAACAAAAGCCCTGCTCTAACTTACTAAAACCTGGAAAAATATTTATCTAATATAAAGAATTTTAAGCCGTTATACAGTATTGTCAAAGAATATATTGCTTCAACTGTAGAAATATGTTGCATAGACTATAATATTTTTGCTCAACAAACTCTATATTTGGAGCTATATATACCAAATTGATCAGGATGACAAGATGAATTGAATTCGAGATGTCTGTCTGTTTTGTCATATAGAAAGAGTCTCTTGTACATATATAAGGAGATGGATCATTGCCATCATTGCCATGCCCCTAAAAGGACATTATCCGAAAATTCATAAAGTACTGTAAGTCAGTCACCAATAAAGCCACAGGGCAAGTAGGGAAGTAAAGTAAGTTTTTTAACATACGGAAATGAGTTAATATTTTTATACTCTCGTAACATGTTGCAACACAGTATAATAATATAATATAGTTCTAAAAATTTTTTTGAATTCGGTCAACGTATTACCCTAGCTTCCATATAATTCACATAATGATTTTCGTTTTCTAGCAGACTTTATACCGAATAAATGTCAATGTGAGTTTTCTTTATAAAATTGCATGGAGACATATTCTTGAGTATACTTGAGTAGTGCCAAAAGTTAATGCACTCAGTTCAGACCTTCCTCTAGCCCCAATATACCCAGTATATTTATTCCCGACTTTCCAGCTAACTTTAAATCATTTATGTTGGTCATATGTATGATATCTAACCGAAATTAAGTTGACATATTTTCCTGAATATAATGTAGTTTCATGCTAAATATGAATCAAATCGGTTTAGACCGTCGTCTAAACCCCTTATTCCCAATATAACGATTTACAATTCTCTAGTTGACCTTTTCTAACATACTCAATATATTAAATTTAACCATATTGGTTGAGCTTATATCACATATATCTTATTTGAGTTAATTGGGTTGATTTCAATATTCATATTTCGGTCCTGAAGCAAAATGTAATAATGAGATTAAGACAGATTAAGACAGTCTATGACCCATAATATAAGTTAGTAATAAATTAGTGGGTTAAATTAGTTAGTATAAATTTTTGGGTTAAATCCTAACTTAGCCGTTCTTTTCTTGTTTTATAGAGAAAGTTTTGCGTTCACACATGTTATAGCGTGACAGAGGATGAAAACACTATACTTATTTAAAAGGCGATGCCTGAAAAGTTAAATTGAACAGCGGGTTTTATACACCAGGTTTACATAAGGATATAAGTTAGAAGACTAAAAAATTGGCGCGGCGCAGTTCGGACTACAAGTACATTAACTTCCTATAGAATCTTATTTTGAACCCCGCCAGCTGCTTTGAGTTTATTCCATACAACAACTTAATCACTAATAAGCTGAATACACGAATTACAGTTAGTTATATTGACTTTAGAATACATATTGAACGAATATTTAAACTGATCTGTCGATTAAACTAAGTGAGTGCGTGGCCAATATCATTAGTTACTATGTTATATAAAATGAGGGCATTTGCTTCATAATTCCTCCTAATCGACCTATGAATTCAGGGAACACTTTTATTATAAAGTTTTACAGACTACATGAAATATTTCACACAAACAATATATACAATAGATAATTGATGATACATGCTTACTTAGTTAGTTACCAATAATGGGTGCAATCGATCCATGCATTCTCATCTACAAATTTGTTTTCACAATAAAAATATCAAACGATATAAAATATTATAATGACAATGAAGCAAACCAAGTGGTTCTTAACTAACTATAACCAAAATTTCTTGAGTATTTAATTGAGTGGGGATAATCTAATTAGCATTTATAGTATCAGGCTTTAGATGGTTATTATGATCATTATTGTATTTAGATATAGTGTATACATTTGTGTATATATTTATATAGTGTGTAGTGCATATTATATTATTATTATATTATTGGTGTATATTATTATTTCATAGAAATTAATAATTTAAAACACAATCGCTCAAAAAAGAAGTTTTATTGACCACGGGACTACAAACTAAGGTCTATTGTCTGTAATTCTGAATTCCACAATTTTCTTTAATCCACATTAGAACAAGCAAACACTTTCTACTCTATCTCAGGACATTTGGGAATTGAGTAATATTTAAGAAACCTATTTTAGAAGAATGGAAAAAGTTCCCCTTCGACCTTCCATTTCTTTACGTAAAATGTTCAGTTCTTTTTAATTTAAGGGATCAAGGTTTTACATATACACAATTTGTGAATTTTGCAATTAAAAATAAAAATGTCCTGTTATTTTTTATGTAGAAAAGTGCATGATTAAAGATATAAATGAAGGAAATGTCACTTCGGCGACGACAAGTGTTGGGATGGCAATGTTGGCGGCAACGCTGAGTGATGGGGCATTCCAAACCGTTGTGCGATTTGTCTCTGCCGGCGAACCAGCAGCAAGCGAGTAACTTTGCTTTAGTACCAGCTCGCATAATCGCTCATTCAGCCGCTGCCCACAGTTATGTTTAAGAAATTTGATCTGCTGGAAAAGAGGCACTTAATAACACCACTGCCTTCACCTGGTTGCCTTACATAGACATGTACACGTATATAGTAAATGCCTGAGGAATGTGGCGCCTCGTCTGTAAAGCGGACACAAAGAAATGCAAGCAAACAAAAAACACAGTTGGGGTGCAAAAAAGCAAATTGCAGAAGCGCAGATTTACGTACATACAGATATAGGTGGGATCGGGTTTAAATTACAGTTACTGATTACGTAGGAAGTAATAATCCTTTTACTTTTTTTCCAAATTCGTAAATCATTATGAAGTGATAGCATTCACTTGAATGAACATTTAGTACTCGAGTCATCCGTCGGCCAAAAGAGAAACGTGGCCGTTTATTTTGCGAAACATGGTCTTGTGAATAATTTTTATTTCAGTTTTTACAACTTCGAGAACTATTGACCAATGAATTGTCATTCCAGAGTAGTAACTTCACTCTGCAAAGTTTGTTAGTAGATATTACTTTTCATCAACTCTGACATGTACTTAGTTAGTTTGTATTTGATAATCAGGGCTGTCGAGAGCAACATCGGGTTCCGGGACAGAGGTTTAAGGCTGGAAATTTTCCGATTATTACTTAATTTAGTTCGTTGAAATTGTGTCAAATGGATGATATAGGTAAAAATAGCATATATTAATATTCAACGTTTATTCACATATCAGAATGTGTTTGATACAATGCCTTTCAACTTTGGTGGAATAGGCTAATTAGTAGATATATTCGGTACAACCGACTAATTCTCAATTAGACTTGTAAGATCTAATAAACCTAAAAGCGTCATGAGCTGTATGTTCGGCAAAGATCGCATTATTGTGTTGAATTTTAGATTACGCTCAAGTCTGCTTCCAGCGCTATGTGCTAAGGCGTGTAGGTCGTTTTTCTCTAATGGTAGAAAAATTTCACCCGAGATGAGATACCCATTTCAACTACATTGATGGCAATACAATAATGCAGAATATTTTTAGTAAGAAGCGGATCTTAAGGAACAGAACCTCTAATATAACCTTATAAAATTCATTCAGTAATTGTAAAAAACAACTTTAGTAAAAAGTTGGGTGTGTTTCTTAATTACGGAATTTTAGATTGCAATTGCATTGCATTGGATTGCAAATTGGATTGCAATTTCAGCAAATGCACTTGTAATGCCCTATGCCTCATTGAAGAAGGAGCCTGTGCCCGGCTAATTGTTGTCTTCGGAGCGACATTACTGCTACCGTTGATTTTAGTCTAGAGCAGCTAATAATTACATTTACTTCAATAAAAAACAAGTAAGGAAGTGTTAAGTTTGGGTGTAACCGAACATTTTATACTCTCTCAATGTTCAAGGATTAGAGCGGGGAAATGCTTTCAGGTGCAGGCCTAACTTAATATTAAAAAATGTTGTGGAAGAATTCAACACTCATTATTCGACGAAACCACTAATGGATTGCAATCATATTTGGTATCTTATTAACTTATATTACTGGTCATACACTCATGTACTTTCATTTTTATATTTTGCTTCGTGACAGAGATATTTATATTAAAATCTATCAAATTAACTCAAAAGTTATATATGCGATATAAACTCAACCAAAGTGGTTTAATGAATATATTAGATACATGATTAACAAGTATTCTCTCATATTTAGCGTGAAATCACATTGTGTTTAAGAAAACATATCCACTTAATTTCATTAAAATATCACACATATTGACTAACATAAACGGTTTAAAGTCAGATGGAATGTCGGGTATTTTCGCGATAGCGGAAGATCTGCACTCATCACATTAACTCTTTTCATTATTCAAGTATATTAGGGAACATGTTTTCACGCAATTTTGTGAAGGTAATTCACACAGTGAACGACATATTCGGCATAAAGTCTGCTAGAATAGCGAAAATCATTATAAGTAGTATATGTGAGCTGGTGTAATTCATTGTAATTCGTTCACCGACTTCAAACACTTTCAGCAGTAAATTGTGGTATATCCAATATTACATGTTCACTTAATTTTGTTAAGATATCTTACATTTTGACCGAAATATATGGTATAAAGTCTACCCAGAGGTTGAAAATCCTTATTGTAGGTAAGTTATAATCTGATTTCGACTATTTTTACGCATGAGATGGCACATCTTGAACGTACTATCTGTGAGAAGATTTATTCCAATATCTTAATTGATGCTTTAAAGTGAAATTATGAAATGAAACTTAAAATAGGGTTATCCAATCAAATCAAGCCAAAAATCGGATTTTATTCGATTTGGACCATTTTCACAGCGTGACATAAGAATGCCATATGCTATAATGTCACACACCAAATTTTGTTGAAATCGTGCGAATCGTTCTTGAGATATGGGATTTCTCCTAAAAGTGGGCGTTGCCACTCCCACCATCAAAACTTTACACGGATTCCTATGCAACCCATCGGTATATATGCAGCAAGATTTAATGTTTCTAACGTGTTCCCACAGCGAGTTATCGCACTTTTAATAGTTTTCAACATAGCTTTTGTATGGAAGGTGGGCGTGGTTAATATATATATTTCACTCATTTTTTCAGTATATGAGGAGATGCTGCTTTCTATGGAGAAAGACTAACTCGGAGCAAGCTTGAATGATATAGCTTGAAGGTTTGTCAGATATGCACTTTAAGCCTATTAGGGGGCTGGGCCACACCCACTTTTACAAAATTTTTTACTCCCAGATGCCTCACTATACTAGAGTTTTCTATACCAGTTATAATTGCTAATAGTATTTCAACCTTGACAGTATAAGAACTTCACGTAAGCTATTTTAAAATCAATACCATGAGTAATACAGTTAGAAGCCTCTTTCTCACAGACATAATCTAATTCGGAAATTCTACTGTTTTTTAGACGTGCGAAGTCATATCTCAAAGTTGAAATAGTTAGAGGAAATTCTTTTGGCCCAATCGAGTTTCAAAGGAATGTGTACCTTACGAAGATACTCTAGCTAGGATCCTCTATATTGCTGATGGCATCTATAACTCTACAATGGACTTTCTGGACCTCATCTAGCTCGACACCTATACAGACCTGCAGAAAATTCAGACTTGGTTTCAAGTGAAAAATCAGAGCTATCGTACTACTACCAACTGGTGTTAACACACTTCAGAAACAAGGCAATGAGTCAGCACAGCCAAGAGTAAATCAGCCTAAACAAAACCCCTAGGTTAAACTATCTAATAAATTCTTCAACCAACATTTCAGAAATTTCTTATAAGAAAATAACACCGCAGACAGCTCTTCCATAACCGCTGCCATTCACACAATTGTTAAATATTTGATTTACATTTATTAGTGGCAAAATATATATCTGTACGCTGTGTGTGGAGTGCGCTAATACGTACACTAAGCCCAGGTTATTTACATGAAATTCTTTATCATTTTGTTTGCATAAAAAAGGCGGAACTCTACTTTTTCTAACCGCACAATACTCCACTATAAAATATGTATAGTATATAAAAGTTTATATATGCAATGCTACATAAAATACTTGTGCCTTTGTTATGTATTCACAACAGCTGGCAGTTGTGCACCTTTCGCCATACGGAACAAATATACAAGTACACTTATATTTGAACTAATCTGTGGAGAAATGAGTAAATATTTAAACTATTGAGTTCCACAGATAAAATATTTTGCATATTTTGCTTCTTTTACTGAAAGCTAACAGTGCAATGCTGCTTGTCGGAGTCATAAGAACGAAGTGGGAATAGAAACAACCGTTGAACCCAGCAAATGATTCACCCCACCAACATCTGCAATTATGGAACGGAAGTTGGGAGCGTTGGCACCACCACGCATTTGTGGCGAGGGGTGGAACCACTGGTGTCTCTTTCTGCTGTCAACAGCTGGTTATTCCAAGAAACCAAGAGAATTGGTTTTTATACTCTCGCAACATTTTGCAACAGAGTATAATAGTTTTGTTCAGCTAATGGTTGCTGTAACACCTGAAACTAATCGAGATAGATATAGATTTATATATATATAAATGTCCAGGATGAAGTGATACGTTGAATTCAGGGGGACTGTCTGCCGTTCGTCTGTCCGTGCAAGTGATAACTTGAGTAAAAAGTTAAGTGAGTAATTGAGTTAAGATATCTTAATGAAACTTGGTACACGTGTTCCTTGGCACTCTGAGGAGCTTGTTATCGCAGATGGGAGTAATCGGGTTAAAAAATATAAAGTGTTATAACTAAGTCATAAAGATTCAAACCTTTCATTTAGTACATAAATTTGAAATAGTAGGAAGGGGCATCTGCGATTTAAAAGTTTTTAAAAAGTAGGTATGGCCGCATCCCTTAATAGGTTAAGTGTATGTACGTACGTATCTCACAAGCATTAAAGTTATATCTAAGAACGTTGTTGAGGACAAATCTCTCCAGCATATCCTCGGTGTGAAATTTAATGAAATCGGATGATAACCAAGCCCACTCGCCATATAACGTTTATATTAAAAACTTCCAAAAGTGCGATTAACTCATTAAATAATTATGTAAGAAACATTAGATTTGATAACCAAGATGGTGTAATGGGATGGATGATAGGAATCGATAAAAAATTAAACAACGGATGTGGCACCGACTACCTTTAGGTGAAATACTCTATTTCAGGAACTACTTTGCCGATTTCAACTACATTTATTACATAGCATTATCCTGATACCTTTATGTTCTATGTTTAGACTTCAACCAAGTCTACTTCGCTCTTAGCATAATTTTAAATTCTATTTGTTTATTTTACTTTACAGTGTATAAATCAAGCACCAATGCATTTATCGGAAGAAAGTTTTGCACAAATAGTACATTTAATGTATGTCATCTTACACCTGAAAATATTCGAAATTGGAAAATAACTTTTCAAACCCTCAGATACCGGATGCGTGGACCCCAGTGACTATGACTGAAATTTTGCCGTAAATATCGGTCAATTTGTGAGGTATCTTAATAAAATTCAGATACGAGACTCATCGTAATAATGTGTCCCGATGCCAAAAATGGAAAAAATCGGGTTAATACTTCCCTTAGCCCTCATATACCTAATATAAGCAGGTGTTAACACGCATTTGTGGGGAGCGGTGGAACCATTGACGCCTCCCGTTGCTGTCAGCAGCCGTGTATTCCGCATAATTGCTTTTTATTTATTTTTGGTTTTAATTTTTGTACGTTTGCTTTTAAGCTTGTGTTTTATGTTCATGTGATTGTTAAAAATATGACAACCAGCCTGTCACAACAGACATTAAATGTGTTGCATGTTTTTGTTTATGTTCCGGCATGTAAAATATAGAAGGAAAGTGAAGGAAAATGTTCTTGCTTTCACAGTGAAGGTGGTTGCTCGATCAGCTTATACGAGTACGTGATTACGAATGCATGCATGCATCTACTGTTCATTGCATTAATAACGACGGATAGCAAAATGAATACAATGTGTGCACTTGTAAGTATATATACATGCGAGAATTTCTTTTGTCAAAGACTGTCGCAAATATTATGAAGTTCAAAATTAAATATATCTATTAGAACAAGATTTATTCATTCCAAATTCGCGATGAGTATAGACTTTAGGACACACACACAAATATATCCAACACTGTTGCGTGCATTTAAAGCGATTATTAGGCGTTCAGAGTACTTGATAAGCATGTCGCCGGTTATATAGGGTCTCTAACCCTTATGGCAGCTTTTATCATTGCACACATTTTAAATTTTGCATGTTGTTTAAATTAAAGAACGAAATGTGTTCAGCATTTTTATTGTTATTGTTATGGTTGTTATTGTACATGCTCTTCTAAAGCAAGTGCACATTTTTCAGACACATTTTGACTGATCTTTGAGTGACTAATATGAAAATATTTACAAAGCTGTCAAGTGAGTTATGCACACATGCAGAGCAGCGCTGAATTCGTCGAATTTTATGAAGCAGTGACGGCATGTTTTTGCAATAAATAAAAATGTTTGCCATGCGTAATTTTCGAAGTTGTTATGTAGGCGTATATGCTAATGGGGGCATGAATGTTTTGTTACTGTATTTTTTTTTAGTTGCAAAATTAAATTTGTCAATTAGTTTTAAAATATTACAGATGTAAGAATAACATTAATTCTTAGCGATATAAAATTATGATTTAGTCAATCTGAAGTTTTAGTACTTACTAAATCTGAAGTCTCCTTTAAATTTGCAGAAATTTTTTTTAATTTAAGCTTAAAGTTTATTGAATATACGTGGAAGGAACTTAGAATTCCTCTCAACTCTTTAAATATATTATCCGAACTAAAGTTGGACTATTGTAATTTTATCTTAGAATGGATTGCTAGATTTCATCTTAAAAAGGTGTCATAAAAACTACTTTTTTACCTTCAGTTTTCTTGTGAAGTAATTTATGTATAAAATAATATCATTTAGACGTAAGCACATTATCTACGTGAGCTGACAAATATGTGGCCTTGGTGAAATCGCAGCACAAACATATTTTTCTTCTACTGCCTTAGAGTACTAACCTTAGCTAGAATACTATCAAAGTTTCATAAGACTACGAATATATAGTCCTCAAGTTATTGTTATTAAAGTGACACTATCTCTATTTTTATTTAAAATGGAAAAAGTGAATTACGTGTTTAAATAAAACACTATTTGTCACTGTAAAACTAATTAAGTGAGTTAGACTTAAAACAAATAGAAAATTTTTGTACGCGATGAGTGTCGCGTTATTTGAGCGTCGATCAAATAAGCAAAGGTGTTTGACTTTCAAAGGATAATCTGGCTCTGATGAAATACAATAAAAACTAGTTTTTACGTCGATATTTGACAATTAATGAAATACGGATACATCGTTACACAATCCGTTGAAATTCGTCGACAGCGCCCGAAACAACAATCGATCGACAAGGTTTTAGATAGTATTTTTTCTGATTCACACAGGATTGTTTTCATCGACTACCTCGAACATGGCGAAACAATCAATGAGCAATAGTAGTGTGCATTATGGAATCGATTAGATGTGAAGATCAAAATTTGACCTAATTGTTAGGCTAAATACGTTTCAGCTCACATAGTTTCATCGTCAGCTTCCGTCATCGCATTAACGGAAGTGTGCGACAATACTTCTAAAATTCAATCATTACTAGACTTGATTTGGTTCCTCCTTGTGCTTCGAAGATTATTTTATTGCTGATCTGAGGGGTAAACTCGACGACTTTTCCTTTCCAACCAAGCAGTTTCACAGGCTGCCTTTCTTTGTTTTATTCTTGCCTTGCCTGTTATTCGGCACAATGACTAATTCAACAAATTATAGATCAGATCCCTTCCGCTGGTCTTGAGTTATAAGTGAATTTACCAACCCGACTTTCTTTCATTTAAAACTGTCTCCGATTCACCCAGAATTAGGGAGGTGAATTGAACAAACAAGAAGGACAGAACAGAATTGGACAACGTACTTACAGCAGTTGCAATGCACGTTTGCGCTAACATGCCATCAAACAGATACGGATATACCTTAAATTATTCCTTTGGCGCTCAAATTCTTTCTTGGCTAAGCAACGTTTTATTAAGCTTTCGTTTAGAGTAGCGTCCACTCCTTATAGCTTCAAAAAAAAAATTTATTTCAAAATCTCAAGTTTTAAAAACCAATAAAATATCATTGTACATAATAAGACTTATCTAAAATCTGTAAAAACTTAGTAACAATGAAGAAGGCAGTTATATCAATTTGACGAGATATACGTATACAATCTCGGAAGAATTCAACTGGTTAATTTGGTTGCTACTTTCATATGTAAAATGTTTGAAAAGAACACAGCGCTCAATGACATCGAGTGAATCGTTCGTATTTTGAAAAATTTATATTGACTTCGGAATCAAGCCTTACACTCTAAACTTTCCTTGGTTGGCCGCAGACATCACGTTTGTATATGTAAAATGCACATGTATGTAAATGTCAATGTATATTGACACTTTAAAAAATAGATCTAATAAAAGGAAAGATTAGAAAACCTCTGTAACAGTTAATAAGTTGAAATTAAAATAGAATAAATTGTATAACAAAGCACAAATAGTTTACAGTCGATACAAAACTACACTAACATTATAACTAAAAGACGTTACCTCTCTCCACTTTTCTCTCCTTTATATCGCCTGTTTGTGCTTTATTTACGTCGTACGATTGCCTTATTAAAATATCTACACCCAATCAGAGTTTTAACTCCTCACCAATTTGGCAAATCTCGTCGCCTGCAGTGCGAAATCGATTGGCAGTAATAATATCAAACAGTCATCTGGAAAACAAATATCTTTCTATAATCAAAGTGATTACGCACAACAATTTAATTAAGGAGCCATTGATCTACTCAGCTTCCGATATGTGAGGCAGTGGAGACCGCTAAACTGTGAAGTAGAGGCTGGTGTATTTTTGTTGTTTTTGCAAGCATTTTAATTTTTCCAGTTGTCGTTTTCGTCCTTAGATATTACTACCAGCTGCTGGCTGCAATTCTTCGGCATTCATGAAAGATCGTTAAAATAATTATTTCAGCTTATTCGGGCAAGTAATGCGCACATCAGCGAATTTTTGGGGAAGGAGCAACAAAGAGCGCAAACACCATAGCGAAACGGTGAAGGCATGTCGTAAGCACTATGAATG
The DNA here is from genome assembly GCA_021498325.1 of Bactrocera minax. NCBI lineage: Eukaryota > Metazoa > Arthropoda > Insecta > Diptera > Tephritidae > Bactrocera > Bactrocera minax. Next base: position 4,920 of record JAKEEE010000064.1, on the reverse strand, counting down.
CTCAGAAAAATATTATATAATCCAGCGGAGAGGCCGGTGGATGTAGAAACTAAAATTAAGCGTTTCACGCCCACAAAAGTTTGATGCATTGCCACAGCAGCGCCAGTATTGAGCAATAGCTGCAGATAATGTGTTGTGGACGCCAAGCAGAGGTAGCGACTAAGTTGATTGCACACTTATTTGCTTTTTTATTTTTTCCGAGTAAATAGTGTGTCTTGCGCTAACGCTGTGTGCCGCAAATGTGAATGCTGCTGAGGGTTCTTGTCGCTGACGGCACTTTAAGAGCAGCCTTAACGGCAACAGCTGTGCAAAGTGTATACTTAGTGTGGATTGGAGTAGTGTGCAGACATAGTAGATTGTGGTTCTGGCAGTGCATTCGCGTACAAAGTGGCTGTGGCAACCTCAAAAGTTACATAAGGCTGCGACACCTACTCCACCATACTATATGTCTGTGAGCAAGCTAGACAAATCGGTGGGTCTGCGGAGCGGTTTGCCAGTGGCGTACAACACTTTTCGAGTGCACTTTCATAGCAGTAGAACAACGGAATCAGTCAGTGCGGTTGTGAGAGTAGTTTACATGCGTAATGCTAGAATGCTAACGTAAACGAATCCATCCGACAGTGACGTGAATAAGTCTTTTACATCCGAAAAATAATATTGTAACTAATCTTACGTGGATCCCAAAAAAACAAAAAAAAGAAAATCCCAAAAACTAAATACAACTTCAAAAATATATTTTAAAAAATTTCTCATACAATTTTATGAAATTATCTCTCTTGTCCGGTATGGATCGAGCGAAATTACTCGCTTTTAGGTACAAATTGCTCAGTGTTTCTTTTCTGATGAATAAAAAATTCAGAGGATTAAAAATAAAGGTGGATTGGATTAATTTATTTTAGGGTTTTTGGAGATAAGGAGCGGTATGCAGCCTATAAGTCGTGCTTTCACAAAAATTTCAAGTACTGAAAATATGGAGATTCAATTCTTTATTACTGGTTGCTAAAGTAGATTACTTTACAAAATGCATATACATTTCTTTAAACTTATTAATTAACACCTATATCCCGTCATATTAAATTGAATTGAAGCTTAAATCTGATCATGAAACCTTTTATAAATAAGCATGTAAGAACACCATCCCCCACCACCAAATTTAGAAAATAACCCTCAAAAGGTTTTAACAGTTGTTTACTACGTTCGGTAAATTGATGAACAAAACTGTGTTCTGAGAATTTCAAAATTATAAGGATTATGTGAAATAATAATTTATATTAGTTATTGGACTACTTGGTTTTTGGACTTGGTTTTCTACTTTGGAAATATTTCTGAGGCGACCCATTGTAGTTTTAAAAAATAAAAAAAGCCTTAACTTTTTGTGTAACTAAGAGCGAACCCTTTCCGGTCTTTCCCTCTTCTAAAAATCTGTAATGCTTACACAACTGTTGTTCTTAACTTGAGAGAACATTTCGAGATCATTCGGGAAGATCTCATATTTTATATCTCCGTAAGCGGTTTTCCAAAAATTTATTGTAAGTCTACCGCCTAACCTGAGAGACGTGAGAACCAATCAAGAAAAAGTCAAATTGGAACTAAAATTGTGCTCAAGCAAATATTATATATTTTACTTGAAAAAGCTCTCTGTAAAAGTATACCTTCTTTAAGGAATTATGTGAATATAAATATCACAGTATATCTAATCCACAGAGGCCTAATGGCACTGTTTGAAAATGTTTTTGCAACTCTTTTCTTTAAATCGGGCAACTTTATTTACTTTTGCCCAAGCCGAGCTTCTTACCAGCGCATTTATTTTGTTACCAAAAGTAACCCGCAGATTTATTTTTTTTTCGGATGCATTTTTCAAGCTAAGTGCGTAGAAACAATTTATTTGTTTTCACTTTAAAGTAATCTGAAGAAACATCAGCAAAAGTCAACTTAGGTAGCATTTTCTTTACTAATACCAGAGTTTACGGGTATAAGCCCATTTATTGCAACAACGTGTATGTAGGTGTAACTATGTACGTATGTACGATTGCGAGTAGGTTGAAATTTAAAATGTTTAAACCCTATGATTTATGTAGAACTACCAAGCGCGACACGAGCAGCGTCATAAGCGGGTAGACAACACACAACGACACCATCAACAATATATTAGACAGCGAATAATGTTGCAGACAGTAAGCCGTAAGCGCAATTTACCGTTATTTCGCTTTTCACTTTATTCGCCACCTTAACGTTGACTTTGAAAAGATGGACTAAATTCGACTTTAGTAGAGCACAGCATCAGACACTTGTGTGGGTCTAATTTTCATACAAACGCTTAACTGTCTAATAGAAGTCGCATTGAAAATGAAAGCTCCTGCTGATATACATACAAATTTATATATTACTTTTGAAAATTATAAAAAGAAAATACAACTGAAATAAAGCCCTTATTTTCAATAAAGCGCCACAAGCGTGAGGTCTAGGTATTACGCCAAGATCTAAAATTTACTCCGCATTTTATTTATCTGTTCCCTTTTTAATTCTTTGTTGTCTATTCAAATTAATGCATAGAACGACAAAAATTGTGCTAAAACGAGCTGGCTTGCGTTAAGCAAAGGGGTTTACTTCTAATTGGCACCTGATGGCCTGCTGTATCACCGTAAACTTTTACTTTAGTATGCACCCAACAAAGATCACGTCAGCCAAGTGGCGTTAATTGAGTCGCTAATGGCGTGTAAGTTTGCATTTAAGTGCAACGATTCTGGGAAAATATTAAAGAAGTTGTCAACTTAAAAAATGCGCACACCCCACCGAAATTGACAGCAATGCAAATTTATAGGGGCATTAACACTGCCCTTTGGGTATTTATAGAAATGCGACTACAAAGAGACCAGTGCCCGTAGACAGAGACAGCGCCAAAGTCAAATTTATATGTACTCAAGTCGGCGAAAGCCTGTGAAATATGTTGTGAGCGAAATGCTAAATTAAGGTTAATGCCAAGCGGTTTGTCGGTCTCCACGGCCTACCCATTTAGTTGGTATTACTGCAAGAGTAATTGAACGTGTCGCAAACAAATATTTCACGCCACCGAGTTTGTCCCTTAAGTCTTTTTTTCGCACGTCAAAAAGTTGCGGTGTTAATTCTTCGCCGCCGCTGCACTGTCTCCGGCGGACAATTAGCATTTTACTTACTGAGGGCTAGGTGCAGGGAGTAGGTGTGCCAAACGCCACACTAAAGTGTAAAATTGGCGGATGCAAGCAGTTATTGTTGTTGTTTGTCATTTTCTTATTTTTGTTTTTGGTTGATTCCCTGTGACAAAGAAATCTGCGACTAACTGATTAATTGCACGATTTGATTGAAGTAGCAAGTGCATGTTAGGAATATAAGGCTATGGCGTAAATGCATAGGTATAAGCGTCACCGGTGGCTGATATTTTTTCGGTATGCATGTTACCCGCTATGCAAAATGGTAAGTATTGTTGTGAGAAAGTGCCTGGAACCGAACTGGCTGAAATTCAGGATTAAATTTTAAAAATGTTCAATTGTTTACGCAAAAAAAACTCATATAAGTAGCTTTGAAAATAGGGTGAGGCCTTCCGGCAATTCACAATATCTGGAGATCATTCATTACCGTTAGAACCACGTTTATTTTAAGCCCATATACTAATTTTTTTTCCATTGTCAATTACAACCAAATTCGCCAAGGCGCTTTAAATTAGCTCCATAACCCACTTTGGTTGAGTTTATATCGTATATGTCTTATTTGAGTTAATTTGGTAGATTTTAATATAAATATCTCTGATTCGAAGCAATATAAGTTAATAAGATACCAAATGTGATTGCAATCCATTGAATAATAATAATTGATAATGAATGCTGAATTCTTCCGCAAAAGTTTTTAATATAAAGTTATGTCAGCACCTGAAAATATTTCCCCGCTTCTGATCTTTGCACATTGCGGGAGTATAAAATGTTCGGTTGCACCTGAACTTAGCCCTTTCTTTCCTGTTTTTAATTAAATCGATAAATTAAGTGGAAAGATTTCTTTGGGAAATATTTTTTAAAATTATTGATATATGCATCAATTATAAATTACATTAGATATTCAATCACTGGTATCTAATGACATTTTTTGAGAAATCATTGATGTACACAAGTCATATTATGGTAAGCAGTTTATGCATTAGCTACACCAATCACAAAACATTCTGCAGGGCATATTTCTATGGGGAAAAATTATTTGTTTGAGCATGAAAATATTGTTTATCTTAAATGGGTAATATTTTAAAAGAAATCCGCTCACCTAATTACTACTCATATTATAATTATCTTGAAAGAGTACAATAATATTTTATTTCTTGCTCTTATTAGTTATGGAATTGTTGCTCACATACACACTTTCTTTACATATTAAATAATACTAATAAAGAATAAGAAAATACACCGAATACTTTTTATACGTTTTATTTCGTTTCAGCGCAAACATGGCATTAAAATATTTTTGTTAAAATAAGGCTGTTTCCATATCACCATATCACACTATCGTTTACATCTTCAATTGTTCAAAAGTTCACAAAAGACTTAAGCAAGGAACCTCATATTTAAGCAAAAGGCCAAGCAAAGGGCTTTTGTGCGTATTTAATTTGGAAGTCAAATAATAGACTGAAAATATAGTGTATATAGTTTAATTAAATGTATTTGCATATATACCGCAAATCGATTGTTTGGTGAACACAATTGAATGAATTCAACAAATCGTTTCGCGCGTTAAAAAATGGTTGGCTTTGTTATTGTTATGAATTTAATTAGGCTGTGATATGTAATTAAGCGCTGAAAAAGTTTTTTATAAACACGATAAATTAGTGAAATGAAAAAGCGGTAGGTTACAAAAAGATGCAACATTATTGTTGTGAATCAGTCGCTTCGCAGACATATTAGG